>JAJHZJ010000009.1:20190336-20872836 GCA_023548195.1 Bettongia penicillata ogilbyi | reverse complement strand
CCTAAGTCAGAACTCATTGTCTCCAGCCTTCCCCTCTCCTCCACCTCCTGGTACTCAAGGGGAGCAGGAAAGGTAATAGACATCAGAAGTAGATTTCTGAAGGAGAAGATACTTTTATTTCTCTCTACCAAGCACGCCCTTTTGGCACTGGATCAATGCAAGGGATTAAAAGACAACCTTTGGGAAGTGGAAAGAGGAAGGAAGAGGAGAACAGGGAAGGAAAAAAGGAGAGGGGAAGAAGAAAGAGGCAGAAAGGTGTAATAAAAATGCCAAGCACGAATAATTCTGTCTCATGAAGGTCACGGGTGTGAAACAAATTGGATTAAAGAAGAGAGAATTAGCCTAGAATCTAAGAAGAACTGGTTTTAAATCCTATATGGGCAAAATGACCCTGACCTCACTGATTTGGCTTTTAGGATGTCAAGCTGCCAGAAGGTGCCAACATGCATGAGGAAAGACTTCCCCCAACCAGGAGTCCCCTGTACTAAGGAGTTTGAGGATTCATTCAGCTCCCTATCCATTCAATGAGGTTTAAGCACCCTGGCTTGCAGTTTTGCTAAGTTGCTAGGAACACTGAACATGTTCAATGGAACAAGACGCAATATAAAGAAATTATGCTGAGATTTAGAGCCCCCTGAGCCTGAGTGGCTAAGTCAATGACCTTTAGTTTATCCTAAGTAAAAAACATCTCATGCTCCATCACAAAATCAGAATTCATACATATTTGTTAGTGCGAATGACAGAAATGGAGAGTTATATTGGGAAGAACAAAGAACATTTAGCTTTACCTGTTCGGAAACCATTAATCTGTAAATCTCATTAATTCTACAAGTCATTCTGATAGGAAATCTTGGAGTCTTCCTTCACCCCTCCCTTCCTCTTGTTCACCTCTATCCATCTGAGTTGTCCAAATTTCCTTACAACGTCTCATGTCTCTCCCTTCTTTGCCAATTCCACCTAAAACTTCCTTTCCTAGAGCCATCTACTGAATCTTCCTTCCTTACCTTTAAAAGGACTATGCTTAAATGACAGCTCCTCTATAGCATATCCCAGAGTGTCCCAACTGAAAGTGATTTTTCTGTCCTTTAAATTCTTATATATAAGATCCGTGAGGGCAATGACTATTTCATTTTTGTCTTGGTATCTTTAAAACAGCCCTTGACACATGATAAGCTGTCCAAAATAATTAATTGAATTGAACTATGGCATTTTGTTGGGACTTACACTGCCTTCTATTATAATCACGTAGGAATATATTTGAAATCTTTTCCTACATGCTTATAAGTTTCACAAGGCCAGGCGCTGTCTCTGTGTGACTCATAGTGCAATGTTGTATATACTTTAGGTACTCAACAAGGTAAATTTATTACTAAATCCTTTTCTATAGTTAGGCTGATCACCTAACTGACCCCTTCATCACTTTATGCATTATCAGTGTGCCTGAGCTTGGCATGAGCAAAGCAGAGAGTATTATTGTTGAAAAAGGAAAATGGGTCTTTCTGCGGTTACTTTTAAAGGCAGGTGAAGTTGAAGGGTGGAAAATTGGAGCGAGGGTTTTTAACTAAGTTATCAACGCATCTCTGCTGTTCATTCAAGTGCTAAGATTCCATTTTGCCAGCTATCCCCCAAATAAGAAACTGAGTGTGTCTTAAAGGACACTAAGTAGGCCTGAAACATCCTTCATTATTCAGGAAGTGGTTGGATTGATTTATTTAATATAGAGTCATAGTGCTTAAGAGCTGCAAGGGACCACACATAAACTTTGCATTGATATTTCATTGTTAGTCATTCATTTCAGTTGTGCCTGACTCTCCATGATCCCATTAGAGTTTTTCTTGGCACAGATACTGGAGTGGTTTGCCACTTCCTTCTCCAGCTCATTTTACAGATAAAGACTTGAGGCAAAAAGGGTTAAGTGACTTGCCCAAGGTCACACAGCTAGTAAGTATCTGAGGCTGCATTTGAACTCAGGTCTTTTTGTGTTATATGTTGAACCACACATTTGAAGGATTCCCAGACTATCCACGTCTTCATTCTTCTTCAAGCTGATCTCTTGCCCTTTCTCTGCCATACCCACCCCCACTCAATCCCCTCCTTGTGAACTTCCTATTATGCGTGGTAAACTGCTAGAAGGCAGTGACTGGCTCTTTCTCTGGTATTTTCATCAGCGCAGTAACTAGCACGGTGTTGTTCAGTCGTTTCAAGCATGCCTGACGCTTTGCAACCATTTTGGGTTGCTTGTGTTTTGGCAAAGATTCTCCGCTCATTTTACAGATGAGGAAACTGAGGCCAACAGGGTTAAGTAATCTGCCTAGGGTCACATAGCTAATAATTGTCTGTGGCCAGATCTAAACTTGGGAAGACTCATCTTCCTGACTCCTGGACTTATGCTCTGCGCACTTGTGGCACCATTGAGCTGACACACAGCACTTAAAACGTCTTGATTTGATTTGACCTATATGCAGGCTCAGTCAGTCTCACCCTCGGAACTTCCTCTTATAATTCCTGACCTTTTAATCAATGAATGAATGTCACGGATGCTCATCTGAGATGACGCTTAATTAATTATTTCTCTGCTTCAAACACTCCATCTGAAGACTATGGTTCTCAATATGGTGGATCTTAAAGAAAAGTGGTAGAGGACCAAATCATGTGAATCAAAGTGATCATGTGTCACTGCACAAACATAAAGTCCTGTATAAATATTAAACAAGGAAATTGACTCTCTCAGGGGAAAGGTGTTGTAGGCCAATGCAAGCATAATAATGATAATCTCATACAGAGCTTGACTTTTTGAAGAATCTTCTAATCCTTTGTATACAGGAGTGCAAGGATCACCTCATTTAGCACAGAAATTCAATCCTACTTGCAAGGGGAGGGTGACCAAATAATGGCACTGCCTAGACTATGCAGACTATCTTGTTGACCCATCATCAGTAGGAACTGTGCAGTGAATTTCCTGAGGACTGCTTTGTTTTAAGCCAAGCCTTTCCTATGTTCTAATGGCATATATCCACAAAAACAAGCAATAGAGTCATTCTACGCTAATTGATGCCTCCTATCAACACTGGGCTGTCCCAGATGCTTGGGGAGATACAAAGATAAACAAAGTTTGGACATTATGATCTTTGAAAGATGACAGGGCTGGGCATGGATTGTCTGTGGTCATTTTTGGACTGTAAATTTCAAGAGGTTAGGGACCCTGTCTTTTTTTTTTTAACATAGCTAAGTGACTTAGTGGATAGAGTGCTGGGCCTGGAGTCAGGAAAACCCAAGTTCAAATCTGGCCTCAAACACCTACTAGCTAGGCAAGTCATTTAACCCTGTTTCCCTCAGTTTCCTCCTCTGTAAAATGAGCTGGAGAAAGAAATGGCAAATCACTCCAGTATCTTTGCAAAGAAAACCCCAAAGAGGGTCACAAAGGGTCAGGTACAACTAAAATAACTGCCAACTACACATGAAAGTACCTCATGCCTATTTTTGCTTCGAATTTCATTCAATGAATGATGTTGGCTTTTTTAGTACCTGTAGGCTAACAGGGCATCACTAGTTCTTTGGCTTTCTTTCAATGACTCTCAGTTTAAAATTGAGGAATCACAATCTTGAATACGGTTTGGGTTTTGCAACCTGCTGGATAGCACTGGATTTTGAGTCACAGAGCTCGAGTTGAAATCCCAGCTCTGTGTTACCTTGGGTAGATCATTTCACTTTACAGGCTTCATTCTCTTCATCTATAAAGCAAGAATACTGAGCTAGATGATCTCAAAGGCTTCTTCCAACTTCAAATCTATCAGCCTATGATTCTAAAAGACAGTGGATGATAGGAAATGAGTCTTTTGTAGTTCTGAAGAAGTGTAATGTTCTACCAGTAAATCTTTCCTCACAACTGTTAGACTTTCTAAACATTAGCATCATTCATTCACTGGGACCTCTCCCAGTAATCTTCATACTATATTTAGTTAAGTTCAGTAACAATACTGATGCTTTCTTAAGTATGTACAGTAAGAAGTCAGTTCTTAAATGGTAGACTATAGAGTATACTGAAGTGAACAGAAGGAGCTCATCTCTGGATGTCCTCATTTGTTCCAAGGTAACATTATTGCCAACTTTTGTTCAAAACTTCAATTCACTTGACTTTGTCCTGAAAATTTCAGATCACCCTAGGATACGGGATGTCTTTTGCACATGTCCAGATCGATCCTTTCAGAGTGCTTTTACCTGGAGGTTCCAAATAGATATACATGGACCAAATCCTGTGGTGCCAAATCAACAGAGCTACCTTTAGAAATAAAAAAAACAACTCCCTAGATGAGCCTAGGATTAAGTTCTTTAGGAAGTATCTACCAAAGCAAGAGTCACCCATAATCAGGTAATGAATGATTCGAACCATTTCCTAGAGGTAAAGTGGGAACAGGATGAAGAAAACTAAATTAATTCAGAAGAGTTAGGCTTAACTCTAGGTACTGTGATTTATCATTTTTCTTATCTACAAAATGAACTGTATTCTCTCTAAGGTCTAAATCTTATGATTTCTAAATCTTATGATCCCATTGCAATCCAAAAGCTGTGGCACTGAGGTAACAAATTACTCTCTACTCTAAGCAAAAATCCTGCCTCTATTAAATACATCCTCATTGTGGACATCCACAATTTTTCTTAAAGTGCATTCAAATGTCAATACAAAATAACATCTCTTTTTTTCTACATGAACAAAACTGAAGAAATGCTTTAAGAAATATGAGCTATGATAAGCTATGAAAGCTCTTTAGAAAATCTAATTTTCAAATAACTATGAAAGGAACTCTACCGTACAGCACTGAAAAGGCTTTTGTAGTAGGGTTTTGTGTGATTGGTTTTTCTTTATATATGCCTAACCCCCAAAAATACTTTACTGATGCTTTTTTGTCTTTATATCACAACTATTTCTCACCTATCCCTTCCTGATAGAACCTTCCCTTGTAACTAAGAAAAAATCACCAAGCACAAACATCCACTATAGAGACCATATCTGACAAGACATCCTTTATTCTGTCCTAGTACTTGCCTACCTCTCTGACATAAGAAGAATGTTTCATTATCTGTTCTCTCAATCCTTCATTGGTTTTTAACTATTCAGCATTCTCCTCTACCCCAAATCAATCAGAGAATGGCTATTAAAAAAAACTGTACCACAAGGTAATTTAATATTATTACTACGCTGTAAAAAAAAAATGCTATAAAGAATATAGGAATGAATCAGAAAACTTGCACAAATAGAAGCAAGTAGAATTAGAAAAATATTATATGCAATAACAAAATCATGGAAATGGAAAGAATGATAAAAAAATGTCCAAATAATGGAAATGGAAATATACTCTTCCCCCTCTTCTTGGAGAGTTAAGAAACTGTCAGAATTCTGCAGAAATTGCCAGAAGTGTTGACTATTTTTGCCTATCTTTTTTTTTCTTCTTGCTTCTATTTCTTTTTTATACTCTGTTATAAAGGTGGCTCTCTGATTACAGAATGGAGGAGTAATCTATCAGGAAATGATCGAGCCCAGTCATTTTATTCCATAGAAGAGAAAACCAAGCTCCAAGGAGTTAAGTGACTTCCCTCTGGTCACAAGGGCTAAGATTCGAACCCCACATATTCTGACTCCAAATCTAGATATTGTTCCACCAACATTTAAGGTTACCTAAGAGTCTACTTCCTTCATTTTGTAGATGATCAAGTCACTTCATCTCCTTAGGGCTCAGTTTCCTCCCCCAGGTTTTACATTCACAAAAAGTCGTAAAGCCAAAATTAAAATCCAGGCCCTTTCCCTCCAAATTTAATCTCCTTTCTATTACATGGGGCTACAATGATCTTTCTCCAGCATCTACAGCTCAAAGGTGACTAGATAAAGGCCAATAAAATAAACCGATTTTTTTCAAAAGATTTCCTCTTGTTACCAATTATCCTTTCCTTAATTGTGCTATTTGGAGCAAGCAATCAAGGACCATCTTGACTTTCCTATGACATATATGAAAAACATTTCATAAATAAAGAGGTCACATAGAAATCAGTTTTTCTGAACTAAAAGCCTCTGGGCATAACACAAACACTTATCCACATTAGCATTCTTGCTCTCATGGTATGTTTAGACATGCATAGTAACCTTAGAAACTTTTTATTCTGGTGACACATAAATAATAAGAACTTTGGACTGAAGACAGGAAAGCCCAGGTTTCAAATTTCAGCTCTCATTTACTGAGGTGGGTAACTCTGTTTAAGTCAATTAACCTCCTGTAGTCTCAGTTTCCTCATTTGTAAAATGGAGATAATGACACCTTGTCCATCTTATATGGAAGGTTGTTGTGAGGAAAGCATTCTGTATACCTAACATTACTATGTTTGTTTAAATCATTTATGTGAGTAATTGTAATGTTATTAAGAGCAACAAGACACATTTTTATAGTACTTTAAGATTTAGCGCTTTCCTCACAACAACCTAGAGATGTAAATCATGTAACTACTGTCCCATTTTATAGATGAGGAAAGCTAAGGCTCTAACAGGTAAAATTACCAGCATGATTACTTTGTATTCAGAAATGTAAAGTTTATGAAGTGCTGTACAGTTTATGGATTACTACAGAATTTACATTTCCACATACAATATCCCATCTGATGCTTTATGATAATTCTGTAAACAGGACAGATATCCCCATTTTGCTGATGAGAATACAGAAGCTCCAAGAAGTTAAACAACTTACTCAAACTATATAACTATTCAACAGGTAAATGTAACATTTAAGGTTACCTAAGAGTCTACTTCCTTCATTTTGTAGATGACCAAGTCACTTCATCTCCTTAGGGCTCAGTTTCCTCCCCCAGGTTTTACAGTCACTAAAAGTCGTAAAGCCAAAATTAAAATCCAGGCCCTTTCCCTCCAAATTTAATCCCCTTTCCATTACATGGGGCTACAATGATCTTTCTCCAGCATCTAGAGCTCAAAGGTGACTAGATAAAGGCCAATAAAATAAACCAATTGTTTTTCAAAAGATTTCCTCTGGTTACCAATTATCCTTTCCTGAATTGAGCTATTTGGAGCAAGCAATCAAGGACCAAGAGGAAAGGTGAGAAAGAAAGAGAAAATAATGGAAGTCAATGGCCCAAAAGACGCATGGGGTAGTAGAATGACAAGGTGAGAGGTAAAGAAGATAAAAAAATCAGAAACAACAGTAACAGCCAAAGGTTCTCAAAAGGAGATCTAACTCATGATCTAACTCAAGAATTTACACATTAACCACTACCAAGAACCATACTGACTTCCATCTCATCCATGACTCTATTATACCTCAACACAAGGATACTCCTATCCTTTCTGACAAACTCTGGGCTTCTCTCTTTTCAGTGGGAATCTTTAGTTACCAGTTTATCCTGGTAGGTTGAAAGTTCAGTTCAGAAAGTAAAGCCAAACAGAGAATAACATAGACCAGAACTAGCAGTCAGCAAGCAGGCATAACATTCCTCTTATTTTCAAATGAGTCTCTAGTCCTGGGTGTTCACTTTGGGAACAAAGCATTTCAGAATCCATCTAATTAGCTCAGCAACTATCATTAACCAAAAGTCACTCAAAATGAAGAAAGGGGCAGACCCCTCTGGAGCTGTGCAGAATGCAGACAGCATATGCATGCCAGCAGCAGCACAAGCCTGCTGACTCAGATTTATGTTCAGGAGGGGCTGAGCTCCTTCAAAGCTTCACACTAAATCCTAAAGAAAACCAAGTGACACAGCGAGAGAAGGAAGGGGTTCTAATCACGCAACCAACCAACTGTGTCTGAAAGACTAAAAGCCAATTAAGTTCAGCTAAAAGCAATCATAGACATACACTAAATGATCGTGGAATAAAGGCTGTCTTTGCATATCAGCCCTAGTACACAAGTATTTTCTTATTTGAAAGGATATAGACATTTTCGAAGTAGGCCAAGGACTGTGTATGTTGAAAACCTGGGGTAAAGGGGAAGGGGGAGGGGCAACCATTCCCATCTCATCCAGTCTTCCACACTGATGCTAAGGGCTTCTGTTAGAAATGGAAAATTTTTACCTGATAACTGATTCCCATCCATGGCCTTTAATACAAGAAGCAGAAATCTTGATTTTTTTTTAAACTAAGGTTCTCATTATAATTAGAAGCAACTGAAGCAAATGCAGTCAAAAAACATTATGAAGTGAAAGGAGCTAAAAAACAAAGCAGGCTGCTACGTTTTGTCAGAATTGTTTCTGTAATTTTAATTGCCAAGCCAAAAAAAATAGCTAGTTCAGTGAATTACTTTATTGAAGAAAATTCTCTAGCACTTATCTCTACCTGGGTCTTTAACCTAAAAAATTGGCAGCCTAAAAGAGTGGCAATAAGGCTTTTCTTCTACAGAGTCATAGATCCCTTCAGCAGGCTAGTGAAACCTATGGTCCCTTTCTCAGAATAATGTTTTTAAAGGTATAAAATACAGAGGGTTACAAGGAGGAAACAATAATGCTGAAACAGAGCTATTAAAGTCTTCAAAAAAAAAACAAGTTCATGTGGAAAACTTGAGACACTAATATACTGTTGGTTGAACTGTAAACTGATCCCACCATTTTGGAGAGCCATCTGGATTATATCCAAAGAGTTATACACTTGTATACTTTGACCCAGAAATACCACTATTAGGGCTGTTTCCTAAGGTGAGCAGGGAAAAAGGAAAAGAACCTATGTGTTCTAAAGGATTTATAACACCTCTCTTTGTTATGACAAAGAACTGGAAATTAAGGGGCCACCCATCAATCGGGGAGTGACTGAACACACTGTAGTATATGATTGAGATAGAATATTACTGTGTTGTAAGATATGATGAAATAATGAAGCGTGATAGAAGCAGAACCAAGAGAACACTGTATACAGTAGAAGTAATATTACTCAAATAATTGCGGACAACTAAGTTTTTCTGAGTACCATAAACATTCAGATCAACTACAAAGGGTGTAAAAATGAAAATGCTTTCTGCCTCCAGAGAAAGAACTGATAAATAGAAGTATGCATAATATGGTTTACATGTTGTTTACATGTATATATACATGTCTATATGCACACATGTGTGTGTTTGTATGTCAAACGGTGGCCTTCTCTAGCGAAGGGTAGGAAGGGAAGAAGCAGTTTGGAACTTAAAATGTAACCCAAAAATATTACATTAAATTAAAACACAAGTTCATGGGCATGGGTTAAGAATTATGGTCTAGAAAATTTTAAAAGCATGGTAACATCATCCCCTCCCCAAATATGTAGTCCCTTCATCTATTCATGAACCTCACCTTCAAAGAGCAGTACATGTTGGTAATTTTAACGGATTCCTTTCTGATATCATCTCCTATCTTGCAACTGACTAAGCTAAATCTTAACTGAAAAAAATTTTCTTTAAGAACTCTGCTGGTGCAGATTTGCTGCCCATAGAGATCATACCACTTTTTATATTTACTGGAAGAGAACAGGGCTGAAGACTCACTGAGCTTTTCTGCTCATATCTGGTTCTTGGTCCCCTTCATATATTGCTATCCCAAAGTAGGGGGCAAATCCTTGGTGGGAAGCACAGTATTTAAAGGCACAGATAGCTAGGATGCCCTGGGGACTTTGCCAGTTACACTGCCACTTTCCCCATCACATCACCATCGGTCCCTGAACAGAGAGGACTGTGTCAATCTCAGCAGACCATGCTATAACAAAGTCTTTCCAGCATTTCTGGTAACTGAACCTCCTTGGATAGGATCCAAAATGGATCTTTTGTACTGAATCCTGGGCCCCAGCAGATTGCCTTTTAGCAGCGTTCCATTATAAAAGCCAGAAGGCTCATTCAACCATTATTGATTCCCTACTCTCTATCTTTCCCCTCACATCCATTACAGAGACCTAGAAAATTGCTATGATTACACCATAAACCTTCAACAATCCCACAAAACTATGAGGCCCTGTATCACAAACAGGAGACAACCTGCTTTTTGAAATAGATACATTCCTAAAAAGAAGAAATATAAACCGTATTTTTGTAAATCCAACCAAAATTTAAGTTCATTTGGAGGAATTCACTATTTAAAAGACCTTTGAGAAGTCTTCTGTAAAATGATGGATCCTTTTGTGATATGAATTTATCCATAACATCTCTGCTTTGATATTGGGTTTTCTTAAAGCAGGAAACACCTATAAATTCATTTGCTTATTCCTCTCCTAATCAATTTAATCTGATTAAAGAAACATTTGTTAACCACCTACTCGAAGGAATGCAGAGGTTCTTAACCATCTTCATGTCATGGACCCTTCTGTAGTCTGGTGAACCCCTTCTCAGAATAATGTTCTTAAACATATAAAATAAAACAGTATTACAAAGTAAACAAAGTCTTTTGAAACAGTTATCAAAATATAAAAACAAAAACAAGCCAATGGACCCCAATTAGGATGCTCTGGCCTAGTGGGCAGAGGGCTGGTTTAGCAGTAAGGGACACTGGGATCCAAGACTCTCCTCTAGTACACACCGGCTGTGTGACTGAGCAAGTCATTTAGCCCCTCAAGGCCCAAGTAATTCTTCAGTGACTTTAAGTAACAGATCACTGACTATCTTTATCCAAAGGGCAGTTCCCACAGTGAGAATTCCCTACACTGATGAAATGGAAGGAAAGAGGGAGGGAAAAGGAAGGAAGGAAGGAAGGAAGGAAGGAAGGAAGGAAGGAAGGAAGGAAGGAAGGAAGGAAGGAAGGAAGGAAGGAAGGAAGGAAGGAAGGAAGGAAGGAAGGAAGGAAGGAAGGAAGGAAGGAAGGAAGGAAGGAAGGAAGTTTTTCTGTTTGCTTGCTTTTTGCTAGGCCCAGAGAATCTAAAAGACAAAAATAAACTTTCTGCCTGCTAGGTGCCAATATTCTACTGGAGGATGCAATCTGAAAAAACAAGTAAATACAAAATAATTGGAGTAAGGAAAGAGGTCTCACAATTCGTTAAACAGCTATACTGATGTCTACTTTTACAACGTTTTTTTTGAGATAACTTTGGCTGTCACAAATCTCTTTTCCACAAACATTCTGTGTCTCATCAGATGAAAAGCACTGAAGAAATCTAGGTGGCAGGGCCCACGAAAATTCAAAAGCGGCCCTATGATCTCCTTCGCTCAGTGCTCAGACAACCTTTTTCCCTCCAGCTTAATGAGGTATTTCACTTTGCTTTGACATTCACAGGAAAGCTAGGGAGGTGTGGGTGAAGACAGAGAGAAAGGAAAAGGTCTACAAAGGAGTTTTTATTCTACCTCGGGCCCCCAAAGTGGAACATTTCTCTCATTTAGAAACTTACTAATGAGCTTTCTGTGTCACAGAGCATTTATCAAGCCAATGACCTCTTAATGAGTAATGTATAGAAGGTGACTAAACCTTCACTCACTTTATCCTCAAAAGGCAAATGAGGAGTTTCTTTCACCTAGTGGTATAATTCATCCGAAGGCCAAGTTTAACACTTGCTTAGGTTTTTTGTTATCTCTCACAGCTCACAGTTCTGTAGGGTGGGATTCTTTGGACCGATGCTTGGTCCAACATAACTAAATCCCCTAAATCTAACCATACCATCAATTTAATGCAATAAAAGCACCACAGTAAAGGTCCCTTCTCACTGCACTCTGCTTTACTACTG
Source organism: Bettongia penicillata ogilbyi (assembly GCA_023548195.1). Taxonomy (NCBI): domain Eukaryota; kingdom Metazoa; phylum Chordata; class Mammalia; order Diprotodontia; family Potoroidae; genus Bettongia; species Bettongia penicillata. Next base: position 20,861,183 of record JAJHZJ010000009.1, on the reverse strand, counting down.
TAGCCTGGTAGGTTGTTCTCAAACTAGTGGAAACCTATCTTGGTGCAATTCAAAGATGCCTGGCGATGAGAACTTCCTGGCAATAAGAAGACTTTATTGCTGAAGGTTCTATGCTTGTCTGTCTTTCTTGCCACAGAGGGGGAGTGAAACCTGAATGGATCACATAGAGTAATACAGCCACTATTATTAAGCACCTGCTATATACAATGCAAATGAAAGCATGTCATAGTGGAGAGTCAGGTCTTCAACTAGTGTTCACATATCAGCTGCCTCTGAAATGCAATATCTGCGTCCATGGGCAGGCAAATAAGAAAAATTTTTAATACTCTAGGCTATAGAAGAATTGCCAAGCTAAATTGGAGAAAGGAGTTTCTACACCAGAAGTCTCCCACACTGATGAATTTATTATGATAATATAGATCTATATCACTATCCAAATAAATGTATATATGTTTATGAACATGGCAAAGGCTGAAGAACAAGTATGTAGATATTACATTTTTGTGCAGACATAGACATATGTGACAAACATGCAACATATAGATTCAATAGATGTGTATGTGTATGATACTGCCCCTTTGTTCACTCCCAAAAGCCAATCCTTAAATTTTCCAAGTATCTATACCTTTGAAAATAGTAAAAAGCTATAAATTGGGACTCGATTTGGTATTTTATTGGTTGTCTAGACTTTAGAAAGTAATGGAGAAAATGTTAATAATACAAATTAACCTTTAAAGTGTTCCATGTGGTTCTACCTTGCCTCTGTTATATGGACATTTTGGTACTGAAAAATGCACAAAAAAAACGCAACAAAAAAGCAGTTGTGACCTTGAGATGAAATAGCCCTCAAGGAAAGATTCTAAAGGAAAGACAGACTATTCTGAGGGACTAAAAGTCCATCCATCTGAGATACTGCCATCCATACAAATATTCTGAGAGCAGTTGCTTGAAAATAGAGAATTGACTGAAGTAGAGCACTGTGGTCCATCAGCTCATTTACACATGACTATTTCTTAAGTCTTGTAAGTTATACCTGAAAAATTATAAATCAAATAACCAGGGACTGTGAGATAATTATATAAGCACGATGGGAGTTGTAAATGACATAAAAGTGGATTTTTTGTGTGTGTTTCATATCATAGGGGATGAGTCACTCAATATAAGGGGACCATAATTTGAAATATTAGAAACCAAAGATGACCAGATTAAGATAGAAGATGAGAAGCCAGAGATCTGAAGAGCAAGAACAGCCACTTAAAGAAAGACATGGATGGCAGAGTTTAACCAATGTTACCTGAAATAAGCAAAGGAGAATCCGAAGATAAGAATAATACTTTGGGCTGTGTTCTGCAGCTGGTGTCCTCATGGAGGAGAGAGCTATCCTTGCTGCAGGCTCCTACGGAAGAGCTGGCTGGACTTCTGGCACCATCTACAGCCCGAGAGAAGAAACCCCTTAGCTGCCTGTGTTGCAATTTACTACCTTCTAGAACTTAAAAAAAAGTAGGGAGGAAATCTGAGGAGGACAAACTTTGCAGCTGTTTTGCTAAGAGCTTAGCTGATTTACTTTTTTGCAAAAAGAACCTAACACTTTCTCAGCATCATGCCAAAGGTGGATATGTGCTAAAAGATCCTGACATTGCTTCAGCAACCTGGAAGTAGCAGAAAAGCAGCTCTGCCCAACAAGAGAACCATGAGAATCTCAAGAGCAGTGGCTTGCTAAGAAATGGTTTTGTCTAGCATAGTAATGGATAGTATAAACTATAAACTCTAAAGAGATCAAGAATGTCAAGGTCTGAAAAAGTGTTGTTAAGTATCCCAAATACAGGGACTTCCCTATTAATATGCCTCACAGCTATGTTTCTATGTATGCCTGCACTACTCATTCCTTGGTGCTGTTTACATTTGTGAGAAAGTGTGACAAGATTTATAGGTAGACTATAGCATTTTGATTATTCCTGCTTTTGCCTTCTACTGAGTAAATTTTATGATTTTTATTTTGGTGGTCTTTTCATTTATCATGTTTGAATCAGCATTGTCAGTGTGATTGATTTTTTTTTGTAAATGAGAAGCACACTGGTGGGGGCCTTAATATGGCAAGTAATAGGCATATCCTTTCTCCCCCCACACCAGTTACTCATAAGACCCTGAGAAATAAATGGTATGTCACCAATCCACTTGCACTGGTAGTATTCCCTGGAGGCATACATAGCCTCCCTGGTCCCTGCATCAACTTTTCTTCTCTTTTGACTAACTCACTGAACCCAACCTGATGTTAGTAGTATCCATAAGGGGTTCTGGTCATGGCAAAGGCTACCATTCAAACTCTCCCAGGGGCTGTTTCTTCTCCATCTGATTTTATTAGTACCTAAGAAATTCTTTTTTTATTTCCCTTTCAGTAACCGAATTGTCCACATAACAAAGAGGATATAAACACACACACTCAAACACCCATATACAAATATATATCTGCACATATATGTAAGCAAAGTACATTACATATATATATAGTATGCATATAAATGTGTACTTATTATAGAGCATATGAGTATTATGTACTCTGTTAAGTATTGGGAGAAATTCAAAGGTAAATAATTTTCATATCCCTAAACCATAGAACTAATATAATCTTTACTCAGAATTAGAGACATGGTATGATGTTGTGGACAAAGTGTTGATGTGAGAATTTAAAGATCTAAGTTCAAATCTCAGCTGTGCCATTAATTTGGTGACACTGGACAAGTCACATCATACCCTTGAGTATCAGTTTCCTGTTATGCAAAATGAAGGGGTTGAACTAAATGTTTTTTATGTTTCCTTCAACCTTGAAAATTTTGATTCTAATGAAAAGCATTCATGTCAGTAATCACACTTTGAATAGCTATTTAATCACTATACCTGTGCAGCTGGCCTCAGATCTTTTCTCATGATGGCTATTTCCCTCTGACATCCCTAAGCTGGTCCCTTCTCATCTAGCACTCTCCAAGGAACATGGACAATCACAGCATAAACTACAGTCGTTGGATGGGTAAAGGAATAGTTAATGTTTTCAAAATGTTCAAATCAAGAGGTTAATTTTAATATTGCTTTGTACTCTGCTTCTTTCATACAACTCATATTTAGGCTGCCCTTGGAGGAAAAAGGAGGAGATAACCGTGAGAAGAATGGTCTGTGAATTTTAATAACAGCTCCTGAGAAAAAGTAAGGCCTGAAGCCAATGTGTGGAGCCATTTCGGAAGGATAGAATTACTCCCTTTTGTGGCAGGGCAGATTCCAGAATGCTTCCTCAACAACAAAAAAAATGTGTTCTTACACACGTCAAGAAAACCCCAAACTGGATCAACCAAAGCCAAAACGCATAAAAGAAACATATGGGGGAGGGGGGGAGTAGTATCAGCTCAAGTACTGTAAACACCATTTCCACTCCCCAGTCCCCAACCCATGATTAAGTCTCTAACTCACATGCCCCCATTTTTTTTCATGCAGAAAGGTAGCATGATTTAGTAGACAGAGCTCCCAGCTTATGATCAGAAAAGACCTGGGACTGAACTCCACCTCAGATACCACTAAGTGTCCAGCTGCAGAAAATTGACAACCTTTCAGAGCCTTGATTTTCCTCATCTGGGAAAGGTGGTTAATAGTATCTATTGCACCAACTCTGCAGGGTAACTATGAGAAAACATATGTGACAGTGTAGGTACAGGACTTAAAATCTTATATTAATGCCAGCTATGATGATGTTAAAGGCTTTTCATGGTGAAATTTCTATTTAATTTGAGAGAAAAATACTACATTCAATAAATAATCTTATGGCTACAGATTCAAATTTCCAAACAGAAAAGTTGGTGAAATTAATTTTTAAGCTGCAAAGTGAATATTTAATATACAATTTAATACCCGTGTAGAATTTTTAAAAAGTATGTATGACTAGGCATCAAAAAATCCTCTTATATGAGGCTTTTCTTCATCACCCTAGCTGTTTGAGCCTCCCTAGCACCAAAATCACCTTAGATTTATTGAGGATATATTCATATTTATCTGTTTGCAGGTACCACACTGTCCCCAATAGAATATAAGTTTGCTGAGGGCAAGGACTTTTTCATGTATGTCTTTGTATTCCCAGGACACAGCATAATTCCTGGCATATAGTAGAAATAAAATAAATGCTTGATAGCTTCTCTTTAGGATCAGCTAGGTGAGGCCATAGAATCAGTCTGAGTTCAAATCTAGCTTCAAACACTTACTAGCTGGGCAAGTCACTTACCCCTGTCTGCCTCAGTTTCCTCATCTGTAAAATGATCAGGAGAAGGAAACAGCAAACCCCTCCAGTATCTTTGCATGAAAATCCCAAATGGGATTATGAAGAGTTAAACATGACTGATACAACTCAAAAATAACACCAATCTTCTCCTATATATTTTATATACTACCAAAGGATTAAATTGTTTGAGCAACAGTAACCAGAATAGTGAACACTGATACAATGAAATAGGCTACAACATGTTGAATACAGACTATGTACAAGCCTGCAAATGAATGTAGTGCAGTCTTCCATAAAATAAAGGGTCATTCTGTGATACAAAAAAGGAAAATGGCAAATGTTGGGAGGAGCTGCAGGAAAATAGGCACCCTAATGAATTGATGGTGGAGCTGTGAATTTGTACAGTCATTCTGGAAAACAATTGGGAACTGCTGAATGGTGCACATCCTCTGACCCAACAATATTACTATGAAGTCTATGCCTTAAAGAGATCAAAGAAAGAAGAAAAGTATCCATATATTAAAAAAATATATTTACAGTAGCTTTTTTCATAAAGAACTGGAGAATAAACGAGTGCCCATTAATTGGGTTACGATTGAACCAACTGTGGTGTATGAGTATAATGGAATTCTGTGAACCATAAGAAATGATCAAGGGGGAATGGTTTCAGAGAAATCTATCAAGTCTTGTATGAACCGATACAGAGTAAAGTGAGCAGACAGGAGAACAATTTATATAACGACAACAAAAACACTGAAAAAACAAGCACTTTGGAAAGCCATAATAACTCTGATTAATGCAATGACCAATTCATGATTCCAGGGAACCAAAAACATGCTTACCCACATCGTGACAGAGCTGTGACTCAGGGTGCTAAATGAGACATATACTGTTTTTTTTCCAAACGTTTTAATGCAGTTTTGATCTTTAAAACCGGTGGAAAGGAGAGTAGGAGAGAAAAATCTATTTTTGTTCATTCAAATTATATTTAATTTTGAAAAAAAATGAGAAGCTTTACCACTGTTGGAGGTATAAGTTGCCTCTCCATCTATATTTGCCATGTAGAGGGCTCTCATGTCCTGTCTTTATACCTGTTCAATTTCCTTCATTGATTTTATACACACACACACATATGTATATATATATATATATGTATATATACATATACACACACATACACACACACACATATAGATATAGATATATATGGGAGAATGTGCCCTAAGTCTATAAAGGGAATGCTCTAATGTACTCTTTTAAACTATGCTATCCAGTAAATTCCTTCACTCTGGATGAGTTGTGTCTACTGGTTGACTCTGAATGGGGCTATAGTTTTAGAAATAAAGACCCATAGAGTAACTTTAAGCCTGGGATACTTGTCCCCAGGGGGTCAATATTTAAATGTAAGTTGGGAAGAACAGCCTGGAGAGTCACACAAGTGTTGGACTAAATGGACCCCTGAGTTCCCTTCCAACTATTAATTCTCTAAGACTCTTATGATTATTTTTTTCAGATAATACCACCCCTCTTACATGAGTAGAAAATGACAGACCAAGATAGCAATCTTATCAGGGCCAATGCTGAATAGAAAACCCCTAGGTAACAACAGTTGCCAAATTAACAGCCAAGATCAGTATCTCCTTCTTTCTAATATGGTAGAAACTTGCTTAATAATCATTGAAAGTCTAGAGGGAAATAATTCCACTAAAAGACACAGATATATCTTGATGCATATCTTGATGCAATTAATGTGTTCACAGGAATACATACATACATACATACATATATGTGTGTGTGTGTGTGTGTATATATATTCAGAGCTGGAAAAGATTCTTAAGGGTCATCCAGTCTAAGCCCTCAGTTTAAAGATAAGGAAAGTGAGACCCAGAGAGGTTATAACTTGAATTGGATCACAAGGATAATAAGTGTCTGAGATAGTATTGAAATTCAGGTTCTGTAACTCTAAACTCAGTGCAAGCTCTTTATTCCTGAATGTTTATCACAATTTAACTGCAATAGAGGAAATAGTTATTAGAAAGAACCACATTACAAACTGAAGGGAAAGGAAGTAATCACCCCTCCTCTCAAGGTACCTTTCATAGAAAACAGGATGATCCTCTACTGCATTTACCTAAAGTAAGATACACCTGCACAGTTAAGTGCTGAGTACAGGTTCTAGAATATTTCCACTGAAATGTTAAAATACTTGTGGCCTGTATTTTTTCGATGAAGATTTGATTCTGTACTTAATCAGTTTATCCAAAACTTAAAACACTGAAAACACAAATGTTTTTATTTCTAGGTCAACAAAATCAGAAGGAAATAATATAGTAGTGCCGTCCTAGTATGGCTGTTTCCAGTCTCAAATTAAATATACTCTGGTTTCACCCACTAACTGCCTGCTCAAGTCCCCTGGGGCTACTGCATACTGGCTTCTCCCAGGGCTATAGGTTTTAAGGTCATTCTCGTAACTGTCCTTGGCTCTTTTACCTTAGTTACGTTACATTACAATTATTCCCTTGACTTGGGTTCAAGTCATTTATTCGGCTCTTTGCAGGCATATATTTTATCTTCATTGCTTTAAACCATCTGAAGCCATCTGGCCCCATTAGCCAACTGCCTTCCCTTGAACCTTGTGCCATCCTTATTAGTCCATGGTTTTGCTGGAACTCTTGATAGTTTCAAAAATCCCATTTACAAGAGGAAGGGAACTTTCCCATTTTATAGGGAAAATAGAAATAATGAGAGTTTATGTTTACATAGCATTTTACAGATGGAGATCCTCACAAACAACACTGTAAGGTTGGCAGGACAAGTATTATTAATTCTATTTGACAGAAGAGAAAACTAAGGCATAGAGATTAAGAGGCTTGTTCAAGGTCAAACAGCTAGTTAGTGTCACAGGGGGAATTCAAACCTGGGAGGCCCTCAGAATCCTCCTTCAGCCTTTCTGCTTTTCATTACACCATCATTTTACCATTTCAAAGAGGTTAAGGAACTCCCACTTACGCCTTTTGCATCAAGGTTAGCTTACCACACAACTGTTCGTTATTTTCAGTGCTGTCTGACTCTTTGTGACCCCATTTGGGATTTCCTTGGCAAAGATATTGGAGTGTTGACCTATTCATTAATTAGGATTTCATTGTTAAATCTCCATTAGAATTTGTGTCTTTTGTGTTTTATTGCTGCACCAATGACAATTTTTATTTCATTATGGTTTGTAAAGGATGTAATTACTATTTCTGGTTTTTTTAACATTTGTTTACAATATTTCTATGCCATAATATATGGTCAATTTTGTAAAATTTTTTTAAAAAGATATGGGAGTGTTTTGCCATTTCCTTCTCCAGTTCATTTTACAGATGAGGGAACTGGGGCAAACAGGGTTAAGTGACTTACCCAGAGTCACGCAGCTAGTATCTGAGGCCATGTTTGAACTCAGGAAGATGAGTCTTCCTGACTCCAGGCACAGCATTCTATGCCTTCTGGCACCACTTTACTACAGAAATAATGAGTTAGAAGCTGAAAACCCAGAAAAAAAAGAATTCCAAGAGCTGTCTTCTAGCTTGTGGCTTTCTTTCTTGTTCTTTTAAAATATCCTATATTTCTACACACTCCTGAAAACCATGTATATAACACCAGAAAATGCTAACAATTTTGACTTCTCTTCAAATTTATTTTTTTATCTATCCCTTCTACCCCTCATTGAAGAAGGGAAAAAAACCTTAAAAACATTTAAACGAATTTTGATGAAAAAAACTAAATTGAAATCTACAATGACAAACAAAACATGTAAAATACTGTACATATGATGGTTACTCTCAAAGAATTCTTCGCTTACAATGTATATTATATTCTCTATAGGACTCCTTTAAATAGTATATTTAAGCATTTGGAAGAAATGAATAAGGAGAGGAGCACTAAATTAAGGGGTTAAGGAATTGTTGCTAGTTGGGGCCAGATCAGTCATGAGTTCAAGGAAACATCTTGGAAATAGGAAATCTTCTAACAGGAAAAAATGAATGTATGAATTTCCTCATCTACATACAACTTTCCTACTAAAGAAGTTAATAAGGTTTCTTATTTCTCTCAAACCACAGTTATGTCTCTTTGAAAGATGGCTTTTAAAGGAAACTGAAGAAATTAGTCTAGACCAGTTCTTCCTACTTTACAATCCTTGCAAAAAGCATCCTAGTTCAGCTACAGGTGATGTGTAGTACCATCAGCATGGTCATTAGTCAAAGGGTAGAGTTCCAAGTTAAGAACTTGTCCTTGGCAATATATATCTGCTGCCTGTACTTTACATCGGAACCATTCAACACGTACACAGTATCTACTTCAAATAAATAATAAATACCAGGTTGACTCAGAAAATACTGACTCAGACTTGCTTTTGTTGAGAGGATGCATTTGATTCCATTATTTATTCCTTTAAGAGAAAAGAAAGTTGCTCTTTATCGTAATTCACAGCTTCGGCATATTTGAAGTAATCCAGGCTCTGTGACTTAGTACCTGAGTGACCTTGAGCAAGTCAACAAAAATGAGGGGGTTGAACTAGATGGCCAACATGGTCTACTTCTAAGTCTGCAAACCTGGGATACTGTGCAGATGGTTATTTATACAAAGAAAGGTAGAAAAACAACAGACTCAGAAAAGTTAAGTGACTTTCCCATAGTCACACAGTTAATGAAGTGTCAGCTTCTGACCCAGGCTTCGGACTCCCAAGTCGAATTCCAATTTAGCCGACATAGGCATCAGTCTCCCAGAGCTGAAAGGAAACTTGGCAGCCATTTGGTCCATTCCCCAACCCAAAGCTTTAGAAAGTCCATCTACAAAAGCCCAGATGATCGTCAATCATTCTGCTTCTTCCTGAAGACCTCCATTAACGTAGAGTTCACTATCAACAGAAATAAGCCATTTCATTTTAAAGTAGAATTAACTGTTAGGAATTTTCTTCTTTATGTTTAGCCAAAATCTGACTTTCAGCAGGTGAGGCAGAATATATATTTTAAGTAACAAGAGGTCACATATTTTGTCCTTAAACAAAGTAAGTCTTAATTTTATAGTCAGATTGTTCTGATAATCCTGTTGAGGCATCTCACTGAAATGAGATATTCAAGAAACTGGGCAAGAGGATATGGATGACATAATGTAGACCCATCTATGAAACCTCAATATCACTTGGTATTACAGGTAAAGAGCATAAGCTTACATGGAAGGACTAAAACAGTGGTAGAAGACAAACACAGATTGAATGGCATGACCTTAGTTTTCTATAGGCACGCCATAGGCAAACTAGCTCAAAGAAAGGGCTTTTATTGGCAGGAGTTCAGGAAAGCTACCCACTTTAAAGAAAGAAACAATTATCTATTTTTTCTTTTTCCTGAGGGTGAAATTAAACTTATATTCATTTCCAAATATAAATTTCCTAACAGAAAGTCAGATTTTAAATCTGGTCAACTAGGGCAGGAGAACTGTGTGAAAAAAAAAAAAAAATGAGTACTTGTTTAAACAAAATGCGCAATTACAGTGATTTTTCCAATAAAGATATTCAGGATATTTGGACCACACAGGTCTGCTACAGCCAAGCATATAATTTCTTATAAACAGACTACTTGGTCATTAGAATCCCAAAGAGGTTTCTTTATCCTCTATTGGTAGCATTAAGTGGTAATAAAAAGCAAAATATGTGCAAAAGAAAACATTTTGAAGATCTTTAAGACCTTGGTCAATTCTGAGGTTCAAAACTGTGTTATGAAAAGAGTCATGAGATTTTATTAGCTTTTTAAATATATATTTTTAACACCAAAAGGTCACCAAATATCAAATCTGAGCATTAGATGAATAATACTTAGCAAGCATAAATTTATGCAGAAATACTCATTTTAAACACAAGACATTTGTCTCATAAATTGGTCTGTTGTCAAGTAATTTTATAACATATTTAAAACCCAGTTGTTGGCTGTACTGAAAATTCTTGAAATATTTAGTACAATCTTAGGAATTCTTCAATTTTTCATTGGAACAAATATTATATAATTTTTTTAAAAAATGTATTTGAGCAGACTCTTTATCCTAATTCTTTCTGACCTAAAATTATTTTTAAATTGCATTAGTCTGAAAGCCAACCAACTTATCAGTTGGTAAATGAACTTAATCTTCCAAAAGATGGAAGTTATGTTCTGCTTTTAAGATCTGCAGAATACAAAATGGTACTTACATTCAAAATATTTGATTTCAAACCCCTTTTCTGTCTCTTACCTGTGTGACCTTGAGCAAATTCCTTAAGCTCTCCGAACTTCAGTATCCTCATCTGTCAAATGGGGATAATACCTGCCCTGTGTTCCTTATAAGGTTGTGATGAGGATCAGCTCGGACACAATTGGTAACCTATACAATTATATGCATATATATATTTTGCTTTCCTTTTGAGATAATCAGGGTTAAGTGACTTGCCCAGGGTCAAACAGCCAGTAAGTGTCTTTAATGGTAAGGGAATTTGAAGATCTTCTCTGCCCCTTAATTGGCCGAATGACCTACTTTGGCTCTGGCCCAGCCCACAGACTAATTCACAGGGAGCCAGTGGTGGGAGGAGTTTGCTGAATGCATGGAGCAGGAAGAGAGAGTGAGGCAAGATGGGAGAAAGTAGGCAAAGCTAAGGCAGAGCAAACTAGCATGAGTGAGAGAGGGAGTGAGGAAGCTTGTTTGTGGGGAGGCCTTGCACTGATGTTTCTTTGTTACTATGATGGATTTGGCTTTCTGGTACCTGAATAAATGTTTTGGTTTCATCTTTGAGGAAGAAAGTTTATATTTTGTGAATTTACCCTGGAAATACACGTGCATATACAGAGTGGTTGCTGGGGGTATCACATTGGCATTACAGGGTCTAAGGCCCAATTTGAATTCAGGGCTGATGTTCTAGTCACTCTGTCACCTAGCTGCCCCTACTTTTTACTTTTACAAAGGAATGTTTGCTGAAACATAACAAAAGAAGTAAAAATTTTTTCCCAATACCAAAGATATACTCCCCCATACCACCTTGATCCCTAGGAAGTACACGCACAAATATATGGGACATATGTAATAAACATGCACCATACAGATGCAATATATGTATATGTGTATGGTTCTGTCTCTTTGTCCAAGGCTATGTTGAAGCCAGCTCAGACTGCCTCCCAAGAGCCAATGCTTAAATTTTCAAATCTAACTTTGAACCTGGCAAAAAGCTGCAAATCAGACTGTGATTTGTGGTTTTGTTGGTTGTCCAGACTTAAGAGAGTAATGGAGAAAATGTTGACAATACAAATTAACCTTGAAAGTACTTTTTCCTATTTTACTTTCCCCATACCACCTCAATCTCTAGGAAGAGTAATCTGAGACTTACTCAGTTTTGCTATCACATTCACAATACCAAGTTCACTTCCATATTCAGCATTGCTGATGGATGGGTTAAGTTCACATTTTCCTATTACTGGGATGCAGATAAATGCAAGGAATGAATAAAATGGAACATATTCAAAATGGCATGATTAATAACGCCTTACCCATCACAGGACTAGACTCCTACTTAGGGATCTGTACAGAATGAATTCCATAAACCACAGGCAGACAGAATCTTCAAACTACATGTTTAGTTATCTTAATTTATATTTGCACCAATTTCTGCTTGGCTTTCAAATGGCTAATTGCTTCTATCTTTGCTTACAACCATTGTTTTAAAAAAAAATTCTAGTTATCTCTTGTAAACCATATAACCATATGGTACAAGCTATGCTGAGCCGGTCAAAAGGAGAGAAAGACAAATCCAGCATATTGAAACAATTTTGTACTAAAAAGGGTAAGAAGGTTATTAGCTATACACTGGCCACAGGGCAAATGATGCATTTTTACTTAGAATTAGGCGCCTAAAAAATACATTTTACTGCTACGAAGATACAGGAGAATGACAGGATGAAAAGAGTGACAGAATGACAAGAAGGTAATCTCTTAAAATACTGAGCCTTCTGTTTTCATTATCTTCCTAAAGGATAGGAATGATAACAGCAGCATACATTGGAGATTTCCTTAATCCACCCAATCCCTCTTCACATTCTCCTCAAGCATGTTGTCTGACCATTTTTTCGCCCCATCAGCCCCATCCTCTCACCTTACAATGCGATGTAAGAGCTTTAAGAAGCTATAATTTAAAAGATCTTTCTTTGTCCAGCAGCTAGTACAGAGCACAGAGATCAACTCCTATCAGTTCAACAGTAAGAAAATGTTAAATACCTGTGATGGGCAAGGCCCTGTGCTAAGGGGTGGGGACTTAAAAAAAAAAAGGATAAAATTATTTCAGCATGGCTTTATCCTTCCTTAATTTGGGGCAGGTTCAACCCAAGCCATCTGACTCCAAATCCATAATAACCTTTTTCCAGAAAACTACACATGTATACATTAAAGGGTATCCTTGTTTTAATCCAATTTACATACTGCTTTCAAATTTCTGATTGTGGGCAGTCACATAGAACCGCTTTATTATTACCACACCATTTAATGTTCTAGGTCATACAGGACAATCTATCCAAAGGCAGTTGTGTTCTAGTAGAAAGGTCACTAGATTTGGGATCAGAAATTCTCAGCTCAGATTTCTACTATCTGCATGCTATGTGATGTTGAATAAATCACTTAATTACTCTGGGCCCCAATTTCATCATTTGTAAAATGAGAATAACCCTTGCCCAACCTACTTCAAAGAGCTGTTGGGTGGATTAAATTTGAAAACCAGAAATTACTACAAAAATTAGTAGCTATTATATTACTAAACTGGATATATAACGGTCCTTGATAGCCCAATAACAAAATCTGTTTAATGTTATGTATCAGAGAATCTCCTAGATAAAAAGAACTATAGAAAGCCAGTGCATACTGGAATCAGATATTCAACTTTTTTTCTCATTTTGTAGTGGGGTCAACAGACTAAGACATGGCAACCAAAGCATTAGCAGTAGAAATGGATTTGGAATAAGCTAACTGTACAATATGGAAGTTTAATCCAATAGTCACCACCCCAAAAGATTACTTTCATTAACACAATTCAGAATTCCATCAGTACCGATATACTATGCACTTACATAGGATACAACTTTTCTGTGCCTTAGCAGACAGTCTTTTGAGTTACTTTTGTCAAAAGAACTCCAGCACCTAGTCAAGCTTCTAGTGATAAGCTGCAGATTTCACTAGATTAGACTTTGGATAGCAAACAAGAGCAGGCCATTGACAATTCACAACAGAAGCCTTTCCAGATCATATGCCAGAACTAACGTTCCACCAGAATAGTAGAACTCAAGGTCAAAAGTCTCCTATGAGACACTCAAGCAGGAATCTCCATCGCAAAATGGAATTAACAAATACAAAATAACAATTCATTTATTAAGGGAAAAATGAATGCTGTCTCATTATAAATTCCTTGAGAGCAGAGCTGTAAAGTTCTTGTTTTGTTTTGTATTTTAGTTCATCACCTATAAGGAGATAATTTGATAGAATCAATCAGTTCTTTTTCTTGAATAGGAAAGCTCTTGGATAGAAAATCATTGTAAACTTTTTTTCTCTCAGCTGAGCCATGCTGCCTTGTTCTAGCTGATTGTGTTGTAGACTCTGTCAACTGACTCTATAGTACAAAGCAGACTGGGTCAAGGTCAACAAGTTCAGGACCACAAAGCCATGGCGGAGTGCAGCCACTAATATTTAGCTATCACAAAGTAAACTCAGTGCTAGACTGAATTCTTTGTTAGTATAGACATTTCCCATAGAAATGGTAGCATTCTTACTACACAGGTGGTCCTAGAACAGTCAACTTCATGGGTTAGGCATGAAAATGTTGAATGCCTCTAGTGCCTGCCACCTAGTAGCTGCCTGAAAAATGCTACTTGATTCACTGACTTCTGATTCTCTCAGTATCCTTCTAGCATTCTATAACAACAGATTACACTTGTAATGTTTGATATTAATTGTAGGAAGACATTTTTAAAAACATTGTTAACTGAGTCACAGCAATGACAAATGTCGTTGGGACAAAGGAAGGAATAGATTTGAAGGGAAAGTACATCAACAAACATTTATTAAATTTTTATTAAACTTTGTGCCAGGCACTGTGCTTACTCCTGGGGATACATGGAAAGGCAAAAACATAGTACCTCACATTCTAATGGAGGAGATAACATGAAAAAAACATCTTACATGATGGTCTAAAAAGTACAAATAGAAGGTTTTCTCAAAGGGAAAGGGGGACAAGGGAAAATGTCCTGAAGAAGATGGAATTTAATCAGAGTGTTAAATAAAGGAAGAGAAGCCAGGAGTCAGAGGTGAAGCGGAAAAAGCATTCCAGTCATGGGGCCAGTGAAAAAGGACTGGAGTTGAGAGATGGAGAGTCATGTGTGAGACAGCTGAGAGAAGGGTGAAGTAGAGCAGGGAGCCAGGGTAGAAAAAGAGACCAACCAGAAGATTAATGCGATACCAGTCCAAGTGAGAAGTAAGGATGCCCCACACCACAGATAGAAACCTATAATTAGTGGGCATGCCCCGGAGAAAAATCCAGCAAAGGAGACTGAGGTGGAATGGTCAGATAAACAAGAGAAGAACCAGGAGAGAATAATGTCGTTAAAACCTAGAAAGGAGAGTATATCTGGGAAAAGATTATGATCCACAATGCCAAAGGATGCAGAGAGCTAAAAAAACAAAGAACAAGGACAAAAACAAATACTAAGGACTGAGAAAGGGTCTTTGGATGCGACATTTAGACACCAATGGCAACTTTGAAGAGAACAGATTTTAGCTGAACAGTGGGGTCAGAAGTCAGACTGTAGAGAGTTTAGAACTGAGAGGGGAAAGAAAAGGAGACGCCAAGTGTTAGGCAGCATCTACAAATTCAGACATAAAGGAGATATAGGATGACACAGAGCAAAAACTGTCCCATCAAGTGAAGGTTTTTCAAGGATCACAAGACAAATGTATGCTTGTCAGAAGCAAAGAAGTAGTTAATAAATAAGAAGATATTGGAGACTGCTGAGAGAGTGGGGAGAGAAGTAGAGACTCAACTGAAGAAGATGGAATGGAATGGGAACCACTTACATATGTGAAAGGGTTTGTGTTGGCAAGGAAAAACACTAGGTCTTCAAGTCAGACCAGCGTGGAGAAAATAGTAGGAAAACTTATCTGAGTGCTGTGAGATGAGGAGAGGAAAAGACAGAGCTCTAATGCATTTGTACAGTATGAGCCATGGCCCTCATCTGAGAGAGTAGGGGGAAAAGGTGCCATGAGGGGTTTAAGGAAGGATGGAAAGGTTGAGATTAGGAATGGAGGTAAGTGTAGCCATCATCTCTGTATTTCAAAACCTGGGGAAGAAGTAGGAGGTAGAGGTTAGAGGTCATGGTAAGGACAAAGAATGATGCTTACGGTTTTAAGGCAGAGGGAAAGATAGAGTGATAAAAGATTATGATCAGATACAGGAATTTGAGAGTTGATGATCATGGAAGTGGAACGCTTTTGGGGAATGGCAAGATCCAAGGCATGACCATTTCAGTGTGTGACTGAGATGGAGTGGAAGAGGTCATGGGAACTGAGTAGACTGAGGAGCCTGTTACATACACACTTTTGGGAAAACCCTAGACACAAGCCATAACTAATCTGTGTTTCAGAGTATTTCCGAGTTTTATAGAGCCAAATAGAGAAACAGAACCCCTTAGAATCAAGCCTAAAAGATGTCGGTGGCAGTGTCTATAGGGTGTTGGACTTAGAATCAGGAACATGGGATTAAACTCCTGCCACAGATACATGCTACCTGTGTTTTCTGGGGTGCACTGCTTAATCTCTGTGAGAATCAGTTTCTTCACCTGTAAAATGAGGTGGACTTTCAGTTCTAAATTTGTGATCTTATGTCACCTATTGCCCGGAACCCCTCCAAACTGTACTGGTTTCAAGCAGACTGTGTTGGATCAAGTTGCATGGGTAACAATAAATTCATCAAGAGCTCCCCAATTAACCTTCTCATTACTAGTACTCCTTAAAATTACTTTCAATAAATTTACTTGTGTATCTGTTGTGGCCTCGTAGTTTGAGAGGACCATAGTTCCAGGATTCTAGATTTGTACATGCATGCATGTGTGCACGTGTGTGTGCGTGTGTGTGTGCACGCATGTGTTCGTCCTTCACGGCCAAAGAAGATCATTCCATCAGAGAAATAACAGCATGACTTGTACTTGACTTTGTTTTGAGTGAGAGAGGGCTGTGCAGGTCACCAGCCTCACTTCTCCTCTACAGTCATCTGAATCCAGTGACCAGATATTCATCAGGATGAGTGGATCCTAGATTTAGAGCTGAAAGGGACCACAGAGTTCATTTGGTCCCAAATGAGGCCAAGCTCTGTGTTAAGCTTTTGTGAGACAAAAAGCAGTCCCTACTCTCCCAAGCTAACGGAAGAGACAAAAGGCAAACTTCTAGGTACAAACAAGATAAGGATAGACAAGACAAACTGGAGATACTCAACCAAGGAATGGCATGTGCATTAAAATCACACGGGCAATAAGTAGCAGGTACAGATGGTTTGTGATGTCCCTCAAGGGAGAGAGTTTGCATACTAAGGAAACCACAAATCCTTGACTGCATATATACCATACTGGAAAACATTTAAATTACAATCTTTTTTTACTCTAGTGGACTATTTAATTAAGGTAAAAATACTAATTTCAACCCTAAAAGTCAGCATTACTGTTCATGTTTAAATGACTTTGTCCGAATTGGATCATGTTCACAGAAACTGAATTTTAGTGCTTTAAAAGACTTTAGAAATCCCTTCATTTTATAGATGAGGAAGCTGACTATGAAAGGGAAGAGACTTGTTGCCAGAAACTTCCAACTCCCACTCTAGGACTGGTTCTTCCATTAAATCTCACTAAGTTGTGAGACTCAAGCAAGGATATGCCATGCTCAGCAGCAATCTGGACATGCCATTAACATGCCCCCAGGTAAACAGCACTGTCTAAAAGGACAACACTAATACCTTAATAAAAGGAAATGCTACATCTCGGGTAGTCAACGATTACCCTAAGAGGCTGTTAGTCTACAGTATGAAAACATAAAGAAGCTTAAGCAGGGTTTAGATAAATCTCAAGGGATTTTAATGAAAGGGGAGTTAAGGATGCTCCCTATCCCTAATGAGGTTAATGTTTTGTTCAGCAGCTTGGAAGGCTTTTCCTTCCCTGCCCCCATCCTTTCTTAGCAAGGCCATTGTCAACAACAGGATGTGGCGATGCTGGATCAGCTGACTTGTCAGACCCACGCCAGGTTTTTAATGATTCTTTGGGTCACTGCACAGCATAAACATAATCTTGTATTTGGATACTTTGGAGGGAATCTAGGCCATCACATTTAGATTTCTTTAAATCAAAGGGAGAATTCTTTGTCCAGTATCTGCTAGAGTCTGGGAAGCAGCTAGAAAAAAGAAATCCATATACATATATTCTAAACAAAATCCCATTGGGTCACGTTAATAGAAAAGGAAAGGTTCATGGTGAGTAGAAAAGAACATATAATTTTATCTTCAAAAAAGAAATCCCCAAGTGATTACCACTGACATGAATTAACTCCATCCAGGCTTTATCAATTAGTCGATTACACATTTAAAAATTTCTGGAAGCAACCAACTAACATTAAATGTGATGCATTCAGCTTTGCAAAATATTTAATACATTTTACAACAAGGGAAGCTAGGTGGCACGGTGAATAGATGCTGGGTCTGGAGTCAGGAGGACCTGAGTTTAAATGCAGCCTTAGACATTTACTGGCTGTATGACCCTGTGTGGGCAAGTCACTTAACCCTGTTTCTCTCAGTTTCTTCCTCTGTAAAATGAGCTGCAGAAGGAAATGGCAAACCCCTCCAGAATCCTTGCCAAGAAAACCCCAAATGAGGTCATGAAGAGTTGGACATGATCAATCACCGAAACAACAGACAAGGAAACAGTCTCAGAGAGATAAAATGATTGGCTCATGGTTACATGGCTAGTAAGTACTCAAGCTGGAATTGGAACCCAACTCACCTGATGCTAGATAGCATAGTGAATTTGGAGTCAGAAAACTTGTGGTTTATTACCTTTGTGACCCAGAGCAAGTCACAAATGGGGTTGGTAACATTTGCACGGGGACAGGGATATTCAGAAATATTTTGCAAGCTTTAAAAAACTATATAAAAAATTCTTTGTTATCTAGGATAGCTTTCTAGGAGCGGGGAAGTAAAGGAAGGATACAGGAAAAAATTTAGGCTATGTAAACACAATTATATCAATAAAATTTCATTTAAAATAAATAATAAAAAAGGTTTTCAAAGAACTACATAATTATCCCTTGTCTCCCAACTACCCTATTTTTCAAATTTTAATTTTTAAGAACAAATACTCAGACAACAAGATAAATAACATAGTATTAGTTCACGTATGTAGTTTTCTTATGAAATTGTCGTGGTATCACAGCTTCAGAACTGGAAGAGATCTTGAATATTACATAGTTCAAGCCCTTCATTTTGCAGATAGGTAAACTGAGACAAAGAGAGAAAAAGTGACTTGTCAAAAGTCACATAGGCAGCAAAGGGCAAAAGCTGACACGTGAATGCAGTTCCTCTGATGTCTTAATCTAGCACTCATTCTACAACTTCAAGGTGCCTCGTTCTTTTTTTTTTCCTGGTAATGCAACTATGTCTGCATATATCATTTCCCCCTCTTCTCATCAGTTATCAAACTCCATAAAGGCAGGAACCACAGTGATCTGTGTACTGTAGAAATTTAACAAAGATCTGCTGAATTATAGATATCATTTGAAATATTCTTATTTTTTAAAAAAATCCCTGAAATGACTAGGGTTTTACTTGGCCTTCAGTTAGCCTACCTGATAGATGAAATCTCCAAAGGTTGTAACTTGATTCATATTTTATTTTTAGGAATACATTCTACTTGCATAGTCACAACTTAAAGATCCACCTAGCCCTCTACAAGAACCTTGGAGACAGGCCATTGTACAACCTGAATAAAGACTCTTTCATCACCTAACTAACCACCCTTTGGGTTCCTTTGAAATCAGGCTGTTGCTCCTCATGAACCCACAGCATCCCAAGCTGAGAAGTCCTAATGAATATTTTATGTGACATATTAGTTGTCATTCCTTACACAGAAATACATTTTTTCAAGGGATGCTAGGTTCTCCACTTTGGATAAAAAATAAACACTGCTAATTTTGTAACCCTTTTAAGAAACTGGAACAAACCAAACAAAGGTTTATCTCAGAACCTGGTTATCATTTTAATCTTGTATGTAAATAAATAAATAAGGGAATAAATGATAGCTTTATAGATTGATTCTTCCATATATCAAAGCCTCACTAATTCATGGTTCATTTTTTCTTGCCTTTTACAGTAGCTACGCAGAGATAGCCTACTCAAAGAGACACTAAATTTTTATTTTGTTTTAAAACTCATGTCAAATCCTTTCTTTAAAAAAACACAGCTGCTGAGCCATTGTTTGTCCTACTCCAGGCCTTAAGAAACTATGGCCCATAATCAAGAAAACCATATTTAAATAGAGATCTAAAACAAAGAAATGCCCCCTTCATATAGAATTTTTTTTAAAAAAATCCTAGGGTTTGTAACATGGTTACAAACTGTATCGTATCCATTATGTATTATATTCAAGCAGTATTATATCCATATCAAATATCTGGTTTTGATCCCTATAACAACCTATAAGGTGGGTAATACAAGTGTTACTTCTCCCACTTTATAGTAGAGAAAATCAAGACAGATGAATCAAGTGACATACCCAGGACCAAACAGCTAGTAAGTGACAGAGCCAGGGCTAAAACCCAGAACCTTCAGACTATACAATGCTCTTTCTGCTATACCATATTACTTTTCCAAATGCATATACTCAGCTCATAAATCCCTTCACCATGAAGAAGGCAAATTAAGTGTGGTAGTTCATCAAGACACACATTCTTAGCATGCATGCCACCTTTAATAATTTTTCTCTTTAAGGTAGCATAGTCATTTTAACCTGTAATAGAACTGAAGAAAGCAAAGACAAGAGATTGACTTCAGGTCCACATCTCCTGCCTAGGGGACCATCTTTCTGAATATCTATCTAGTCTGAGGAACCTGTAATTCAAAGATTAGATTCACCCTTCACTTTATACGTTGGATTTTCTCCACTGGAGGGAGATGTCCAGTTCCTCCCAAGCAATTCTAAAAGTTCCACTGCCATTAAAGTCAATAAAGTTACTATTATACTTTTAAGAGGCCTCTCTTTTTATTTGGGGGGGGGGGGGGGGGATGTGGGAAAAGGGAAAGGGAAATGAAAGAATTGTGAAATGAAATAAGGTCAAGGAGTCTTAAGAGAAAGAATTTTTCTCTCTCATAGCCTACAGCAGATTCCACACTTCTGTTTTGAAGCTAACTGTATCAAATATTCTAAAATCCCTGGGAAGTAATGGGTTCCAAACTGATAGCTTTGCAAACCAGAAATTAGTATTATGGAAACTTGTGACATTAGAGGGTTTTTTAAGCTGATGGCTATCTAGGGGTCACAGAGAAGAATATTTTGGTTGTAAGGGATTTCAGGAACTAAGTCTTAAGTCTTCTCAGAATTAAATGGAATATTGATGGCTTTCTACCACAGTCTGGAGTGTTGTTTTGACAGAGTTCTATCTAATGGTGCAAAAATACACCTGTAACTGGAAAAAAAAAAGATTTTAAAAGTTCAGTATAACTAATGATGTCACTCTGAATAAGAACCCGATTCATACAGGAGACTACTGTTCAATATATCCAAGAAATGAAAACCCTGGGGAAAGTCTTTCAATAAAAACTGCTGGGGAAATTGGATACCAGTATGATGCAAAATAGGTTAGACCCACATTTACCACTATGCGATGCTACAATAAGTTCCAGATGAACCAATAACCTAAACATTTAAGAATATGTATCATAAAAAATGACAATGGAATGTTCCATGCTGTGCAATTGTGGAGAGGTAAAAAGGTTAAGAATAAATATGATAAAAGAATAAAGTATTTTTGCACAAAAACTATAGATTGACTGATAATAAGAAATCAAATAGAAAAAAATCTTGGTGATAAATATCTCTGATAAAAAGCCTAACATCCAAAATCTATACAAAGGACATAGATTTATAGAAGTACTATCTTTTCCTTAATGGTTAAAGAACATAAACAAGTGGTTCTCCAGGGAAAAAAAAAACTATTATCAATAAGCACATTTCAAAGTGTCCGAACTCCCCTCCACACTCTGAGATACTACCTTGCCTCCATCAAATTGGAAAAGAAAATTTTAAATGATTTAATTAACTACTAGTGCAGCTGTGGAAAAACAGGAACATTATTACACCATTCTAAATTGATGCAATCATTTTGAAAAGCAATATGGAATTACATAATTAAAACTATAAAATCTGTCATAGTGTTTGGTCCAGTGATTCCCCATAGGATAGTATCCTAAGATTATTTGGGGGGAGAAAAAAATACAAGTATAAAAATATTACTAGAAGCTTTACTATTACATGTATATAGAATATAGACTATTACTATTCATAAGAGCAAAAACCTAGCAACAATCTTTACACATACTAATAATAAATAATGCTTGAAATTTTTCTGGAGCTTTAAGATTTACAAAGAACTACTATTATATACATATATATGCATATATACATGTATATTAAATCATCTAGTCAATAATTAGAAAATAACTGAATAAACCATGGTGCATGAATGTAAATATTACGACATAAAAAATGACAAACATGAAGAATACAGAAAATGTACAAAAATGTATATGAAGTGAGAGTGAAGAAATAAGAATCAAAGACAGTAAAAATATCATTTATAAAAGAAGGAACAATAAGCAAATCTGGATAAATACCGAGAAAAGAAGTTCAGAAGGGGATAGGAGACAAATAGGATGTTAGGAACATTAAAAAAAAATTAAAATAAACCATTCTATCCTGACAAAACAAACAAAAATATCATTTGCCAATACTTTCCCCATAAACTTCTGTGATTAATACTACAAAAACAGAAATTTGCTGAATGTCTCTTGATCTAAAAGAATTTTTAAGCATAAAAGTATTTCACACCAACATCATGGAAATACACATGGGAGTGTACACTCAGACGGGCCTAACGCCTTCATGGTGACATCTGAACACATTAACTACTCACTTTTAATTATCTTCCAATAAGGAGTTTTACAAGAATTTGTGAAGCTGCAGCAGTATAAATGTCTTGAAAGTAAGACAGTTAATTTAAAAATAAAACCACTGCTACTTTAAAACATTGGCTGTCTTTGCTACAGGAAATGAATACGTATGTATGGTCAGACCTATATTGAAAACTGGCTTAAAAATTACTCTGAATCACAACTATAAGGGATGTCTGTCGTCCCCAGTAAAGCTTTCAGAATATAGGACTGTCAACTTTTTAAAAGAATACATTGGAGATAACATAGGAAACTCAGCAACTATATTTCCCTGATCTCTGTATCTGTCCCACTTCTCCCCACCCACATTTCAAATGTAAACTGTTAGTTCAGCTTATCTTTTAAAAGTGAAATGAAATGTGTTCAGGATTAACACACTTCCTAAAGTAAAGAGGTTCTCTGAACTGGACTGTACTTTGAGGGTGTTGACTTTCTTGGTGAACCAGTGGGAGGGAGAGTCATGGACAAGGACGGATGCACAGGCTAGGCTGTACAGCCAACAGAGGACTGGTCTCGGAGTCAGGAAGACCTAAGTTCAAATTCACCTCAGAAAAATTTACTAGCTAGGTGACCCTGGGCAAGTTATCTTACCTCTGTCTACCTCTATCTCTTCAAGTGCAAAATGGGATTGTTGGCAGGATCAAATGAAAAAATATTGGTAAAGCACTTAGTAGAGTGTTTGGCACGTAGTAGGCTCTTAATAAATGCTTGCTTCTTTCCTTGTGGCATTATTGGAGGCAATGAGACCACAGAACCATTTTAGTGTTTGATTACATTTTCTTTGATAGACTTCTTCAATTAAGATATATTGCTAACACGTTTGCCCTACGAGTTTCAAATTTATAAGTTTCAGAAAATACCACAGGGAAATAAAAATAGTTCTCAAGACCTGAGGCTTCTCATAATCCACCCTGTATTTTTAGAATTTTGTTTGTCATTAATTATCCAGGCCCCAAGCAAAAGTAAAAACAAAGACAAAAAAATCGAACATCTCCCTCCAACCACAATTAAATGATGAATTCGATGTATTTTAATATTGCTTTTGTACAGATGCATTTTTTGTTAGACAAATATTACTCAATTAGTAAGATAATAAGGAACTTGAAGAGTCCCAATACACTGAAAACTAACACAAGTCATTTCATATGTACTATGGGAGGCTGCTGTATCAATTTTAAAAAATCCTGTGGGAAATCACTATCCTTCCTAATTTATCTGCTTTTTATGACATCAATTTAAAGTATAGATTTTGTTTACTGGATCTTCTCAAAACAAAGCACTCACAGAACTCTTATTTACTATAAGATATAATCTACAGAATATATTTAATAACTGATAGTGGGGTTTTTCTTATTCAATTGTGCCTCCCTAGGAGCATCTCCACCACTCACTTCACACCAACATACCAAAGGAATGAACTGGGTGGTCTTAAAGAGCCATACAGGCAAGTAGGTGGAGCAGTGAGTAGAGTGACAGAAAGATCCAAATTTAAATGTGGCCTTAGACACTTGCCAGCCGGGTGACCCAGCGCAAGTCACTTGATGTTTCTCAACCTTGGCTTCCTTATCTATAAAATGGGGATTAAAAATAATAGGGTTGTTGCAAGAATCAAATGAGACAATCATTGCGAAGCCCTTAACACGGAGCCTGGGACAGAGTAGATGATAAATAAATACTTATCCTCCCCTTCTTCTGCCCCAATTTCAAATAACCCAAGTAAGAATATAAATGGTAAGACTGGGAGTAAGAATGTTTGGTTCATTTCTGACCTAGCCCTGCCTCCCACCCTCTCTGTCTGTCTGTCTCTGTCTCTCTCATGCCCTATTACCCTTAGAGATTTCTAAAAACTGATGTTTACTCAAGTAGCTCCAATTCTGGCTCCCTCAAATCCATATCAAGGTACTGCTATTATGGTTTAGCTAGACTATTTGAATACCTGAAGCTGATATTTTTAGCACATGTAAAAGAAGACAGTGAAAAAGTCACAGATATTTCCAGTCCTCATCCCACAACATGTTAATTCCCCAAAGATCTTTCTTTGGCCACCTCTTAAGGAGCACAATTTTCATCAAGCAATGAGTCCCCTATGATTAAAACCCAATAGAATTCTCTGATTTAAGGAAAACTGTCACCAGAGAAATGGGGATAACATCAAGCTAGAGGAGAATCATTCAAGATTCACTTGGCAGAAAAGTAATCAAGGTTTGAAATTTAACAATATCACAATTGCTTTCTAAATTTTGACTAAATTCGTGACTTTGTCCAAATTTACCAATGACTCACTCGCAATCTTGTCAAACTCCAACTGTGACAAAACTCTGACCTACTTAGTGTTGAGAAAATGACTGTAAAATTAAATCTCTTCTATCCTATGTAAAAGAATGTCTCTCATACTTGATGCAATAGCTGTATATTAAAAAAGAATTCCAATTTCTCCTAGAGTCCTCAGTGTTCCAAGAAACAGGTTTTGTCTGCTAACTGAAAGTAAAAAGGCCAGACTATTTTTGGAGTTCATCATAATTAATGTTGTAAGTGCGATTGGAAAAGATTACGAAAGATCCTTGAGGTGAGGCGGCAAAGCACACTTAGAAACATGGCCTTTACAGTGTTTCGCTGTCCTCACATGAGAAAGAAGAATCAGTGGAATTAAAGGTTGTATTATACAGGCATTTTAACCAGAGCCTTTTAAATGCCTATATAGGGAGACACCAAGCAATCTCATTTTCTTGAAATAAATTCCAAAACATTTTGATCTTGTAATATACCACCTACACTGTCTACGTAGAGCCTTATTTCTTATTTAACATGCAGTATAGGCAGTGACCTAATTTAATAGAACAGGCATGGAGAGAAACAGAAGGAAAGAGAAGAGTTTGCAATAATTGTGGCTAATATCAACTCTATTTTTTTCTAGGCAATCAGTGATGAACCACAGAGAATATACCCATGGCAATGCCCAGGAAGATATTTCAGCTACCATTCTCCACCCAAGGCTTATTCCCTTCTCTTCCTCCCCACTACTCCCCTTCCCCACTCCACCATCACCCCCAAGTGACTGGAAAAGCAAATTTCTGGGGAACTAGTCTTGGAAACCGCAGTCTTCTTTGCAGCAAGGATAAAAACAAGAACAAAAAACAAAAAAACAAAAAACCATAAATAAAGGCTAAGACGTATTTCCTGGAAAATGAAAACCATGGATACTCTTCAATTAATTTTGTCTCCTTAGAACATGTTTCTAAAAGTGCCAGAATTTTTTTCCAACCAAAATTTATCTAGTTATACCTTAACCACAAAACAATAACAAAAATTGACTATGAAATTTCCATTTTAAATGATTAATTTCATTTCAGCATAGTGGTGCAGATATTTTTTAAAAAGTGATAAAGGTCACATTTCCATAAAACATCTGTAATAACATGACAGATTAGCCCTTGGCTCAGCTCCTGCTTATTCTTGGGACAAAGAACAAAACCCCAGTTGTGCGGCATTCATTACTTTTAGCCTGTTTATTTTTTCTGCTCTGCTGATGAGTCAAATGTAGCAGGTCAGCGGACCTACAGCTACTCAGGGTCTGCCTGGCAGTGATGGGAAGAAGGTGCTTTGACATATTTCTGTCCTAAAGGGAAATTATAAAATTCTGGGCCAACAGACGGCTTTGGGTTGCTACAAAAAACCAAATATTCCATAAGCAGCCAGAGGCATGACTCCATCTGAACAATGAGTAGTATTGCACTGGGTTTATTCCACATTATCTCCTAGACCAAGGATTCTTAACTTGGGCTCCATGAACTTATTTTTTAAAAAATAACATGACTATATTTCATTATAATTGGCTTCCTTTACAATTCTAGCTATTCTATCTTATCATTAAAAAAAATATTCTGAGAAGCAATC
Organism: Bettongia penicillata ogilbyi; assembly: GCA_023548195.1. Lineage (NCBI taxonomy): Eukaryota > Metazoa > Chordata > Mammalia > Diprotodontia > Potoroidae > Bettongia > Bettongia penicillata. Next base: position 20,834,742 of record JAJHZJ010000009.1, on the reverse strand, counting down.
TATATATTTTACTGGAATGCCAAAGTAGGACATGACATATAAAATGTTAACTTCATGGTATGGTGAGAAGAGACTATTGCAGTTGTCCAAGTGAGAGGTAAGGAAGGCTTAAACTTATTAGCAGAGATGGGAGAACGTGTACATGTTACCGTAAGGATAAAAGTGACAAGATTTGGCAATGTATTAGAGATGTGAGTGAGTGGGGAGAGTCAATGCTGAAACAGAGGCTGTAAACACGCGTGGCCAGGAAAATGGAGCTGCCTTCGAGAGTAACTGAAAAGTTCAGAAAAGCAAACACTTGGGAGGAGGGGAGGATAGGTAAGGAAATAATGAATTCTGTTTTAGCCATGTTGAGTTTAAGATATCCATTTGGTAATCTGTAATTTGGTAATCTGGGCTCAAGGGAAAAGCTAAGATTGGATATATAGACCTGGAAATCATCTGAGGAGAGATGACCATTGGAGCCATGGGAGCAGAGGGGATTAATCACTGCCTTGGCTCCCTGCTTTAAATGACTTCCCTGGACTTGACATCTTGACTGCTGAAATCTATAGACCTTACCCAATTTAAAGTAGCTAGCTGAATTTCTGCCCTTCTGCTTTGCTAAATCCTGCTGCTGCTTATACCGAAGCCCCAACCTCTTTGTGTATTCCTTACCACAGTATTTTTCCCCTGAGATCACAAATAAGCAGACACATTCATTCTCATTCTCTATCAATTGCTTTGAAATTGGAAAAAGCATGATTCTTTGACAGCTTTAAGCATCCTTCATCTTAGAGATCACTACTAGTGCTCTCACCCAGAATAAGTCTATTTGTGCGATTATATTCTGTCTACTCTATCACATAAACCTCTGATAATTTGCTTAGCTCCTGATATATTCCTTTCCCCAATGAGGTCATAGGATCATAGATAAGATCAGAGATTTAGGATATCAGGAATCTCAGAAGTCATCCAGTACAATCTCCTCATTTTAGAGACAAGGAAACTGAGCCTCAGAGAAGTGACTTGCCCAGCATCACACAGGTGGCAAATGACAGGGCCCGGATTGGAACCCAGGACCTCTGACGCCAGATCCAGCATGATTTCCACTATACTATTCACCAAGGGAAATATAAGTATGAATAGGCACAGCCCCTACCCTCCATCAACACCCAATGTTTTCATTTTTCTATGGATGGGTCTATAGAAGAAGGAACACTTTGACGAGCATTAGAACCATCCATAGCTTACAAAAGGAGGTGCTGTCTCAGTCCAGTCTAATATCGTCTCCTTCCTCTAACTATATAACATCTTTGATGGACAATATCAAGGACAGATTCACAAGGGTCAGAAAGAATTGCAAGTATTAGAGCAAACATTTGAAACCTAGTCCTCTGCCTCCGCATACAGCAATCATTCATTCTAGGATTATTTTTGAAATATTTGCCTCAGTTTCCTCATCTCTAAAATGGCGATAAGAGCACCTACCTCACGGGATTGCTATAAGGATCAAAGGAGATAATAATTACACAGCACTTGGTGCAGTTCTTGGCACATAGTACTACATAAATGTAAGCTTTTGTTACTACTATTACTGATTATTGAGTGTTGGTTGAGACTAGACCTAAAGAGGAAAAGCTCAGACGTGGATGAGGTGTTTTTTTAAAAACTGATTAAATTTATGGAGACTTTATGGATGGGCTTATGACCACCGACTATTTTGCTAACATACTTATGATGATAATATACATTTGCATTTTAAAACAATGCTATGACATTTTTTCAAGGCAGGGGAGATCTAGCCATAGGCAGCCCATTACCCGCATCTGCCAAATTGCTGCAGTCTTGACAGAAAGTATGGGTGCAAGGAGCCCAGTTGTTCCATCTCTGAAAGAGCAAGCCAGAAAATACTTCACAGCTTCTCACAGTAGTGAAAAGGGAGGTGGGTGACCTGATGCAGTCTTTATTATCAGGTAAAAGTGAGCATTTCCAATAACCAGAACTCATAAACGAATCTGGGATAACTGCCTCCTGATTCCATCAAAGAAGTCAATTACATTCAAACTATCAAACTGACCACTGACCAGTCACAAACAATTCAACCAACATTTATTAAGCCCTTCCTCTGGAGAGGGCACCACACAAGGATCAAGTTCTGAGGTCACTGAAAGTATCTTAAAGCCACAAATGATCAAAGACATTTCTTCCCTGATGAACACCTGACCTTGTAAACCTCAAAAGCAACAGAAAAGAAATTCTATTACACTATGGATACCACAGTATAACAGGTCAATCAGCCAACAAAAGTTTATGGAATGCCTACTAGCAGCAAAGCATTTGCTAAATGTTTTTGAAGTCTGGGGAAGGTTACAAAGACACAGGAGAGCTGCTGCATAGTATATAAGCAATGTATAAAAGAATGGTGGTATTGCTTATTAGAGATGCAGCAGGGTCATCTAGCATTAAACATGGGGTCTGGAAATCTAAGTACAAACCTCAGTTCCTACATGAGTAAGGCTACTTCTTAAACAGGCCTATTCAATGAATGGGTGCTACCTCATCCTAAGTGAATTCCTGCAAAAACCTTGACCTAAAGGGGCCAAGGTCTCCCAGTGCAGCCTGGGTCATCTCCAGTCATCCTGATGAATATCTGGTCACTGGATTCAGATGGCTCTGGAGAATTGAAGCTGGTGACCTGCACAGCCCTCCCTCACTCAAAACAAAGTCAAGTGCAGGTCTTCTCTGATGGCATGGTCTTCATCAGTGAAGGACAAATACAAATAACAACTTCTCTGAGTCTCAGTTTCTACACCTATAAAATGGTCATAACAGTATCTGTACTATCCACTTCATAAGGTCATTTGTTGATCTAGTTCAAGAAGGGATCTTACAGACCATCTATTCCAACCCCCTCATTTTACAGCTGAGGAAACTGAGGCCCAGGGAGATTAAAGGATTTACTCAAGGTCATCCGAAGAGTAAGTATGAGAAGTAGGATCAGAACCCAAGTCCTCTGACCCTAGACTAGAGCTCTTTTCACTCTGCCACACTGCCTCCATTTTAAAGACAGCATTTTGTAAACCTGGGTAAAATCCAAATTCCTAAGACTTGGTTCTCCAAATTTTAGGCTATATCGCATTATTTCCCTTTACATACTCTATGTTCCAGTCAAACTGTCCTACATTTTTTTGTCTTCAATTGGGCACATCACCTCTGGTCTCAGTGCCTTAGCACAGACTATGTCTTTTTTAGAATGCTCTCCTTCTTCACCTCTGTCTCACAGAAGACACTTAAGATCCACCTCTTATCTTCCCTCCTATGAGAAGCATTTCCTGATCAAGCATCAAGTTAGAATAATACTCAACCATATTTCCAAAGGATTAATGATGGAACATGCTATCTGCCTCCTGATAGAGAGCTGTAGATTCTGCCTCCTGATAGAGAGCTGTAGATTAAAGTGTATTTTCTCTTCTTTCTTTTTCTTCTTTTATTTTGGGGGGAGGGGAAGAACATGGCTAAGGCAGAAATGTGTTTTCTATGTCTGTACATATTTGTAACAGCTTTGTTTTACTTGACAATGAGCAGGGCAAGGGAAAGAGAGAAAATTCAGAATTGAAAATAAAATAAAATTGTATTTTAACAGTTATATATATGATTATATATATAATGATATATATATATATACTATATATAGTGATTTGTGCATGTTACTTCCCTTCCCACGTACCCCCCCACACCCAACAGAATATAAATTCCTTGGGGACAAAGATTGTTTTCATTTTGTTTTGTATGTTAAGTGCCTCTTACAGAGTCTTATCCATAGGTATTTAATAAATGCATGCTAGTTTCCAGTAGACCTAAAGTATCAGAAAAAATATGAGTAGCTGGTTCTTTTCCATAAACCATCACTTTCTTGAGAGTAAGGGTATTTCATTTTTGGTTTTCTATTTCCAGTGGCTGGAAAATAACATGTTCTTAATAAGTGCTCGATGGTTAAGTGATTCAACCCATGAAACAGACATCCCCATTAGATCAAGAGCTCCTCAAGTTTGAGGGCTGTCTTGTCTTTCTTTGAATCCCCAGCATTTAGCACCAGTACTGAAATGAGCCTTGAAGGACAGGTAAGGTTTGCAAAGGCAGAGAAGAAAGGGAAAGGCAGGGAGGATACTTCAAGTAGAATGAGAGTATAAATGAATGGACAGAAATAAGAATATGTTTTAAAAGACAGCAAGCTGATTGGCCTTGCCACAGGGGAGTATGTCACCAGAATCTGGCTTGCCTATTCTAAGGGAACATTCAAAATAAAATTCTATCATGATAAAAGGCTGGAAGAAGGAAAGGAAGAATTTGGCCATTGCTACCTTTTGCTCTATGAGTCAATGGTCAAGTTCCTGAAAATCTAGTCAAAGTCATGAAAATCTAGGATTCAAGTTGGCTCAACCAATCTAAGAAGCCCTTTCAGGAATGATAATCACAGGTTCTCTCCCTACCTCTATCACTAAGTAACCTCCCCTCCTTGGAGGTTTGTGGTAGTCATATCCACCACCCAATCAAAATCCTGGTAGCTGTTGTCTATAGACCTACAGATCACTCTCTTTCCTTTCCCAATGAGATGGGGACATGGCTCACAACTTTTCTCTCCTATCTAACTCCTCCCCCCATACTGGGAGACTTCACCATACATACTGACTCTCCCTAATACCCCAATCCACCTACTCACTTCCCATGATCTACTCCTCTATTCTAGTTCAGTGAAACACAAAGACAGTCATACCCTTAACCTTGTCATCACCCACAAATGTGCCCCTCTCCACATGCAAGTATGTGGAAATCCCCTTTTCTGAACATATTCTATCGACTTTTCACTTATCTCTGTGCCTTCCCTTGCCAAATCCTACTCCTTATTCCCACCATGTCTTCTAATCCCTTGATGCCTCAATTCTCTCCCAGGCCCTCTCCTCAATACTAACCACTCCTTCCTCTTTTCCCCCTCTTGATGAACCATATAACTCTACACTGTCCACCTCTCTTGAATCCCTAGCTCCCTTATTTTGAGAACTGGATTCTGTCACACCTAAGCCTTGAATCATTCCCACCATTTGCCACCTTTGCTCCTACACACATGCTCTTGAACGTTGGAGAAAATCATGAAACTGCTCTGACTGGGTAGACTACAGATTTATGTTATACAACCTCAAAAGGGCCCTCACTGTTGCTAGGCAACTTTGCCTTGTATTTCACAGAAAAAACTGAGGCCACTCATCATGAGTGTTCTCTTTTCCTCTTCTTCCTCATTCATATGCCTTCCATCACCATCTCCTTCTTCACCTCTGTCTCACATTATGAGGTGGCATTATTCACTAACAGGGCTAACTCTTCTGCCTACTCAAGTGATCCCATTCCGTCCTGTCTCCTTCAATATACTGTCCCCTCTGTCAACCCCATCCCATCACTTATTTTCACTGCTGAAATACTTTCATCTTATTTTTTAAAAAAGATTTATTGATATTTTCTGTTTCCTGTATAAGCATAATATCTCATTATCCCTCCCCCATTGTCTCCCAGAGATTCACCCCATATGACAAATAATATGTTTGGGAGAAGAGGAAAGAAAAATAAGCACAGCTTGTCAATACACTGAAAAAATCCAAAAACATGAGCAACGTGTAACAACTGTGGACCTCCCACCATCACAAAGGGGTAGGCTAGGGGTGTGTTCTCATAGCTCTTCATTTGAACCCTACTTTATAATGTGCTACATATACTTTTGATCTTCTAGTGTCTTATTCATTCCATTTTATTAAAGTTACTGTAAAAATTGTTTCTTGGCTGTGCCTACTTCACTCTGCCTCAGTTCATACAGCTCTTTCTATACTTTTCTGTATTCATCGCACACATCATCATTTCATATGGCACAGTAATATTCCAATACATTCAAGTAGCGCAATTTGTTCCCCAGCCCTGGTTTAACCATTCCACAGCTAAAGAGCATCTACTTTGTTTCCAATTCTTAACTATCACAAAAACTGTTGCTATAAATATTTGGAGTATATAGAGGCTGTTTTTTCCTTATCTATAGTTTCCTTCGTTTATAAACTTAGTAACGAAATCCCTCTTTCAAACCATATGGATATTTTAGCCATTTTATTTGCATAATCCATCCTGCTTTCCGAATTACTGTCTATGGTTCCACCACCCCTCCAACACTGACTGCGGCCAGTTTTCGTCATCTTTGCTAATTTCCAAGGTGTGAGGTAAAATCTTGAGGTTGTCTTGATTTGCATTTCTCTTCATGATCTGGAACATTTTTTCATGTAGTTTTGAATACTTTGCCATTCTTCTTTTGAGAACTGTTTATTCATAACCTTTTGATCATTTATCTATTGAGGAATCACTATTAATCCAATATATATTTATTAATGATTTCTATATCTTGGATACAAAATGCTTATCCGAGAAATTTGATACAAATTTTTTCCCCATCCAACCACTTCCTTGCTTATCCTAGATGTATTAATGTTGTCTGTACAGAAGCTTTTTCAGGTTCAGGTTTCCTCTTCTGCTGTAAACACAGTATTAAGTTCCTTTACTTAAATCTTTTTTTGAAGCTGGTCCTATTCCCACAGCTCTCTTCCCCTTGCCCCTGATTCCCACTTCTCACTTGATACCCCTTCCCCTTTAGAGTTTTTTTTTATTAGACCCTTTTTCTTTCCTAATGTTATTTGGTTGTGTGTGTGTGTGTGTGTGTGTGTAGATATAGAGATATAGTTACCCTTCTTTTTTCTTTCAGTTAGTCAAGCACATTCCCTTTTCTTCTCCTCCTTTTCATCTAGTCTTGTTCCCTAGTTTTGAAATTTCATTTTTTTGCCCCTTTCCAAAAAGGACTTATCTCACTCCCTTCATTATTCATCTTCTCTCGTTGTTTGCTCTAGACCTTTATTCTGTGATTCGTGATCGCTCTAATTATCGGGTCTCTCTCTTTTCTCTGAATTCTTCATGCAACCAAGGCTTCTAAGGCGTCTGTTCTAGGCTCTCTCCTCTGTGGGAGATGCTTCCTGCCACTGCCTTGTAGAACCTGCTCCATAGAGTCACCTTTTCCGTTGTGCCTCACTTCCAGAACAATGCCTATTATTTCAGGTACCAGACAAAACGCTGCCCATGGTAGAACCCTTCTCCACCCCTGATCTACACCTTCTCTCACTGGCCTTTTTTTCTACATTTGTCTGAAAATCTCTTCCCTATGTCCATGTTCTCCCACACCTCCAGGGGCCAGTTGTACCCAGGGGTCCAAACTCCTCCCCTCAGGACAAGCAAACTTTCCAAGTCTCCTGGAATCCTTTGTTGGATTTTCATCCAGATCACTCCCTCTAACTGTAGGTGTCCCATGGGTTTCTGTTCTGGGTCTTCTCTTCTCCTTTCATTCTATTTCACTTGGTAATTTCATCATCTCCTGTAGATTTAATTACCATCTCTACACAGACAATTTTCAGATCTATTTATCCTGCCCCAATCTCTCTTCAGAACCACCTACAAATACCTGGATGTAGATGTCCAAGAGACAACTTAAATTCAACACGTCCAAAATCAAACTTATAATCTATCATTCCCCTGTATCTTCCCCACTTCCTATCTTCTCCACTATTCTAGAGGGCAGTACCACTCTTCCAAATACTCAGGCTTGCAACCTAAGTTTGCTACGCTTTATTATCTCTTACTATACACACCATACCACCATATACAATCAGTTGTCAAGGTCTGTTGATTTCACCTTTGCAAAGTCTCTTGAAGAAGCCCCTTTGTCTCCTCCTGCGTGGCACAGGCCCTCATCACCTTCTTTCTGAACTATTGTAATAGCCTGCGGGTGGGTCTGCCTACCCCGCTACAATCCTTCCTCTCCTCAGTCTCCAAAGTGATTTTCATAAGGTCCAGGTCCAACCATGTTACAACCCCCACCAAACTCCAGTGGCTCCTCATCACCAGCATTAAATGCAAAATCCTCTGTTTGATAGTCAAAGCCTTTCATAACTAACACTCAGTTAGTTTGTTTTCCAGTCTTCTCAGATCTTACTGCCTGCCATATACTCTTCAATCCAGTGACACTGGTCTCCTGGTGGTTCTGCCAACAAAATGCTCTGTCTCTTGGCTGCGAGCATTTTCTCTGACTGTCCCCCATGCCTGAAATGCTCTCCCCTCCTCAACTCTGCCTACTGGTTTCCCTGGCACCCTTCTCAACTGAGAGCTCATCTTCTACAAGCTTTTCCTGAGCCCTCTTAATTTTAGTGCCTCCCCTCTCTTAATCATTTCCTATTGATCCCGTAGGTAGGTATTAGCACACATGTTTGCTTACTGTCCCCTTCATTAGATGGTGAGTTCTTCGATGGCAGACACTTTATCTTGTCTCTTTTTGTACTTAGCACAATGCCTGGCATGTCATCAGTGCTTGATAAATGTTTATTAACTGACTTAGAAGCAGAAGATGTGTTTGTTTAAAACCAAAAAAGCAACATGATATAAGGAAGAAGATATTGGATCTGGATTCCATGCACTTGGATTTGAATTCCTGCTTGGGTACTATTACCTGTGTAATCAAACTAATTTACCTCTGCATACCTCATTTTATAAAATGACAAGATTGGATAAGATGACCTCTATGATTCCCTCTAGCTCTGATTCTATATTCCCATTATCTTAAATTCAGAAATTACTAAATGCCAAGTAAAACCTAGCTCTGAAAAAAAATAACTATAATTTTTTTCCTACATGTGGTTTCTCAAGGCAGAAAAATCATACTATATATTCATATTAGAAATAATAAGCAAATAATCTCAGTATCTACACAAATATCCCCTAAGAGAAAGGTTTAACACACTTCAAGAGAAAAAATACAGAAAGCAAGAGAGTCTAATACTTCTGTCACTTGATAATCCCTCCAAAACTTAGCAATGCTTTCATATGAGACGGTAATGTAGGAGATGTATGTCAGATGTACATATGTTGCCAAAACATAAGGAAACATCTCTCAATGTGTAGAATCAGAGCTTGAAAGGATCTTCGAACTTCATACTTGAAATCTCAAATGTCACTTAAAGGCAGCTCACACCCTAAGAGAACTCACCTCTTCCATCATCTCTCACCAACAGCGCCCCCCCCGACTTTCTGCTTAAAGATCTAATCTTTATTTGGCCCATATTTTACATTCACTTACTTGTGTGTATTTTGTTCTTCAAGATAGAGCACAAGCTTTCTGAGGGCAAGGATAGTTTTGTTATATTATCCCTGTGTCCCTAGACCCTGATACAATTCCTGGCACACAGGAAGAACTCAAATGATCGTTGATTGACTAAATATCTCATCTCATCTTTCCACTTGTCCAGTCAGTTGATGGCAAGGTTGAGATTGTAGCTCCTATCTCTGGACTTGTAGGTCAGGATTCTTTTTACTATTACTCCCTGCTCCCAACTGAAAACATATTATTAAGAATGATTTCTCCCAGACATCCTGGGAACATGCCAGAACTGAGGCAAAGCCAGCAGGGGATGCAAAACCAGCTGCAGCCATTCTCCCTGAAGACATTCAGGGGTGGAGATTATTTCTCAGATGTTTTTACATGTGTATTCATGTATGTATCTATATAAAAATTACAACTCCTTCTATGAGTTCACCAAAGTTTACAGAAAAGTTTTCTAAATAAAAGCAATTTTTTTTATACAAGAAGCCCTAAAATCAATAAGTCCATAAAACACAGTAAATGAGAGTAAGTATATTTTTTTCCCAAAAGGTAAAAAAAAGAAAAGAAATCAAATACAAAAAGTCAAGAAGCAGAGGAAAAAATAAGGCAGCATCTAAACTATCCGTTAGGTGCCTGCAACAAGGAAGGGCATTTCAATGACAGTTCATTGCCAAGCACGGTGCCTCCCCAGGAGAGGAAGGTTCAGTTACTCTAAGGCTTCCATTCCAATAATGTCAATAATAAATAAGTTCAGCAATACAGACTAAATGACTGAATCTATTCCAAATAATGACAGTTCCTCAATTAGATTTTGTTGAATCACATCACTTTATGAAACAAGGTCTTGGGTTTAAAATAGACACGTGGGACCTAATGTGACATGGGACTTGGTGAGCCAGGTGCAATCAGAATAGTGTATGGACTGACTGCTGCAGGTGAAAGCTGAGGGACTGAGTTTAAGCCTTCACTTATATGATCTTGTTTAAAAGGTCACTTAAAACTCTTTGAGCCTGTTTCCTCATCTTTAAAATGAATCAGTTGGAATAGAAAAGCCCTAAGATCACTTTCAACTGTAATTATTTACAAGGGACCAACCCCTAACTCAGTGCTGAGCTACACTGTACATAAAGGATGCAGAGAGCTCCAGTTCTGTACCTGAGTGATTACTGATCTGCCTAAGGTATCTCTCAATTGAGTTTTATACCATTATCCCTAGGTACACCTTCTGGTAACAAGCTAAAGTGTCTACTTTGAACATCTGCTAGCTGTTTTTATGCCCCTAGCTTAGTCACTGCTTAACCATACTATTTTTAAGTTAGCACCTTTATATTCTACCTCCTGCCAAATTCTCTATTGCTGGAATCATTTTTGCTAGATTTTCCTGAATTCTTTTTTTTTCTTTTTAAAAAGAAGAGTGGGAAAGATTTCTGAGGTGTCTAACTGAGTAAAACAATACCAGTATCATTTCTCTAGGACTGAGTCCAGGGAAGCATTGGCCTCCTTCTTGGTGACATGAAACCCTCAGGCACACAGCCCCAAATAGCTCTGACCTTCTCCCTGGCCATCATTATGGTGCCAACGCTCACCTGCATTGTTGTCTGTTCTCACTTAATCTTACTGAAATTACAACAGCCTAGACAGATATCACTTCATTAAAAAGTCCCAAATGTAACATCATTATGCAAGTATAGGCGTGTGTGTGTGTGTGTATGTATGTATGTAATTTGGGTCCAAAACTACAATTTAGCTGCTATAGAGCAGTCACAATGAGGAAATTCTTTCTTCCAATGTAGTTATGAAACTATTCTGCAATTTATAGTTACCTAAGAAACTGACAGATTAAGTAACTTGTCCAAGGTCAAATAGCCAGGTATATGAACCCAGATTTTCCTGGCTCTCAGTATAGCTATCTATCCATTATATTATTCTGCCTCTAGGGCTGGGCATACATACATACATATATATACACATACATATATATACACACATATATGTATGCATATGATTGCATGTATAAGTATATGTGCATGTGTACGTATGTGTATATGTATTATGTATCTAATTTTCCAAATATTAATACTGAGTATGTTATACCTAAGCTATTGAATATACATAATCAACTAGCATTTATCACTACTTTCCAAACACAGTGCTGAACACTACAGATATAAAGAGAGGTGAAAAAACAGTCCCCTACCCTCAAGGAGCTCAGTCTAATGGGGGAGATGACATGAAAACAACAAATTCAAGATATATACAGGATTGCTAGGGGAGTAATCTGAGAGAGAAAGCCCTAAGATTAAGGAAGAATAGGAAAGGCTTCTTTCAGAAAGTAGGATTTTAGCCAAGAGTTGAAGGAAGCCAGGGGAGTTAGGAGGGGAGGATGAGGAGGAAAAGTGGTCCAAGCATTCAGATCAGTCAGTAAAAACGCTCATACTTGGAGTTGTCATGTGCCAAGAATAAACATCAAAGAATCTGGTATCACTGGATCACAGAAGTGAGGAGGGGAGGAAGGTGTAAAAGACTGGAAAGGCAGGGAAGGGCCAGGTTGTGAAGGGTTTGAAAAGCCAAACAAAAGATTTCTGATGACTATTCAGAAAAGGGGTTGAACATATTTTATGATCTCCTGTCAATCTCATCCTCTCATTAATTTTTACCTCTCCTCTAAGGAAATTCTTCCTTCTCTGAGGATGAACAAATATCACGAATGTGACTTTGACTTTTCTCCTTCACATTATTAGTATTCTCCAAGAGAACACAGCTAGTTTCTATTGATAAATGAGTCCTTTTTCATCCAAAGAACCTATGCTACCTTAATAACTATAGGCTAGAACATATAAGATCATTCATAAGAAATGGTCATTTTGCCTTCTTAATACATTAGTCCCATTAAACTTAAATAAAAATAATTATCTAATTTTTCTTTGAACAATTCACATAATTATTAAAGTAAGTTAACTGGTTAATCGCGAAGTTATCTGATGTTATCTTGGCCATAACAGAGCCAGAAAAGAGAATCCACAGAACCGCTAATCCATTGGTTTAAATGTCAAAATGCTTCAGACTCATAGTTCATAGAATGTATCATATTTCAGAGACTCGGAGAAATTTAATAATCTAAACCTGTATAACTTTGAACTTTCACAGTATAATGGTGAGCAATCCAAGAAAGAGAAAAAAATCATGCTATATCTCATTCCCAAAGACAACTAAGAATATCTCATGCTACAGTAACTCTATTAAAATTTAATATTTATTTCAGCCCTAGAAGTTGATGAACAATAAAAAGAAAAAACAAGAAATGCAAGTAATAAAAAGTTGTTCTTTTCAGAGAAACGATGGATTCTTCTTTGATTAGTCAATATTTATACCTACTCAATGAAATGCAGACTATCAGAAATCACCTTTAAACTGGAAAGGTGTAGAAAAGCATAATGTGTCTGAACAAAATAAAAATTAACATCCAAAAAGTACCCTGGCACTATGCAAAAATGTTTATTCTTCATTTGTAACTCTAGGCTGGTACTATACTATGGCACATTGAATATTTTCCAGGTTTTAATGAAGACCACGTTAAGTTCATCAAACTTTCCAAATAAAATACACTGAATCTAATACTAAAATACTAAGCAACCTAGGGGGAAAAAACATCTCATTTCTGAACTGTATATAATGAGGCACCAAAAAACCCAAACCAACCTTCCCCCACCCAAGATTACTTCTTCCATTCTGTACTCTAAACCACTAGACCATTTTTTTAATACTGTCCTTCAAAAGACATTGCTTGCCACTTTTCTTTACAGAAATAACAGAATATCAATAACAGACATTGGGAAATCTATTTCAATTCAAAATAAATTTAATTAATTTATGAAGAAAGAAGATGCAAGAACTTTGCATGGTTGACAAAAAAAGATTATAATAAGTAAGCTGAAGCCCCAAATGCTTTAAAATAACCAAATAAATTTAAAGTAACCAAAAAAATTTGTAAGTCTTTTAATGATTAGCATCTGTAGAATGTCTAATAGCCTTTTCCAAACAAGTAATATGCTAACTCATTACAACACAAATTTCAGGGCACATTTTTCAAAAAGATCTAATTTAGCATTTCAATTTGTGCCTACAATAATCAGTTTGTATATCCACATGCCAAGTTAAACAGATTCACCACAGAACTTTCTAACACAATTTAATAAACTGTAGATGCCACTAATGAATAGTCTGCTCAATTCCTATCTCTGTGTCATGTATTTCCAAATTATAGAAAAGGAGTAATCCATTTCTATCACTTTTCTCTATTCTCCTCCAAGCAAGAGAAAGGGAATCTTTCCCTGAGTTAGCCCTGCCTTTCACTTTTGGGGGATGTCATAGAAGAGTATTAAACATGTCATAACAATTCCTTGGTGACTCCTATCATTACTGGACAGTGGGAAAAGACACAAATACCAGAATAGCTGAGCGTATGTATAGCTATACAATGGATAGAATGCTGAGTCCAAAGTCAAGAGGACCTGAGTTCAAATCTAGCCTCAGATACTTACAAGCTGAGTGACCCTGGGCAAGTCACTTATTGTCTTCTGCTTCAGTTTACTCAAATGTAAATGGGGATAATAATAGCACTTACTTCACAATGTCATTATAAGGATGAAATGTACACTTAGTACGGTGCCTGGCACATAGTAGGTGTCTACTGAATGCTTATTCCCTCTTTCCCCCTCTTATGGATTTCAGAAACTGTTTTTGTTCAGTTGTATCTGACTCTCCATGACACTATTTGGGGTTTTCTTGACAGAGATTTTCCTTTCCATTTCCTTCTCCAGTTCATTTTACGGAAGAGAAAATAGAGATAAATAGAATTATGCAACCTGTCCAGGGTCACTCAGTCAGTAGTGTCTGAGGCTAGATTTGAACTTGGGAAAAAGAATCTTCCTGACAATAGGCCCAGTGCTCTACCCACCTCACCACCTAGCTGCTTCCAGATTCCAGAAGTAAAACTGTCCTAATGGTACTCTCTCAAAATAAGAGTGGAATAAAATCTAGTATTCTTACTCTCCCCTGTAGTTAACTAACTCATGTATTAAAAGGAGAATGTTTCCCTCTATACAAGTTTACAAAAATCTGTATCCAAAAAGAAGGGTTAAAAGTTAAAACTCACTATTCAGTTTCAAATTCATATCTAAAGGAATTGATAGAAAAAGGCAAAATCAAATTTTACTTTTCTTCTCTATGAATGTTTCTCCTTTCATTTTACCATTATTTTAAAAATTCTTTCTTAATATGAATTTAACAGTCATGGACAACTCAATCTGCAAGGAAAAGGAAAGAGCATTGTAAATGAACCTGTGGACTCATTATGTACAATTTGTTTTTATTAACGTGCATATTAAATTTAATACAAGAGTAGCAAAACTGCCTCCCTTCCGTTCACTTCTCTGTATTTTTTAATGTTTCATTGAAATTCTTTTCTTTTTTTGTTTCACTGTCACTACCCACTACTTCACCCCCATAGATAGAAGCTCTCCCTTGTAACAAATAACTATAGTTATGCAAAAGAAATAAACACATGATCATGTCTGAAAACAAGTGATCTCATTCTGCACCTATATTCCCACATTCTACCATTCTTGACATGGATTCTATATTTAATTCTTTTTTTGGTTTGTTCCTAAGTTTCCTATGAAAGTATTACTCCTACATCCAAGACCAAAAAAAAGCCCTGAAAAATGCATAATAATCCCTTTAATTCAACAAGTTATCTACTGAATACCCACTGATTTCCTAACACCATGCTAAGCTCTTTAAGAAATACATGAGTGATAGCTCTGCTAATACAGATTCCAAGAGTCCTTAAAGTCATCTGTTCCTCATTCCCAGAACACTACTTTCCAAAGCATGTATTAAAAGGCATGTGGTTAAGTGAAAGATATAGAAATCTTATATATGCATATATATATCCTATATATACTATAAAGATATATAAAATACAAAATTTTAAGAGACTATACAGAGATAATCTTGTAGATATAGATCTATAGATATAAATGTTGTATGTATATATGTATATGACCCTATATGGATTTTTAAAGTTAAAGCTTTGGTAAAAAAAAAAAAGCATTAAAATTATCCAGATACCACATACAGTTCCCCTCAAGTTGCTTACAGGATTACTAGCTTCCCACTTAAATTATTACTGTAGTTGCTATTAACTTCTCTATTGAAGTTCTAAATCTAAGAAGTCACAAGGAGACCTCAAAGAAAAAGTAACCAAGTATTTATTGAGAAAGTACTTGAATTAATTCAGAGGATAAATGGCTCCAAATAGAGTAGAAGTTGGAGCTTTAAAACTCATCAATACAAGCTGGCAGACAAATTGATGGACAAACTAAAATAGAGAAAATTAAATGGGCTGAACATTAAGTGATACAAAACCGATTCCCCAGGTCTGAATGTGAAGCACTCCAGAGTGTTTCCAATTATCTCAATGGGTATCATGAAATTCTCTAAAGATTCTCAAGACAAAATTAATCACTGTAGAAGATATTGAGTAACCACTTCTAAGGCTCATTGAATCTTAGAGCTGGGATTGTCCTAATCATCTAGTTCAAGTCTCTTATTAAAAATAGAGAAACTGAGGCTCAGAAAACTATGGTGGCATTGCCTATAAAGAACAGAACCACTGCACAAAGGTGAAATAAATTAGATTACACAGACAAATTCTTATAAGGTATTTCAGGAAGTTAGGCACAAACATGTCCAGGAAATTATACATACAAACATGTAAAGCATACATTAGAAAAATCCTACAAAAATGTATTTAAACCTAAAAAGTTCTATTATAAAGGAAATCCACTGAAAAACAAATTGGGGTACAACAGTCAACTGAAAAGGAATTTAATCTTTAAAATAAATCTATATATTTTTTATAAGGCATATTTATATTCCAGGACTTTATATATTACAAAAGAGTTACTGGTCTGCACTGGCACAGTAAGTTTGCTCACTGTGGGGTTTCCTTATCAATGAATTCACAGAGCCAGACTATAGTTTACAAATAGTCTACAAATGTCAAATGTGATTAATTCATGGAAAGTGCTTTGCAAATCTTAAAGCACTATATCAATTTTAACTATTATTATCATCCTAATTAAGTTTCCTTAGATTTGCTCATAAACATCACATATTTACAAGAACGCATGATAATAAATTATCTGGAGATATCTGGCATATCCTGGGAAGGACAAACTCAAAATATTTCACAGTCAACAGTGAATGTGTTTATTTTCCTTGTATCAGCTTGTGCCCAAAGAGACATGTTCAAGGTCTACTTTGAGGAAGATTTGAAACCTTATGTAAATGAGCTCTTGCTACAGCTTAGCTCCTCATGAACTCAAAGATTAGAACTGGAAGGAATTTGAAGGAATACCTAGTACTCCCCCACTAATTTCTGCAAATGAGGAAAATTGAAGCAGGAAGGCTACTAAGAAATTTGTCCAAGATCCCATAGCTAGTTAGTGGCACTCAAGTCTAGAATTCAGAGATCATCCAAATCTGAGGTAAGTGTTACTTCTACCACACCATACCAGTACTGATTTAGATACATCAGTCATGAATTATGTGTGGTAAAACTCTTTGCAGATAAACATCAGTCCTATCCTCTACAACATTATTAGAAAGGGCAATTATCTGTACATTTTCAAATTTTGTAAAGCATTTATTGTTCACCTAATGTGTCAGGTACTGTACAAGTCGGTAGAGATGTGAAAGGAAGGAAGGAAGAGAAGGAAAGGGAAGAGAAAAGGAAAAAACCCTACTGTAAAGCATCTGGGAGTTGGGATGGGAAGACTATATATTATATTATCTTATACTTTCTGCCTTTGAAATGAATGACAACAACCTGCCAAGCAATTTTGTACTCCTCCAATGAGATCTACTAAAGCGCATTTTGCCCTTGGTCTAAGAAAAGGCTCCCTCGACCACAGACCATGATGTACAAAGCAGTCAGCTCTATCAGCTGAAGTGGTGTTAGGGTACCTCCTTACCAGAAGCAGTTGAGTGTAGGAGGGGATAGAACATCAAGCCTGGAGTCAGGAAGACTCCTCTTTCTGAGTTCAAATCTGACCAGATATTTATTTTCTGTATGATCCTGGCCAAGTCACTCTAAGTTTCCTCATGTGCAAAATGAGCTGGAGAAGGAAACCTCAAACCACTCCAGTATCTCTCCCAAGGAAACCTCAAATGAGTTCACTAACATTCAGACACAACAAAGGCTCCTACCAGTATCATGCAGGAGTGGGACTTCAGTTCCACCAGCTCTCATAACTGGAAAATACTTGGCCTTGGTGCTGTTACTTTCAAGGCTGGAGCTTCTATAGATTGAGGTGTCTTGCCCTCTGTGAATCTGAGATCCTGTGACCAACATGATCTCTAAACTACATCTCTAAACATGATCTTACCAACATGATCTCTAAAACTACATGGACTGTTGAATCTTCCCTCTCCCCCAAATTTAAAACCAGTCAATTTTCAAGTCTTATCCATTCAACTTCCTCAACATCTCTGGCATCCTTCTCCTTCTCTCCCATTTATGCAGCCACCAACCTAGTTTAGAACCTTACCTATCCCTGGAGACTACTGCAATAGCTTCTTAATTCTCTGTTTTTCACCTCTTCCCTCGTCAATCTTTCCTTCCTTCAGCTGCCAATATAACCATCCTAAAAAACTCCAGGTCTGCCCGCATCACTCTCCTATTCAGGAATCTGCAGTGTCTCTCAATAAACCTAAGAGAAAATTAAAAACTCCTCATTGTTGCATTCAAAGCCCTCCGCAAGCTGACTCCAGACTATCTTTCCAGACTTATTTACTTACATTTAGGCACTCTACTTTACAACCTACCTAGGCTACTAAACCTTTTCCCAGACTCAGCATTCTATCTCCCACCTCAGGGAGAGAAAAGGTTTGGAATCCCCTATGCATTTCTTACTCACTGCCTTCCTTAGAATGTCTGTCTTACTTATTAGTCTTCAAGATTCAGCACAGTCTGTCCTGGTTTCCTCCTCTAGAAAAGGAAGGAATTGAGTGAAGTTGATTTCAGGATCCCCTCCAGTTCCAAATCTATGATCCTATAGTCCATGGTAGGCCTTTCATGATCTTTCTAGTTTTTACCACTTTCTCTTTCCTCAGATTATCTCCTCTTTATGTCCTAGGGGAATTTAAGCTCCTTGAAGGCAGGGCCTTTCCAAAGGTATTACGTATTAGTACCATTCAAACCAGTCTTCTGTCTAAGCAAAGGAGCTTTCTTATGATTCCTCACCTACAATATTTCATCTCTCCTTCCCATCTCCTTATCTTTGCACAAGCTGACCTCATTCTTAGATACACTCATTGCCTACTCATCCCCACCTTTTAGAATCAACCCTTCATTCCCTTCAGAGCCCAGCTAAAAAGACAACTTCAACAAAAAGTATATACTAATCGTCCCAGTTGTTAGCACCAAATTACATGGATTTATCGTGTGTCTGTTACACATCATCTCTCCAGACAAAATTAAGTTTGTTAAAGGTATGAATGGTCTCATTTTTGTTTTTGATCCCCCAGTGATTTCTAACACATAGTAGGTTTTTGATTAATTTATATTCAGAAACGAATATGGGAATACATATCTGGATTCTATATAACTTCTATCAAAGGCCTATACAGTTAAAATCAAGAAATCCATCTAGGATTTTGCTTGACTCTGGAGTCAAATTCAAATCTATCTCTAACATTAACTACATGACCTTGGGCAAGTTATAACCTCTCTGAGCCTTATTTACTAGCACATAATTTGAAATGGCTAGACTAAATGGCCTCTAAGGTCCAGTGAGGTTCTAGTTATGGTCTTTGGTATTGAGAGGCCCAAACTTAGTCATGTGAATGACAAGCAAATGTTACACAATTAAATTTTAAAATTTGCCAAAAGTTTTAAAATAAAATTTATTACAAAGTGGTGCTACAGCATTTATTTATTGTAGAAGTATTTATTCCCATTCAAATTCTTATCATTTTTATTTCCTATATACTTCTCAAAGTGATAGCTCTGCTAATATAGACTCCAAGAGTCCTTAAAATTACCTGTTCCTCATCCCCAGAACACTACCTTCCAAAGTATGTATTAAAAGGTATTTAGTTAAGTGAAAAATATAGCACAAAATTTTAAGAGACTTTACAGAGACAGTCTTGTAGAAATAGATCTATAGATATAAATGCTGTGTGTATGTATATGTCCCTATATGGATTTTAAAAATTAAAGCTTTAGTAAAAAAAAAAAAAGCATTAAAATTATCCAGATACTATATGTGTGTATGTGTATATGTGATTTCTCTCTTTCCCATTTGTACCTGGGCTACTGCAAGGTGTATAAGGAATGGGGGAGAAGAAGATTTAAGGCAGTTATTTGTTAAATTCTTTAATCAACAATTCAGATCATTCCAGTAAACAATAACAACTCTTCTTAGCATAGCCAGATTCTAATAACCATTAGAAGAAACATAGAAATGCTTTACCATCTTATTTGCTTCTATGAAATGTAAGCAAGCAACCCTACTGTGCCATACTTTGTACTGTCTAAGCTCAGCTACTGCAAATAAAATGCCTTTTTTTACCTAATGCCACACATGGGAACATGCTGTTAAATAAACTGGCACATACTGCAAGTCAGATTAGCTACATTTAACTAAAGAACACAATTGCTTTTTTTCCCACCCTCTTTGTTTTCTAAGGAGGTAAAGTTTTAAAGGATAAATGTTTGGCTTTCCTTTACAAAAACACCGCAGGGCCAACAACCATGGTCAGAATGGGCAGAGTGACCCTTTCTATGAGACTGAAACTGTTAAGTTGCCAAAACATCGAGCCAATGCAGTCAAAACACCCAACGTGTGTGTGTGTCTGTGTGTTTATGTGTGTGTGTCTATGTGTGTGTGTACATTGGTCGTTGGGCCTCTGTTGTCAAACATCTGATTTTTTTAACACACACAGGCACACACACACAAGGACACAAACATTGCAGCCAACTATTTTGGCATCCTGCCGACACAACCTAAAAAAGGAGATTCCACATCTGGGTCACCTCTGTGGAAGCTACTTCATTTCTGTCTCCCTCCCCTTTCCCACCTCTGTAGCTCAAAAGTTCAATATTGAAACTGAATTTTAGGACTCTAAAAGTACACTAAGCAACACAGCACTCTTCCATCAAGGGCTCCACACTCCAGCCCTCATCTTCAATACAATTCTTAGGGTTTTCTTTAAGAGTAGTTTGGTCAAAGCCTTCATCAAACCAAGTTCAGCACTCCCCCTGCTGGCACTCCAGGAACTGACTCACCTTATTCTATGGGTCTATAGAGACCAACAAGACTCAAAGGAGGCAAAAATAAATAAGTAAATGAAAGTGGGTTCAAGTTAGCTTCTCAAAAGTAAAGCACTTCTCACTTTAAATAATGAAGTGGAAAGGCTGGAAATATTTTTTTAATTTAAAAAATGTTTAATTAATTTAATTTTTAAAATTAAGATTAGCTGACCCAAGTTTTTAAGAATTGCCTGAAAACTATTTTTTTCACTTAGAAGACTAAAGTACTTTTTAAAAAAGTATATGAAGTATCAATCACTCTAACAAATATGTTAAACATACCTGCAAATGAAAATCTGACATTTACGGTAATGACGGCATTTGTATACCTTACAATGCCAAAGAGCATCCTATTTCAAATCAGAAGGCCTGCATTCAAATACTGGCTCTGGCACTTACTATCCATGGCTTACTATCTTGCCCTGGCTTAGGCAAGCCACTAAACCTCCCTGGGATTCAGTTCCTCAACTGTAAAATGAAGAGAATGGTCTCAATGACTTCTAAGATTCTCCAGCTACACATGGCGATCTTCTTTTATTCTAATGGACAATTTCATCAATTGCCATGGTCAAAATGCATTCAATACTTAGTAGCCAGTCTTCTAGAAATGAGCCTCTTGATACTTAGCGAGGCTAGGCCTCTGACCTGACCCATTCTAGAAACTCTTCCAGCTTCATGGAACATGGCAGAGGGTGAAGCCTACAGCATCATCTCCATGTAGCATGCAAATGAAACTTTTGAAGAGATTAAATCAACTATACGCTGTAGAACTAAATCAACCAAATGCAGAAGTTTTCAGCCAGCTCATTCACTGTAAAACCTCATCTCTTTTTCATGCTTGAACTACTGAGTGGAAATGAGCACTAGGAATATCCTCAGCTCTGTGGACTGCTCTCAAAGACCCAGTAAGGCTCCAGTAAGGAGCCTCAACCTTCAGATACAGAAGGGTTCAATCAACTCTCAGGAAACAGCTTGGTTTCCAAGCCCGTTCTAATCTTCTACTTTTTTTAATTTCATTGGCACTCTCATAATAAGAACACTAATACTCAGAAACTGGACTGAAACAAGTCGCTCAAAATTAGATACCCAAGAATAAAAACTTTTCATTATTACTACCCTGAAAACTAGAGAAGCAGAGAAGAAATGTTACTATGCTGGACTGTTGTAAACTTACTTTCCGGTCTGGGACCTACTAAGAGAAATACATATGTGGCATAAACTTGTTGAGTTCCTAACCACTCCAAAAGGATTGTGGTATGCTCATTGCAATCAATTATGAATTTCATTCATTATCAAGCATGAACACAGCAATACTTCTGCTCCTATCGAATGTCCTTTGTTTCTAAGACATTAAAGTCGCTATCCAGAAACTTCCTGGGAATTCTCTTACCTCTGTTCCCATAAAGGCACTATCACAAAGAAGCTTATTATCTGCAACATGTTGCTCATGTGTTTGGGAAATGAGTCCTAGGGTACTTGGAATTATCAACCACTGTGGTCTCTTGTTTCTCTTTAGGTCTTAAGAAACCAAGGAAAATTGAAGAGAAAGAGAAGTTAAAAGAAGGAAAAAGCGAAGGAAAGCTACTCTTTGGATCAACGAGAAGCCTTCACACTTGATCATTCCTGAAGTGCTAGGGCCTCAGATCCCTAAAGAGTGAAGTTCTGTTGGTTTTGATACAACAATCTACCACTATAGATTTCACTGATGTCACACTACTTTCTTACTAATACAGGCAACTATGTGAAATGTGTCACCATCTTTTCCAAACCATTCAGCCTTAGCTGATATCTTCATTTATTGTTTTTAAAGATAAATAAATAGCTAAACCAGAGAGAGTCTGGGTTGTGTGTACATGTGTCTGCAAAGCTTTTTTTTCCCCACTGTGAAGCAAAGACAAAAGTGATAAGGATCTAACAAGTTTCTATGCAGAACTATTTGGATGGCTTATCAGTCAATTCCTCCACTCCCCCCTCCCCAAAAGCACTCATTTTTCATTTGTCTGTCATGGTTGTCAGAGATCAAGTCAAGAAAGTTGAAAATGTAATGCTGTGGTTTCTGCTACATAAAAGGCATTATTAAAAAAAAAAAGGCATTATGAGACTGCCACAGCTATATCTGGAGGTGGAGTAGATTCAAAGGGCTGTGCATAGTGAAGGAAAGTTTCTGTTAATGATGACATCATTGACATTTCCCAAATTTAAAGGGGCATTTAAGGCACAGCAGATGTGATTTTTTCCCCTCCAGTGAAGAGACACTAGAGAAGGCCTCTGGGTACATGGTAAGAAATTTCCCTAATTGTATGGATTCCATTTGGACCAAACCAGAGAAAAATGAACATGTTCAGTTACTGTGGCTTACTGCCTATGACATTCCATGCCCCGAGTTAATGAGTCTCCTAAAAGCTTAGACCTAAAGTGTTTTTCCATTATAAAGAAAAACAGAAAGACATTGATCTCTGGTAATGTAGCGTTAAAGAAAATTATAAGGGAATAAATACATAGAGATTTGATATCTAAAATCAAACATTTATCGATATAGGTCCTTTCCGGAATCACATGGTAATCTGGAGGGAGGGGGCAGGTAGGAAACAAGCGGAATAAAGGAACAAAATTCCTGAGTTTGCCTCCTGGATGGGCAGCTGAGGTCTGACATGCCCCAAACGATGGTCCTCCTACTGCCGACCCATCAGCTCCCTGCAGGACCAGAGATGTCCACACACAGGTCCCCACCGGACCCCTTACATTGCTACATCAAAAGCCCCAACAGTAACAGTAACAGTAGCAGTAGCAACAGTAGCAGCAGCAGCAGCAGAACAGTAATTGATTCGGTGTGAGTTCCTGCAATGCAGAACCCTCTCCGAATCTCATTATTGAACAGAGGTGAGGGAAGTCCGTGACATGGGCATCTCATCTATGTGCAAAGAGGCTGAGGGGGTGACTGCTGCGTTTGGCCGATGGAAAAAAGGGGGGACGCTCCAGAAGTCAACCCCTAAAGCCCCCCTCCCACCACCTTTAACCTTACCCCCCTCTAGCACCCCTTTCCGTCCGCGGACCCCGGCGTGCACGGGAGGCTGGGGGAGGGGGGTCGCGGCGGGAGGAAAGGACGCGGAGCGCTCCCGCTGCCCCCGCGCTGGGGGCACCGCGGGCACACGGGCGATGCTTCCGATCGCCAGCCGCCGCGCACCTGTCCCGTCCTCTCCCCGCTGCAGGGGCACCCACCGAACCCGGTGACCCGCCCGGCGCCATAGGCTGGCTCCCGCGACGCGAAGAAGAGCAGCCCGCGTCTTACCTGCTGTCTACGCCTGCTCCGAGCCCGTATTAACCGACTTCCATTTTCTTCTGCTTTAAACTAAAAGGAAATCAAATCAGCTGGTTTGGGGGTTCTCCCCTCCTCTCCCTCTCCCAGCTGCCGCTCTCAGTCACCGGGATCCTCCTCCTCCTAGTCCTCCTCCTCCACCTCCACCTCCTTCTCCTTCTCCTCTCCTCCTTCTCTCGCCCCGTTGCCTGGAGGAGCAGCTGCTTCTCTCTCCTACACTCACCCTGCAGAAGCTTCGGAGAGATACCCCTCCCCCTGGCCCTGACGTCACCCGGCTGCAAACTCCCCCCCCCCAACACACCCCCCTCTGCTCGCGCCTCGTTACCCTGCAGAAGCCTGGCTACAAGGGGCCGCTGCCTCCTCCTTCCTCGTCCTCTCCACCTCCCGCCCCTGACGTCACGGGGCTGCAAGGCCCGCCCCCAGGACGCCCCGCCCCCCGTCACCCCGCCCCCCGGCCACCCCGCCTTCCTCCTCCTGCGGAAGGCTCGGCGACGACCTGCTGCCCCAGAGCGGCGCGAGACGCGCCCGGCCCCCCGCTGTCATCCCGCCAGGGGGGCTGGCCTCGGAGCCCGAGCCCGGATCGCCCTCGGCCGCCCCAACGCCGGGGCCCGCGGCGATGGGGAGGAAGGCAGAGGCAACTCATCGCAACTTGTTTTCTGCTGGACGAAGAATTTTTAAAAATAAAAACGAATCAGAGGGTTGGTTGGCAAAGGGCAAAAGCTTTGGCTCAAGCGCCCCTCCATCCTCTCTGATACTTTGTGGCTTTTGGCTTTCTGCTTCTTATGTTGTTACTTCTCTCGCCGCTACAAGGCTGTCAGAGGTTCTCCTCCCTTCGCCCCACTCCCGCTGACGTCGGGCTCGCCTGGCCCTTGGTGCTCTTGCCTCCTAACCCAGTTTCCCTAGCTTTCTTTCCATATCAACTTCACCGTCTCCCAACTTTATTTTTTGTCATTCCACTCTTTTCAGTCGATGCCTCTTCTCATTCTCAGACATCAGAGGATATTAGATCTAGAGCTGCGAGGGAAGATGAACCACTCTCATTTTACAGATGGGAAAATTGAGGCTTAGGAAAGGTAAATGTCTTCACACATCATCTTCTAGAAACCCCTTTTAAGCACTTCTTGTTTCCAAAAAAAGAGACAGGGGAGGATGAAGTAGGTTGGTGGTGAAATCCACTTTTGAGATTTTCAAGGACTCACGAACCTCTCTCTCTCTCTCTCTCTCTCTCTCTCTCTCTCTCTCTCTCTCTCTCTCTCTCTCTCTCTCTCTCTCTCTCCCTCTCCTTCTCTCTCCCTCTCTCTCTCTGTCTCTGTCTCTCTGTCTTTCTCCCTTTCTCTCTCTCTCCATATATATTATGTATGTATGTATAATGAATGTGAAATGAAAGTATAAGCAGTAACTTTTTTAACCATCTAAATGTGTAAGTTCAGATTATTTTGTACCACAAATCAATTGCACAGTAGAATTGCACAATAAACGGTCAACTCGACATTTCAGTGGCATAGAGAAAAATGTAGTTCTTGTGTGTTGGAGGGTTTCTTTTGAACATGATTTCCTGAATTGGGTTAGCAAAGAGAGATTTCCCTTTACGCCATTATCATTTAAGCTTTTAAATATGTCTTCCTCTTTTCAGTCCCTAAGCACAGGCAGAAAAGTATAAAATGCACTGACTGACCAGTAACCGTACTTGACCTCATGCCGATTTATGCCCATTGAAAAGTATTAGAGTAGAGCTAAAAATAACCCATCACGTTGAATTCACCTGTCCTGCCTGCTCCATCCACTGATGGCAACCTGGATGGTGATCTGTACAAGTGACCCAGCACTCTACCCTGGGCCTTTTTTTCTCTAACGATGTTATCACTGACATCAATTGTAGGCATAAAGGAGTATTTATCAGATTTGTAAATAAGATAAAACCAGTGGGATGGCTAACATATTAAAGAGTAGGATAGGAATATGGGGCTGGATCTAGAAAAGATACCTTTTAAACAAGATAAATGTAAAGTCTGACATTTGGGTTTTTCGAGAAAAAACTGTTCAAGTACAACCTGAAGTCGCTATAATACCTTTCCTGTGAAAACAACCAACCAGGAGGCATTTGTGTATTGCCTGTTTAGTAAATGTGGTATGTCACCCCAAAAAAAGCCAAACCAGATAGGAGGCTGCTTGGATAGAAGTCTAGTCTCCAGACAATTAAGTTTATGGTCCTCCTGCCCTCTACCCTTGCCTAAGCCCATCTCGAATCTAATTACAGGACATCTTAAAAGTGCTTCACATACATCATATCACTTGATCCTCATAACACTCTCTGGGGTAGAGACTGGAGGTATTATTCTTTTAATACAGGATGAAAGGTTAAGTGACTTGCCTGAGGTCACTTAGTTACTGAATCAGGCTTTGAATCCAGGACACTTTGACTCCAACTCTAGAATACTGTGCATTAGCTCCTGGTGTTCTTAATGCACCTTTTAGGAAGAACAGTGACAATCTGACTCTTAACCCATCTTGCCAGATATTTTGTATTATTCCCCTTCCTATGTTCTCTGTTCTAGCCAAAAAGGCCTAATACCTATTGTCATCCTTCAAGGTTCATATTATGTTCCCCCTCTTATGAAAAACCTTTCCTGATCCTTTCCCATATACCTTCTACCATGAAATTACCGCACACAAATTGTGTGTTCACCCCCTCCTTAAATTACTTTGGACATTTATTTATTTGTGTACATGTTATATTCCCTGACCTCTTGAGGGCTGGGGCTTCCATATTTTGTCTTTGTATGCTTAGCATTAGAATAGTACCTTGCACATAGTAGGTGCTTTATGAGGTGAATTAATGATAATTTATGTAGCAGTCTTTCTGAGTAATAACTTAAGTACAACAAAACATAGCAACTTGTGGTGTTTTCAGTGGCAGCTGGTTGATAATTACATGGAAATTTCTTCAAAGACCTGTGAAAACCACATATCCCAATCCCTGAAGTGTAGAATCCCTTCTACACTACATAATATATATAATACCTTCTACACTATATGATATATATACTATATAGTATGCATATAATATATACACATGTTTATATATTATATATACACTATATTATATACTATGTAGTATATATACACATGTATATATAGTATATAATACTCTACTATATTATACATAGTATATAATATATAAATACATATATATACATATATACACACTTCTACACCATACATACTATATATAGATATATATATACACTTCTACACTATATACCTGACAACTTTTTAAAAATGTGCTATAGACACAAATGTAATAAAGACAGTAAATAATCAGACCAAACTCTTATTGAAAATCCAATTTCTATTCAGTGTCAGTTTTTGCCATTTCCATGATGATTTAATTACTTTATTTTAATAAGATCCTGAGCTACACAATTCATATCCATAATGAAGATAGACTCAAGGGATGCCTATTTCTTAAATGCAGGGAAATTTTGTAGACTGTAAGAGAAAATGATAGCATGTCTACAGAGACATGTGTCTATCAAATTTTTATAGATGACATTATATTTTCCCATTGGCATAAATTAGGGTAAAGAGACAGCAATCAGATGGAGCCAGCATGGCTTCATCGAGAGTAGGTTATGGAAAAAAAACAATAATTTATGGTAGACTAACCTCATTTTCTTTCAATAATAATAATAGCTAACATTTCTATACTACTTACTATCTGCCAGGCACTGTGCTAAGCACTTTACAAATACTATCTCATTTGATTTACACAACAGTTATAGGAGATGGGTGTCATTATCCCCATTTCACAGGTGAGGAAACTGAGGCAAGTAGATCTTTGTGACTCCGAGCCCGGAACCCTATCATACCTGCCTTTCCTGAGAGAACTACTTAACTGGTAGGGGAGGGGAATGCCATAGATACTGTTAATTGAGATTTAAGTCATTCTATTATTCTGGAAAAGATGGAGAGACATGGATTGGTTGGCAGCGTAATTAGATGGCTTGTGAGCTGGTATATGTACATATGCATGTATTTGTATGTATATATGTACGAAGATAGCAAGGAAGCACTTACCTGGCCTTGATGAACTTGTTATCCAATCCAGATGAAGTATGACCCAAAATATCTCATACTCTTCTTGTGAAGAAGATGGAGAGATGTGAATGAAATGATAATTTAATCAGAGAGATTCAGATCTGGTTGAATAACTGGACTCAAAGAGTAGTTGTTGATGGTTCTGGGTCAACATGGCCTGAACGAACTGGCAGGTGAGAGATCGTGGAAAATGAGCAGTACCACAAGACTGGAGAAAGTTGAACGTCCTGATCTTGGAGGGCAAGGGAAGAGGAAGAAGAAGAGGAAGGAGGAGAATGCAGTCTGAAATCTATAGAACAATAAACTTGACTTTGGTGCCTGGGAAAATTCTAGAAAGGATCATTAAGGAGAGGATTGGTGAATATCTAGAAAGGGAAGAAATAATTAGAAAGAACTGGCCTAGCTTCCTCAAGAGCAAACCATGCCAAGCTAATCTTATTTCATTTTTTTGACAGGATTACTAAACTCAGTATATGAGAGAAATGGCATGAATACAGAGTTTACCTGGGCTTTAACAAAGATTTTGGTAAAAATAATTCATCTTGTTCTTTTTAAGAAATTGGAGAAATATGGATTTGAAGATAAAACAATCAAATAGCTCCAGAATCAGTGGGATGACTGAACTCAAACGGTAGTGGCAGTGTAGCAGGAGGTCTCCACTAGAATATGCCAGACATCTGTACTTGGCATTTTGCTGCTTAATATTTTTATCAATGACTTGGATAAAGGCATAGATAGCACCCTAATCATATTTGCAGATGGCACAAAGCTGGGCAGGACACCTAGCTCGCTGGATGAGAGCCAAGTTCTGTTGGCATAGTGGAAAGTGCACTGGGCTTGGAAGATGAAAGACCTGGGTTCGCATCCAACCTTAGACACATGCTAGCTATGTAACTCTGGGCAAGTCACTTAACTCTATTTGCTTCAGTTTCCTCATCTACAAAATGGAATAATATCAGTATCCATCTAATAGGGTTGTTGTGAAGATGAAATCAGATAATATTTATTAAAAGTGCCTAGCACAGTACTGGGCACATAGTAAGCATTATATAAATACTTATTCCCTCCCCACTTCTTTTTTTCCCCCAAAAGATCTTGACCAGCTAAAACATGGAACTGAATCTACCAGACTGAATTCAATAGAGAAAATTTTTTAAATCTTATACGTGATTATTTAAAAAAAAAATCATCTCCATAAATGTAAACTTCATAAACAATCTGAAAAGGTTCTGGAGGTTTTAGTGGACTACTGGCTCAATCTGAGTCAGCAGAATGATGTGCCACCCAAGAAAAGCTAATGTGTTCTTGAACTATGTTAAAAGGCACATGTCTTCCAGGAACTTAGAGAGAATAACCCCACTTTATTCTGCCTTTGTCAGACCTCATCTGGAGTACTGTGTTCAGTTTGGGCACTAAAGTTTAAGAAAGACATTGATAAACCCTCTGGTTTATGAGTATCTAGAAGAGAGCAACCACACAGTGAAAAGGTCATATAAGTCCATGTCATATGAGGATAGCCTAATGAAACTGAGCATAGATATTATAGCTGTACTCGAATTTTTGGAAGACTATTATATGAAAGATTAGGCTTGTTCTCTCTGACTCTGAAAGGCAGACCTAGGAGCACCAAGTGTGAGTTACAAATAGGCAAATATAGACTAGATGTTGGGCAAACTTCCCAATAATCAATGCTGTCCATTAGGTGAATGGATAGCTCTGAGGGTGGCAAGTTCCCTCTCCTTGAAAATCTTCCAGCAGAGACCATAAGATCAATTGTTGGATATGATATAGCAAGGGTTTCTTCACATATAAGTTGGACTGGATGGCTGTTGAATAGAATCACTGACCAGACTCCTATGTGACCTTGGGACCTTCTCTGAGCCTTTCTTTCCCCGTTTGAAGTGATCAGACTCATGAACTCTAATGTCCTTTCCAGTTTTAAACCCTGTGATTCCAAATACCTAAAATGTCTAAGGAAAGCCACTGATGCCTTTGCACAGGTTCAAGAAGCCATCAGATGGTTTCTTGCTACAAGTGACAGTACAATAAGGCAAAGCAGGGAGGAAAAAGTATATGAAGAAATTACTTTGTTGTAAAAAAACAAAAGGTATCTATAGATGTCTTTTTTAATGTAACAGACTTCCTGAGAGTAGTTCAGAACATGACTCCTCCCCCCACTACCAGCCCATGCAGTTGTAAATGGCATTAAAATTGCTAACAATATCAGTTACTTGGGGCTTTGGGGAACAGTTTTAAGATTTATTTGTCATATCAAATATACAGCTATAAACTCCTTTAGGGTAGGGGACCATGTCTTATCTAAATTTTGTATTGACTGGTGCCTAGCAAAATATTCTGTACACCGTTAAGAGCTTAATAAATATTTATTGTGTGTTGGCCAGTTTTACTGAACTGCTTTGTTTCCCCTTCTTTATTTTTTCTTCATTGTTGCAAGGGATGGATCAGTGGTTAGGGGATTTGGAAAGAGATACTTGGAAATGAATGTGAATAAGCCCACTTATCTGTTCTGAAAAAGTCACGACTCTAGTTAAAACCCTTATTGCCTCACTCTCGGACTATAATAATAACATCCTGGTGGGTCTGCCTGCCTCAAGTCTTCCCATGCTAAACTATCCTCCATTAACATTAAAACACAGGTCCCATCATGTCTTGGCCCTACTCAGTAACCTACAGTGGCTCCCTGTTCCCCTGAAGGATTAATTCCAAAATGCTCTATCTGGTATTCAAGGCATTTCATAACCTTTTTTTTTTTTTTTTGATCAGTGACACTGGTTTCCTGACTGCTCCACAAACAAGACACTCTATAAGAAGCCTTTTCCAAGGTCTCTTAATTCTCATGCCTTCTCTCTCTTAATAATTTCCTATTTATCCCAATAGTTTCCTTCTTATCAATTTGTTTGTAGGTCAGCTCTCCAATTAGTTTGTAAGCTGTTTGAGGACAACAACCATGTTTTGCCTCTTTTTGCCATCCTTTGCCCCCATCACTTAGAACAATGCCTGGCATATAGGAGGCACTTAATAAATTTTATTATTTATTTGATTGATTAATAAAAGCAATAGAAAACAACAATAATGATCTTTAAAGATTTTATTTCATTGTTTTATTTTCCAACCAGTGAATTTACAAATGAGTGACTTGTGTTAGTCTGTTTCAATATCCAGTGTAATCTTTTTCCTGGACTCTTGTTAGGGTGGAAAAGGAAAGGGAATCATTAATAAAAATTTGATACTCTTAAAAGGTAACTTTTGAACCATGGACACAGAAGTTTCAAAGATAAATGTGCCTTTGTTAGTCATGGTGTGACTGAGGTTTAAAACTTCCAGTTCCCCCCTTTGGTCTACCATTTCCTATGTACTTTTTTCAGTACTTCAAGGATAAACAATTCCACTTAAGCATAGGAGACACTGAATAATCCAGTGAAAACAGCAGTAACCCTGAAGTCAGGGGGTCTGGGTTCACATCCCACCTTTGACATTTCCTGAGTAACCTTGGGCAAGTCCCTTGGCACCTCAAGGTCTCAGTTTCTTCTTCTGTTAAAAAGAAGGGTAGGTTAGATGGCTTCTGGGTTCCCTTCTATCTCTCTATTTCTGATCCAAGCAGCCCTCTAAATAGAGAGAGGGAGGGAAGGCACACACAGAAGGAAGAGAGTACTGCCTTAGTTTAAGAGTTATTTACTCTATAAGTAGCAAAGATTAAGGTAGACCTTTCTGAAATGTCTGCTAAGGGGTTGGGCTCATTGACCTTTGGCATCTGAAAGTTTTGTCATGCTTCAATTTATTTTAATTCAATCAGAAATTGATTTCATGCCTATACTGTGTCGAGCAGGGTAAAGAACCGATACAGTGTATAGAAAGTTAGTCTTAGAGTCAAGAATTTCTGGGTTCAAGTCCTGTCTCTGATACATATTAGGCTCTGAAACCTTGGGCAAGTGACTTCATCTTTCAGGGCTTCAAGCAACTCTACAAGATCATAAGTTGCAGAAAAGGAGTAAGTATACATCCAAAGAAGTTTTTCATAGGGAACTCCATTGAAATCATAGGTCCAATGGTTTTATTTTTGTTTTATTAGCTACTTATTATTCCCTTTTTATGGAAAAGAAAACTTAGAGTGAAAGGCTAATTGACCAAGGTTTCATAGATACTGAAGTATAAAACAGAATTTGAAGCTTATGGAGTTTACCCCCACACACACTATGGGGAGAGAACATGTGAATACAAAATAAATATAACATTAGTTTGGAAGAAAGAGGGCTACTAATAATTAAGGGAATCAGGAAAGGTCTTTTGTAGGAGATGGTGATTGAACTGAACCTTGAAGGGAACTAGAAGTACCAAGAGATAGTGGTAAAGAATGTTGCTTTTATTTGGGGAGCCATATTTTAAGAAAGAAAGAAATTGACGGACCTGATTAATTCCAGAGGAGGGTGACCAGATGACCTAAACCACCATATTAGCATTGGTTGAAGGAAGTGGGAATGCTTAACCTAGAGAAGACTGGTGGGAGGCATTGATAGCTGTCTTCAGCTATTTGAAAACCTCTCAAGAATAATGGGGGCTAGAAATGTTCTGCTTGGCATTATCTTTGAGAAGTAGGAACAATTAGATGGAAGCAGGAAAGGCATATAGATCTAAGCTCAACAGAAGGAAAAACTTCACAACATCATTGCCTGAAGATCAGCGGGCTGCCTCACAAAGCAGTGGGTTCACCCTCCCTAGAAGTCTTCAATCATAGGACCCCTTCGGGAGAGGATTTCATAAAAAGGATTCCTACTCCTCCATGTGTTGAAATAGAGGATCTAAGGGATCCTTTCCAATTCTGAGACTATGATTCTGCTATTCAGAAAACTTTTCTCCCTGCTGCCATGAAATTACAGGTGAAATTTATCTAAAATTCAAATATCGCATCCAGGGAATGATATACACCCACAGTGCAAAACCGATTTTACAGTACTTTTGATGCAGCCTGCAATTACCGTATTTCTTTGCATAATTCCCACCTCCCCCTTACACATATAATATGCATATATATGTGTATATAAAGTTCAAGCATATGTACATATGTCAACTTTAAAATGGGGGTGGAGGATTATGTACAGGGTTTTTCACATAACTAAAAATGGCCCCTGCTGCAATCAGGAGGGAGGCATTGCTTTCACAGTTGAACGGTTACTCTTAACAGCAGATGCAGCAGGTACAAAGGCGGAAGGAAGAAGAAAGCAGCCCAGCTGATCGAAGGAGAAGATTGTCTCCCAGAGTCATCGCATTTGCATTTGATCTCATCATCATGAAATTTCCTCGTAGTCTTCAAAATTCATCCAGGCTATTGATTATGCCCAGTAACTAAGGTTAATGGACACTGTGAATCCATTGCGAGGAAATGAAGAATTGGGGGAGGGGAGAAGAACATATGTTCTTGCTGCTATGGATGTAGAGGTCTGAACTCTGAAAGTCTTTCTTGTTTTAAGGGACAACCTTGGTAATATTAAAAATGAGCAATTTATGTAGGGATTTTGTTTCCTCTTAATACTCAGACAGTGGGAAAAAATACATGTAACATGTTTACCAGTTAGATCTGTGTCCCTAACTGGATGGATCTGGGTATAATTGGCAGGGGGGGAGTTGCTCAAAAAAATCTTTCAAATTTATACGGAAACCCTGGGAATGACACTCTCCTACTCTGTTTCTTGAAATCTAATTACATGGCTCCATTAAAGGATACCCTGGGAATGTCAGTTCCTGGGATGTTTTATTTTCCCCAAAGGAAAGCTCTCCTTCAAGCATGCAGGCTAGTAAGACTTAGAGTATAGGACAAGTTTGTTTAAACTCAAGAAAAATTCAGAATGGGTTCATACCTATGGTCCTTAACCAACAGGAAAAACCTCCCCTTTCTAAAATGCATTAAAATGACCTTTTCTGCTGTTGGTTTTTACTTTGTATCCTTCTCTATATAGTCTATATGATACACAGAACAGCAAAGATACAAGTCCAGGTTGCTGATTTCCTTCTGTTCTGTTTTTACTCTGACATTAGCAAGGATGAGGTCAGTAGCTTAGCTCCTCACCATTGGGACCCATACCTCATCATTCCATGGGGCATATGGTTCCTTACTATACCTGTATCTTTATTATGAACAAAGGAAGGAGCAATAAATTTGCTCTTCACCCTGGCTCTCGATCTCTATTTCAGCACCTCTGCCTGGACCCTAGTGCATATGGCATAGTGCATATAGGGGTCATAAAGAGGTGGAAGAGGGTAGAGGGCAGCTCAATGTT
The DNA here is from genome assembly GCA_023548195.1 of Bettongia penicillata ogilbyi. Taxonomy (NCBI): domain Eukaryota; kingdom Metazoa; phylum Chordata; class Mammalia; order Diprotodontia; family Potoroidae; genus Bettongia; species Bettongia penicillata. Next base: position 20,800,444 of record JAJHZJ010000009.1, on the reverse strand, counting down.
ACAGTGGATAGAGTGCCATGGTTGGAGTCAGAAAGATTCTTTCTCCTGAGTTCAAATCTCACCTCAGATATTTACAAACTGTGTGACAATGGGCAAGCCATTTCACCCTGTTTGTCTGTTCCCTCATCTGTAAAATGAGCTGAAGAAGGAAATGGCAAACCACTCCACTATCTTTGCCAAGAAAACCCCCAACAAGGGGTCACGAAGATTTGGACATGACTGAAAAAACAATAGGAGCCACAAGAATGGATGCACAAGAAAGTCTCTTTTCAGGTCCCAAGTACTGCTCAGGATCTCCCTTTACTTCTTCCTTAGGTTCACATGGTTGCCTTTATATTTGGAAGAAGATCCTCTCTTGGACAGGAGTTCCCTTTGAAAGACAATGAAGAATTCACATGCCTCCTAAACACATTGTTGGGGAAATTGAGTGACTAAGGATGGTCAGTAGTTTTGTTAATAAAACAAAACAAAACCCCTCATGTTTTCTATAATACCTAGATTTCCTACTCTCAATGTAAGAAAAACTTTCAATAATTCAATTTTATTCAATAAACATTTATTAAGGGCTTAATATGCACAAAGCACTTTGCTGGGCCCAGGGGTGATAGCAAATTTAGATGAAATGTTTCCTACTTTCCCCAAACTCTTAGTATAATAGGGGGTTAAGACCCTGGAACATGCTAAGTGCATATTCAAAGTTCAAAGAAAATGGTACGTGAGGACCAGGAAAGACAGCTAATCACCAGCTAGGGAGATTGGGGAAGTATTCATAGAGAAAGGAATATTTAAGGTGAGTTTTAAGAAATAGGTAGATTTTCAACAATGGTAGAGCATTCAGGCATAAGAATCAACCTGAGCAAAAGAAAACAAAACTAGTAAGAAAACGGAAGAAATATAAAAGAGGCAAGCTGTCTACTTGGTTGGAATGCTGAGTACGTAAAAGTTATTGAGCCAAGATTGGAAAGAAGGGTAATGATAGATATCGGGAGGGCTTTGCAAACCAGAGGAGGAAATATGAACTTTATTTAGTAGGAAATAATGCATCATCATTTCCATAAAAAAGTAATATGGCCATATCTATGCAGAAAGAATATTAATCTGGCAGAGGAGTGAAGGATAAATCAGAGAGGAAAAGTGGGAAGGGCAGTGAAAAGGCTACTATAATTGTTGAGGCAGATGGGTAATGAGGGAGAAAGGGTGACAGTAGTGAGAAAAGAGAAGAGAGATGCTCCCGATGAAAGGGTTATTGACAAGATTTGGCAAGTGATCAAACAGCAAAAATGATGGAGATGGAAGAGTTAATGATAACACCAATTCTTCAGATATGGGAGCCTTGGAAAATGGTGGTGCCAATCACAGAAATCATGAAATAAGAAGAGGAAAAGAAGTTTTGGGGGAAAGAAAGTTCAGTTTTGGATATTAGGTTTGAAGTACTGGAGGGACACCCAAGTTAAAATTCCACAGACAGTTGGAGATGCAGGTCTGGGGATCAGGAAAGAGATCAGGACTGGAGACACGAGATTTGGAATTCATCTTAGAAGACACAGTAATTAACATCAAGGACTGAATGAGATTGCCAAGAGAGTATGGAAAGGGACAAAAAGAAGGCAATCAATCAATGAATCAAAAATCATTTATCAAGTGTATTAATATATGCGATGAACTGCACTAGGTTCTGGGAAAACAAACAAAAAATACTGCCTGTCCCCAAGAAGCTTACATTCTGTTGGAAGGAAACATGTTCTCATGTAAGTAATTATGAAATATATACAAATATAGAGATGGGGAGTGACCAAATATAGATATATGTACAAATAGAGAGAGGATCAGTATTGGTCTCAGTTTTACTTGAGATAAACACTGAGTCAAGGGTTTCAGAAAATGAAGAGAGGAATACAAGGGACCCCGTAGAGAAAGGTTTGGTGATAAGAAATGTGACTAGTACATATAGTGTAAGGAGAGCTCTGGACCTAGTAGGCTCACGAAGGGTACACCAGTTCTCATAGCCACAGTTCATAAAAGAAAGGGTCTGGCTAGTATTCCATCTCCATAAAGGAATGTTGTCTTGTACACGGAAATTGCTGAGGCAAACCATCTTCTCGTCAACACGATGAAATTCCCTCCTCCACTCCACCTTGGTAGCATGTTCTCTTTGCACCATTTTAAGGAGTATAATAAAATGAAAAACCATGATCAAATAAGAGAAATGTTATTTCCCTTCCCACCTTCTCCTGATTGTCCCCTTTCCACTTCATCTAGCCCATCTCAAAATCTACCCAATACAACTTAATTATGGGAGAATTGTAAGTGCAGACTGACTGGACCTGAATCTATCGTGAACAAAGGTGAACCAAGTCTTCTCTGGAACTAATATATTTTGTGGTAAGCTGAATTAACTCTTTGAGATATCACAGGACCTAGTACACAGTAAATATATATTAATATGTGTGTGTTGACGTCAAAACACTAAGGGTGTGAGAAATGGTCTCTCTTTCTGGACCAGACTGTAACTAGAGAAGGACAGTTGTAGGGTTTTACCTTCAGGACTTAGACATTTTGGACTATTCCAAAGGACTTGTGGTTAATTTTTCCCACATCTCACAGTCCTCCACCAGCTGACATTGCGCACCATCCTCATAATTCCTTTGCAAATTGTGCCACTTTCCTGAGGAAAAGAATTCTTCTTATGTCATCCCCCTTACCTGTTTTTTCCTACTCAATCTTCTTCTGGGATGAAAAGATTAAATTCAATCAGAATTCATAGATACTCTCTGCTTCTAGATACCCTTAGTACCCTTGAAAGTTAACTTGCCTTAAGTATGTCTGGCACTTTGGGGAGCTCTGGCCCAGTGGTCATTAACTTGGTCCTCTACTCTAATTCATGTATCTATCTAAGTCAGGGACTAGAGGACTCTACCATAATTGTATTACTTCGTCCAGGTAACAAATGCATCTTTTTCCAATTATTTTTCTCAGACTATATTCTATGTCTTTAGGCAAGAGTAAAATTTTTCTCTATTCCCCCCTCCCAATTAAAAAAACGGGATATGTTTCAGAATGAGTACTTCTATTTCCCTTTTGATGTTACAAATGCATTTGGGGGTGGGAAAGATCTACAATTTAATAGAGATTTTTAAATTAAAATTTCATATCCTCAGGAGTTGATTTCAATAGCTTCTAAATATAAAAGAGATATATTATTCACGAGAATGAGAGGGGACGAGTTGTACAGGACACCAAAACAGACAGTTTCCTTCGATGTCAGAGGTGATTACACACATGTAAGAATTTGTAATTCCCAGGACCAGAGTTGAGTTTTTGTCTACAATTTATAGCAATTTATGCATTACATTTATAGTCAGCAGAAGGAGTCTATATTTTCCACTAAAGCCATCAAAACATGACTCTCAAGAAGGGTTATAATTGCCCAATATTTCCTTAGAAACTATATTGTCAAATTCAATCCAACCCCATAAGAATTATTAACTATTACTCTGGGCAAGACACAGTGTAGGATTCTAAATACTAGATGACTGCAGAAGTTTTTTCCAATTCTCCAACTCTGAGATTTTATGATGCTATGAATACCTGAATAGATTTGAATCAGACAGTGGGGATGCAAACAGATACAGAGCTATTGATTTTGATGAAGCACCCACAAGCATACAAATGAATATAATCACACCCCATGAGTGTTCAACTAGTCCTGCATGAGGTCCCAAATGAGAACGGCTCGTTTCAGAATTCTGTCTAATCAAGACCGGAGGGGAGCATCTATGGTCCTTGCTGCAATTAAAGTCTGCCAAAGGTCAGTAAGTCGGTATGCTCCATTGCCTGAGTTAACACGTCTGTACTTAACCTCATGGATTGTTTATTCAACTGTCCTCATTAAGGACTCCAGCATCTTAAAAGTGTTTGATAAAACACCAGATATTGACTTTGTCAGAAAGAGTAGCAAAAACTACCGGCAACAATTATCACTTTGCCAGATTCAATAAATATCATGTTGATGCAAGCTATTCCAATACAGGGCACACATTGAAGGCAGCCAGCCTGGTGCTACAGTGGGCAGGATGCTGAATTTGGAGGCAGAAAGACCTGTGGTCCAGGGTAAATCACTTATGTTCTCTCAGCCTGTTTCCTCATCTATAAAATGAAGTGGTTATTAAGCATCTACTTCACATGGTTGCTTTCAAGATCAAATGAAGTTATAGCTATATTAATCTATATATAAAACTTTGAAAACCTTAAATCACTAAATACATGTTAGCTCTTATACTAGGACAATAATTTTTTATTTAAATTGAATTATTTTTTTAAATTTTGTTCAAATGATTGATTAACTGCCTTTCCCATCCTCTGACCCCAGCATAACCAGGTTAGATGATCCTTCCCATCTTACCTCAAGAAGGAGATGCCTAGCATGATAGAATGCACTGAGCATGGACTTAATTCATGAAATGAATCTCGAACCTGCAATGTAGAATCTTCAAATTACAAATTACTATGGTCTTGGAGTGATCAAGAAGTGGAGCTAAGTTGCTAGAAGTGGGAGAAAGATATGATGGGAGGAGAGGGAGAGAGAGGGAAAGAGTGAGGAGGAGGACTGGAGACAGTTGATGGAGTTTTATAATTCATAAAAATAATTAAAATCATCATTTCTAGGACATTTAGAAATTATTTTCGTGTATAAAGTTTGCTACTTTATTAACCATATATCTGTTGCTTGTCAACATAATTTGAGAAGCAGAATGGAGAAGTGGTAAAAATCACCAGATCTGAGTTCAAATCTGTCTTCTAACTGAAACTTGTAATCCTGGATAAGTTATTAAACCTCCATTTGCCTCAGTTTAGTCATTTCTAAAGTGGGGATGATCATAGATTTGGAGTTGGAAAGGACCTTAGAGACCATCTAATCCAACTTTTTTATTTTACAGATGAGGATACTGAGGCCCAGCTAGTGAGTGTCAAAAGAGGCCCAAAAGATAAAGGCAATGAGTGATGGGTGGCATTCAAGTTCTTTCTCTCTGAATTCTGTCTTCTCTCCATGTGGTTATTTACTTCACAGGGTTGCTGTTGTGAAGCTCATATGAGAGACTATCTGCAAAGCTCTTTGCAAATTTTTAAATATCATATAAATATCAGTTATTATTGGCATTTATGTGGTGTTTATTCCTGGGAACTTGGGGTTATAAATTATTCTACCTAATGGAGATAGTGGCCAATAGATCAAGTAAATGAGCCATTAGGTCAACAAAGGCACCCAGCAATACCGATGTACCCATCACACTAGACATAGAGAAAATCCATTTGATAACAGAAATAATAACGGATATTTATATAATTATTTAAAGTTAGATGTGCAGATAGCTATGAAGATGACTAGGACAGCTAGGTGGCACAATGATGGATAGAGAACTTGCCCTGGAGTCAGGAAGACCTAAGTTCAAATCTGACCTCAGATACTTACTAGCTGTGTGACCTTAAACAAGTCACTTGACCCTGTTTAGTTCCTCATCTGTAAAATGAACTGGAGGAAGAAATGGCAAACCACTCTAGTGTGTTTACCAAGAAAATTCTAAATGGGGTTACCAAGAGTTGGACACAACTGAAACAATTCGACGGTAACAACAACGCAGTTGTCTTCCAAATCTATGTGTCCAACCCTTGTCTCTGTCCTGATAGAGACCCACATCATAAATTGCTCAATAAACAGTTCAAGCTGGATATCCTGTAGGTATCAGATTCAACATGTCCAAAACAGAATCCATTACTTTGACAATTATACATCTCTTTGGGGCTTCCCCCTTACTGTTGAAATCACCCTTCCAATCATCCACATTGACTATCTTGGTATCATCTTCAACTCTTCACTCTCACTCATTTCACATATCCAATCAATGGCTATATTTTATCATTTCTATATTATATAATTTTCTGAATAAACCTCTCCCCACTACTCACTCCGCCATTACTCTAGGACAGGGTTTTATCCCTTACCACTTACCAGACCACACATCTGATCCACTTCAATGGCCTCTTAATTGGTCTCCCTGCTTTTTCATCTCACCCTGCTCTAATTCATTCTCTACCCATTTTCCAAAGCGATTTTCTAAAAGCACATATTTGACCATATCATCTTCTACTTAATAAATTCATTGAAATAAATTATTAAATTCCCTTTTACTTATAAAATAAAATAGAAATACCTCTGTTTGGGAATTTAAAGCTCTCTACATCCTGGACAATTCCTACTTCTTCATTACTTCCTTACTCTTACTCAATGTCAAATCATCCCTTCTCCATGCCTTTGTATGGGCTATCCCCCATTCTTGAATGCACTCTCTCCTCATTTCTGGAATCCCTGGATTCCCCCAAGAATTGGTTTATGTGGCACTCTCAACAATAGCCCTTTTTTGCTCCTCCAGCTATTGACACCTTCCCATTTAAGGTTACTTTATGTCTCTTTATATATAGACATATCTCAACTGCTCCCCTAACCTTATGTAAATTCCTTGAGATCAGAGACTATGTCACTTTAGCCTTTGTATTTCCAGTATTCAACAAATTCTTGGGGATTGACTGACATATACATTATCTCCTTTCAACTTTATAATAGCCATGTAAGGCAGGTAATATAAGTATTATCCCCATAAGAAAACTCTACTCAGAAAACTTAAATGACCCTATCAATGGCAACAGTAAGCCATGGTAAACTCAGATCTTACTGACTTAAGTCTGATTCACTGTCTACTATGGCTAAGAAAAGCTCTATTTCCATGTAAGGAAAATTATGGAACATTCCTGGAACCTCCCCTCCCCAAAGCCACTCTCTTTTCATTCAAATATGTCCAGTTATCAAACAAAAATTCAAATAACATTTATAGTAACATATTACCATGTGATATTTGTAATTAACAGCACTGATTATTTAACTACTGTACTATACAGGTCATTAAATCACCTAAATTTCTCTTACCTTGTTGCTTATTTATTACCTACCTTGAGTAAAGTAAATGAATGACAATACCATTAGAAAATGTTGTTCAGTCATTTTTCAGTCATGTTCGACTCTTTGGGACTATTTGGGGTTTCTTGGGAAAGCTGCTACAGTGGTTTGCCATTTGCTTCTCCTGTTTATTTTACAGATGAGGAAATTGAGCCAAGCAAAGTTAAGTGACTAGTACAGGGTCACCCTATTGAGACTTGATATGAAATCAGGTGTTTCTGATTCTCGGCCCAGCATTCTATCCAGCGTCCCACCTAGCTGCCTCCATTGGAAAAATGCATCAGAAAAAAAAACCCAGCTCTTTAATATATCCAAATAAATAAGAAAATATAGATGCACTATACGTAAATGTATACTTAAATTATTGCTTACTTAACAGCAATTAGCAAAAACTGAAAAAAGACTGCATCTTAGGTGTTGAGGTAGTAAGTAGAAGAATGCTTATTACACGGAGGAATTTCTCTATAATGGTAAAAAGTAACTGACATAATTAAAAAGGTGATATAAATAAAATAGTTGATATAAATAAAAATATAAATATATAATATAAATAGATATAATATTTATATAGTAAATGAATATAGATAAAAACTCTACAGTATTATGTTCATTACAGTAGAAACTTATAATATGATTTTCTATATAGAAATACATGAGGGAGTCAAGATGGTGGAGTAGAAAGACGCACGTTTACGAGCTCCGAACCCACAGCCCATAGATTTAATGTAAGAAGAGCTCCCCACAAGTTCTGGATCACTGCAGGGGGTGCAGAAACATGGTGGAAGAGATTTCCATTCCAGAGAGCCCTGGAGAGCAGTCCCCAGGGTCCATTGCGCCCCGGAAAGCGGACCCCACCCCAGCGCTGCCCTGGCTGCGGCCCCAGAGAAGCTGATCTGAGCAGGGTTCAGGAACGGAAGCTCCGGCGGCCAGGAAAGTCCTTCCACCCACAGACGCTACAGATCAGTGAGAGAGAAGGCTGGGCTGGATGAGAGGGGCAGCGGAGTGTCTCCGTGACTCGGGCCCCCTCGGGAGGAAGCACCAGGGGCAGCGGCAGAGGCAGTGGTGGCGGCCCAGGACTCCCCAAGCAGCAGGCAGAACTTCAGGTCTCTGCATAAAGCCCCTGAGGGAACTGAGCCAGGGAGGAGGCCCTGCCCCCACCCCAGCACCAGAACTAAAGCTCACATTGAATAGCAGCCGCACGGCGCGAAAAGCCCATTTGAATCTCAGACCCCAAGCACTAGCTGGGCGGATCTAAGTGTGGGTAGACAGGAATCTCAGAAGTCAAGTAACTGGCTGGGAAAATGCCCAGAAAAGGGAATAAAAATAAGACTATAGAGAGCTTCTTTGAGCAGCTGCAAATGTTCCCGCCTTTCAATTCTGATAACGAGGAAATATTCTTACTATCAGGGAAAGACGTGGAGGGCGGGGCCTCAGCACCCCAGACACCCCAGGGGGATGTCAGGTGGCCTCAGGCCTTGGAAGAGCTCAAAAAGGATTTTGAAAATCAAGTTAGACAGGTGGAGGAAAAACTGGGAAGAGAAATGAGAGAGATGCAAGAAAAGCACGAATACCTTGCTAAAGGAGACCCAAAAAAATACTGAAGAAAATAACACCTTGAAAAATAGGCTCACTCAATTGGCAAAACAGGTTCAAAAAGCCAATGAGGAGAAGAATGCTTTCAAAAGCAGAATTAGCCAAATGGAAAAAGAGGTTCAAAAGCTCACTGAAGATAATAGTTCTCTCAAAATTAGAATGGAACAGATGGAGTCTAATGACTTTACAAGAAACCAACAAATCACCAAACAAAACCAAAAAGAATGAAAAAATGGAAGAGAATGTGAAATATCTCATGGGAAAAACAACTGACCTGGAAAATAGAGTCAGGAGAGACAATTTAAAAGTTATGGGACTACCTGAAAGTCATGATCAAAAAAGAGCCTAGACATCATCTTCCATGAAATTATCGAGGAAAACTGCCCTGAGATTCTAGAACCAGAGGGCAAAATAAGTATTGAAAGAATCCATCGATCACCACCTGAAAGAGATCCAAAAAGAGAAACTCCTAGGAACATTGTGGCCAAATTCCAGAACTCCCAGCTCAAGGAGAAAATTTTGCGAGCAGCTAGAAAGAAACAATTCCAGTATTGTGGAAATACAATCAGGATAACTCAAGATCTAGCAGCTTCTACATTAAGGGATCAAAGGGCGTGGAATAGGATATTCCAGAAGTCAAAGGAACTAGGACTCAAACCAAGAATCACCTACCCAGCTAAACTGAGTATAATGCTTCAGGGGAAAATATGGTCTGTCAATGAAGCAGAGGACTTTCAAGCATTCTTGATGAAAATACCAGAGCTGAAAAGAAAATTTGACTTTCAAACACAAGAATGAGAAGAAGCATGAAAAAGTAAACAGCAAAGAGAAGTTATAAGGGACTTACCATAAGTGAACTGTTTACATTCCTACATGGAAAGACAATATTTGTAACTCTTAAAAGTTTTCAGTATCTGGGTAGTTGGTGGGATCACACACACACATACGCACACACACGTACACGCGTGCACGCACACACACATACACACATGCACGCACATATAGAGACAGAGAGCACAGAGTGAATTGAATAGGATGGGACCATATCTTAAAAGAAAATAAGGTAAATGGTGAGAGACAGAAAGGTAGGGGGAGGAGAGAGGGTGAAATGGAATGGGGTAAATTATATGTCATTTAAGAGGCAAGCAGAAGACTTTTTAGTGGAGGGAAAAAGAGGAGAGCTGAGGGGAAAAAAAGACAAGAAGTTTACCCTCATCACATTTGACTAAAGGAAGGAATAAAATGCACACTCATTTTGGTATGAAAACCTATCTTACAGTACAGGAAAGTGGGGGAGAAGGAGATAAGCAAGGGGTGGGGGATGATGGAAGGGAGGGCAATGGGAGAAGGGAGCAATTTGAAGTCAACACTTGGGGAGGGACAGGATCAAAAGACAGAATGGAAACAATGAGGGGCAGGATAGGATGGAGGGTAATTCAGTTAGTCTTACACAACACGACTATTATGGAAGTCATTTGCAAAACTACACAGATAGGGCCTATATTGGAATTGCCTGCCTTCCCAAAGGGAATGGGTGGGGAGGGAGAGATGGGGAGAATTTGGAACTCAAAGTTTTAGGAACAACTGTTTAGTATTGTTGTAGCTACTAGGAAATAAGACATACAGTTAATGAGGAATAGAAACTCATCTGGCCCTACAGGACAAAAGAGAAGATGGGGACAAGAGAAGGGAGGGATGATAGAAGAAAGGGCAGATTGGAGACAGGGAAAATTAGATTGCTCGGTGTATTGGGGGGGGAGGGGACAAAAGGGGAGAAAATTTGGAACCCAAAATTTTGTGAAAATGAATGTAAAAAGTTAAATAAATAAATTTTTATTAAAAAAAACAATATAACAGATCAAAATCCCATGAAATTGGTTAAAAAAAAAGAAATAGATGAGTATTTATTCTTCTCGTTGGACAAATAGATTTGGGGTTTTTTCCCTCCTAATCACATAGAAAGAACACTAGCTTTAAAATAAGGGGAATCTGGTTTCAAATCTTGCCTCTGATTCTTATGGCCTGCGTGATATTGGGCGAATCACTTAACTTCCCTAGGCTGCATTTCCAAATCTTTAAAATGTGTGTGTGTGTGTCTGTGTGTGTGTGTGTGTGTCTGTGTGTGTTCATCCTTCGTTGCCAAAGAAGGTCATGCCACCAGAGAAATGATGACATGACTTGTATTTGACTTTGTTTTGAGTGAGGGAGGGCTGTGCAGGTCACCAGCCTCACTTCTCCTTCAGAGCCATCTGAATCCAGGGACCAGATATTCATCAGGATGACTGGAGATGACCCAGGATGAGGCAATTGGGGTTAAGTGACTTGCCCAAGGTTACACAGCTAGTGAGTGTCAAGAGTCTGAGATGAGATGAGACTACACAGCCCTTGAGGTCCTTTCCAGGTTTAAACCTATGACCCTCTAATTAGTACTCTATTTCTTTTTTCAGAGCCAGGATTGACTCTTCTATGACTAACTTCAAAAGATGATATTTTTAGAAGGTCATACATAGCACATAGGAACAAAAAAACAGATTATTTTGGGTTATGACTTCTGTCTACTGGCAAGATGTCAAAAACCCACATAATATCTTAACAGGTTCAAATGTAATGGGAAAATATTTAACAAAATAAATAAAAATACAATAAAACATAGATAGTATTACATTTTAAAATTAAGTCAATATGTGGTCTGCAGAGATGGCTGGTCCTTATTTCTATTTGAATTTGACATCATTGGTCTACTGAGCTTAGAAGACAGTCTTCAGCTGGGCCCCGAAAGTAGCACTCCCATGTAAAGGGGGGAACTGTTTTTAGGGCACATTGTGACAATCACAAGAAACTGTAGCTTCCAGAAGAATAAGAGTATTTTAGCACTGGTTTCTTAGACTTTATTTGGTCCAGCCTCCTTATTTTGCAGACGAGGCTGAGGCAGTTCGGAAGTTCTAAGTGCCTTCCTTCAGTTTTCACCACTAACTAGTGTCAAAGTCTTCCCTAGGAGCCAGGTTTCTTCTCTCTTACTTTAATACTCTTTCCATGATGCCAAGCTATTCCATTCTGACTCTGATGCTCTGCAGATGAACCCAGGTTGGCCAAAGCATGCATCATTATATTTAGTAAAAGAAACTGTAGGTCAACCCATGTGGTGGAAAATAATCTCGCTGGACGGAGAGGAAAGGACAGCAGAACACTGTTCAAAATAATGACCCCAATGCCAATTAAAAACAACACTAAGAGACATCTGAATTCAGGTTAAACACAGTTTCCCATATGATAAACAATAGGAAGTAGGGGAAATGGTGCTGACTTTGGGGTCCTGTAATTCCAATTCAGAGCTCAGCTCTTTTCCTTCCTATCTGACTGACCTTGGGCAAATTAGTTAATGTATCTGAATCTTCTTTTTTGAAATATGAGGTTGCATGAGATGATTCCTACGGTCTGATTTTGGAGGCAGCTAGATGATGTACTACTGATTTAGGAATCCAGAAGACTCCAAGGTCAGATACTATCTCAAAATAGCCCTGTGACCTTGTATAAGTTGTTTAACCTCTCCTAGCCTCTGTTTTCTTATCTGGAGAATAGGAATACTACTAATGTTTACCTTAGAAAGTTGCTGTAAAAAAACAAATAAGATAGCATAAGTAAGTAACTTTGCAAGCTTTAAAACTTACATAAATGCTCCTATTAAGTCCTCTTGTTGTTCTAAATCTACAATCTACGAAACACACTTCCCTTCTTTTGAGAGAGTGGGGCGGACCGTGGGCTCAAACGATCGTGCTGTCAGTTGTGGTCACAGTGTCAGTTGGTTTTGCTTAACTGTTTTTCTTTTGATATGCGGAAGATCCTAGATGGGGTATTTATTAGAAAATGTGTTTAAAATATAACTAAAACCTTCTAAAAAGAAAGAAAATTAGACTAGCTAGCACAACTAGAACCCTAGAGTTTCCAGGATTCCCCCAAGGCAAGGAAGGCCCTTTCCAGATACCATGATGGATGATTGGTTATTAATAAATATCTGATTGTTTATTAATAAGGTCTATGACACTAGGTCTCCATTTCACTGAAGAACCGATCAGAGGAATGAAACTGGTATTTTTATGATAGGATTGTTGATCACTATTGGATTGTATCCATATAATGCTTACACTTCCAAATGGAAAAAAGAAAAATGTTCAGGGCAAACACAACTACCGAGTTTCTTTCAGATACTTCGGAAGGTCTAGAAGCTTGGCCTCTTTTTGACCTAGCCACAGAGTTCAGTGTATATTTCCGATATACAAAAAGGTGAGAAAGAGAGCATGCTCTTGTTTAAGGTCAAGTAAAGGCAGACATCAGAAATAAACCATGCATATTCCTACTACGCAGGGTGGTCTCATACCACTTGACTCCCCTGATGCTTTAACTTCTGTATAAAAAGTGAAAAATTGCCAGAGGATGAATGTGCACTATGCCAGACATGCTGCTGTTTGGAAACAGCTGGATGGCTGTGTTTTCACTTTTCACCCAAATGTTTGACTTTGTGTAAATATTGCTGAAGACTGTCTATGCTTGGTGCATTTTGGATTATGGTGTGTTATTAGAGATCACAGATCTAAAGCTAAAAGAGACTATATAACTATTTAACCCAACCCCCTCATTTTTACAAATAAGGAAACTGAGACTAGGATTTGAGACTCAGTGAAGTGACTTTCTAAGGTCCAAGAAGTCAGAAATAGCAGAGCCATCATTCACACCTGCATCCTGGGACTCTAAATTCAGGGCTCCTTCCACTGTCTCGTAGCTGCCTCTTTAATAGCAGTGTAACTTCTACCAAAACATTCCTCTGGGTCTAAATCAACGATGTAAAAGGTCTCAGTGGTCCAGGAAGAACCTTGTAACACTGAAAATTTTTTTTGGACATTTGCAACTCTTGACTAAGTGTTCTCAAGACATCTAATAAGGAATCAATAGCAAAGACAACAGATTAATGGGGAGGGGGGCGGTTGGGGGACAAAGGTAATCCTCTACCCCTGAAAAATCCCTTACTGTGAATTAGAGCTTTCTATGGGATCTTCACGTGTGTTTTGTCATTTTCTCTGTCTACAGAGTTTCTAATCCAAGGACTTTAGTCAGTCTTTTTTTTTTCTACAATCTTCCATAAAACATCAAACAGTAGATGATAAATCCTTTAAGGATCACTCAACATTATTTACTTTTTCCCTATGCTTTCCACCTTCATATCTTGGAGAGAAGTAACAGTGAGTGATTTATTAAGACATGCTGCCATATGGGGCCAGTCTTGTGTCTTGGCAGGCAAAAAGCAAAATAAAAACCACTCATCCTCTCTAACAGGATCACCCCACCATTCCAAGTTCATTGAGTTCCTGGGAATTTTTTTGCAAAATGCAAATACCTCCAAGAGGATTAATTTTGTAATGAGTAACACCTAAAATTTAATTAGTTTATCAGAGATTAGTAAGTTAATCACCTACTATGGAAAATCTTAGGTTATATCTGTGCAAACAGAACTGGGGGAAAAAAAAGCAGCCATCCAGATGTTTCCAGATAGCTATTTGCTGTGGTGCACATATACATTTGAATGATTGTCTACACTTCTCATTCTTTTTCCTCCTGGTGTTAAAGCATCAGAAGCATAAGGATTGAGAACCCCAATGGAAGCCCTGCCTGGGTTACCAGAGTAATTCTGAACATACTGGGGGTAGAAAGCACTTAAATAAAGGAGAGATGAAAGACATTGGGTTGAAAATTAATTTCATCCTTTTCACAGTTTTGTTTAGGAATAATATCACTACTAGGTTATATATTTTCATGTCTTGAAATTGTGGAGAGGTATATGGAAGAAACCTCTTGGAGAATTACATATGCAGTGAGTGGTATAAATTTTAATTCCAGTACCCCAAGCTAGATTTTGCAGTCCCTACCACTCTAAATACACCTTGGAAAAGCTGTGCTTTTATTCCCATGTACGAAGTTAAGAATTACTTGGGTGATGACTAATGCTTTCAATGCGTGTTTATTCACATAGGATTGCTCCCATAAAGTTCCCTTTGAGAGTCTGCCTGTTAACTTTTAGCACAGGTCACCAACATTTTTGTGGGAAGAAAATATCTTTAATTTCTTTGAAAACCTGAAATCACCAATAGAGGTGGAAGACTAGTGGAAAGGTGTTAACAGGGAAATCCCTTGGTGAGTGATGGGTGGTAGTCAGGTGAAGATAGTTTCTGCCTCTGTCTTTTTCCTCACAGGCAAAAGCAAAAGGAAGCCCTACCATACCATTGACAGAATAATGCTTCCTAGGCAACCTGTGGCCTAGGACCTGTATTTACATTCTCAAGTTGCTTGTATATTAAACTGCAAATTTTCTTACAATTGGGTGTCATTGTGTCCCTGACAAAGGCTTGAACCTAGCTGGTCAAGTCTTAACAAGAGCCCTGCTTTGTAGGAAAGCCCTGAATGAGTTCATTTAAATTCTTTGGCGTTCTGCTATGTTGTATACCAACGTTCAAGGGAAAACCCTGGGCCAGATTATTTTTGCCTCAAAAAGTTTTATTTTAAGAAAATGGAAAATATGCAAAAGCTGATAGGACCCTAATTATAGCTTAGTTTATTATCTACGATGATAGCATTCAGCATCTATTAAAAAAAAGACAAAATACCAATTTCTGTGAAAGTCTTTTTTGTGACTAAGTGTCCTGAACTTAAGTCTTAAAATAAGATTATTTACACATTAGAATGTGAGTTATGAATACAGAAATGACAGTCTTCCTTTTGACAGTCAATAGGATAATGTTGGTAAATTTCTGTGCCCCTTTGTTTCTGGAGGATTCTATAAGGAAGGAGTTTGGTGTCTAGATTTTAGATAGCTTTTTTGTGCCTTGCATTAAGGGGTTACAGTGAACTGTTCTTTTCATTCAACAAACACTCTAAAATATAGTAGTTTCCCCACAACTACAAAGTAAAATAGTAAAACTTTTGTGGATGGGGAAAGAAATTCCACCAAAGTGACTATTAAAAGATAAAAGTACAAAAGTAAGATGATCTATAAGTTCATCGGAACTCTCCTGAGGACTTGGAGAGAGAACCCTGATCAGCCAGGTCAGAAACAACTCAGCTTTTTTTATTCTATTTAGCAAACACTTATTAAGAGTCTACTATGGACAAGGTACCATGATGCCTACTGGGGAATACAAAGATTATCTAAAAGGTCTACTAGATGGAATATGATGGGTATGCATGTGCATACACACACACACACACACACACACATACATGTTTACAAGGTCCAAGGTGTGATAGAAGGAAAGGAGGCATTCAGCTAACGGACCAACTGCAAGGAGACATGACGAAGGAGAGAACACTTTTAGCTGGGGTGATCTGAGAAGATTTCATGGAGGAGGAGCCCTGAACTACATGTAGAAAGAAGACAAACAGCCTGAAAAGTGGAGATGAGGTGAGAGCTCATGGAGGTGAGAGACAACAGATTGAGACATGGAGATAACCAGAAATCCAATTTTGACTGCAACAGAGAATATATATATATATATATATATATATATACACACACATATACATATACACACATATGTATATACACACACATACATATATACACATATATGTACACATACATACATAAATGTGTGTATATACCTATATATGTGTTTATATATGTGCATACACACACACACACACACACACACACACATATATATATATATATACATACACCACAAGAATAAAGTGAAAAGGGATGAGTCCTCCTGACCATACAAACCCAGTGCTCTATCCACTGCACCACCTAGCTGCTCCATAATAAGGCAGAGGAGCAGATAATATTTGTAAGCATTTATCACAATGCCCTTAATAAATGCTTCTTCCTTTTTGCTTTCCTTCTTTCCTTCTTTCCTTCCTTCCTTCCTTCCTCCCTTCCTTCTTCCTTCCTTCCTTTTTTCCTTCCTTCCTTCCTTCCTAGATGTCCAAACTATGTCCCAAAAGTCCAATTCTAAGGTTTAATAGCTTCACGCTATTAGCTTTAAATTGCACTAAGATTTTTAGGACACCCTAGATTTATTTTGAATTACGAATTATTTATTAATAATAGTTTGTTTGAGACTGAAAGTGCTCCAGAAATCCTACAACAGGTTAGATCAGTTTCAGCTGAAGAAGAGTCAGTGAAGTCTTCACAAAAAGGTGAAACTTGGCCCCAAGTTCCATTGGAAATGGAATGAATGTTTTCAGTTGTCAAGTGGACTGTGAGAATGTGTTTGAACCACTTTTGAAGAACAGGTATGTCTCATGTGGGCATCTTTGGGGCAAGTCAATGCCCTGCCCCCGCTTCCTGACATCTGCTTTGCAGAGGTAGCTCTACCTGATTTTGCCCGCGGCATAGTTCAGTTTTGTATCATCTTTCCCTCTGAGTTCTGTGTTGTTTTCCAGATCTTAAGCTGCTGCTGCTGCCCCTGCTAATGCCCTGAAATTACTGTCATTTTCTGTTTCCCTCCCTTTCACCACAGCCTTGCATCCTGGGCAGTCAGTCAGTCGCCTTCCTTATGGCTCTCTGGAAACACTACTGTCTTTCTGCAGATGTTTTCCACCCCCCCCCCCCCCAATCCCCCCAGCCATTAGTAAATAGCAGCTAGCCTGGGGAAATGTTTGCAAGTAGTCTGGAGTAGTCACCACTGGCCTCAGAGCAAATGAGTGTTTTGCCATAATCATTGAAACAAGTGTCTCTATTGAGGGACATTTGCCAGTGACATAAATGTTTGCTGGAGAGATCAGCACTGGTTAAAACCAATTCATGGAAACGTATTCGATTTAGCCCAAGTCAATAAAAGTGTAAATGCAGCAGGACATAGTTAAAAGCGGATGGCTTATGGATGTTGTTAATGTACTTTTAGTATCATTTCCCTTCACTCTGGTTTATTGTTCTTTCATTTCTGCTATTTGAGTCATCATAAGTAAGAGGAAAACCAAGGTATTTTTAGTATACCTAGATTTTGATGCAAAAACTGGTTTTTCAATTCATGAACATAAAGGATTCTATTTTATGCTTTTTCTATAATAAGTAATTATGCGGTAGGTTTCCTTCTATAAAAATGTCTAAAGAGTCAACTTTTTTTAGAAGGCATTTTTTTTCTAGGAATCATTCTTTCAGATTAATTATTTTCTAAAATTCTTTGTACAATGACATTTCCAGGTTTGCAGATGACACTAAGCTTTCCTAGGTAGCAAAATGCCAAACTGATACAAACTAGGGGAAGATCTCACAGATTTCATAAGTGGGCATAAAAATGCCAGCTGGTGGAATGATCTATTTGGCTCCCTGAACCTGCGTCTCCCTCATCTTTGCAACCATAAATCTCAGCTCTCTGCTGCAGACTCTGGGGTCAATCTGGGTTCCCTGGGTCAGTAACTTGTTATACTTTTGTTTTCAGTCATGTCTGACTCTCCATGACCCTACTGGAGCTTTTCTTGGCAAAGAGACTGGAGTGGTTTGCCTTTTCCTTCTCCAGCTTATTTTACAGATGAGGAAACTGAGGCAAAAAGGGTTAAATGACTGGCCCAAGATCACACAGCTAGTAAGGATTTGAACTCTGATTCGGGGTCCACTGCTCTATTCCCTGCACCACCTAGCTGCCCCAGTGGCTCAGTAACTCACATTTCTATGTCAAGGTCCTTTTCTGGCCTTGGTCCCCATAGGGTCTTTGGTCTCTTTCCTTGGTGCCCCATGTCCTTTTATTTCCTGATTTTACTGTACCCGTTTTTTCACTGTGTCAGGGGGATTGTTGTGCTTCTGTATGGAACCCCAGCTCCTCTGTGCCTACTTTGTCCTCTCCACCCCACCTAAAACCTAGTTCTTCATTTCTTCTCCTCATTCTGCTTCTCCTTTATCTCCTCCTCCTCTTTCCTCTTCTCCTCCTTTATCTCTTTTTTCTTTTTCTTTATCTCCTTCTCCTCTTTCTTCTTCTTCTTCTTCATCATCTCTAGGTTCTGCTACCCGTTTTAGACTTTCCAACTGGCAAATACCCACCTATTGTCAGCTACCAGTTTCCTCAATACTACACTCTCTCCACCTGTTTTGAAAGTTACCATTTTTTGCCAACTCTTTGACTTCCTGATGTTGACTACTCATTATTCTGGATGCTTCTGCTGCCTGGAGCATGGTTTTCCCTGTGGCATCATTGTATATCTGTCTAGCTTTGGGGTTTTGGTCATTATCAATTTGGGCTATAGCAATGATGACTGAACCACAGTTATGACAAATGAGCTTCATTGAAAGCAGGTATAAAGCAATGTATTTAAAAGAAAATATCCCAAGCTACGCTATAAAAATGGTCTCTGAACAATCAGGTGCAATCCTGTAAAGGGATCTAAGGTAAATTACCTCATGAAAAAGGGTTTTGAAATTTTTTAAAAGTATTATCCTATCCTGGTGTAAAAGCTTGGTGTACTTTTGCAAGGAATACTGAAAACCATTCTGTTTCCCGTGTCTCAAGAGAGTACTAGAGCAGAACCATGAGAGTACTGGATACAGTAGCAGCAATGTTATTTTAAGAACAGCTTTGAGCGACTAAGTCATTTTGAGTATTATAAATACTCAAATAATTACAGATAAAGGAAGATGGTATCTACATACAGAGAAAGAACTGATAAATAGAAGTATGGACAGAAAGATAGATTGAGATATAGATACACACTAATGGTAGCCATCTCTAGGATGGAGCGGGGGAGAGGGGAAGGAAAAAAGGAGAAAAAAGAAATTTATGTGATAACTATATTATATATTTAAAAGGAATAGAAAGTTGTACATAATAGATTTGCAGTTTCATGCACAATCATCTTTTTTTTTTAATTATACCATGTTATGGAAATGCTTGCTTTAGTTCAGAAATTGAAATTAACATAAATAATTTTTTTAAAGGAGAGAGAACAGGTTTAGTGAAGTCCGCAAAGCAGCAACAGAACCAATAATGGGTAGCTGAAGTGATTAGGTAAATGGAAAGTTTTTTCCATAAGGGTAGACTAAAAAATCAGGCCCCCTTAGGTGGGAAAGCTGAGCCAGAAGTTAGAAAGACTCATCTCTGTGAGTTCCAATCTGGCCTCAGACACTTACTAACTGTGTGACCCTGAGCAAGTTACTTAACCCTATTTGCCTCAGTTTTCTCATCTGTAAAATAACTAGAGAAGCAAATGGCAAACCATTCTAGTATCTTTGCAAAGAAAACCCCAAATGGGGTCACAAAGAGTTGGATGCTACTGAAACAACTCAACAACATAACAAGGTTGGAAAGTTGAGATCAGGGGTTTAGAGTGAAAAGGGTCCTTGGAATCATTTATTCCAATATTTTTACACACATCCTGAGAGGTAAAGTAATTTGAAAAATGTCACAAAGTTTGGAAGAATTGAACCCCAGGATCTTTGACTACCAAGCCATCGTTTTTCCCTCTCATTGCACCACAATGGGTTCTAATCAAAGTGTCCAATCCTGATATTAATCATTGGGAGCAAGAGTGGGCCATGCCCATAGAGTCTCATGTCATGTTAGCAGAATTCTACCAGTAGCAGAATTCTATAAGCTCTGGGCTTCAGTGACTGAAGAGATACTTCATCTTCGTAGTTCTTATTTCCTAAGTACCCAATGATAAGGATCTATAATGCCCCAAATAAGCGTGTTAGTCTCTAGTAGTGAGAATACCTAGACCAAGAAAGGCCGCAATACAAAAGTTCAACATGTGGACAAGCCATGTGTTCTGATAGATAGGCCTGGAAGAGATGTGATAAGGGAACCAAGCCTGCACTTGTTCAGGAACCCATGTAGTTTAAGCTATGATCAAATCATTTATATAGAGGAAGTATAGCAAAAGGGAGAGAAAGCACACAATAAGGAAGCTATTTACAGCTGTGGTCCCTTCTTCCTAGGATTCTGGACTAGAGTATCCTATACTACCAGCAGCAAAGCTATGGTCCTTTCTTCCTAGGATTCTGGACTAGAATATCCTGTACTACCTTCAGTAGGGTCCTGAGGAACTGGAGGTCTATGATGCCTCCTGGTTGATACCTGACTAAAATATCACCATACCATGAAGACCAATATTATGGAGGATCTTGAAGTAAGTGAATCAAGACCAGTAGATAAGTGAACTGACTGAATCTCCAGGCTGAGGCAACGTTATCCTGAAGAAACTTCAAACTTGAAAAAGGCAAAATCAATATGAGGTTGGGAAGGGAGTAGGGAGGGAGTAGACTGCAGTCCCTGAAGATTGCATCATTACAGATTATTGAGGCTTCATTTAAACAAACTTGTGTTTCTCCTTTAGCTGCCTTGACAAGGATCCCTATTTTGAGAATGGTGCCATCCCTAGTAGTGAGAAATTCCTAGAGGAATGTGAAGAGATTTCATATTTTTGATAATATAGTTGCAATGTGGGGTACTTTAGTTTGTCTATTTAGTATGTAGCCTCCATGGTGAATCACTAACAATTTTCTATCAGATTTAGTAAGAAATTTAAGCGTATTTTCAGATATAAAACAGAACAGAAAGGTAGCAGTGAGGCATGGAAACTGGGTGGAATAAATAGGAACTTGACAGTGTAGGGTGAGGTAAGGATTCGAGAATCATGTTAGCAGTTCAGAGCAGATGTGAACAAGTGCCATAGGGTAGAGTTCAGTCCCAAGGAATGCTCACTAATAAGCTCATATGCCAAGGAGTTCATGAATAAAAGGAAAGTCCCCATATACAAAAATATATTTATAGCAGTGCTTTTTATAGTAGCAAAGAATTGGAAATAAATTAGATGCCCATAGATTGGGGAAATGGCTAAACAAATGTGGTACATAATTGTAATGGAATATTACTGTGCTGTAAGAAATAACAAAAATGATGAATACAGGAAAGCATGAAAAGATCTACATCAACTGATGCAGAGTGAAGTGAGTGGGGCCAAGGAAACAATACACACAATGACTACAACAATGTAAATGGAAACACTAACCACTATAAAACAATCAAAAACTTTCTTTGTTATGACAAAGAACTTGAAATTGAGGGGAATCATCAATGAGGGAATGGCTAAACAAGGTGTGATATAGAATTGTGATGGAATGTTACCGTGCTGTAAGAAATGATGAGCTGGTTGATTTTAGGGAAAAAAAACATGGAAAGACTTGCTTGAAATAATGAAAAGTGAAGAACCAAGATAATGTTGTATACAGTAACAGCAATATCATTTGAAAAGTAATTGTGAACAATCAAATTATTCTGACTACTATAAATACTCAAATAAACTATAAAGGACCTATGAAGGAAGATGCTCTCTAAATCCAGAGAAAGAATTAATAAATAGAAGCATGTATAGTGTGGTTTTACATATATTTTTATAGTCAAATGGAGGTCTTTTCTAGTGGGGGTGAGGGGGAAGAGAGAGAGGGAGACAGTTCAAAACTTAAAATATAACCAACAAAATTGAATTTATAAAAAGTGAGTGTTGAAAAATTACAAAGAATAAGTATAGCCTCAAAGAAGAAAAATGAAAATACTACTCTTCTTTGCAACAGTGGAAGGTCCATGGGTATAAAACACTGCAGGTATTTTCGGATTTTTCTGGATTATTGATTAATTTTGCTGATTTTTTTCCCTTCTTCCTCTTTTTATTTAAAAATATTTTTTATAGAGGATGGCTCTCTATGGGAGAGGGATGCGAGGAGAAATTCTGTTGGTGTAGAAAACAAAAGATGTCAATAAATATTTTTTTTTAACTGAGGAATGAATCCATAGGAAATGAAGGGACTACGGCAGTGAGGGGAACATTTTAATGGCACCAGCAATGGGAACAACATAATATTAAGGGAAGGTTTTGTTCTAAACAGGAAGCCCTTAATAAACTTCCTTCTAGAACAGGAACAAGTATGGGATCTCCAATGCCCCCAACAACTCAACCTATCTGATAGATACTGACAGAATGGGTTAAATCTGCACACCCTCTCCATATTCTGGACTATTAGATCCAAACAGAGTTTAAAAGAGGAAACTTTTTAATCAATGAAAAAGTATTTTTTGAAGTAGCTAGTAAATTTTACTGAACTTTACCAAAATTAATAGTTCTTTATGGAGCTTAATATTTTGTCTTGTCCAACTTGGTATATCTTTGAAAATATTAAGTTTAAGAAATCCTTAGGTAAATTGACAGAGATTAGATTCCTTAATTGGCAGAACTGTGTTAGCACGGTGGACAGATATGATTAGTCTTCCTGACTTTGAAGTATGCCCTTAGACACTTACTAGTTGTGTGACCCCTGTTTGCCTCTGTTCCTCATCTGTAAAATGAGCTGGAGAAAGAAATGACAAGCCACTCTAGTATCTTTGCCATGAAAACTCCAAATGGGGTTAGAAAGAATCAGACATGACTGAAAAATGACTGAGTAACAAAAAGATTCTTTAATTAGCTGTTTAAGAGAAATCAGGGATATTTGTGGTATACCTTTCTTCCTTCCTTTCCTTCTTTTTTTCCTTCCTTCCTTCTTTTTTCCTTCCTTCCTTCTTTTCTTCATCCTTCCTTCCTTTCTCTTTCTTTCTTTCTTTCTTTCTTTCTTTCTTTCTTTCTTTCTTTCTTTCTTTCTTTCTTCCTTCCTTCCTTCCTTCCTTCCTCTCTCTCCCTCCCTCCCTCCCTCTCTTCCTTCCTTCCTTTCTCTCTTTCCCTCCCTCCCTCCCTCTCTTCCTTCCTTCCTTTCTCTCTTTCCCTCCCTCCCTCCCTCCCTCTCTTCCTTCCTTCCTTCCTTCCTTCCTTCCTTCCTTCCTTCCTTCCTTCCTTCCTTCCTTCCTTCCTCTCCTTGCTTTCTTTCCTTCTTTCTTCCTTTATTTCTTTTTTTGACACTAGATCTCCCCGGTTCCCTGGATATGAAGTAGACATGAAGGATCATTCACATAACCCTGAGGCCCACTGTTGATCAACACAAAAGCTATAACCCACTCCATTTCTGACCTGTGATGGTTTTCCCTTACTCAGTCTGGCTCCCTTCTTCTCTTCCTCTCACTCATATTGGTGCTGGACTTGGGGAGGAGACCCAATGGGCTTTAACCTTATTGCAGCTCAAAATTCCTGAACTCATGCAATCCATAAAGTTCAGCCTTGCCAGTTATAGTGACTGCAGACATGCACGCACCACTCCACCAGACCACACTTGGGTCTCTAAAGGAGGTACGATAGAGAATAATCACATGTTCCTACAAAATGTACCTCCTATCCTTGTCTTAGATACAGAGGACATAAAGTAAAGAACACCAGACTTGGAATCAGATTTTGACATTTAATAACTGTGTGACCATAGGTAAGTAACAAATTTGAGTCCTCTTCATCTGTACAATGGGGATTTCACTTGCACTGTCTGTCCCTAACTTTATAGCATAAGAGACGTGCAATATCATCTATTAACACTTCTCTAAAAATACTACATAAGCTTCTGAAAAAAGGTTAAATTCATAATAATTGTAATTAGAAATAACAAGAAAACATCTAATAAAGTAATGTGAGAGGAGATATTATCAAAACCTCAGGTTTTTCCAAATCAATACCTCTCCAGGAAATGGCAAACCACTCAACTAAATGCTCCAATAAAGTGGGAGAGAAAAGAAAATATTCGCTGTGTTATGGCCAACTCTTCTCATAGTTGGGAGGATGGATAGATGATTGCCTAGATGATCTGATGGGAGTGGCCTACCTCCAAATTTCTATCCTACTGGTTGGTCCCAACACCATCAGATTAATTCTTTTGAACATTACCTCCTGGAAGCCCCTAGCTTCACAAAGCACTTCACAAAGATTAAAGCACTATATGAATGTGGGTAAAGAAAGCAAGGAGGAAACATTAGCACCCACATCATAAAAACAAAGAAAAAAACCTGAAAGAATAAGACAGTAGAGTTGAATTTTAATAGGAAATAGGTAACTGGAAGGATTTGGATCACTATCCTGGGGAGAAAAGAGACCGAACTGACTACAGCTGATGACTTGGAGGACCAGAAAGAGTGAGAGACATTAAAATTTGAAGAAAGTTTGAAAAAAAAGTTGAAGACAAACTTTTGTGATTCAATGGCTTTGCCTCAGGAGGCCCCAGGTGAAAAATGAGCGACACTGAAGGAAAATCTTAATGAGTAGTCAGGCCCAAAAAGATCCAGCCCACCTGATACATTAAGGTATTTTCTTACAGCACAGATCCCAAAATAGAAGAAAATTATGCACGTACATATCTCATTTTCCCTGTCAGGAAATAAGACCCAAAATACAAAGACAAATGTCCATCTGTCCAAAGCAACGTGAATCCTCATTACTAACAGAGTAACCAGATCACCATAAGCCGTAAATTACTAAGTACCAAGGTTACATAGATACTGTATCAACAAATTCCTTCAATTGTCTATTAATGGTTTCCTTCAAAAGAGTTGTGCCTGCTTTGTATAAAATGATAGGTTTACATAGAAATTTACATAGAAATTTATTTGGTTAATTTAATCACTGTAGAGAAATACTACAGGCAATCCAGGCCCTTTCAAGTCTTTCTTTTTCTGGAATAATCATGTTGGGTTGTCTACTTCACCTAAATTAAACAAATATGTATCAAATTTTGTTATACTATGTGCTGTAAAAATAATATACGTCCTCCCCATGCCTCAGTTTCCTCATTTGTAAGGTGAAGGGGCTGGATTAGACAACTCCTGATGCCCTTTATAAAATCCATGAGCCTATGACTTAATTCTCCTCTTACTGGTAGCGACGGAGCAGTTAGGGGAAAGTTTGTCTCCAGTGACAGTCTGACAGTTGCCAACACGAATGCCAACTCTTCATTAAGAACAAGGAAAAAGCTGAGATCATTGTCCAATACTCTCTCATATGCACTTAATGGAAAATAAGAGAGGTCAGAGAGCATTATTCCCTTTATTTTCAGAAATATACTGTTTTGAATTTTATCTCATCAGTGTGGGCATCCTCCACCACTGCAGATCTCGTTCCACACTCCTCATTCTAAATGATTCTTTTTCATGTCTTTCAATAGATCCAATTACGGCATCCAATTTCAATAGATTCAATTACAGCATCCACAGAGCATCTACTCAACATACTGGATGTCTTTCTAGAGGTCTTTTAAATAGTTACCAACTGTAGGACTCAGGTTGTCTGTCTCTTAACTCTCATTCTTGTTACATGACCAACTCACCTCCTTATTTATAGATGTCCTTAGTGGATACTTTCAATACCGTTACAAGTAACTCGCTTTCAACCAGTACTTCTATTTCTTTGGGGCACTTCCCATTTTGATTTTTTCTGAGCTTGTCATGTTCTCTTATTAGTAGTCATTTGGCATCAGAAGGAAAATATTGATGTTGAAAAGATGGCCTTTGTGTCAGGGAGCAGCTTGTGATCAATAAAAGCACTATAGAATTTCCCAGATGTAAGCAGCCTGCTCTTCTTTTCCTATTCAATTCTCTATCCAGTGTTGTCTCCCTGCCTTCCCCCTCCCCTCATTCTTTCTGCTTGCACTTATACTCCCAGCACTTAACACAGTGCTTGGAACTTAGTAAGTACTTAAATATTTGTTGACATTGTTGACCAATGTCACTGAGAAGGCCCTATGGTAGTCTGGGTCTTGGTTATAATTATCAAAATGACACTTGCAAACCTCCTCGTTGTAGTTGTAATTCTTGCATTAATTAAATTTGAAAAAGAAATGATGATAATCAGTGTCAACATCTTTACTTTTGTCCATTTCCCCTTTGTCAGCTTTGAAAACTTTTTTTAAAAAGGGGGGGGAGGGGGTATTGAAGCTACATACAGCATTTTCTTATTTTTACATCTTTTTAAAAAAAATCTAATTTGGCCTTTGCATGGACCCTTGAACTAATTAGTCATTAGTCTGACTGCATAACACGAGTTGATTCTGAAACCATCTGATGCATCTGGAGACAGTCTTTCCCTAGCTGTTAAGAAATAATCAATATCACTTTTTGAAATATCATTCAATGGATACCTTACTACTCTATTTTTTGAAGAAAACATGACTGACATACAGAATTGAGGCTCGTGCAAAGTCTGGAAGCTTTTGTCTTCTTTCATTTTTCATCTCAAAACATATTTTCTAACGTAGTTTTCTCTATCTACTCCCTTCCCATTTCTGTACCGAAATCAGTAAGAATACTACAAAAGTATGTTTTGTGACAAACACCAGCCTAGATGCATCTTTTAAAGGCCAGAATGTAGAGTTAACTGCAAAATGTCCTCACATATGTCTCCCAGTGTATCTGAATCACTTCTATTACCTAAAAATTACTTTCTCTTTTTTCGTGTTCTGCCTACAAAGCTTGGTCTTTCTTAGAGGACTGGATGAGATTGGGGAAGGATGGAGGGAGATTGAGGGAGGAAGAGGAACTTTGAAAACCTGTCAGAGTTCATCCATGAGTTATTGATAAAGTTCCTAGGAGAGCAATAAAATAGGCTGCCCTATGCCCCATCCCTTATTGTATCCTACTCCCCCACAACACTCCTTAACCTTACCAGCTGGGAGAAAATAATAAGATAATTCAATTTAGCCATCTCCCTCCTACCAGCTGGAGAAGGGGAGGAGGGGTTGGTATTTTTTTTAACTACAAAATGTTCTCCTGGTGGTAAACCTTGCTGTGGAGTGGCAGAAATTTCTTAGCAAAACAAGCCCTCAGGAAAAAGAGGGAGAGTAAATTTAACATGGAATTAAAATCCCAAATAGTGTTTTGGTTTTACATTGTATATTACAATGAGTACAGAAGCTAGCTGACTCTCCCCTTGCCTTTTTCTGAGTCCATCCATAGCAGTTCAGTTTTGGACACTCCCAAGCAGACTGGGAATTACCACTTGGGGTAATTAATAGTAACTTGTTAAGCAAGGAGGTTTCTTAGGGTATGTATGGTGGGGGAGAGTAGATTTGAAGATGACTTTGCAGAATTAATTTGACACCTACATGTGTTAATGTAGCTTTGTGACTAGCAAGGATGTACACTGCTAAGGAACCATGCATACGTTGATACTTGATACTTTTGGCCAGACAAAGGTTGCCTTCTTAAGGAATGCTAGAATTATTTCCTAAATGAAAATGAACTTAGAGATCATCTAGTCCAATATTTTCCTTTTATAGATGGGAAAAATGAGATACAGAGATGCGAAGTGACTTGTGCAATGGCATATAGCTCTATAGAGATGACTTTCAGATCTATTTCTCCAGCCCTAATCTCACTTCTGACCTCTCTAGTCTCCTATCACCAACTTCCTCCTGGACATCATACCTTAGATGTCTTGTAAGTATTTCAAACTCAGTACTTCTGAAACTGAATTCACCATCTTTCCCACCAAATGTTCCCCTCTTCTTAATCTTTCCTATTATTGTTGAGGGCACTACCATCATCTGAGTTGTTGAAGTTCACAACCTTAGTGTCACCCTCAACTCCTCAATCATACTCACGTATCCGATCTATATTGCTTTCCCTTCACAGGATCTCTCATATAAGTCCCCTTCTCTCCACTCACACAAGAGCCACCTTGGTGCATGCCCCCATCATCTCTTTCCTGGACTCCCCTCCAACCCACCTTTTAATTAGCTTCCAAAGTGATCTTCCTCAAGTGCAGGTCTTGCCACGTCATCCTCTAACAACAAATTTTGGTGACTCCCTATCATTTCCAGGATAAAATATAAAATTCTTTGAGTTTTTTTAAAGTAAGTTTTTATTGATGTCTTTTGTTTTTTTACATCATCATAGTTTTCCTTAACATCTGTTCCCTTCTGTATACTTCCTAAATTTGTTTTTAGCTTTTAAAGCCCTTCACAAAATGTCCTCCTCCAACCTTTCTAGTCATAAACTTTAGTCTCTTTCTCATACTCTACAATCCAGCGAATGGGCAACATTCCATTTCTGTACTTTGCCTTTTTGTTGGGTGATCTCAATTGCTGGAATACTTTCCTCACCTCCACCTCTTGATTTTCCTGGCTTCCCTTATGACAACTCAAATCCACCTTCTTTAAGAAGACTTTCCCATTTTCCCCTACTGTTAGTGCTACCTCTCATTTACTGTATACATATTATACATATATAGGTATTTATATGTTGTCTCCCTCATTAGGATGTGATCTCAAGGACTGGGAAAACCATTAAGAAGGCACTAAGTCTGGAGATGGAGGGTTACAAGTGAAAAAGCAGTAACAGACCAGTTTGTGTTTTTGCTTTGCTTTGTATCCCCAGTGTTTAATACTTACTGTCTGACTAGCTAGACATAGAGCTAGAACCGGAACCCCAGTCTCTCACCAGCATTCTTTCCACTACACCAGCCTTCCTTTCATATTGCCTTTCACCAGGATGACTTCACAAAGTGCAGTAGTGATCAGTCTTGCAGTTTAATTTGGTGTGAATAAATTTAATTTAATTTAAAGTGAGCCAAACTCAGTAATTCTATATATATATTAGAGGCAGCTAGGTGGCACAGTGGATAGACCACTAAACCTGGAGTCAGGAAGACCTGAGTTCAAATCTAGACTCTAACTTTGGCTATGTGACCTTGGGTAAGTCACTTAACTTCTATTTACCTCAGTTTCCTCACCTGTAAAATGGGGACAATAGCATCTACCTCCTAGGATTTCTGTGAAGATCAAATGAATTAAGAATTGTAAAGTACTTAGCACATTGCCTGGAACATAGTAGGTGCTATATAAATGTTAACTATTATTATATGATGATTCCGCATTATTCTAAGGTGGGGTAATTAAAATTACAAATCATATATTTATCAAATTTTTTTTAATTGAAAGAAAGTTGTGAAAGCTTCATCTCTAATAAACATGGGTTGCCTGGTATAGTGCCAACACGATATTCACAGCGCCTGTGGTGGCCATGAATGTGAAATACAACAGACTCTCCACATGGAAGACAGACCAAAACATCTATTCAGACACCAGAAAGCCAAATCCTAATACCAGAAAGCCAAAGCCATCATAGTAACAAAGAAATTGATACACAATAACAATGCAGAGGGCAACATCAGCCCCAAACCTTTCTTCTATTAGATTTCCCACAAACAAGCTCTCTCACTCATGCTAGCAAGTTGCCTTTCCCACTTGATTGCTCTGTAACTTCCTCTAAGCTTTGCTCTAGCTTCAACTCTTCCTGTTCTACCCTTCCTGTTCCATGTGAATTGAGTCATGTGGCTCAGGCTTCCATGTGACTTAAGCAGGTCACATGGGCTGTTAATGGATGGAAAAGAGCTTCCCATTAACAAGCAAAATTACATTAACAATGAGTAAAAATGCATTATCAATACTCATGGGGCAAACAGAAATTTTCAAAGTTTGTCCTTAATGCCTCTTTATCCTTCCTTTCTGGTCCCTCCAATCCATTTTTCTACCATTCCCCATTTAACTCTGAACATGACTTCAAGCTCTTTCTCTTCAAAATTTACTAATCTATCATCTTGTTTCTTCAACTGTAAGAGAAAAGAAAATGGTAATAGGTTCTAATTCAGAAAAAATAATCTACTAGTTGGCTTCCAGAGAACAGAATTCCTTAACCCAGTTAGATGGTAGATAGACCTTCTTCAAAAAGATATTTGAGGAATGTATCAGATAGGGAGACATTGGGGATGGAGAGGTGAGCTCTCTCATTCCCATCCTCATTATTTGGAAACCCACTTAGTAAGTGTGCAATCATACTTGCAATCAGTGTGCAATCAGAAGTAAAAGAATGACTCTATGGCACAATTCATTTATCCAAATAAGCTTTATCAAATATAATACCCTACCTGATGAAAAATTGCAAGCCAGTGTTATGAGCTATGATACCTGAATATCAGGGAAATTATAGTTTCCCCCAATGCCTCCTGAGAATGGAAAATATCACAGAATTTAGGGATTGTGGATGACAGCTGGCATTCCATGGAGCTTGAGTGGAAAACAGACCTTGTAATTTAAGTGGAAGATGGACTTAAGCTGAAAGCACTTCACAGCTGAAGGGAAGGAGGAGCCAAGAACCTTGAAAATAGGGAATCAGGAAGTGCAGAGCACCTGGACTTCTCCTGGGGCAACTAACTGAAGGCAAATGGGATTACAGCAATTAAACTAGAAGAGGGACTTGAGCAATATTGAACTTGCACTCCTCCTTGGCAAAATGCAGTGGTGGAGGGGCATAAAAGAAAGAACCCAATGTGTCTAATTTTTTCTATTCCCCATTGTCAATGATATTTTGTAAGCCTTTTTATAAGTGAGTGAGCTCATTTTCTACAAATATGATGTAAACTGAAGTAAGGAATTAGTACTAGTGGGTTTCCTATTTCACAGACTAGTTGAACTAAAACTTTATAGTTCTGGTGTGGGAGAGTAAAAGACCTGAGGGCTATCAAGCTATAGGTGATCCGATAGCTTTCCCAAATAGAATCTTAAAACCTAAACTTGAGGTTTCCTGAGATTGCTCCTGGAAAAATGAGGTAACTGGATCCATGGTGCTGCTGAGACTATAAGGACTATTTGCTGAAGCCAAATTCTGTCTCTTTTACCTGAAGGAAGAAAGGGGGACTAGAAGGGACTACAGCAGAGTTTTCTAAATTTATTTACTCTACTGCCCACTTTTCAAGAAAAAATTATCGTGTCCTCCTGGAAATCTACTTTCTTTATACCTTTAACTTTTTTGTTTTTGAAATTTGTGTCGTTTCAGAAAAATACAATTTTTTTTAAAATGATGCATCTTAAACTGAATAATTTACTGTAAATTGGTGGGGTTTTCCTACATTGAAATTCTGATGACACAATATTGAGTCATGTGACCGCATAGTAAACAAGTCATTACATGCACATATTCCTGCCAATGCATACTGGACTTCCCACAGTGAACAACATACTCACCTGCTAATACTAGCTTGTTAAGACCTGTCAGCAGACTAGACCACTGAATAGTTATAACTTGCATTTTGTGTGTTTATTTGGAAAATGATGTAATCACTACAACTTTAACTCTATTGCACAACAGATGAAACGTGTATGAATGGTTTTTCAGAATTTTCTTCTCTTCTTTCCTTATGCTTCTACCACTTTCTTATTTTTATTCAATGTCCCCAAATGCACCTGAGGCTACTACCATCCCTTCTAGATTGTTCTAGTGCCCCTCATGGGGCAGTACTGCCCACTTTGGGAACCTATGGTAATTGGAAAACACTTGATTTTGAGTTAAGCCAGTAGGTGTGGTCTATGAGGATTTTGATTCAGTCCCTTTCTGATTAGGAGGGGAAAGTGAGGATAGCACAGATCCCAACTTCTTAATGTTACAAATCTTTCTTTTTGTCTCTCGATATATATTTACATATGCTATCTTATGCAAGCATAGAATCATAATATCATAGATTTAGAGCTGGAAGGAATCAATCCAGTCCAATCCCCTTTCTATATTTACTTAAAGTCTATTTAGGAGTGTGTACTTGGAGTTAACATATACATATATATGCACATAAATATATATTGTAAAAGTATACTCCTAAATGAGATTTAAGGTAGAGATATTATATCAGAATGCATATACATACATATATCAATTAAACACTGCTTACTAATTAACTTTTTAAATGGCAGGACTCATGGCTGATTTAAGTCTGTCTTTGGAGGTATAACCCTTTTCAATATGAGGAGTGACAGCAGTGGTGAGTTTTTCACAGTTCATGGCAAATTTAGAAGAGGATATATTGATGTGTCTGTCTTTTCAAATCAAATAGGAGCATTGCCTACTTCACCTAACAATATATTATGCTAGCAATACATAGATATAGAAATATACACTGTGATTCATATAATCTTCCTTAAATCTAAAGATTGGATTTTATCCCCTTTCTTCTCTGATAATACTTATTTTTAACTCTTTCCATAGCACTTATCAACTTCTACTCATTATAATTGTTCATGTTTATCTTTACTGCCCACCATACTATAAACTCTTTAATAATACTAGCTGACATTTACATAAGGATTTAGGGTTTTCAAAGTGTACGTTATCTCTGTTTGATCCTCACACACAACCTTCTCAGTGCAGACATTTTTAACCTCTTTCTTAGAGATGAGGAAACTGAAATACAGAAAGACTGAGTTCATACACATGAACACAATAATATCTAATAATTCATATAGCATTTTAAGTTTGTTCACATATGCAAAGAATACATTTCTTTCTTTAAGTCCGAGATTGTCTTGTTTTTGTATGTGTTTCCTCAATGTCCAAAACAGTGCCTAGTAGCCAGTTAACAAATTCTTGATGATTATTGATCGAATCATTTGTTTTTGAAGCTAGGTGGTTAGAGGAGAGCATGAGGTGTTCAAGGAGCACTAGTGCCTCTGCTGTGAGGGCTGCCAAGTGCTTTCCAAAGCTGCTTCTCTACCTTTGATGGCTACCTTTCACCTACCTCTCTCATGTGACTTCAAGAAGCTGTAGCATGTGCAGTAAACACACCCTGGTAAAACCATCTAGGCAGACTGGCTAAACCAGGTTGAGGGTAACTGACAAGCCTCAAACCTGTTAGTGAATTGGGGGGGATTTCAACCTCAAGAACTTGAAAACTTTCTCTAGCAGAATGGTTGGATGAGAACATTTTGTTCCAACAGCCATGAAGGTGGCTGAAGCAGATACTGTGGAGCACTTAGAACTTGGTCAGACACCAAAGACACCAGGGTCATCCACTGTATGCCAAGTCATTACCAGTCGTCCTGAGTTTGTCTTGCCATTAAACTTCAATGACTAGAAGAGAGAGTGAGGCTGACAACTTTGTGTGACTCTACTTCACTTAAATCCAATTCATTTGCAAGTTAATACGTCACCCCATGACATCATTGGTCCTCTTAGAAAGGAAGGATGAGCAATAGCAGGTGGCTAGAATGCTGGACTTGGAGTCACGAAAACCTGAGTTCAAAACCCTGACTCAGACACATCAGCTGTGTGACCCCAGGCAAGTCATAACCTCTGTTTGACTTGGTTTCTTCAACTATAAAATGGGGATAATAATAGCATCTATGTAGGATCAGATGAGTTAATATTTGTAGTCATGAAACATACTGGCTTGAAAAGGAAAGATTATGTTTGCATATTAAAAGCATTTACTTTTTTCTTGGAAAAAATCTCCTTTTGATAATGTCTTGTATGTACATGTTTAAGTTTCTGTTTCATTTCGTTAAGTTTCATGCTGATATGCAGCTAAACTCTTCAAATAAAGTAAACATATCAGTCTTTTCTTTCCACCAATAATAGCACTTGTGTGTTAATAATAATTATATAAATATATAATATTAATATGTAATAAATATAGTGGTTTGTACTTTCTGCTTTTGTTTTGCTCTAATTTCAGCTTTGTGCATCTACATCTCCACTCACTGTCTCCATTGTCTTTCCTTGTCTGTCCTCATTTCAGCTACTTCATTGGATTATCTCTCCAAACTGGTTAGGTATATCATTTCACTTTTCAAAATTAATTTTTTTAGATTAAAATTTAATTTAATTATTGAAAATCCAAATTATGACTTCTCAAGTTATTTCAATTTTTTTGTTAGTTTTTTTAAGCAGTCAAGTTGTTATATTGAACTTACCAAAATGATTGACATTGAGAAACATAACAGATACTATGGCACTATTAATTCCCACACAAAGATTGCTAAACTATGAGTTTACATATTTCGTGTTTAAAGGTATCAAGCAACACAACAACCCAAGTTATCTATGTCACGATCCCGTGCTGACTGGTAGTGATGGTTGCAGATTACATACCCATATTGAAATTCAACACACACCAACTCAAATGTTACCTCTCTTGTACACAATATATTGAATAAGTGATGCTCTGTAATCACTGTCAGCTGGAGTGAATTCACCATCCCCATCCCACTTTGGTTGACTTTGATTGGCCTCAATTTTAATTGAAAAAAGAATGGATGTGTTTATGTGGAAGTTGTACTTGAAAATATCCATTCATTTTAGCAATGGCTCCATATCCCTCCAGACAAAAATTCTGCCTTATATGAGTTCCAAGTGAGTAAAGATGTGGAACTAGGAATGGCAATGGGTATTTGTGTAACAATGAATAAACTAGTATTTGTTGTCTTTGTTCAATCATTCAGTCATGTCTAATTCTTTGTGGCCCCATGGACACATGGAGCACACCAGACCCTTCTGTCCTCCACTGTCTCCCAAAATCTATCCAAGTTCGTGTTCATTGCTTCCATGACCCTGTCTGTACATCTCATCCTCTGCTGTCCCCTTTTCCTTTTGCCTTCAATCTTTCCCAACATCAGGGCTTTTCCCAATGAATCCTGTCTTTTCATTATGTAGCCAAAGAATTTAGCCTTCAGCTTCAGTATTTGACTAGGTGGACCTTTGTCAGCAAAAGACATAGCATCTCTGTTTTTAAGTATGCTGTTCAGATTTGCCGTAACTTTCCTTCCTAGGAGCCAGTGTCTTTTAATTTCATAGCTTCAGTTGCTGTTTTCAGTGATCTTTGAGCCCAAGAATGTAAAATCTGACACTACCCCTATTTTGTTTCCCTTTCTTTGGGAAACAATGGGACCAGATTCTAAGATCTTGGGTTTTTTTTATGTTGAACTTCAAATCAGTTTTCATACGTTGTTCTTTCACCCTCATCAAGAGGCTACTTAATTCTGCTTTCCTTTCTGTCATCAGAGTGGTATCACCTGCATTTCTGAAATTGTTGATATTTCTCCCTTTAATTCCAGCTTTTGATTCATCCAGCCTAGCATTTCACATACTCTGCATATAAGTTAAATAAATAAGGTGACGATATGCAGCCTTGTCATACTCTTAAACTAATCATTTTTTCCGTGTTTGGTTTTAACTGTTGCCTCTTGTCCTGCCTACAGATTCCTTAGGAGACAAGAAAGATGATCTGGAATTCCCATCTCTTTGAGGACTTGCTACATTTTGTTTTGTGATCCTGTGATCCACACAGTCAAAGACTTTAGGGTAATCAATGAAGCAGAAGGAGATGTTTTTCTGGAACTCTCTAGGTTTCTCCATAATCCAGCAAATGTTTTGCAATTTGGTCTTTAGTTCCTCTGCTTCTTTGAAAAGCTGTCTACACTTCTGGTAATTCTCAGTTCACATATTGCTGAAGTCTAACTTGCAAAATCTTAAGCATACTAACCTTGCTGGTGTGTGAAATGAGTGCAAATGGTAATTTGAATATTCTTTTGCATTGCCCTTCTTTCGGATTGGGATATAAACTGATCTTTTCCAATCCAATGACCACTACTGTTAAGTTTCCCAAATTTGCTGGCATATTGAATATGTAGCATTTTAACAGCATCATCTTTTAGGACTTTAAATAGCTAATCTGGAATTCCATCATCCCATTAGCTTACTGTTAGCAATGCTCCTTAAAATCTACTTATCTTCATTCTCCACGATGTTTGGCTCTAGATTAGTAACCATGCCACACAGCTGTCAGTGATGTTAAGAGCTTTCTTGTATAGTTCTTCCGTATATTCTTGTCAACTCTTCTTCTTCTGTGAAGTCCCTGCCATTTTTGCCTTTTATCATGCCCATTTTTTTGCATGAAATGTTTCCTTGATAGTTCTAACTTTCTTGAAGAGATCTCTTGTCTTTCCCATTCTATTGCTTTTCTTCTATTTCTTCGCATTGTTCATTTCAGAAAACCAAAGGCTTGTGTTGGGGCATAAAGGGAAAAGATCAAACTAGAAAAGTAGATAATTGATCATGTGCTGAGGCTCTTGAATACCAGCCTCAGGAACTTGGACTTCACCTTGTGGGCAATGGAAATCCACTGAAACTTTCTGAGCAGAGGAGTGATGTGTTCAAAGTTTTATGACACTGATTAACAAAAAGTCCAGACCCCTCAGCTCAGCCAAAAATATACCCAAATAGGGAACTTTTTCTTGGTACATTTCAGTTAGCCAGTATGAAACTGTGACCTTCACAGCTGGCCTTCGTTTCTAAAAGATATTGAGGTCTCTGCAAGCTTATCTGAAAAGAAATGAGCACAAATGCTTCCAGAGTTAATGTTTCTTAATGAAGTATATACACAGAAGCTTCCTTTTGTTTCATAAGTTTACATTATTTCCCCAATACCAACTTTTCCAATTGCATTTATTTTTCAAACATATTATTTAATGATTTCTTTCCTTGTATTCCTTTTACTCTTTCAGTCCATTAAAACAAATATTTCCTGCCACCAAAACTGAGGCTTAAGAGCACAATAGAAAGAAAAATAATTAGTCAGTCTCCAAACTACTCTGTTAGTCTAATTTAAGGGTCTAAAGAAGGCTTGCAATAAAACGGTAAGGACGTACACAAGGGTAATGCTTGAATTAACAGCTGCTGCCAGAGACCCTGGGACCAATTCCTTCCTTAGCATGCAGCATAACTTCCATTAACATTAATGGAAATTCCAGGGAGTACACTGAGTGTATGAACTGACCCCATTGTGTAAGCATCACTGGGAAAGATGAATGGATTTTCAGTGCTTGGGTGGCGGGGCAATGCATAAGCATTCGTTGATGCTAGAAAAGAAGAATGGATGAAATCCAAAAGAAGCAATTTCTATATCATTGTTTTTAGATTTGAAGACACAGTCAGGTGGAATTGTGAATGGGAAATAGTTTGTGGGGAGCATCCTTCTTGTGCCAGTTATGTCCATCCCCACTCCTCCTCCTTCTGTTACTGAAAGTACCCTTCCAACAGGCCTTTCTCTAAGCAATTGCTCTTAACTTATTCTCCTCAAGTGACAAGTGTTTGTTTGAGGTGGAGGAGGGTGAGGTCACTCACTGGTGCATTTTTAAACAGTAAGCTTTATAGGAAAAAGGCAGCTAAGTGGCCCAGGGGATAAAAACTGGGCCAGGAGTCAGGAAGACTCATCTTCCTGAGTTCAAATCTGACCTTAGACACTGACTAACTGGGCAAGTCAAGCTTAAGCTTTGTCATCTATAAAATGAACTGGAGAAGGAAATGACAAATGATTTCCCAAATGGGGCCATGGGATCATGAGGTTGGATGTGACTGAAAATAACTAAATCACAACTTAATGACAAAATATCACTCCTAAATCCAAACGATTTCTCTATCCCTTTTCCTGCCTCCTTTTGTGTATTAACTACCTCTTTTAATTGTAAATTCCTTGGGAATAAAAACTGTCTCTCTTTTTTATTCATTTCATCCCCAGTGCTGAATTACTATTGGAATGTCAAGCATTGTTACTCCAGAGTGAGAGAAACATTGTTGAGTTGTTTGTGTGAATAAATGTGAGGAGGTGGGGGGGGTGGGATTTTATTTTCCTGTACTTCTGGCAAGGCAGTGGGTAGAGCCCTGAAGTTCAAAACCAGCCTCAGACACTTATTAGCTTGTGATCCTGGGCAGGTAAATTAACTTCTATTTGCCTTAATCCACTGGAGAAGAAAATGACAGACCATGTCAGAATCTTTGGCAAGAAAACCCTGTGGATCATTTGGTTCACAGTGGAAGGAAGAGTCAGATAGGACTGAACGTCTGGTAATACCAAATATTGCCCTTTCTGGCTACATTTAGCTTACATTTTAATAAAGCACTCAAAGTCAAAATATGCCTTCCAAACTAAAAGGGATGGATTAAGTATTACGTACCAAGGTGGGGTAAATATTTCTGTTTTGTTGCTCATTTGGTGGCATTCTACTTTTTTATCTGCTTCCCTACAATGGATTCAACTTTGGAGAACAACATGCTCCTCCCTGGATAAACTCATCAATTCTAATCTCATCACCCTGCAGCTAGCTCAAGCCTTGACTGATAATGCCTCTCTCAGTCTCTTTTCCCCTCTGATTGGAGAGCAAGAGGGTGGAGCACCAAACTCCTCCCAATGCCTTCCTTTGTGGAAAGGGAAAAAAAGTGAACTTTTCAATTCACTCCAACTTCATGCCAGATTTTAACTCCATGAAACAAGATGTCCTCCCCACCCCACTACTCCCTTACCTCCCCCACTCCCACAGTGTTCCCCACCCCCTTTCCTGCCTTCTTTTGTGTGTTGACTCCTTCTTTTGATTATAAGCTCATTGAGAATAAAAGCTGTCTTTCATTTTCTTCATTATATCCCCAGTTGCACAAATCCCAACACATAGTAAACACTTCATAAATGTTTATTGAATTGTATGGAAAGGAGCTTTTCTTGTCCTTCAAGTCAACCCTCTTAGAACTTTTCAACCTACTTTAACACTAGTCTTGAAGTCAGAGACAACCTCTTGCTTGATAGTATTAACGTCCCTCCAAAGTCGCCACCAACAAGCTATAAAACTCAGTAGTGCAGGTGTTATGATTCATTTGGTGATGCATGTAAATCTTTTCTCCCATTGAACGGTACTCTGACTGAGGATTAATCTGGAACCTTCTCTGGCCAGCCCACCATTTTCCTATTACTTACTCATAGCTATAGTTGCTTTAGGTCACCTTTTGAAAGTGTGTCACTTAGAAGTTCATTATCAGACTGAGGTCATATAGCACAAGAAGTTTTGTGTTTGTTTTTTTTAATCAAGAGTAATAAGATTGAGTCAAGGCAATGTTACTACTTGTGTAGTAGGAGGTCAGAGTTGATCAAGAAGACCTCTAATTGATGGATTCCTCCACCTCATCCCCCAGCCCAGCTGAAATAACAAGATAAAAAGCAGACGACAGAGTTTAGGGCTCAAAGGAAGTATAAAGGAGGTTTTATATTTTGCTACCCCTTTGGAAGGTGTGAAAAAGTTCATTGACTAAAAACTAATGAAATCAGAAGACAATTTGACACTGAATGGCCAAAGAATGTTATGATCCTAGTGGCCCTTTAAAAGTAAGATGCTCTCTTTAAGGAGAGAGTTAAGGCAGGAGATGGCACTGAAGGTTGTAAGGTCCGTTTAGGCTAGAAACAAGTCTGAGGGGCTTGATCTCTGTGAGTTGAGAAGAGAGCCATCCCTGGAAACTGAACTGGGAAAAGACTAGACCAGGGAGCCCAAATCACTGTCTGAGCAGGGGAAACCTTGTGCCCAGGGAGAGTAGCCTGAAGATACCATCAGAAGGGAAAGATGCTCAGGGCCCAGTAGTAACTGAGTGAGGTATAAGCTGCACTGTCCACCTGTGTTTCCTAATTGTGTGTTCTCTACAGAGTACTCTAATTTTATGCCCACTTTTCCAACTGATACTTGGTGTAGATGTGGTAGAGTGAGGCCAAGATTCATGAAAGTAATGTTTTATTACTGTGGATCTTGTGATGCCATCTTAGCAAATACCTTTGCTTTGGGCTAATTGTGTTTACTGGCTAGATTGTAAACTCTTCCATTAGACAGTAAGCTAGCTT
This sequence comes from Bettongia penicillata ogilbyi, assembly GCA_023548195.1. Taxonomy (NCBI): domain Eukaryota; kingdom Metazoa; phylum Chordata; class Mammalia; order Diprotodontia; family Potoroidae; genus Bettongia; species Bettongia penicillata. The sequence goes on along the minus strand of JAJHZJ010000009.1, from coordinate 20,760,492 downwards.
CTTGAGGGCAGGGACCCATATCTTTTTGTATCCCCAGTGCTTGGCACAATACCTTGCATGCAATAGGCTCATAATCAAAGTTTATTGATTAACTGATCGACTATTAAAAAGAAATGCAACAATAGAACTTTGAATCTGAGGCAGGTATGCGATGGGGAACCCAACCATGTTAGTTGGGAAATAACCTAGACAGGGTATACTGTAACTTATTTACATTCTTTGGTTTTATATATTATTATGTATTTTTATGTATATGGCTCCCTTTTCCTCATTTGGTTTATAAAAATATTTTACATTTCTGATCTCATTATATTCTCTGAACCATCCTATGAGGTAGGTTCTAAAGGTATTCTTATTCCCTGTCTATCAATTTAAAACCAGAGGTTCAATGATATTTGCCCTGGTCACAGTAAGTGTACTCCTATGGATCATTTCGTATACTTTTTCTGGTGCATGCAATTCAATTTAGAATCTAAATTTTGACTCAGTCCAGGGCCAAATTTTACAGAACAAATTCATTTATTAAGGGAATTTGTTCTGTGAATTTGGATTCAGTTAAAGGGCCGCACTAGAGGACCTAGAGGGCCACCCCGATTTAGACACTATTATTCTTGGTAATAGCCAACCAAGGTACAAACCTGTAATATTAAATGAAATTGTGTCATTTTTCATGGCGAGTTGTGGCCAAAAAAGCGGCTTAGCGAGTTTTCTTTGGTCTCATGACACCAGAAGATGGCCCAAGTTTGAACTGCTGAAGTAAAGAACATGGGACTTTGAAAAGAGAAGACATTGATTCTAGATTAGAGTCCTGGCCAGCACCACTTACTATCTTGTGACACCAAACAAGTCACCACTTTTTTGTACCTCTATCTTACCATCTGTAAAATGGAAATTGTAATAATTGTCCAATTAATCTCACAAGGTTGTCAAGCATAGTACTTTGTTATCTCTAATGTGTTTTATAGAGTAGAGCTATAAATTAGATGTGAAAAAGTCTCAACTGCAGAGGCACACACCTGTCCAAAAATACACACACATACACACACATGCGCGCGTGCGCTAAAGAACAATTTTTAAAAACAAGAGTCCTGTTTATGCTAGAGTGAAAAATAAGCATTTACTCTTAAGTAATATATTCTTCCTTTAGTACATTATTTCATGCCTGTCAGGAAATGAAAATAGGCTTGAATTTCCACAAGTAAAGTCATTTATCACCTAAATGACTTTTACAAAATATATTGGGTTGTTGTTTTTTTTTTTTTTCACAATACTTGCTACAGTGAAAAGAACCCTGGTTCTGAAATGAGATCTAGTTTCAGGTCCCACCTGCAATGCTTACTTATCCTTATTATCTGCATGGCCTTGAGTGAATCACTTAACCTACCTGGGCCTCAGTTTTCTCATGTGTAAAACTAAAAAGGGTTGGACTCAAAGGTCTTTTGAGGTCCCTTTTGACTCTAAACTCAAGTAGTCTGACTCTAGGCTCCGCATTCTATCTGCTTTTTTGTTTATAGTTTTCCTACCATTGAACTACGTCTGCATTTCAAGCATAAAAACAACTTATATTTATGCAGTTGCCCTTAATATGCACACATTAACGTTGGAACACCACTTTTACTATAAACCCTCACTTAAACTATATTTTTCCCAATTACTATATGTTTGAATTCTATCTTATAGAGACTCTGTTTCCCTCAAAACCGATACCTTTCCACAGATAGAAAGTCAGAAACTTCCAACAGCTAAAACTTAGTGAGAGCAACAAATAGTGAGTGGGTGATGAATGTCCCTCTAATTGTTTGATTTTCCTTTATTTCTGTAAATATGAATATTTTAAATTATTCACATAATACTAAGAATTCATATTTTTATAAAATTTAAGGTTAAAGTTTTACAAAGTACTTAAATTATCTGATTCAGTCCTTAAAACAATCCTGTGAGGTAGGTAATGTTATTCTATCTTGCAGATGAAGAAGTCGAGTTTCAGAGGGAAAAAGTAACTTGTCCAAGGTCACACAAAGAGTTAGTATATTACTTTAATGAAGTTATTAATTCATCCAATTAACTTTTTTCCAGGGTTCTTGAAGTAAACTATCATCTGCAAACAGAGATGATTTTGCTTCTTACTTGCTTATACTTATTCATATGATCTCTTTGGTCAAAACTAGCATTTTTCATATTATATCAGATAGTAGTGGAGGTCTTACATCTAATTGAAAAAGTTTCTAGCACTTGTCCATTACAAATAGTACCGGCTCTTAATTTTAGATATGTACTTTTGAGCATATTAAGAAGTGATTCTTTTTTTTCCTATGCTTTTTACTGTGTGTGTTTTTTTTTTTTTTAACAAAATTAGTGCTGTGTTTTTTTTAAGGCTATTTCTTTCATCTATTGATACAATCACATGATTTTTTTTTACATTATTAGTGTGATTTATTATGTTTATAGTTTTTTAACAACTGAACTATATCTGCATTTTCAAGCACAAATATAACTCATAAATAATTTTGAATGTTAATGCAGCCTCTTTGCTAATATTTTATTAACCTTTTTTGTATCAGTATTAATGATATTGTTTATATTTTCTTTCTTTGTTTTATCTCTCGTGGTTTGGATATTAGGACCATACTTGTCTCATAGATGAAGTTTGATAAGCTGCTTTCATTACCTAATTTTATAACTAGTTTATGTAGCACTTTCATTCTTTAAATGTTTGATCTTATGAATCTCTCTGGTCCAGTTTCATTCTTTGGGGTATTACTTTTGGTTTGCTTAAAGTCTCTTTCTAAGATTTGATTATATAGATTCTCTAGTTCTCATTCTATTATTCTAGGTTTTTTTGTTTGTTTTATGTAGTTATCTACTCCTTTTCAATTTTCAGTTTTGTTAGCATATTATTGGACATAATTGTTCAGTTATTTCAGTCATGACTTATGAGTGATGCCCTTTGAGGTTCTTGTTGCAAAGTTCCTGCAGTGGTTTGCTATTTCTTTCTCCAGCTCATTTTACAGATAAAGAAACTGAGACAAATAGGTAAAGTGATTTTCCAAGGGTCACACAGATAGTAAATGTCTGAGACAAGATTTGAACTCATGAAGAAGAATCTTCCTGACTCTAGGTTCAGTACTCTATCCCATTGCATTACCTAGCTGCCCATTAGATATAATAATTTGGGCTAACTTCTTATATTCATTCATTGTGAATTCTCCTCTCTCCTTCTTTATTTTTGTAATTTAGATCTCTTTCTGTGTTTTGGAGAGGGAGGGAGAGAGGAAATCAAATTAGCTAATGATTTATCTAGTCTGTTTATGTTTTAAACAAATAAATGATTAATGAATTGAGCATAGAACTAAAAAAATTTAAAAACACAAAAAAAAATTAAAAAAAAGAAATCCTAAAAATAATAGATCATTAAATTTGAAAACAAAATGATCATTGAAATAATAAATGGGGCTGTGTCCCTTGGGCCTTGGGTAGTGGTAGTCAGTGAGGAGTACCTGCAATTAATTTCAGTGTGCTTGGTGAGGGTTTTTAAGGATGGTTCCACTGCTCCCTTCAGTTAGTTTCAAGTCTTCTCTGACTCCTTAATTATATCACTCCAATTGAACAGGAAACCCACAAGAAGGTGGAGTTGGGGGTGGGAAGGATAGGACTTACAGTTGTCTCTATTTTTGTTTTTCAACTTAATTTTTTGTACTCATGTCCTTTTCAAAAATTCTTTTCATTCTTAAAGTTTAATTATGGTTCTTATATGTCATTTGGCACATTTCTCACAATTTTGAAGGAGAAGCGGTGACATATTGGTGTCATCCCAATCTTTCTTTCTATCATCTTGGAACCTGAAGACCACTGAGCCCATTTTCTTCAGAATGGTTCACTTTCATAGTAGTATGGAGAACTAGAAATGGGGCTGTATTTGGAGTGAGGAGACCTAGTTTGATTAGCACCTCTACCATTTACTGTGTGACTTTGGGCAAGACACTTGATCTCTAGAAACAAGTCTTAGTTTCCTTATCGGCAAAATAAGAGGGTTGCATTAAAACACTTCTAGCTTCCCTTCCAACTCTAGAAGTATTAATCTATGAAATATACCTCTTCAGACCTTCCTATCATCTAGACAGGCCTGGTGACACCCCCAGGACATAGAATGAAAGCTCTCGGAAGACCAATCATGTCCTTTGACCAGGTTCTGGGCCTGAAAGAAACAGGAGACTAACTTGGGTCTTTACTGGAATATGTAACTTGATAATGATAAAAAAGGCATCAACCTTTTCTTTTCCTATTTTCAAGGGTAAGGAACAGAATGTACCAACATAATTAAACTCAGGAGCACATTGAAACTTATAAAACATTTTTGTGTGTTTCTATATACATATTCATTTTAATTAGCTGTAGACTAGTATCAGCTCTCTGAAAAATTGCCCTTGACCTCAATGGATCACTGGGAATACATGATGATTTGAAATATTTAATATCCATTTAGATACTTATGTGTGAATTACTTTTTAGAATTTTAAGGCAAACACTTTGATCAGCTTGCATCTGGGATCAACTTTAGTGTCTGACCAGGGTAAAGCAAATCTCTTGCTTTAAAAGGTCAGTATTAACACATTCCTTACTGTTGTACTGCTTCTCTTTCCTATAAACTTCATTGTCTTAGTTTAAAATAAATGAATCTGAATGAAAATACAAGTAGAAATTTATAATATTGAATTTCTGAAGTAGGACGAGAGAGAGAGAGAGAGAGAGAGAGAGAGAGAGAGAGAGAGACGGAAAGAGAGAGAGACAGAGACAGAGAGAGACAGAGAGAGACAGAGAGAGAGAGAAATCAGATTCATTTGCCTTGAAGTGAAATTCTGGATAAGTGAACAAATATAAAAAGACAAGCACTTTTCCCATTATAGTTGATTGGAAATTTCAGAATAAAGAATTTTACCTGAATTATTGATCATTTTTTAGCTGAATTGTTGATAATTATGTTTATTCTCCACTTAAAATTACTAAATGGGGAAACATGGTGCAGTGAAAGGAATCCTGGATTTGGAGTGAGAAGAAAGGTTTTAAGTCTTGGCTGTGGATGTCATTAGCTGAGTTGTATAAGCTGGGGAGACATCATTATACATTAAAAAGAGCAGTCAGTTCTTTTGATGTGAAACTCTTGAGTTCTAATCCTACCTCTTCTGACTTTGGGCAAACCATTTAACTTTTGGCATTGTTGTGAGGAACAAATGACAATAATGCCTATAAAGCATGTGATTTATATAGCTCTAAATGTTTGTGTCAACCTGGTCCTCTGGATCTCAGTTTCCTCATCTGTAAAATGAGGGGTTTGGACTCATTGACCTCTAAGGTAGCTCTACATTGAAGATCTTCTGAAATAAATTAATGACTATCACTATTGCTCTGTACATACAAGCCCAACTTTAAAGTGCTTTATCCAGGCAACAAGTCTTAGCCCACACAGTTAAAAAATGCTGCTTACCTAAAGCAAAAGTCATTGGCAATTATTTATTGACTTTTTACTATGGAGAAGGCATTCTGCTAGGCACACTGGGGACAAAGCATCACTGGCAGATAACACCTAATTAACCGACCACAACTCAGTCCAGTTTCAGGATTTACAGGAATATTAAATATAACCTTTTTGGTGGGGGAGAGTTTGGGAGAGAAATCTGGTGTTTCATCAATCTGGGGAACTCTCAGTGAAAAACTCTTACCAGTGCAGATCAACACCTTTTGTGAGACTTAAAGTCTTCACCTAAGACGCTGAGAAGTTAAATGTTTACCTAGAGTCACAAAACTAGGATGTGTCAGAGTAGGACTTGAACCCAGACCTTCTTGCCTCCAAAGGAGGTTCTTGTCCACACAGCCACACTGCCTTTTGCAGCATTTAGATATGCTAAATCAGCTTAAGTAAGTACATTAGTGGGTATCCATCATCACTACCAAATTGTACTTATTAAATATCTGACCAAGCATGACTTTGTTTTACACAGGACTCCGAGAACAAATGAAAAAGGTTTGGTCATTGGCCCTCTAGGGTCTTTCAGGAATAAGAATACTAATTGACATGTTTATCCGGTGCTTTAAAATTTACAAAGCACTTTATTTAAGATAGTCCATCTTAGTCTTATAGCAAGCTTGTTAGGTATGTATCTGAGTCATTATTACCAGACACATTTTAAAGGTAAGGAAATTATAGTTTGAGCTGTGCTGAGTGACTGCTCATGGTCTTATAACTAATAAATTCAAGAGGCTGCTTTTGAATTCAGATCTTCCTAATGCTGAATAACATTCTTTCTACCACCGACTGGATAAATTCATTCAGATTTCCAAGCACTCAGCTCAGAATTATTTTTAGTTCTAGACCAGTTATTGGAAGGAAATGTCTGGAGAGATTATAAAGGAAATATCATCTTGAGACCAATCGTTGCATTAGTAGGGATCTACAGCTTTGACCCAGGATGACAAGAGGGAAAAAAATCCCTCTATCTAACTTAAACCCCCAACACTACAGCATAATCCCATTTTCTTTTGTTCTGTGCTCAGCACAGAGGAAAAACAGCTGGTTCCCATCACACCCATAGAGACCATGAATATAATTAAGAAATAAGGCATGATATTGCAGAAACAATAAACCCTGATGTGGATGGTTAAGTGCCTGAGGCCCCTTATCTGCATGATGGCAGAACTAATCTCCAAATCTCTATGGTTGTTCATTAAGACACCAGAGTGTCGAACTCAGATCTATTTTTTCACCTCTTTAAGCCAAAGAAATGAAAAGGCTAACTACCACCTATGTTTAAGCATGCCTATGTTACAATTTATCCTCAGATGCTTCCCACCTACTAATTTTGTGACCTCCATGCAGGCATTTAATCAATCAGCAAATGCTTATTGACTACAAGGCACTGTGGCCAAGAGCATCTACTTAAAGAAGGAATTAAGATTAGGAAAATGAGATTTGTAAGAGCATTTCTATCTATTGGATTTGAAGATGGGAAATTTGCACGAAACTGACAGAACACAGCTTTTATGAGAAGCTAAATGCAATGTAATTTTGGTAAGCTGACATATAGTTTCTACAATTTAAGGCCTTTTTCCTTACTTAATTCACACAAAAAGGTGATCTTTCCGTGAACCACAGTAAAGGGTGGATTCCAGACAAGTTTATTTGGAAAACAAGAAACCTAATATCTAGAAGAAAAAAAAAAGAGATTATGTGGTATCAGAAAATCTCCGAGAATTAGTAATGTTTGACAGAAAACAATACATGCTATGACGTGTCTATTTGTCCTCTAATCCCCATAGAACACGTCATTCAAATCGTCACTTTTGAGCCACATATCTTTGGTTTTCTGACACAGAGAGTATAAATGAAGAAAATTCATCTGAGAAGTGAGAGTCAGAAAACTAAGTTATTATGAGTATTATTAACCGGCTGGTTGGGTGATGGAGGGACTTAGCAAGCTCTATGATCCTAGATCTGGAATTAGAAGGGATCTCAGAAGCCATCTAGTTCTACCTATCTCATTTTATAGATGGGGAAACTGAGACCTTAATGTGCAACCTATGGATGGGTTGTTATTTTTATTTATTATTATTACCTTTCCTGTGGTAGTTTCCTATATGGGCAAAATTAAATGGTATTCAATTCAAGTGATTGAAGTAAGCATGATTTGGATGGTTGGTCATCTAGATAATTTCTTCGCATCTTCACCACATTTTATGAATAAATTCCCAAGGTTGCTTCACATTTTACAACCTCAGAGATTTCAGGGATCTCAGAGGCCATCTAGTCTAACCAAAAAACCCTCTACATCATCCCTGACAAGGGATCACCAAGTCTTTATTTGAAATCCCCTTATGAGGGTAAACCCATGACTTCACAAGGCAGCCCATGTCACCAGTGGATAGCTCTCATTGTTAGAGAGCCTTCATCTCTATAACTTTGACCCATTGTCCTTAATTCTTTCCTTATTCTTGTCATTTGTTTTTCTTCTTTCCCTTTCTTCTGGTAAGCCAACCAGGGTAAGTCTAATCCCATTTCCACAGGACAATCATTCAAATACTTTGAGGCAATGCATCGTGTCTCCTCTCATTCGTTTCTTCTCCAAGCTAAACATTTCTCATTCCTTCAACTGATTCTCACATGGGATGATAGCAAAGCCTCCCACCAGGCTGATTGCTATTCTCTTAATGTTCACCAGCTTATGAATGTTATTCTAAAAATATGGTGACCAAAACTAAAAACAAAATTCCAAATGTGGGTAAATGAGGAAAGAGTATATGGAAATGATTGTCTCCCTAGTTCTGGATACTATGCATCATTTCATATAGTAGAAGTTCCCATTATCTTTTGTTTTTTGGCTACTATATCATAAAATTAAATTATATAAACTTGCCATTCATTAAAATCTGGTGATTTGATTTTAGATAAGTTCACCTTATTACACCTTTATTTCTGTTTGTTTGCTTTTAATATAAATATTGTATTTTGCCAAAGGTTTATTTCTGCCTTTATAGATAGCTGGAATTTTAGCTGAAATAATATCGTTTGCCTAATATTATTGGGGGTAGAGGTACTAGACTAAGTCTGTAACCCCCTCCCCAAAATTTAAATGTTTTTGTAGACATTTTCCTCCTGTGTCATACTTGTGAAACATTGTTTTATCCCAAACTAATGTACATTTTCTTCAATTATGTTTCATCTTTTTCAATTCATACCAATAATCTAGCTCAAAGGTTGGCAAACTACGGCCTAGCAGGCAGTAAGTAGGACAGTGCCTAGGGCCACACTTTGCAAACAATAGTTAATAATAACTTAGGTTTATATAATGCCGCCTATGTGCCAGGCAGTGTGCTCCTCAACAACTCTGTGAGGTAGGAGTTATTAGCATCACCATTTTACAGATGAAGAAACTGAGATAAACAGAGGTTAGATGACTTGCCCAGTGTTACACAGCTAATAACTGTTGGAGGTCAGATTTGAACTAAGATCCTCCTGACTCCAAAGCCCAGCACTCTATAGAGCGTGCCACCTAGCTGCCTGGATCCTGCCTAGACCTTTCCCTAGTTTGTTGATATCTTTTTTTGGATCTTGATTCTGGCATCCATCATCCCTCTTAACTTTCAGGAGCTGTCCCTCTTAACTTTGGGTCATTTGCAAACTTGATACCACCATCTATGCCTTTATCCATGAAACTGACTCTTTAAAAAAGGTTAAACATCACAGGACCAAGGACAGAGCCCAAGGACACTCTCTGAAAAATCCTTCCAAGTTGGTACTAAATCATTAATCACTGCTCTTTGTGTTCACCTATTCAACCCATTTTTAATCCACCTATTTTATTCTGTTATCTAGCTCACACCTCTTCATCTTGTCTACAATGGCCCCAAGAACTTCACTTAATGCAGTTATTAAAATACTAACTATACACCTAAGGCCTTTTTTTTTTACAAGGACCAAACTTCATAATCCTTAGCAATGCTTTTCCTTTCCTGGCAGCATCACTTGTACCCACGTAAATTGCTAGAAATGAGGAATATTCATCAAGTTTGACAGGACTTGGGAGGTTCTCCCTCATGTTCTGGATGAATGCAACACTATCAAATGTCAGTCATTCTCAGCCCTCTAAACAGCTGAAGATCAGAAATAAGTGTGTTGGCGGGGAGGGGAGGAGTGTTCTATACATCCAAGGTGATAAAAGTAGACTAGATGCACCAAAGTCTTAAAGATTATAAATCATGATTTGTTTGTTTGGTTTGTTGACTAAAAGGAAAGGAGAATTCTCCTATCAGTTCACGGTAAAAATGAAGCCTCACCAGCACTGTAACCAGGAATCATGGGAGAAATACCAAGAAAGGCAGACTAATACATGTGAAGGGGTAAGGGGAAGGGAATGAGAGGAGACTAAATGATGTCTGATGTTCCTTCCAACTCTGAAAATCTGTGATTCTATGAAAAGTCCAAAAAGAGGAAGAAGGAAAGGGAACAAGTATTTATAAACCCCTACTATGTGCCAGGCTTTGTGCTAGGCACTTTATAAATATTATCTCATTTGATTCTTACAATAACTCTGTAAGGTAAGTGCTATTGTGATGCCCATTTTCTAGTTCAGAAAATTGAGACCAACTGAGGTAAAGTGACTTGTCCAAGGTCACAGAGCTGGTAAGGTGAAACTAGATTTGAACTTCAATCTTCCTGATTCCAGGCCTAGTGCTCTATCTACTGTACCATCTGACAGAATGAATGAAGAAAATGAAAAATGAGTCTGGAAATATAGGTTGGAGCCAGATTGAAACACACTTTCAATGTCATATAAAGGAATTTGTATATAACTTTAGAAGTAATGGAGCATCACTAAAGCTTTTTGAGGAGTAGAGTGCTTGAATTGCACTTATGCTTTGGTAAAGCTAAGGATTTATCATTAGTCCTTCCTATATCAGAGTGCTCTGTATATTTGTAATGTTTAACTTTGATGCAAAATGTAAACTGAAGTAATGCCTTTAAGTTTTATTCTTATAAATATGTGATTTTGAAGAGTGAGAGGAGCCAAGATGACAGAGTAGAAGCAGGAAATTGTTTGAGTTCTCTCCCCAAACCTCTCAAAAAACCTGTAAAAAATGACTCTAAACAAACGCTTGTGCAACAGAAGTTGCAAAATGAAAGACTGAAGCAAATGTCAAACCCAAGATGACAGGAAAGATCAAAACACAACCAGAAGAAGACAACAAAGTCAAATCTCTTGCATCCAAAGCTTCTAAGAAAAATATGACTTAGTCTCAGGCCATGGAAAAGCTCAAAAAGGATTCTGAAAATCAAATAAGAGAAGTAGAGGAAAAATTGGGAAGAGAAATGAGAGTGATGCAAGAAATCATGAAAAACAAGTCAACAGCTTGCTAAAGGAGACCTAAAAATGCTGAAGAAAATAACACCTTTAAAATTAGACTAACCTGGGGGAGGAGCCAAGATGGCGGAGTAGAAAGACTCACGTATGCTAGCTCCGAATCCACAGCCCATAAATTTCCTGTAAAAAGAACTCCCCACAAATTCTGGATCACTGCAAGGTGCACAGAAACACAGTGGAAGAGATTTCCGTTCCAGAGAGTCCTGGAGAGATGTCCCCAGGGGTCCGTCGCTCCCCGGAAAGCAGAGCCCATCCCTGAACTGCCCTGGCCGTGCAGCCCCAGAGGAGCAGATCCGGGCAGCCTTCAGGGACGGAATCTCCGGTGGCCAGGAAGGTCACTCCGCCCACAGACGCTACAGGTCAGCGAGAGAGACGTCTGGGTTGGCTGAGAGGGGAGCAGGGTGTCTCTGTGACTCGGGCCCCCTTGGGAGGCAGCGGCAGAGGGAGCGGCAGAGGCAGCAGTGGCCGGGACTCCCCAAACAGACAGGAATTCCATTACCAAAGGTGTCTGCATAAACCCCCTGAGGGACCTGAGCTTTGGAGACAGCCCTGCCCCCACACGCTCCATTACTAAAGGTCTCTTCATAAAGCCCCTGAGGGAACTGAGCCTGGGAGGCAGCCCTGCCCCCATCTGAGCACCTGAACTTAAGCTCACATTGAATAGCAGCCCCACCTGCCACAGAAAGCCCTGAGGCTGGGGAGCAGCATTTGAATCTCAGACCCCAAGCACTAGCTGGGCAGATCTAGGCGGGGGTGGACAGGAATCTCAGAAGTCAAGTAACTGGCTGGGAAAATGCCCAGAAAAAGGAAGCAAAATAAGACCATAGAGAACTACTTTCTTGGGGAAGAGATGTTTCTTTCTCCTCTCATTTCTGATGAGGAAGTACAATGCTTGCCATCAGGGAAGGACGTGGAGGTCAGGGCCTCTCTATCCCAGACATCCAAAGTGGATGTCCAGTGGGCTCAGGCCATGGAAGAGCTAAAAAGGATTTTGAAAATCAAGTTAGACAGGTGGAGGAAAAACTGGGAAGAGAAATGAGAGAGATGCAGAAAAGTATGAAAAACAGGTCAATACCTTGCTAAAGGAGACCCTAAAAAATGCTGAAGAAAATAATGCCTTGAAAAATAGGCTCACTCAATTGGCAAAAGAGGTTCAAAAAGCCAATGAGGAGAAGAATGCTTTCAAAAGCAAAATTAGCCAAAATGGAAAAAGAGGTTCAAAAGCTCACTGAAGAAAATAGTTCTCTCAAGATTAGAATGGAACAGATGGAGGCTAATGACTTTCTGAGAAATCAAGAAATCACCAAACAAAACCAAAAGAATGAAAAAATGGAAGAGAATGTGAAATATCTCATGGGAAAAACAACTGACCTGGAAAATAGAACCAGGAGAGACAATTTAAAAATTATGGGACTACCTGAAAGCCATGATCAAAAAAAGAGCCTAGACATCATCTTTCAGGAAATTATCAAGGAAAACTGCCCTGAGATTCTAGAACCAGAGGGCAAAATAAGTATTGAAGGAATCCACCCATCACCACCTGAAAGAGATCCAAAAAGAGAAACTCCTAGGAACATTGTGGCCAAATTCCAGAATTCCCAGGTCAAGGAGAAAATATTGCAAGCAGCTAGAAAGAAACAATTCTAGTATTGTGGAAATACAATCAGGATAACACAAGATCTAGCAGCTTCTATATTAAGGGATTGAAGGGAGTGGAATAGGATATTTCAGAAGTCAAAGGAACTAGGACTAAAACCAAGAATCACCTACCCAGCAAAACTGAGTATAATACTTCAGGGGAAAATATGGTCATTCAATGAAACAGAGGACTTTCAAGCATTCTTGATGAAAAGACCAGAGCTGAAAAGAAAATTTGACTTTCAAACACAAGAATGAGAAGAAGCATGAAATAGTAAACAGCAAAGAGAAGTCATAAGGGACTTACCAAAGGTGAACTGTTTACATTCCTACATGGAAAGACAATATTTGTAACTCTTAAAACTTTTCAGTATCTGGGTAGTTGGTGGGACCACACACACACTACACACACATGTACACATGTGCGTGCATACACACATACACACACGCACACACACACAGAGACAGAGAGCACAGAGTGAATTGAATAGGATGGGACCATATCTTAAAAGAAATTAAGGTAAATGGTGAGAGAGAAAGGTAGTGGGAGGAGAGAGGGTGAAATGGAATGGGGTAAATTATATCTCATTCAAGAGGCAAGCAGGAGACTTTTTAGTGGAGGGAAAAAAGAGGAGAGCTGAGAAAAAAACATGAAGTTTACCCTCATCACATTCGACTTAAAGAAGGAGTAAAATGCACACTCATTTTGGTATGAAAACCTATCTTACAATACAGGAAAGTGGGGGAGAAGGAGACAAGCAAGGAGGGATGGATGATGGAAGGGAGGGCAATGGAAGAAGGGAGCAATTTGAAGTCAACACTCTTGGGGAGGGACAGGATCAAAAGACAGAATAGAAACAATGGAGAGCAGAATAGGATGGAGGGAAATACAGTTAGTCTTATACAACACGACTGTTATTGAAGTCATTTGCAAAACTACACAGATACGGTCTATATTGAATGCCTGCCTTCCCAAAGGGAATGGGTGGGGAGGGAGGGATGGGGAGAATTTGGAACTCAAAGTTTTAGGAACAACTGTTGAGTATTGTTGTTGCTACTAGAAATAAGAAATACAATTAATGGGGAATAGAAAGTCATCTGGCCCTACAGGACAAAAGAGAAGATGGGGAGAAGAGAAGGGAGGGACGATAGAAGAGAGGGCAGATTGGTGATAGGAAAAATTAGAATGCTGGGTGTATTGGGGTGGCGGGAGGGGAGAAATGCGGAGAAAATTTGGAACCCAAAATTTTGTGAAAATGAATGTAAAAAGTTAAATAAATAAATAAATTTTAAAAAAAATTTGACTAACCCAAATGGCAAAAAAGGTTCAAAAGCTCAGTGAGGAGAAGAATGCCTTAAAAATAGAATGGGCCAAATAGAAAAAGAGGTTCAAAAGTTCACTGAATAAAATAATTCCTTAAAAATTAGAATGGAGCAAATGGAAGCTAATGAGTTAAGAAATCAAGAAATTAAAAAGTAAAAGCAAAAGAATGAAAAAAATAGAAGATAATGTGAAGTATCTCATTGGAAAAACAACTGACCTGGAAAATGGATCCAGGAGAGATAATTTAAAAATTATTGGACTATCTGAAAACCATGATCAAAAAAAGAACCTAGACATCATCGTTCAAGAAATTAGCAAGAAAACCTGTTATGATATTCTAGAAACAGAAGGGAAAATCGAAGTGAAAAGACTCCACTAATCACCTCCTGAAAGAAATCCCAAAAGGAAAATTCCTAGGAATATTGTAGACAAATTCCAGAGATCCCATGTCAAGGAGAAAATATTACAAGCAGCCAGAAAGAAAAAATTCAAGTATTGTGGAAACCCAATTAGGATAATACAAGATCTAGCAGCTTCCACACTAAGGGATCCGAAAGCTCGGAATAAGATATTCCAGAGGTCAAAGGAGGAAGGATTAAAACCAGGAATCACTCAGCAAAACTGCTTATAACACTTCAAGGGAAAAATGGAATTTCAATGAAATAGAGGACTTCCAAACATTCTTCTTGAAAAGACCAGAGTTGAATTGAAATTTGACTTTCAAATACAAGAATCAAAAGAAGCATGACAAGGTAAACAAGAAATAGAAACCATAAGGAACATATTAAAGTTGAACTGTTTACATTCCTACATGGAAAGATAATATTTGTACCTCCTGAGACCTTTTCATTATTAGGGTAGTTTGAGGGAATATATATATATATATATATATACACACACACACATACATACACATACATATACATACACACATATATGTGCATGTATATATACATGTGAATAAGTGTGTACGTAGGGGGGCACAGGGTGAGCTGAATATGAAGGGATGATATCTAAAAAATAAAATTAAGTATTGAAAGGAATGTACTGTGAGAAAGAGAAAGGGAGAGGTAGAATGTAGTAAATCATCTCACATAAAAAGGACAAGAAATAGCTTTTATAATGGAGGGGAAGAGGGGGAAGGTGAGAGGGAATAAGTGAGCCTTACTTTCATAGGATTTGGCTTCAGGAGGGAATAGCATACAAATTGTATATGGAAGTCTATCTTACCATACAAAAAAGGAGGGGGGAAGGGATAAGGGAGGGGGGACAATAGAATGGATGGCAGATTTGGGGAAGGGGTAATCAGAAGCAAACACTTTTGTAGAGGGATAGGTCAAAGGAGAGAATAGAATAAATGGAAGGTAGGACAGGATAGAGGGAAATACAGTTGGTCTTTCACAACATGACTGTTATAGAAGTGTTTTGCATGACTACACATGTATAACCTATATTGAATTGTTAGCCTTCCTAATGAGGGAAAGTGGGGAGGGGGGATGGTAGAGAATGTAGAACTCATAGCTTTAAAAATGAAAGTTAAAAATTGTTTTTACATGCAACTAAGAATTAGATATATAGGCAATGGGGTATAGAAATCTATCTTGCCCTACAGGAAAGTAGAAGGGAAGGGGATAAGGTAGGGAGGGAAAGATAGAAGGGAGGGAAGATTGGAGGAAAGGGTAATCAGAATACATGCTGTCCTGGGGTGGGGAGAGCGGGGAGATGGGGAGAAAATTACAAATTCAAAATGTTCTTGAAGTGAATGTTGAAAACTGAAAAGAAATTTAATTAGAAAATTAAAACGTAATTTTATTACATAACTTTTGATGTGGTATTTCTTTGAGATTTCTGTCCTAAGACCCATATAATTAGCTGAGAGTTTAGTCAGTAGCACCAATTTATCACTGGAATTAATAAAAGGGGAAAAGTCCCATTCTGAAGGGGGACCCAACAAACCCTTCAGGATTTGTCACATTATAGAAACAATGACAAGAAAGCTATACCCAAAAGGTATGAGCTTCAAGGAGAGTGAGACAAGTGACAGAGAACAAGAAAGAGAAGAGATAAAGATGAAAATAGTCTGTAGAAAAAATGGAGCCATGGGGAGAAGGTTATGGTGGAGAATAGAAACATGTGGTCTACTTAACCACAGTGAGAAATAACAACAGAGAAAGAAGATGGTCTTAAGGAAAGAAACCTCATCTAGAATAGGAATTCTCAATCTGTGGTCTGTGAACTTGAATGAGGGGGAAAAATATATTTGTGTGTGTATATACACACATATATACATATAATATCTTTACTTTCACTAACTTCTAAATGAAATTTAGAATTCCTTCAGTTACAGTTCTTTATGAGTCTATAGGCTATGCCAGGCTATGAAAAACAAACAAAAAAATTAAGAGTCCTTCAGTTAAAAAAACAGAGTACACTGAGCAAGGTCAGGTCCTAAGGTTTCTTAAGCAAGGAGTCAATGTGGTACAATAAAAAGAGCACTAAAGCCAGAGGATCTGGGTTCAAATATCACCTCTGATGATTACTAACCCTCTGACCTTAGGTAGGGGATTTAAACTCCTCATATCTCAGTTTCTTCATCGGTACAATCAAAGAGTTGCACTAGAAGGCCTCTGAAGTCCCTTTTAACTAGAAATCTATGCTCTTAGAGATCTCAATATTTCCTAAGGCAGAAGAAACATCAGTTGAAAAACTCTCTGTAAAATAAATGTTGTTCATAATGAGAATCCTGAGCTGCCAAGGACAAGTTAAATCATGTTCAATATAGTCTATTTACTATGGCAGGGGAACTTTTAATGATTTCTATCAAACCATAAAGGGGTGCAGTAGATGAGTGCTGGGCCCGGAGTCAATAAGATGAGTTCAAATCTGGTCTGAGTTCAAATTTACACAAGTCACTTAACCTTGTTTGCCTCAGTTTCCTCATCTATAAAATAAACTGAAAAAGAAAATAGCAAATAGCAAACCATTCTAGTGTCCTTGCCAAAAAAGCTCCAAGTGGGGTCATGAAGAGCCAGATGCAACTGAAAGACACCCAAATAACAGCAATTAAACCATAGACTTTTAATAAGTACTTATTACACTGTACTAAGGATAAAGAGTGCAAAGAAAAACCTAAAAAAAAAGCCTTGTTTTCAAGGAGGGGCCAGTTCTAAAATGGAAGGAACATATACATTAATAGTTCTATACAAGACAGACACAAAGTAGAAATGAGGTAACTTAGAGGATAGGGCATCAGGAGATGAATCAAGAAAGGCATCCTTCAAATAGTGGGATTTGAGCTGAGTCTTGAAAGAAGTCAAGGAAATCAAGAGGCCAGTGCGGAGGGGGCGGAGCGTTACGGGCTCGGGGAGCAGCCAATGTAAAGGCACAGAGATGCTTGACAGGGTGTTGACTTTGAGTGAAGAGTTTGTACATAGGCCAGAGTAAATGGATAGAAGAATGGGTAGAAAGGAGTAAAATACATAGAATAATGAAAAGGTAGGAGGGAGTCAGGTGATAAAGTGCTCTAAATGCCAAACAGAAGAGTTTATATTTGTCCCTGGAGATAAGAAGGAACCAGTGGGGCTCACTGAGCTGGGATGGGACATGATCAGATTTAAAACCAACCTTTAGAAAAGTCATTTTGACATCTGAATTGGATGTGCATTGGAGTACAAAGAGTCTTGAAGCGGGGAGTCCAAGTTGAGGGTTATTGTAATAGTCTAGGTGAGGGGTAATGAAGGCTTGGACCAGGACTGGGGCTATGTGATTAGGGCAAAGGAGATGTATAGGAGAGAGATGTAGTAAAGGTAGAAACAATCAGATCTGGCAATAGATTAGCTACAAATGTAGGAACCATTGCCATATAACTCTTTTCAAAACATTAGGATCTGGTTTCTGGTTTGCATACTTATAGGATAGTTCTAGAGATTCAAGCCAAATTAATAATATTTATGTGATGCAAGCTGGAATGCACAAAGATTACTCGTGGTAGGTGGGTGGTGATTTTCTGTGTAGCTCTGAAAAGATACGATAAATAGCAAATGGTTAAGGCACTTCAATCATTATACAAGTGCTCAAGACCAGCTGTGAATTTTACTGCCACCGAAGTGAGAACTTCAAAGCTAAGTTTGTTCAGTAATTTTTATGCATATAAAATGGATTCCTCTACCCTAAATAATGAAATCTAAAATGGCATTGAACAGACTGGCATTTGTATAACCTGATATGAAACAAAGAGGTTGGAGAAAAGGGATGATACGTTAGGCCATCTCAGATACAAAGCAAGAATCAGACTCAGCAATCTAAGTAGAAACCCTACCCCTCACTCTCTCCCTTGCTTGTGTACATAAGTATGCATAATAGCACATACACACACAATTGTGGAAATAATAAATGAGCCTTAAATTTAGAGGACTGCACTCACAAGTACTTTCCAGAATAACATTTTCTTCTATGTTGGGCTGCACAAAAAAGAGTTGTCTTGTGTTCTGTTGATTCTTTAAAAAAATAGAAAAGCAATCCTTTGCCCATTGAGGCTGAAATGGGTCTGATGTTAGTCATCACCATAAGGAATAAATATTTTAATTCTTTTAGCAGCTGCAATTGTCTGTGAAGCATTCCATAAAACTTTAATTTGAGTGATGTGGTACAAAAGTATAGCAAAAGCTTGCTTGTTGGTATTGTCCACTTGTAGGTTACAATATTCCTTCAAATATCTAGTCTGCTAAAAATTAAATAAACTCAATATAAATGAACATTTCAGAGCATTTGCTAAAAATTCAGTGATTTTTCCTTCCCTAAGTATGATTATTTTTTCAAAAGAAGATCAGTGCTTTTCATTTTTAATTCGATTAAATTCAATTCCACTTCTTTGTATGTGTTCTTTATAATCCACTACTAGTCACTGGAAATACACAGATTAAAAACAACATAGTCCTGCATGGTGCAGTGGGTAGAGCACTGGCCCTGAGTCAGGAGGATCTGAGTTCAATTCTGGCTTCAAAAGTTGATATTTGCTAGCTGTGTGACATTTAACTCCAACTACCCCACCCAAAAAAGTCCAGGAGGAGAAAAACAACACAGCCCTTGTCCTTGAGGAGTTTACAGTCTAATAGGGATAAAAGTTTTAAAGTGATTAAGAACCTAAGAGATTGGAGAGGGGAGGATCACTTCTGTCACAAGCTTCTGGGCAAGGCTTTTGGAGATGTCAAAAGATGAAACTGTGGAAAGAGTCCATTTCAAGCATAGAGGACAATGGCTTACAAAAATACACAGAAGTAGGAGAGACCAGAATGAAATCAGGAAACAGATAATAGCCGATCTGAACTGGCTGAACATAGAGAGTGCGAATAGGAACAATGTGAAATGAGTTTAGAAATGTAGGGTTAGTTCCAGAAGGAAGAGAATTTTGAAGGCCAGCATAGGAAATTTTGTTTGTTTGTTTTTTTTATCCCTTAGACAAAGAGAGTCAATGAAGGTCTTTAAGAAATGGAGGGATATGATCAGGTATACACATCTTGAGGATTATATAAAGTATAGATTGGTAAGGGAAAAAGTTAAAGACAAGAGGATCAGTTAGGGGGCTTCTACTCTAAGAAGTCTAAATAAGAAATAAAGATGATGTGCATTGAGGTGGTAGAAGTAGAGTGGAGAGATATGAGAACTGTTTTATGAATAAAATCTACAGAATTTGGCACCTGATCGGGCATCAAGGAATGAACGGAGAGCAAGAAGGAAAGAGAAGGTTTCCTTCCAATTTTTCCTGTAGAATTATAGATTTAGCATTGGAAAGGACCTTGGAGACCTGTGAATCCAATTCTCTCATTTCATAATTGAGAAAAATGAGTAACAAAGTCAGTAAGTTTCTGAGGCAGGATGAAATTCAGATCTTCTGCAGTCCATGTCCAGCAATCTATCTACTAGACCAACCTTAATTCAAAGTGACTGGGAACTTGGTGATGCCATCAATAGAGATATGGCAATTATAAATAAGATTAGGTTTAGGGTTTAGGGGTGAAGATAACATTTGAAGAAGCCATCAAACTCCAGGTAAGGGGTTTTTTTGTTTTGTTTTTAAGGATGTGGAGAATTAAGCATGTTTTTAGGATAGAGGTAAAGAAGGCCATGCAGAGGCATAAACTGATGATGATGATAGACTGGGAAAGCTCTTATAGGAAAAAGAAGAGTGAAGGGAGAAAAGTATTGGGGTGAGCCTTGGCTGACTCATTGCTTGAGAATGGAAGGAAATAAAATAGATGGATCAGGATATAGATGGGTTTAAAGGAGTGAAGGAAGCTCAGATAATCATCAGTTTTCTCAATAAAACATGTTGTTAGATCATCTGCTGAAAGAGAGGACAAGTGGGGGTGGAGTTGTGGGCTTCAGAGGAGAGAATATTTAGACCGACTGCTTTGGTGAATGCAATAAATAGACTATAAATCAGACTCAGTAACAGGATTGTCACAGACACATGAGGGCCTCGTGTAAGTAAAGTGCTATGGATTTGTGGTGGACTCAGCAAAGGTTTGTGATTTTTGTCTATCAGTCCAATTTGGGAAGAGACACTGAGAACGTGGAAGGTAAGAGCTATCTAGTATTAGGGATCTGCAGGGCAGGAACATCCAAAAGTCAGAGGGACAAGGGATTTAAAGGTGGAATTGTGTAAGTCATTGAAATGGATGCGAGGGGAAGCAAAGACGGTGAAGGATTGTTGGACCAGAATGGGGAGAAATTGAAGAGCTAGAGGTCACGATGAGGATGAAGAGCAGTATGTTGGACAAGAGGAGGGAGAGAAGAGTGTAGTTAGAGGCTGGTTACTTTTGAGTGACAAGTGGAAATGGAGGACCCTGGATTCAGGCACTAAAAGGTCAAGATGTGAGAAGGCTCAACCAAATAAATGAAATCATCATATGATTGTGGCAAGGAGCAAAGACGAGAGGAAGACTATTATCCAACTAACAAAATCTTAGAGGAGTCTAGAAGATGGCGCCCTAGAGATGGGCACCATAGAAGCAGCATCAGGCTGGGAGTGAGAATGGAATCACTGGACAATGTGAACTTCAGAGGAGGCTTGGTTGTTGAGAGATAGTTACAGAGGAAGGTTTTGGAAGTGATTGTGAAATTCAAGGAGGATGTCAACACCTCATCTTGGATCATATGTAACTCTAAGGGTGTAAAATGGGAAGCTCTCAGCCAATGTTGGAGATGGCAGCAAGGAAAAAACAGCTTTCAGAGTGAGTGTCAGGAGATGAAGACAGCACCTAAGAAAGAGAATAGGGATGAAAGAGATTTTGTGAACCACCATATGGGTATCTATCTGCATGGGGGAAAGGGAGGGCATGCTTCTAAAGGGTACAGTAGAAGGCAGAGGCAGAAAAGAAAAGACTGGAGAGACATTGGACTGGATAGAGACATAACCGTTTTTTTCAGAAAAAAACTACCAAAGGTCTTTTGGATAACTTATGCTGATTCCCTTTATACTCAAGGGAAGACATCAATTTTTAAACCAAAATGAGACAATAAGAAAGGATTAATCCTTTCTCCCTTCAATAACTATGGAGAGTGACTTTCCTCCCTTTTTTTCTAATACCCTTTGAAGAGGTACCAGGCTATTTTTGCTTAATAAACCAATTTTGAGATTTCCATTGATTAAAGATAACTACTCAACAGAACTTTTATTTTCACTGGAGAAAACACTGATGTAGTTCCATTGACCCATATTTCAATTCAATTAAACACTTAATGAGGGCCTACTATGTGCTGCGTACTATGCTAAGCATTGGGTATGAAAAGACAAAAACAAAACAATTCCTTACCTCAAGTTTGTATTCTGCTGAGGGTGGGGTTGGGGAATGACAACATGTATACAGGGAGGTAAATGCTCTCATAAATATCTAGATATTTATGCAAATATATGTGCATATATGTCTGTGTACACATACAGAGACTATATACATACATGTATATATAGATACATACATATACATATATATACACGCACATACATATAGTTATTGTTTTTGTCCAGTTGCTTTAATATTGTCCAACTCTTTATGACCCCATTTGGGGATTCTTAGTAAAGATACCTGAGTGGTTTGCCATTTCCTTCTCCAGTTCATTTGTCAAATGAGGAAACCCTGAGGTAAACAGGGTCACATAACTACTAAGTGTCTGAACCAGATTTGAACTCAGGAAGATGAATCTTCCTCACTTCAGGTCCACTGCTCTATCCACAGCCACCTAGCTGCCCCTTATGTATATATGTTTGTGTATATGTGTGTTTATATGTAGCAGCAAGCACCCTGACACATCCAGGATGGCCTGCTAGCACAAGTTCTTAGAGCTGCTTTTCTAAAAGGAAAGCAACTTTGGAGGGGTCAACAATCTTCTTTAATCACATACACTAAAAGAGAAAATATAAGAAGAGAAATAAAGACTGACAGGGCTTCTAACTGTTTTACCATTTTACCATAAGTAGGACGTACATCACAGATCAACAGACAGATCCAACTGTCTGACCATTACATACATATAGAGTTACTAGAGACAGAAGCACCAATATCTGGATTTTCAAAGCTGGGGAGGCTCCTTACTGGTCACCCAGAGTCTCATGTGGCACATAAACCTTCTTCCAAAGAGGAATCCCCCTAAGTAAAACCTCACTTCAGAGTAAATATATATATATATACACACACTTTTCAGAGCCAGAAGGTGTCAGGACCCTCATGACCAGTGCCGTATTAGAAATTAACAAAACGTATGGGGCTTCCTACAAAACAAGCCTTCCCTAATCAAACTTTCCTCAATGGACTTCCCCTGAGGCCTATTAATGGGTAGGGGAAGATCTTTAACTCTCATTATAGTACACGTGTGTGTATGTATGTATGTATACACACAATCATATATATGCATGCCTATACATACACATACACACACACACACACACATATATATATATATGTGTGTGTATATGGGGAAAGATCTTTAACTCTCCTTAGAGCATATGTGTATATATATAGATATAGATATAGATATGTATATATATACACACACATACATATATGTAATCATATATATGCATACATATATATACACACATACATACATGCAAAGATATCTATAAAAGCATCTATTTATCTCTAGATAATTGAAGCTGTAGTTTCATTGAGAACTCCCAGTGAGGAATTGCCTTTACTAAGGCTAATTGCCTTCTAGTTGCATCTCTGCAACTACTTACACCAAGGCTAGTTGCATCTCTGCAAACTTATAGTATTAGCTAGTTGATTGGGGATATTGAAAGATAAAGTGATTTTCCTAGGGTTACATAGCTAGTATATATCAGAAGAAGAAACTGAACACAGGTATTCGTCACTACAAGGGCAGTTGTCTTTCCACTATCCCAAGGTTCAAGAAACTACACTTCATTTCTAAAACCAGCCTGTTGCTTGTTTTTGTATTGCCTTTGAGCTAAGAATGGTTTTGCCCACGAGCTATGAAAAATATTTTTAGCTAATGGACCATACAAAACTAAAAGATGGGCCAAATTCAGCTCATGAGCTGTAAGTGGTTTGCCAGATCCCTACACTAGTTCATTCACCTTTGCTGTCTTTATGTATACAAAATAATTACAACATGATTTCAGAGGGATGAGGGAACTCGGTTCTAGATGCCAGGAGGAAGCATAGCAAGAACACAGTCAACTGTGACCATGCCCTCAGAGTGTTTCTAATCTGATGGGAAGATAGGATAAACATCAATGCAAAGCTTGTGCTAAAAACATTATAGAAGAGTCTGACTACAGCTGTGCAAATTTACATAAAGATAGTCCAGGATTTTCACCACAAAGTGCATTCAGTATTCCTAGAAACTGCATCCAAAAGCAAATCATTATCCAGAAGTTTCATTTTCTTTTAGAAACAATGCTATAATCAGGGGATATCCTCTTGACCAAGTACTTGGCATCACATACATCACAGATATAATCAACAATATATCTTAAAGATATTAAAATACAAGAACTCTAAGCATCCATAGTTGTTTAAAATAGTAAAGTTATGCTCCAACTCCCACAAAGTGTGCACGAATATGTTAAACATTGACCATAGGAGGGGTTGCAATTTACCATAAAATACATGTAGTAAAAGTAAAAAGCACAACTCTACTGTATGATGGATTTGGCCAGAACTAAAAACCCTAGACAGTAGCAAACATTTGTTAAATATCTAATTATCAATAATTCTGCTTGCCTTTTTCAAATTTAGGAGAGTTTTAGGGCAATAATTTAGATGTTCCAAATCTCTTTAAAAAGCTATCTAGGGACATTTGAATGTAGGCCTTTTTCATATCTTAATCAATTATCCTGTATGAAGTAGGGTCATTCATAGACCTAGTGATGGATAAGACTTCTGAAGTTATCTAGGGCAACCTACTTGTTTAATGATGAGGATCTGAGGTCAGGAAGGTTAAGGGATTTGACGAGATAGCTAATAGTACTTGCAGAGGTAGGTTGTCATTATTTAGGCATTTTTCAATCATGTCTGACTTCTTGTGACCCCATTTGAGCTTTTCTTGGAAAAGATCCTTGAATTGTTTGCCATGTCCTTCTTCGATTCATTTTACAGATGAGGAAACTGAGACAAACAAGGTGAAGTGACTTGCCTGGAGTTACATAGCTAATAAGTGTCTGAGTCCAGATTTACACTCAGGAAGCTTAAGTTTTCCTGGCTCCGGACCCAGCAATCATCCACTGAACAACTTGCTTGCCCCGTTGTCATTTGATAGAAGTCATTAAATGCTTCCCTAACATAGTAAATAGAATATATTGAACACAATTTAACCTGACCTAGGTAGCTCAGGATTCTCATTGTGAACATTTATTTTACTGAGAGCTTTTCAATTGATGCTTCTTCTGCCTTGTTCCTACAATCATAGTGTGTTGATTTGCCCAAGGTCACAAAGCTACTAACTCAGATCTTCCTTTGCCAAGAGATCATGGAGAATTGGACACCATAGAAACGATACCTCCAC
The DNA here is from genome assembly GCA_023548195.1 of Bettongia penicillata ogilbyi. NCBI lineage: Eukaryota > Metazoa > Chordata > Mammalia > Diprotodontia > Potoroidae > Bettongia > Bettongia penicillata. Next base: position 20,735,595 of record JAJHZJ010000009.1, on the reverse strand, counting down.
AACAAAAACCTTCCTCAGTCCAAGTCCAGTGCTTTATCTACTGTACCACCTATAGTCAAGAAGACCTGAATTCAAATCCAGCCTCAAACACTTTCTGACTTTGTGATTCTGGACAAGTCACTTAACCGTTGTCAGTTTCAGTCTCCTGGGGCACAGGAGAGAATCCTCAGTTTTTCTCCCTGTAAAATGGAGATGATAATGGCACCTACTTCCTAGGGTTTTTGTAAGGATCAAATGAGATAATACTTGTAAAGTACTTAGCACGGTGTCTGGCACATAGTAGGCACTTAATAAATGCTTGTTCCTTTCTCTTCATCCTATTTCCTTTCCTTCTCCTTCCTACCTCCCCAAGCATTAAGATGGCCCCAGTAGCAGAGATCCTTCCCAGGTTTTTAGTTACTCTTATATACCCTAATAGGCAGTCATTGTTTACTTCTATAATTCCCAGTTTGGATGTGATTTTTTTGTAAGAGTCAGAGAAATTAAGGTACTTCCCCAAGGTCACATAGTAGCAAAAGGAGGTTGGGGAAGGTCAGGAGTTTGGGAGTTCAGAATGGTCTAGATCATGAGAAATGGTTGGAGGCAGCAGGATTTTGTGTTCAGTCATGGACAGACAGCTCAAAGTTAGGAAGAAGATATATATCCTGTATTCCTGAGGGGCAGAGAAGGAAGCAAGCAAGCATTTATTAAGGTCTTACTATGTGCCAGGCACCATGCTAAATAATAATAATAATAACAAATGTTATCTCATTTAATTCTCACAACAACCCTAAGAGGTAGCCATTTTTATTGTCCACAGTTTAGAGTTGAGGAAACTGAGACAAACAAGATCTAAATGACATGCCCAGGGGGGTCACACAGCTAGTGAGTATCTGAGCCTGGATGTGTGGACACAATTTTTCTTTCTTCCAGGTCTAGCTCTATTCACTGTGCCACGGAGTTTCTTCAGGTGCTGAAAGAGAAGAGAATGATAAGATGAGACAAAAAAGTAACAAATAAAACTTGACTTCTCATTTCTAGCTACTGCTGGAGGTGGAGTCAATGGAGCTGGATTTGAATTAAAACTCTACTGCTTAATATCTGTGGGAACTAAATGATGTAGCTTTTCTGGTCCTCAGTTTCCTCATCTACAAAATGAGAAGATTCCTGCAGTTGTATGAATTCTGGTAACACTTTTTTTTAACCAGAGTTGTGATTTCATTGGTGTAGGGAATTCCCAGTGAGGAAATCCCCTCTATTAATGAAGATCAGGACCTGCTCTGCAAATTATCAACTTAGAGATTTCATGAGACACAGAGAAGAAAATGACTTGCCCAAGGTCCTTCTGCATGTACGTATCAGAAGGAGGAGTGGAACTTCAATATTCTTGACCCTGAGATCAGCCCTCTCCATGACACACAAGGCTCTCTCTGATAGCCTTACTTGTTTTAAACTACAGATGACTAATTCACAATGCAAGAAACAGCATTTAAAACATTTCAAGCCTGGGGCCATCATCCCAGGTTCTGACTAATGCAAGATTCATCTGGGTAACATTGTGAAGTCACTGGAGGCCTGGACTCCATCGAGGATTGTAGTACCTAATCTAGGTAGTGTTTAGCACAGTATCTGTTACATAGTAACCTCTTTGCTTCAATCTCTCCAGCCAAACTGGCCTTATTTTCATCACATACTATACTCCTTTCTCATCTCTGTGCTTTTGTTTTGGCATTCTCCTATACTTTCCTCATAAAAGTTAGCATGTACACAGCGAGTTAAGATCTGCAAAACACTTTACATACTTTATCTCATGTTATCCTCATAACAGCCCTGTGAGGTATGTTCTATTATCATCCCAATTTTACAAATGTGGAAACTGAGGCTGAAAGGGATTAAGAATCTTGTCCAAGATCACACAGTGGAAAAATGCATGAGAAAGAATTTAAACCCAGGTCTTCTTGATTCTAAGTCTGTCATTCTATTATGCCAGGCTCAGCACAAATGCTTTCCTTGATACTCCCAGCTGCTACTCTCTTCAATCCAAAATGCCTATACCTATACATATCATCTTTCTTCCATGTATCGTAAGCTCCTTAAGGGCAATGGTTGTATCACTTTTTTTTTTTTTGAGTGGAGTCATCCCAGCACCTAGCACAGTGCCAAGAATATATGAGGTACTTCATAAATGCCAGATAATTGACCAATTATTTTATTCATTCATTCAAAGGTAGCAGATTTAATTTAGCATCTCCTGAAACATACATTTCCAGGAGGAAATAACATTGATGGCATTTTAACTGAAGAATACGAAAGAGAGCAGGCAGCATGTTTATGGAGAAATGGAACCGATCTGCTAACACTGGTGATAAACCAGACATTCTAAGATATTTATTTCAAGTTTAAGAGGAAATGAGAGACATTTCAATGCCTGCACTAGTGAAAGCAAACTAGCTAGTTCTCTGAGACCTGTAGAAATCACTTCTCATAAGAAATTGCAAACTTTCTTTGTAGACTTCTGACTGGGCCCTAGAGAAATGAAGTACCCTATTCCTGTGTACTTCCTTTTTCAAAAGAACTTTTGTTCACATCTTGCCAAGTTTATTTCATTCTTTCAGGAAATAACAGTATTTTCAGCTGGTGGCTCAGGTCCATTTTTGCCTTAACCTCTAATCCCTAGATACACATATGCTTTACCTTTTTGTACCTGCTTTATTTTTTTTTACAGTAAAACATGTGCTACTTATTTTACTAGACAGAACTGGTTAGAAGGCCTGGAGTAATTAGTTTCAATTCCTCAAGGAGCTGAGAAGTACATCTAACACTTGAGAACTACAGCAAATCCACACTGGAGCCATAGCTGTGGGTGCTAGGGTTTCAACTTTCATGATGCTGGATATTAACAAAGATATCCCTCTATCCCCAGATGCTGATGTTATAATGGATGCTATTGCTAAGCAGAGGAAACCGCAGAAGCAATTATTGGAATAACCTACCATTTCTTTCTGAGATTCACAACCTCTATCCTCAGATGTACAATGTAGCCACGGACCACAGCTAGGGATCCCCAATTGGAAAAGGAATCCTGGGGAATGTAGCCAACTATGGGGTTAGAGTGACTAGGGTCACTTTTGGACTATCTCCAATGCCATCATGCTAAGGATATTGTAGCAGGAGTACTGGAGAGAGAATAGTCCTGGCCCTTCTATTAGCTAATTCTGTGACCTGGAACAAATCCCCTTAACACTTGTTGCCTTAATTTCCACACTTATTTTTGTTGTATTTGTTGCTATTATCTTTCCCATTAGAATGTAAGCTTCTTATAAGTAGAGGTTGTTTTCATGCAATGTTTTTACATCCCTAGAACCTAGCACAGTGCCTGGAATATAGCATATGTTTATTAAATGAATACCAAATCACAAAATTTGAGAGTTGGAAGGAAACTCAATAGCCATGTAGTCCAACCCATTGTATCCATACACAAAGGAATCTCCCTTCATAACGTACTGGGAAAGTGATTATCTAGAATAGATATCTCTAGAGTCTCTCCCCCCACCCTTCCCAGGCATACTTTTATTTCTGCCTAAAGGGGAAGTAGGAGATTAGGTCAAAATCTGGCCACTAAATTCTACTTGGGGACTGGGAGTATCAAGTTAGAATTATATCTATCCACTGTCTTAAATGTTCTTAGTCTAAGGGAAATAATTTTTAGGTGCAAGCTGTACTCCTAATCACTATCTCTTAATGGGAAGGAATGTTCCAAGCAATATATCCAAGGGTTGGCTCCCTTCCCACCAAATGCTAATTTCACAATGAAAACAATAGCGAATAGCAAACAAACAAATCTTATTTGCTAGTGAAACAGAAATCAAAGATAGTATACATAGGAGAATATGTTCCAGATTATACACAAAATAAATGAAGTCTCTCAAAGAGAGCGAGATAAATCATTTTAACAAGGAGAAAGAGTCATGGAAATTCTCTGAAGTGTCTAGTGTAATAAGTGGGGTATAAAGACATGAGTGGTTCCTCTACATTATGGGCTTCTTCCCAGTGTCTTTCTCTCCCTTCTGTGACATGGAGGAAGTCTGCAATAGTGTATCTTCTCTTTCAGATCTGGAAGCCAGAAGACCAGTATCTGTCTTTTCTTGAGCTCCAACCAACATACCCTCTCACAGAGGTGTGAAGCGTTGAATAATCAGTCTTCACCAATGAGAAAAGTCTTATGCCAATGGACTTTGAGCCAAGAATTACAATAACATTCTGTTTGCCTTTTAAAGTCCTTCAGAAATGGACCCCAATTTATCCTACATTTATCATTTTTGGGCATCCTTATTTGCATGTCCCTTGAGAGCAGGGACTATATTTTTGACTTTGTATCCTCAGTGCTTAGAACATAGGTACTTAATAAATGCTTGTTGACTTGATCTGGCTAGTCATGTGTCATAGGCAGGACTTGAACCTTGGACTTCTTGACTCTGAGATGGATACTCTCCCCATCCGACCATGCTGCTGCTCTACCACAAAGCTCCCCAGAGCACAGATAATAGTTTCTGCCTACTTATCTCCCCCAAGGTTGTAGTAGCTAACTACTTCAATATCTGTAAAAGTTCTTTGGCAAGCAAAAATAAAAGCATCAGAAAATATTTATTATTGTATCATTGTTTCCATAAGACCCACATATGTATTAGTGTGGCCTTAAGCAAGGCACAACCCTCAAGGCCTCAGTTTACTCCTCTATAAAAAATGATGGGGTTGTAAATGATGGCATCTAAAGTCTCTTCTAGTTCAAAGCATCAATGATTTGGGGACATGTTAGAAATTATATTGCAACAAAAGTGAAAACCATTGGGCTTTCATTGCCGGGCCTTGCTTTAAAAATACTTTATGTCCATCAACCAGAGGAGAACTGGATGGATAAGGTGGTTTCTTTGAAACCAGTCTAGGATGGATAAGAGCTAGGTCCCTGGGCTCAATCATTTTTAATGGCCATCTCTCAAATGACAAATGTCAGACTGTCTAGCTCCAGTGAAATGGTATCAAGTATTTTGGGACAGTATCTTTAGTTATCATAATATAAAAAACTTGATAGGGATATCACACTATAAAATAATATATTCTTCCACATTTTGTAAACTCTGATGGTAGAAATGGTGGCGTGGTGGTTCTTGGTGACTTTTGGGCATCACCATAGTGTATTCATAATACTATCTCATATTTCTTTGTTATCTTATTTTGATTGGGGAAGGGAGACACACAGCACTTGTCAAAGAGGTATTTCCCTAAAAATTGCTCAAATCTTTTTTTTTAATTTCAGTGGGTTCAAAACCCTTCCTCAAATCTAACTTTCCAGAACTCCAAACCTCTTTACTTTCAAACCTTCCATTCACACTGTGTCAATGCAAGCAAACTCCAACTTTCTGTTAACTTACTACCCATTCTTTTCTCATCCCTATTTACTTAAATTTCGTTCTTTCATTTTTTTTATCCCTGCAGTAGACTTCGATTAAAGCTTTTCAAAATAGCTCCTTCCAAATTCTGATCTGACACTTCTCTTACTTTCTTCTATTTGCTTAATTCCTCTAGTTTTTATTTCCCTAACATAGCCAACACTTAATTTTCATTTTAGTGAATTTCCCTTTGCATTGTAGTGCAAGTTTTTGTTAAACAAATTACAATTATTACAAATCAATTCATTGCAATAAAGTCACATTTGGAGGTTCTTTAAAGTTTACAAATGCACAGTTCATTCCAATTTCTTTGATGTCTTTTGGGCAATTATAATTAGTTACAATCACATAGTTTTTATAAGTGATAGTCAAATAAATCCAAACAATCTACTCAGCACAAGTGCAAAGTTGAAGATCCCTAACTTAAGGTAGGTAGGTGACCATAGTACACAGATGTCAAACTCGAGATGGGACCCCGATAGACCTAAACCAGATTAAAACATAATTGGGAAATGTTTAACGACATAAATAAAAATCCAGTGCAATCTAGACAAAATTAATTTGTGATTTTCTAAGTCAATATGTGACTCACAATTTCTGTTCAGTTTGCTACCATAGGAATAGTGGATAGAGGACTAGACATGGAATGAGAAAGAAATCGGTTCAACCAAGCAAGACACTCGTCCTCTCTGTAACTCAATTTTTTCATTAGTAAAATGAGATGATTAGATGTAATAACTTTCCAGTCCTAAGTCTATGATTGCATGACTTGAAAATTTGGAGGCAAATCTTCTCTCTTCCTTTCATTCTATGTCAAATTCTGTTGACCCTACCTCTGATAAGGCTATCACCTCTCTCCCCTCCTTTCTCCTCCTCACTTTCACCACCCAAGGCCATGCAGCTAGTAAGCTGCAAAAGTGCACACTCAAACCCAGTATTCCACTAATAGGGGTCAATGGGTGCTGAACCATCTATACTCTTTCCTAGTCCACATAGCTTTTGTTGGATGCCTGGTCAAGATTATTATAGATTCTGACTGTGGCAATGAAGTCAGGTTTTGTTTTGGTTTGGTTTGTTGGTTTGGGGTGTTTTTGTTATGAAGTTAAGTGGTTTTTGTGGGACTTAAGAACTCTTTAACCCATCGCCCCTAACACTGCCCTCTGGGGCCAAGCTGAACAAGTTTCATCATGTTTCATATAAAAGCTATTCCTGTGACCCAAAGACAATGATTATGGTCTGTCTGAGTCTTCCCTTCTCCAGGGGACACATTCTCAGTTCCTTCAATCATTTCTCACGTGTTGTGATGTAGAACAGACTATCTACACACCTGCTGGCACTCCTGCCTTCCAGCTGCACCCAAATCCAGATTAAAATGTAATTGGGAAATATTTAGCAAAATAAAAATACAAAAGAGCACAATTAATCTTCATATGTGGCTTTCCAAATCAGTGAAGGGAACTTAATGGGAGATTGAGCGGTTCCACTTCTATTTGAGTTTGACATTACTGATGTAGAGGGCTTTCAGTATCCTGAGTGAACAGCACAGAGGAAGCTGCAATAGTTATTTTCAAGTATTTAAAGGACTGCCATGTAGAAGAGGATTGGCAACTGAGGGGTACATTGGATGGAGTTCTGGGCCTGGAGTCAGGCAGACCTGGGCTCAAATCCAGCCTCAGATACTTAAGTACGTGCGTGACCCTGGGCAAGTCACTGAACCCTGTTTGCTTCAGTTTCTCATCTGTAAAATGAACTGGAGAAGAAAATGGCAAGAAAACTCCAAATGGGGTCATGAAGAGTGCAGGAACAGTGAGAGGACTGAGGGACTGCTTGCCAAGGGATTGACCATAGCTGACCAAGGGCAGTGCGTCCTAGCTAGCTAGAATAAAAAGGGAATGAAACCAATTTCTGGTGAGAAACAAGGAGCCAGGTAGAGTGAGGCATACTGGAGTATCAGGGAAGAAAGAGGCATTATGAGAGAGGTCGTCTGAACTGGAAAACAGTGAAAATCATAGTGCAAAGAAGCACGTGTGGGCTGAGTCCAAAGCCAAATGTCTCTGAATGCTGGGAAGTGCTCTCCGCTGAAGGAAGAGGAAATCAACTGCAAAGCAGCCAGTCTGTTCAACAAGCCTGGGGAATGTGAGCGTTTAACAGGATAGTTGGGCACAGGGCCACCTAGGCTGTGGCATAGGAAAGCTTCTCTGGTCCTAAAGAGACCCTGTCTTCTACGGGAACTGGGGACATGCTAAGTGGTCTTTGCCAGTCCCTCTAAATTGGGTAAGATCTTATCTTTGTGGCAAACAGTGAGAACTTCCCAGGTCTCCCTGCAAAGTCAGGGCTGGTTTGTTCCTCATTAGGACAACCAGCAGATCTGGCATTCCAAGAAACTTGGGATATATAATTGCTCAGACAGAACACAATATTCTGGATGTGGTCTGATGAGAGGAGAGCGCAGTGGGGTGATTATCTCCTTTTATCTGGACATTGTCTTCTAGTAATGTAGTCTAACTTTATATTAGCTTTTATTTATTTATCTTGTAAGCAGCTATACACCTGGCTGGCCCATGTTAAACTTGTGGTCAATTAAATTCCCCAGATTTTTTTTTTTACATAAAGATCTGCCAAGCAAGGTTTCTTCATGCACTGGAAAGAGTATTAGATTTGGACTCAAGTGGCCTAAATTTGATGCCAGCTCTAGTATGTATTAGCTGTGGGATCCTGAGCAATGGTCTTTCAAGTGTCTTCCTGCTTTAGTTCTATGATCCTATGGCTTCACCTGTGTGAGATTATACTGACACTATTGACCTTACATGGCTATTGTGGGAATTGAACGAGCAATGCATATAAAGCACATTTTAAGCCAGAAGGCACTAAATAAGCATCAGGTCTTCTACACTGGACCAGTAACCTCTCACAGCAATGATTTTTTTAATAGAGCAAATGAAAGATTTTGTGTTATAGCTTTTTATTATAATATCATGTATTATAATATGCTATAATTTTTTTTTTCTTTTTACCTAGTAGCTTTGACCTGGGGAAGAAAATTCTGTTTGAGAGAAGAGCAGGATCTTAACTCTAAAACTTTAACTTTTCCCTGACTAGAATCCCCTCAGCTGAACACTGAGATCTAATTCTGATTGTAAGAAGTGGCCCTGCCTTCCAACTTGGAGCCTCAGAGTTCATAGACTTAACAGTGCATTGCACAATTATAGGCAATTAATAAGTATTTATTGAATGAATGTAAATATTTGTTGAATGCAGTTTCCTAGTTCAAAGTGTTCTAGGTTAGGGCTAATGTTCTCAGAGTCCCTTTAAAACCAGAGAGGTCTCTCCTGGTAGGAGAAGCTAACTAGAGTTTTGGTTTTGTCACAGGATACAAGGCCTCAGAAGCATCCAAAGAAGTAGTTTTTTGTCTAAGCTCAGCCTTCTTGAACCTCTGATCTAAGGCCGAGTGGATAGAGAGCTGACTCTGAAGGAAAACGAGTTCAAATACCACACTGGCTTTTTGACCCTGGGCAAGTCATTTGGCACTTTTGTTCTAGGCCATTCTCTAAGACTCTATGTTGTAGAGAAAACCCAGAGCTGCAATGGCAGAGGAAGTCCCCCCACCTGGTGAGTTCTTTTTACCAATGAAATTGCAGGTCCAGTTCCTATCCTCTCTATACACAGGTGTGTGCTGAAACTAGCTGGAAAGGTTTCTGAGAGCTAATGGTTAAATTTTCAATATGAGGATCCACACCTTGGAAATTGCAAACACAACAAGTCAGGGTTGACTTATCGTTTTATTGATTATCCAGACAAAAGAGTGATAGAGAAAATGTTAATAATGCAAGTTAAATTTAAAAGTTTATCTTGTGTACATTTCCTCCCAGAGGGCAGGTTGTTAAACATTCATCAGTATTTCCCTGTCTATATGTCATCCCCTTCATTAGAATTTAGCTCCTTGAAAACAGGTCTGCATCTTCTTTCTCCTTTTTTCTCCCCTGGTACTAATCACAGTGCATTGCACATTGCAGATGATTAATAAATGTTTGAATGAATGAAGCGGCAAAGCAGCAAGCATTTATTGATTAAATACCACCCATGTGCCAAACAATGCACTTGGGACTGGAGTTGAAACTACACAGAATAAAAAATCTACAAAAGAATTAAAAAAAAAACCTAATGAATAAATGAATGAATGAATGAGAGGAAAAACATCTCTTGGCCAGTCCTTTGTTTCTACCTGAAACCCTGAAGACCCTGGACTGCCTTACCTTGTTACAGAGTCTGATTTGTTCTGTCCTCTTCCAGTTTCTGGGACTCTCTGTTCCCCTGTCTGGCACAGAGCACTTTACCTTTCTCTCTGTTAAATTTCATCTTGTTTGCTTCAATCCATTCCCTGCCTGTCGAGGTCATTTTCAATCTTGATTCTGTCATCTATCTCATTAGGTATATCCTTCCCAGCTCTGTGTCATCCAAAAAATTTGATAAGCATGCTGTGTGTGCCTTCATCTAAGTCTTTTACAAAGTCACAGTGATGCTGAACAGGATAGAGTCAAGGACAAAGAGCAACACAGTAGTTCAATAACATTAAATAGCAACACAAGATATGCCACAAGACAGTATTCATTAAGTGCCAGATGAATGAGACAGTGAATCAAGGGAAGGAAGAGAAAAGGAGAAAAAAGGAAATTTACATAACTTTATTATATATTTAAAAGGAATAGAAAGTTGTACACAAGAGATTTGCAGGTTCATATGCAATCATCTTTCTTCAATTCTACTATGTTACAGAAATTCTTGTTTTATTTCATAAATAAAAAATAAAATAAATTTTTTTTTATAAAAAGGGATTCAGAAGAGGAAGAGGTCATTGTGCACCAGACTGGCCTGGGTAGGACCCTGGCCTTGAAGTCAGAAGGCCTGGACTCTAGTTGGGCACTCTCTAGCATCATGTGTGACCTTGGACAAGTCCCTTCAGCTATCTGGCCTTCTGTTTCCCTGTCTGTAAGATGTGACATGAGGGAGTTAAACTAGATGATCTCAAAAGCCTTTTCCAGCTTTAACTAGATTCTATGAGTCTAGGAACATCATAGAGAACTGGCTTCAAAGTCAGGTCCCATTTCTGACAAATACAAGCTGTATGACCCTGGGCAAGTCACTTAGCTCTTCAATGCTAGGAAACCCTCTAGATGGATAAATCTAAGCTATTAATAGCCATGTGGAAAAAAAGGCCAAATCACCAATAACTAGAGAAGTACAAATTAAAATCACTCAGATGTTCTACTACATACCAATTAGATTGGCAAAGTAGCACCCCTCACCAAAATAAAGGAAAATGTATTGATATGCTATTGATGGAGTCATGAATTGGTCCAGCCATTCTGGCAAGCAACTTGGAATTCTGCCCTAAAAGGAACTGTACCCACATGTCACTACGACTTGTATGCTTCTAAGGAAAAAGGAAAAGGATCCATATGTATGAAAATATTTGTCGCAACTCTTTTAGTGGTGGTAAAGGACTGGAAACTGAAGGGGATTTCTACCACCTAGGGAATCCTCAAAGATAAATTGCAGAGAAGATACTGAAACACATTGGTAGGGAGAATTTCCTCAACTGGTTCACATAAAATCACAAATCTAGTTCCCATTCTTATCCTCTACTTATACAAGTTAATACCCACAGGAGCTAAAGCACTACGGTAATAACCAAACAGCATGACCTGAGAGGCAGAAACATCAAGGGTATATGGGTGATGATATCAAATGGAAAAGGAAATGGAACAGCTTGATGAATTCCAAAGGAGTGAATTGTGCTTTTATCCCTATTTAACCTTTACCAACCACATCTGTGATATTGTCCATTAAAGAACTCAGTGCCAGCAGCGACATGTTTGAAGTGTTCCTTTTTGGGATCATCTTTGACATGTAACAGTAACCTCTCATAGTAATTGTTTGGTAGCTAAACTGTGTGTGACTAGTTCATGTTTTACTGGGTCAGCTATTGGATTTTGAAGACTATTTTTCGCTATTTCTACTATGGATATTTTCCTTTCACTTAGAACCATAAGAAAAGATATAGAAATGTATCTAGGTAAAATCCTTTTTGTTGCACACCCAGACTAGCTGACCAGGGATGCTGGCCAAGGGTCACATAAACCCAAAGGCTTCTGCATTGCTTATGAGAGAACAAAGCAATGAGTTGGCCAGGTAGTGAATTGGTCTTTGGGAAACCAGAGAAGGGTGCAAAGGTGAAAGGATGTCGTTATTAGCTGAAAGGTCTAGAGTACCTGGGCAGTGTACAGAGGTACTAATGAGGACACAGCAGAGCATTCTGAAATCTTTGATGCTAGAACTCTGACAGCTGTCAGAGATCTTCTGCAGCTTTTAATCTAGAGAAGCTCAGGCTATCTATTCTGTTCCACCCTACCTGATTGGCCCCTTAGATGTGAAAAAACTCTTACTGATTTCTCACTAGGTTGCCTGGTTGCTGATATCTGCTGACAGTAGCACCTTCTCTGGAAATATAATTGAATGGATTGGTGACTGGATGGATGGATGAATGGATGGACGGATTGCCAAAGCAGTCTTGCTGGGAATCCAAAAGCCCAAGAGTCTTTGACTTCTCTACACTATTCTCCTCTGAGTGATAGGGTCCCTGGACAAAAGGATTCTTTTTTTTTAATGGCAAACTATTTTGAAGACAGATTTCTTCTACTGTAGGCTAATTGATTTGTCAGACTTTGGAAACTGAATGCCAAGTTTCCACAAGTATAATTTGAGATTTCCTTAGGGGAAATATGGTCACAGCCACCGTCTTCATGTAAATTTTTATTTGTCCTGGGCTCAGCCAATGTATTTCATGTGGAGTTGAGGTTGCATGCAATGAAAAACTGAATGAGCTTAAACATAAAGGGTAACATAAATAAATTAAAGGAACAAGGAAGAACATACCTTTCAGCTCTATGGATACAGGGAAAATTCATAATCAAAGAAAGGATAAAGGAAATCACAAAAGATATAATGAACAATTTTGATAGATAAAATCAAATATACATAAACATATAAAATACAAAAAATATAAAATATATATTTAAAAGTTTTTGCACAAGCAAAATCAGTGAAACTAAAATTAGAAGGGAAGTAGGTAAATTATCTAAAAAATTCTTTTCAGCAAGTTTTTCAGATAAAGGTCTCATTTCTAAGATATACCCTGTAGAACTAATTCAAATTCATAACAATAAGAGCCATTCTCCAACTGATAAATAGTCAAAGGATATGAATTGACATGGCTATTAACAGTCATGTGAAAAAATATTCCAACTCAGAAATAACTAGAGAAATACCAATTAAAGTCACTCTAAGGTGCCACCGTATATCTATTAGATTGGTAAAGTAGCTACCAAAAATAATTGCTGGAGAGGCTATGAGAAAACCAATATATTAGTATGATGTTGATGGAGTTATAAACCTGCCCAACCATTCTGGAAAGCAACTTGGAACTCTGTCCCAAAAGGAACTAAAACCATAGGTATCACTACTAGGTCTGTATTTCCAAAGAAAGAGGAAATATTAATAGCAATTCTTTTTGTGGTGGTTAAAAAAAACTGGAAACTAAAGGAGATTTCTACCAACTAGGGAATGCCTGAATAAATTATGGCATATGAATGTAATAGCATACTATAATGCAACAAGAAATGATGCAAGGAACTATTTCAGAGAAACCCAGGGAGACTTGTGTGAACTGATGTAAAGTGAAGTGAGCAGAACCAGGAGGATCATTTAAACAATAACAGCAATGTTGTAAAAAAAAAAAAAAATAACTTTGAAAGACTTAAGAACTCTGATCAACACAATGATCAGCCAGAGGACCCAAGGTAAAACATGCTACATGGCTCTTGCCTAAGAAGTGATGTATTCATAATGCAGAGGGACATAAATATTTTAGCCTATTTAGGAATTTGTTTGCTTGATTGTACGTATTTGATACAACACTTGGTTTTCATGGGAGGCTAATGGGAGGGGAAGATTAGGGGAGAGGAAATAGATTTTTGCTTTGTTAAAACATAAAATTTAATTAAAAAAGAAATATGTAATTAACATTACATCCATGAGTGTAAATGGGATGATGACATCTTTAAAAAAGAAGAGGATAATAAAATGTATTAAAAAGCAGAATCTAACTTTAGGTAGATAAGAAATATACTTGAACAGAAAGATTCACATAGATTTAAATTGAGAAGCTGGAGCAGAATTCATTATATTTTAGGTGAATTTTTTTTCAAATCAGAGGGAAGCAAAATGTGATCTAAAATGAGGCAATAATAAAATTAGACATATTTAAAGGAAATAAAAAAGAAGTCCTATTATGCCTAAAGACCCAATGAAATAATGGCAATTATACACACACACACACACACACACACACACACACACATGCATATATAGACAGGAAGGAAGGAAGAAATGATGAAAGGAAAGAAGGAAAAAGAAGAGGAAAGAAAGAAAGAAAGGAGAAAACAAGAGTGTAAGAAAGGAAGGAGGAGAAAAAATATAATGAACAAACCAGAACTGAATTCTCAAAGAAAAAATCCCCAAGATTTGGTGGTTTTCTGAGTAAATTCTATCATTAATTTGATTTTTAATTAAAAATTAGTTTCAATATTCATAAACTTTTTAAAACACTAGGAAAAGAAGAGATGCTATAAATTTCTTCTGTGTTACAAGTGTGCTCTCAATACCTAAGCCAGGCAAAGGCAAAAAAAAAAAAAAATGAAAACTATAGACTGACATTTCTAATGAATATTCATATAAAAATAGGAGATAAAATATTAGCAAAGAGGCTATAGTAATATACTAAAGAGGTTATATATGATGACTAGGTTGGATTTTTACCATGAATGCAATCAATATTGAGAAAACTATAAACATAATAGATGATATTAATGAGAAAAATAATTTTAAAATTATATTATAATATCTACATATCCAGAAATGGTTTTTAACAAAATAGAATCTCTTCCATATTAAAAACATTAAAGAGCATAGGATTTGGCAAATATTTATATAATAAGGCAAATTATTTTTATGTAAAATCAAGAACCAGCATTATGTTTAATGAAGAAATTATAAAGATTTTCTAGTGACATCAAGGGTAAAGCAAAGATCTATATTACCACCACTATTTGAAATAGCTATAGAAATGCTAACTATAGCAACCAGACAAAAAAAATTGAGGAAGTCAGCTTAGGACAATGGGAAATAAAATGATTGCTTTTTGTAGATGATATGTCTTAGTGAGTACTAGAGAATTAGCTGAAAATTAGCTAAAACAATAGCTTCGGGAAAATACTAATTTACTATTATAACAAATGAATGGGCAATTTAGAACTTATGTCCAAAATGTCACTAATGTATACTTTGACCCAGAGAGACCATTACTATGGCATTCCAAAGAAATAAATGAAAGAGGAAAGGAACCTACACACACATGCACACATACACACACACGCACGCAACTTGTTGCTGTAACAAACAGCTGGAAACCGAAAGTATATCCATTAATTAAGAGAATGTCTGAACAAATTATGCTATATGAATATAATAGAATATTATTTCATTCTAAGAAATAACAAAAGATAGCTTTTCCTGAAACCTGGAAAACCAGTAGGAACTGAAGCACAAGCTAAAAAGAAAAAAATTTTTGAAAGGCTTTAGAACTCTGAATGATGACTAGTGGTATGTCCAGAAAACTGATAGACATGCTTTCCACTTCATGACAGAGAAACTATGAACTAGAGGTGAAAAATAAGACATCCATTTTCAGTCATGATCAATGTACAGATTGGTTTTTTTTTCCCTTTGTTATGTTTATTTGTTACAAGGTAGGATTAGGGGGGTGAGTAAGGAAGAAAGCAATGATGACCAAAACAAAGTAAACAGCATAGGTTAAAATCTACAGAAAAGAACAGGAAAATGTTCAGAATGGTAACAGGATAACTTTGAAATAAATATGATGAATGTATTGTATATTTAAAAGGCATTTATAGTAGAGATAAGTGGTTTCATATACAGTTCCTTTTTCCTGTTCTTTGTAAATGAAACTGTTCATGTTTGTTGATGTTTGTCAAGCTCAGAATAGCCAAAAAAAAATTAAATTTAAATATTTTTAGAATCACAAACAGCATTTAAATGAGATTACTATATGCATGAGAAATCACATTTTAAGTGCTCATGCACTAGGAGAAATGAGTGATAGATTTGTGCTCATGCTAAAGTAAGTGACTAATAATGACAGGAGGGGCAGTAGATACCAGGAGTGAGGAAAGAAACACAGAGGCAAAAAGAGGGAAGATAAAACATAGGTTAAAGAAACCAATGAAATTCACAATGATTTAAATGTTTCAAGTTTTAAACTATGTGCCTTGGCTTCCTCATCTGCAAAATAATGCAACTGGATGAAATAATCTCTAAGAATTTTTCTTGCAGCTCTAAAATTATATTATTCTAGAGTTTTTTTTACAATTCTGTATTTTCTCATTCCAGTAAGTAACATATAAGAAATTTTGGGGGTTTTTTTGGAAAAAAAAATCATTCTTTACTAAATTTGGATTTAATTTTTATAGATCCAGTATCAATTTTTAAGATGAATATCCATGCTAACATATAATCTTGCCTAACCTTTGTCTGCTTCAGTTTCCTCATCTGTACCTCCTGGGAATGTTGTGAGGATAAAATGAGATAGTATTCACAAAGCACTATGTAATCTTATGTTATATAAAGGCTAGCTATTTTTTTAAAATGTGGCAATGAGGTGTCAACAATATATATTAATAATACTTGCTAAACATCAGCTAGGAATGTAGCACTAGCCCTGTTTGAAGTGCTAAGGAATATCTTAACTATGTACTCTCCTAACTTGTCCTCCTCCAAAATAGCTTCTGGACCAGCAGTCTTCTCACTGTGTAGATACATTCTCCCTAAGACCTGTTGGGTTTGATGAGTCCCTATCCTAGATCACTTTTTTATGAGAGGCCTCACCCATGCTCACTTTACTTACAGATCCATACATAGGCTTTTCTACTTCCTCACCTGAACCTTTTTATCTGCTTTTTTAGTTCCCCTTTATGCTTGGTCTTCCCTCTCAAGGCATAAGTTGCCTGAGGACAGGGACTGCTTCATTTTCTTGTATTTATATCCCCAAGACTTAGTACAATGCCTAGCATAGAGTAATCACTTGATAAATGCTTTATCTATATCACTATGTAAGCACAATAAAGTCCCTGCCCTAATGGAATTTATAATCTAGCTGATAAGCATAAAACAATACTTTTTAAGGCCTTGTGTGAAGTTGGTACAGTTGCTAGCATACTATTTTTTTCTCCAAATACACTCTATTAGACTGTACAGCCTACTTCTTTAGCCAAATGTTTTCTTTTCTCTTAGATACTGCAAGGCCTGGGATCATGACCACAAAAACACTTTCCTGTCACCTTGAGCCTTGACATTTGACAGTTGGCTGGTTTATGAAGGTAAACTCTTTATTGAGTTTGTTTAGTATGTAAAACTGTAGGAAACAGAGAGGGTGAGAAAAAGTTTTTCATTCTAAGATTAAATCTTTTTTTTCCAGTATCCTTTCTGTGCTTCTGCCATCTTACTATCAATACTTTGTTTTCCTTTTAGAATATAAGCTCCTTTAAGGCAGGAACTTTGTGTTTTCAGTAGTTAGCATTGTAGATAGCACATAGGGAAGTACTTAATTCATGCTGGCTGATCTAATTATTTTCCTTTCTCTGTCCTTGATCCTTACATTCTGGTTCCTTTCCCCTCCTTACTCCCATGGCAACGGGTGGTCAGTCTTGTTGGCCTGGCAGTAAGGTGCCTCAATTGCTCTCTCAAACTACCTGCCACTGTTCTGAGAAACATCTGAAAACTTTGGTAATTTGACACTGAATGGAAACCAAATGGAGCAGAATAGAAGCCATATAAGCAAGTGGGGATTCAAACCTTATTTACGAAATGGTCAACTGTTGTAAAGTTGGTTTTTTTTCAATCAACATCAAAAAATGCAGGAGAACTGCAAGGAGCTAATTTAACTTGCCTCAAGTCACTGATCATTTTATGGCGAAGCTTTTGGTTCACATGCTGGTCTTCCTAGACAGAGCTCTAGGAGCAAGCTTGAAGGAGGTCAAAGGAGGATAGGATGGGGATGGAGGATGACTCTTCGTTGGATATAGGAAGCCAGGGTAGGGGATTTTAAACAGAGACAAAATATAAAACTTGAGAAGAGAGATTGAGGAAATGGTACTCTGCTTCCCAAAACCATGCCTCCCCGCTACTCAGGCCGTTTTGACAGAGCTGGGAGAGCTAGACAGTGTATTCCTCTTGTGGAGGTATGAAAGTGATAGACCTACAGATCCCTGGAACCCTTCAAACTTACATAATATATGAGCAGCAAAAACAGAATTAAATGCATGCCTAAATGGAAGAGAGCAAGAGATTAGGGGATGGAACTGGGTTAACCTAGAAATGAAGCCATGAACTGAATACTCCTGCTTGTTTGACCAACACCACCTTTAGAACAGAGCAGCTGGTTTTTTGGCTCAAAATTCATTGCTCTTTCTATTCTAATGTGTGGTTAATATATACAATCACTAGAATAGTCAGGAAAAGCTTTCTAGAGGAGGCAAGGTTTGAGCTAAGGCATGGAAGGGTGGATGGTATTTACATGGTCTGAAGGATAGAGGAAGTCATTGTCAGGTGTGGCCATGGAAACTGTGAGTAAAGGTGAAGAGCTGGGAATGAATAGTATCTTTAAGGGAAAACAGTAGGCCAGACTTTCTGGAGTGCTGGGTTCATGTTGGTGAGGAGAGTTAAATTAAATAAATTTGGAGAGGTAGGTTGGACCAGATTTTGGAGGGACTTGGATCTAGCTGGGATAAAGAAGAAAAAAAATCTAGCTGAGGAGGCAAACCTCATGTACAAAACAGATCACTTCTTAGTCAGGAAGGCCTGAGTTTAAGTCTGACACATACTGGCTTAACTTCTCAAGGCTCTAGACAACACTTTAAAACTATGAACTACAGAGAACTTGCCAGCCTGAACTGGTAGAAGGAAATTCCTCACCTAGAAGTTCACTATATATATCAAAGAAATCATGGACACATCTTTGGCAATGAACAAAAATTCATTTACAGAAAAAATAAAAAAGGCTATTTCACATATCTTTCTTACTTAAAATGTAGAGTATTGGAAGGTTTGTAGTTTTTTGTGTTTGTTTTTGTTTTTTTGAGGGATATGTAATCTATTCCAACTCTCCATTAAACAGAATAATTTTGCTGTACTTTGCTTTAGGAGAAATTGGTAAATGGAAGGAAAATTAGTGAAATCAAGATCACAAAATTGGAAGAGCACTTAGAACTCCATTTTGTACCTAAATAGAAATCCTCTCTGTAATATTACTGGTATGTGCTACCCATAGCTTGCTTAAAACATGTCCAGAGAGGAAGTACCCACTCTCTCCTCAGGCAATCCAGTCTACTTCTCCTTAACACTAATTCATAATATCGTAGTCTTAGATCTGGAAAGAACATTGGTGGTCAAGTCCAGCCCCCTTATTTTACAAATCTAAATTTCAGAGTGGTTACATAACTTGTCCAAAATCCCACAGTTGGTAAATGTCTGAGAGAGTTCCTGAACTAAGGTTCTTCCTTATTTTAGGACCTAAAGTACCTAAATACCTCAATTGTTAAGCAGTTTTTTTCCTTACATTTTTCTTTCCTTTTACATCTTTTATCTATGGCTGTGTTTCAACTATCTTTTCTTTTTTCTTTTTCTTTTCTTGTTTCTTTTCTCTTTCTCTCTTTTCTTTTCTTTTCTTTTTGCACTTTCACCTATCACTATGTACTCTGCTTTCTGCAGTCAAGCAGAAACTTAACCTCTCCTCTACCTGACCCCAAGGGCAGTTATTGAGTTTCATGAAATCCAGACATTATCAAGTTTTAACATCTCCAACTTCTTCAATTCATCCTCATTTGGCACAATTGTGAGGACCCTCAGCACCTGGGTTTCCTTTTTCTGAATGCTTGTCCATGACCTTCTAAAAACATGATGCCAAGAAATAAACATGACACCTTAGATGTGGTGTATCTGACAGGTATTCATTAACAACACATATACTAAACAAGAACAACACAAACCAAACACCTTCCAGGAGACTGCCAATGTGTAGCGCACATTTAATCCCATGACCTGCAGGTACCATATATAGCCTGAGAGTATACAGAGAGGTTTTTAGGATGATTGTCCTGAAACTTTTAAAGGTTCTTTAGCCATCCAAAAAAAGATTCAATTCTTTTCATGGTGTTCCATTCATCAAAGTAGCAAAGTGAATCCTTTAGCATTTTTAGCAGCGGGTTGGAACCTAAGGCATTTTCTGTTTGACTTTAAATTAAATAGAAGATCCAATAATTTATAAAGCCCTCTTCACTGAACATTTCAGTTAATCAAGGCTTACAGTATGGTGAAAATAGTTGTTTGAAGTCAAATGACTGTTTCCCCTCCCTAAATCAATTTGGATGGGTGAGCAGAGTTCTATTTAAAAAAAAAGTCTCAAGTAAAGGGAACATGTCAACAAACAAAAAAAAACTCACATCATCATCATCTTATCTCTGTCTTAACTGTGTTGTGGTACTAGATAAATATTTGGTAAGGAAAGGGTACCAAATATTCTAAACAGTGACTAAATATTAAGGTAAATGGAAGGAAAATTAGTGAAATCAAGATCACAAAATTGGAAGGGCACTTAGAACACCATTTTGTACCTAAATAGAAATCCTCTCTGTAATATTGATTGGATTTGGATGGGTGATTGATTAATCACCATTTATTAATTGATTAATTAATTGATTGATTAATCAATATTTACTGAATTAGTAAGTAACATTGTGTTGATGGATAGATTGAAAACCTTTCGTGTGCAAGGCAAGGTTCTAAGGAGAAGAATTTTGGAATCAAAACAAAAAAGAATAAGACAGGATCCCCACTCTCACACTGCTGCATTATAGTTGTAGGGAGAGGACTTGCACATATGAATAAATCAATGGTGTTTTGTCCTTTGTGTCTGAAGACGACCATTTGGGGAAATAGCTATCCAGACAAGGCAGAGAGTCTATAAGAGGTGCTGGTGGTGTAGTAAAGATATTAAGTGTAGGTCAGAGGCATTAAAGTTTGTTTCAGGCTGGTTTGGTCAAGGAAGGCTGCAAAAAAAAAAAGGTGGAATACAAACAGAGTCTTTCTGTTTTGAGGAGGAACCCTCATCTGTTGAAAGTTTCCAAATGATCTTGTAAAATTAACAGAACAGCAACATGCCCTGGAGCCTCTTCTGAGAAAACACTTTAGAAGACTGGGTTGAATGTTCTCCTGAGGCACTTTGCATTTAACAGTAAGAGTCAAACATTGCTCTCTTTGTGCTGATGGGGGGAAAAATCTGGGATTGTCACGCTATGAGTCCTTTCCCTCAACTCCCTTAGACATCTTGCTGAAAATAGGCATGTGCCATCTTGCTGAAAATCGTCATGTGCTTTGTAGCAACAGCATGGTGAGAGTTTAATGTGAGCAGAGACTTAGACTTAACTCTTATAGAATTCTTTATTGCTTACCCTTGCTAAACTTCATCTGGAACGCTGTCAGTTCTGGGGACCCCATTTTAGGAAGGATGATGAGAAGCTGGAGAGTCTCCAGAGTAAGGCAATCAGATGATCATATGAGGATTGATGGAAAGGACAGAACATTTAAGGAAGAGATGATAGCTGACTTTGTGTATTTGATGAGCCATCAGATAGAAGAAGATTTGGATATTTTCTTTTGCTATTCAGTCATGACAGACTCTACCTGACTCCATGGACTTTTCCATGGAGTTTTCTTGGCAATATTGGAGTGTTTGTCATTTTCTTCTCCAGTTTGGGCTTGTTCTATTTGGCCTCAGGGAGCAGAGCTAGGAGCAATCAGTGGAAATGGCAAATATGCAAATTTAGGCTTGATTTAAGGAAAAGTTTCTAAACTAAGTGGAGCTCCCCAAAAGTTGAATGGGTCACCTGAGGTAGTAAGGGGTTGTCCATCACTACAGGTCTTCAGGTACTGGTTACCTTCCTGAGGCCCCTTAGAATTCTGAAACTCTCCAATTCTTTATTCTATTAGAACCACACTTATTTCAAGGGGGAAGATTTATAAATAATCCCTACCCATTTAAAAATCTTCTGCATTGGTCTCTTACAGATCCTGAGATTCCTTCAGGAGTTTAAAACCATTAGAGTTTCACTCCTTTGAGTTAATAAAAACTTCCCCTATTAAAATACAAAATTTCATGGAAGTATTGACATCTGAAGGCAACTTAAATCATTTCTTCATTTAAAAAAATTGTACATTTTGAACTTAAATAGAAAAAGACCAAAAGAAGAGAATACTTTCATATCATAGTACAAAATACAAAGAGGATTCAATATAAAGCCATGAATTTCCATTTCATAGCATTTGCTTTTTTTGCAAAACTATGCAATAAATACTATACATCATTTTCAAAGCTACCCTGCTTTTCTGTGCTTCCTTCTAAGTTTTCTTTTGTTCTCTGCTATGCACTTTCTTTCTCCCCCTCCACTCTGTACTGGAGAAGGCTATAATTAGACACACACACACATGCAAAAATATATATTTAGGGTTAGGGTTATATGTAAAACCATGCTATCTATATTTCTATTTTTCAGTTCTTTCTTTGAATGTGCCTAGCATCTTCATATTTCCTTTGTAGTTGTTGTATTTATAATGCTCGGGGCAGCTAGGTGGTGCAATGGATAGAGCACCAGTGCAGGAGTCAGGAGGACCTGAATTCAAATCTCACCTCACACACTTGACACTAGCTGTGTGACCTTGGGCAAGTCACTTAACCCCAATTGTCTCATCCTAGGTCATCTCCAGTCATCCTGATGACTATCTGGTCACTGGATTCAGAAGGCTCTGGAGGAGAAGTGAGGCTGGTGACCTCACTCAGAACAAAGTCAAGTGCAAGTCGTGTCATTATTTTTCTGATGGCGTGGTCTTCTTTGGCAATGAAGGATGTACATACACACATTTATAATACTCAAAGTGACAGTCATTCAAAGTTGTTCTTAGAGCAATATTGCTATCACTGCATCCAGTACTCTCTTCTGCTTAGTGTGAAGGGTTTTGTCAGAGATTTTTCAGGGGACATCTAATGGAGAGCAGGAAAGGGAGGGAGAGCAAACCTCTACAGGAGGTTTCATAATGCTTTGGAATGGTGGTGAGAGTCAGGCAAATGAAGGAGAAACTAGAGGTTAGTAGAAAAAACAGTCTTGCCTAATCTTGGTTTTCAATTCCAAGTAATGGAGACTGGTCAATAAGCCCAGTCCTTATGAGCCTGGAAAGACAGCATCAACAAATTGGCATCATTTGTGAGGGGATTGTGGGTAGAAGGATCATAATTTCAAGAGTTCCAAGTCAGGCAGTTTGTTATCACATGCAAGCCTATGACCTCAAGGCCCTCAAGGCCCTGACAAGTACAGCCAGTGGTGAGGGCATAGAAGGGGATGCAGTCCCTGTTTGAGAACACAGCTCTGGATCTGTGCCCTTATATCTTAGGGATTTCGCTGGGCAGATTGATAAGGACCAAGTTGGAGGGAGACCAAAGGGATAGTAACTGACTTTTTCTTAGGTGAAAGAATTAGAGATTACAACCTTGTGAGATTCAAAAGATCAGGAGAACAAGCTGTCCTGGCACCCAGACATGCTTGACTCTGGGATTTTCAGAGCTCTAGGAGTCAATTCCATGCTGGGTTTTGTAGCCAACCCAGTCAATGGTGCCCTGGAATGCAACTCTTTCAATATCTGGTGGGACCAGTGCTATGAAGAGAATGTGCCAAGTCTGAGGCCCCTCTTCCCAGAGATTGAAGTAGTATAGGGGAGAAAGTGCCCTTGAAGCAGTAAAGGAAAATGTCTATACTTTTGTTACTACTCTATCTTCAAAATAAAAACTAATAATTTTGAAATCTTGAAAAAAATTGAAAAAAAATTGATGTTAAGTGGTTAAAGGGCATTGGAGTACTGGTCACCTATAGGGGCTTAAACTGATGGCTTTGAAGATAAATAATCCAATCCCTCAAGATACCTCTAGATACCCCTAGAACCCTAAGGGATATAAGTAGCAGCCTTACTCTAACATAGTGAAGCCAAAACATACTTACTGCCTTCATAAATGGAAGAAATAGTTGTATCTTAACAATAGGAATATACCCCAAACCTAGTCCCAAACTAAATATTCAGTACTTTTAAGTACTTTGGAATTGATTTAGGGCAATGTCACTATAACTGTACTGTTAATGAGAAAAGGGGAAGACCTTATATAACTTGCAATGAGAGTACGGTTAACACTAGGAAACAATATTAACCCACTGCTCCCTGATTTAAAGTTCACTTGTACATTTTTCTTTGCACACACATTGATTATAGGAGCAATAGTTCATCTTTAGAAATGAAAATATGATTTTGTGGTATGGTATGATAAGATAAAGGAAAATTCCTGAATGGTAGGGTTTAAATTTCAAACCCAAGTGAAAACCAAACAAGAAAAAAGCTCATTTGGGTCCTAGAAACGGTTTTGTTAGAAATAGACATTAAAGTGCCATCAGATAGGTCTTGCGGTTTGTAAATCCATTCTTCTTTGAAGGAAGGCATAGAACAGTGGCAACAAAACCAGGCTGCAGAGGAGGTGTGTTCTCTTCCCAGTTTTGCGAGCTGTATGACCATATGCAAGTCATTTAACCTCTTTGACAATTGGTTTCCTTGCCTATCAAATAGGGATGATAACACTTATACTTACTGAACTCATCAAACTATTACATGGATCAAGTGAAGTAATAGTAAGAATATTTTAAAATATTTTCATATTAATATAACTGGCAACTAGATGGCACAGTAGATAGAGTGCCAGGCTTAGAGTCAGGAAGTCTAGTCTCTCTAAACTCAAACCTGACTTCAGACACTTTCTAGCTATGTGAACCTAAGCAAATCAGTTAATCCTGTTTGCCTCAGTTTCCTCATCTGTCAAATGAGCTGGGAACAAAGAGTTAGAAAAGGAAATGACAAATTACTTCAGTACCCTTGCTAAGAACTCACAAAGAATCAGGCACAACTGAAAAAAGACTGAGTACTGATATATAAAAGGAGTACCGTACCTGAGTTTACTCTCCCAAATCACACAGCACTAGCAGTTTACGTTCCCCAGGAAGAAATAGCTCCTACTCCCTTAAGAGTTTTAGGGGGTATCTCTGAGGAATTATAATTTCTAACACTAACTTTTAAACTCTTATCTGGTGTGTTTCTCAGTATTATCAACCAGTTGACATAAACTAACTTTTACAAGAGGCTGTTTACTGGAAAAAGTATAGTAAGTGCTTAATATTCTCCAAACTAGGGGTATAGTCCCTCTACACACACATAGTCTCTGAGTAGAGGGAGGAGCAAACTGGAAGGAGGCACCTACTGAAGGATTGTCTATTCAAGACTTTTGTATGTGCATTAAGTTTCTGGGCATCTTCTGCTGGGTGATCTGAACTTTGTGCTCTTCAGTTAACCAGGAGAGAAGAAAAGGAAAGAATCAATATCTATATAGCACTTCCATATACCAGACACTATGCTAAGCACTTTTTTTTTTTATAAATAGTAGTCTGTTTGAACTTCATTCACAGATAGTACCCCATTTGAACAATAGTCCTGGTAGGTAAATTCTATTATGATCATCCCCATTTTACAGTTGAAGAAACTGAGGCAGACAGAGGGCAGGTGATTTGTTCAGAGTCAGACAGTTAATGTCTGAGGTAGGATTTGAATTCAAGTCTTCCTGACTCCAGGTCCAGGTGGCTCCACTGTGCCACTACTTGCCTCTAAGATTTGGCATTATCATGTAGTATTGAGTCAACATGGCTGAAACCAGCTTCTAAAATTCTGTGTGTTAGATTGATGGTGGAGACAAAGGGTGCATCATGACTCCTTGCTCTGGGGTCCTTTTCTTCCTTCATGGAGTGCCCTTCCTAGGGCAAAGCACCAGCAATGGACCATTTGCTACCTTCTTCCTCTGGCTAGCTTCTTGCTGAATTCTGTGTTCGGCTAATGGGTCAGTGCCCTGTTGGCCTGGATCTGGCAGGTTGCTTGGCTGCTGTATTGGTTCTTCACTGGACTTGAGTGCTACTGCTCCTGGTTCTGGCTGCTGGCTTGACCTTTCTGATGATTTTGATGGATCTCTTAGGTCTCACCCATCACCTGGACATTCTCTTCTTTGCCTAAGATCAGAAAGGAAAAAGCACAAAATAAACAGTGTTACCATCATGTATACTCAGTTCTGTCTCAAGTCTCTACTGTCATCCTTCTAACTCCTCAGTCAACCAGAAGACTTTTCATTGTCAGGTGGGATGCAGGGTGTGTTAAGGGAGAACAAGTACCTTTGGTGTGATGGCTGCCGAGCCCTTTTCAGGGATCTTTCCACCTTTGATATCCACCTGTTCCACCTAACTCTCACCTGTGGTTCCAAGAAGTTGCAGCATGAGCCGTGACCACACCCTTGTAAACTGTTTTGGCAGATGGGCCAAACCAGGTTGAGGGTAACCAAACTATCTCAAACCCATTGGTGAGTTAGGGTGGTGTCTACCCCAAGCATGTGAAGATATCCCTTGGTGGAATGGATGGATGAGAACAATTTGTTCCCATGGCCATGAAGACAGCTGAAGCAAGTTATAGGGAGCGCTTAGAGCTTAGTCAGATTCCGAAGACACCAAGATCATCCACTGCATCCTGAGCTATCACCAGCCACCTTGACTGTCCTGCCGCTGTATTCACAGACTATCTGTGCCCAATCTGTGGTAGATCATTCCAAGGTCACATTGGTCTGATCAGCCACAGTTGAACACACTGAAACTTCACTTTATCATGGAGATATCATTTTGGTCCTCTTCAAGAATGAAGGACAACGGCCAACCAACCAACCAAACAACCGTTGTTAGGTAGAACCAATCCTCAGTCATAATGACTGAAACTGGCTTCCAAAATCACCTGTGTTGGATCAGAAGTCAGCATAGAGGCAGAGGATTCTGGGAAGATGGTGAAGTAGGTCAGAAAATTCCAAACTCTCAAGATTTTCCCCCACAAAAGAGATAAAATAGAACCTTAGGGTGAAAAAAGTGTGGGTAAAAATAAATAAGAACTGGCATACTACCGGGGTTTTCTTGGGACAATTTGAGAAGTTCAGAAGAGGCTTAGTCCCAAGAGTAAACCCCTTAAGGCTAGGGTCTGCTTACACAACAAGCAGCAAGCCCTGGGGTTAGTTGGTTTGAGGGACACCCTCGGTCCCAGTCACAGGAACTTTTACCCCTGGGATAGTCAGGGGAGTTGGGCATCTGAACCCAGGAAAATGTGGGGACCTTTAGCCTACAAGGAACACCAGACCCAAATGTGCTGAGGAGTAGGAGTGACAAGGAACCAGTACATGCTGGTGAGTGTAGAAGCTGTAGGGCAGAAAGCCCCTGTCTGTGGGCACTTACAGGAGGTTGGAGGTTTGGCTTTGGTTCCAGGCTAGAGGGAAGAACTGAAGATCTGGGGCAAAAGGTACCATCCCCCATACTCAGAGCTGGAGGTGAATACGAAAATTAAGTTATCACCACAAAAAAATAGACAGGCAAAGGAGAAAGAATCCACCCATAGAAAGCTAGGTTGGGAACAGAGGAGACCAGGAGTCATCTTCAGAGGAGAATATTGAAGTAAAGAAACCCCCAAAGAGTAATGTTGAATGGTCACCTGTCCAAAAAGAATTTATAGAAGATTTTTTAAAAAGACTTTAAAAATCAAATGATAAAGATGGAGGAAAAACTAACAAAAAAGAATAATCCAAGAAAAACAAGCAGGTTATGAAAGGGAAGTTAATCAATGAGAAAAGAAGATCCAGAATCTTAAGGAAGAAAATGACACCTTGAAAATTAGAACTGGGCAAAGTGAAGCCAGCCAACTTATAAGGAATCAAGAAATAATTAAACAAAATGATCCAAAAAAGAATCTTGATACAATAATACAGAAAATAATTAAAGGAAAAAAAGAAGTAGGTATAGAATATTGTGAGTGTGATATATAATTCATCAGAATAGGCAATTCTGAGCATGCGTAGGAGGCCCATGAGTTGAGCCTTGAAGGAAGCTAGGGATTCTAATAAGTGGAGTTGGGACTGCAATTTATTAAAGGGATGGTGGGCAGCTGGGTGGTCCATTGGATAGAGCACCAGTGCAAGAGTCAGGAGGACCTGAGTTCAAATCTCACCTCAGACACTTGACACTCACTAGTTGTATGACCTTGGGCAAGTCACTCAACCCCAGTTGCCTCATCCTGGCCCATCTCCAGTCATCCTGATGAATATCTGGTCACTGGATTCAAATGGCTTTGGAGGAGAAGTGAGGATGGTGACCTGCACAGCCCTCCCTCTCTCAAAACAAAGTCAAGTGCAAGTCATGTCATTACTTCTCTGGATGGCATGGTCTTCTTTGGCAATGAAGGATGAACACACACATCTATTAAAGGGATGGGAAACAGCCCATTCAAAGACTTGGAGGTGGGCAGGTAAAATGCTGAGTTCAGAGAATACCAAATAAGCCAGTTTGGCTGGAATGTAGAGTGTGAGAAAGGGAGGAATTAAAAATATCTAAAAAGTTGAGTTCAAGTCAGATTTTAAAGGGCTTTAAAGACCTTGCTCAGGAGCTTGTATTTTATCTTCCAGGCAATAGGTATCCATTAACAGTTCTTGAGCAAGAGATTGATATGCTAAGACTTGTGCTTTAAGGGTATTATTCTGACAGTTCTGTGGAGAGTGGGTGAGTAGATTATAAGAGGGGAGATAAGAAACCAAGAATCCAATTAGGAAATTCTTCCAAAAGTCCAGGCAAAAGAGATCATGATGGCATCTCCTGGGAAGGTGGCCACATGAGTGAAGAGAATGAGGAGGCTTTGGGATGTTATACATGTAAAATTGTTAAGACTTGTCAAGACAAAATGATATTGGTTGATTAATAATTGGAGGATAACTGAATGAAGTTATCTGTGTGAATGTACCAGTCAAATATTTTTCCTATAACCCATAATCAATAAACTTTGCAGGACCTTGTATTCTTTCAGTAAATTATGTGACTGTAAAGATTTGACTTACGGTTGGAAATCCCTTGTGAAAACTGGGTTATTTCCTTCTTATAATTCCATCCTTTAGATGCAGCTCATTGTCATAAAAATTTTTAGAAATAAAAACATGGGTAAATGGATTAAAAGTTTTTGTTAATCTATTACTCACCTTTCTGGTAATAAAACTATTTGTAGTTTCACTTTCTCCCTACCTCCATTTGCTTGGTACTCTCCCCCATTTTCATATATCTTGAAAATTTATCCCTTGGTGATTTAAAAATTGTTTCCAGTCTAGATTTATTCCACATTCTCCTACTTATTACCATTTAAATCTCTTTTCCTGAGGTCATTTAAAAATTTCTTCTTTCATTCTCTTTCCCTTTTTAATTCATATTTTTTCTTTTTTTCCTCTCTTCTTCCTGCCTAAAGCTTAGGCCTGTGCTGGAATCAATAAAAAACAGAGAGGGCCAGAGGCTGCAAGAAAAATGAACAAGCTACTCAGCAAGAGTGATGTCCTTCATTTAGTCAGTCACACAATTAAAAAGCCTTTAGTCAGTGTCTACTATTTTCCAGGCACTGTGCTTACTATTGGGGAAAGAAAGAAAGAAAGAGAGAGAGAAAGAAAGAGAGAGAGAGAGAGAAAGAAAGAAAGAAGAAGGAAGGAAGGAAGGAAGGAAGGAAGGAAGGAAGGAAGGAAGGAAGGAAGGAAGGAAGGAAGGAAGGAAAGAGAGAAGGAAAGAAAGGAGGGAGAAAAAGAAAGAAAGAGAGAGAAAAAGAAAGAAAGAAAGAAGGAAAGAAAGAAAGAAAGAAAGAAAGAAAGAAAGAAAGAAAGAAAGAAAGAAAGAAAGAAGGAAAGAAAGAAAGAAAGAAAGAAAGAAGGAAAGAAAGAAAAGATAAAGGGAAAGAAAGAGAAAAGAGAAAGGGAAAGAAAGAGAGGAAGGAAGGAAGGAAGGAAGGAAGGAAGGAAGGAAGGAAGGAAGGAAGGAAGGAAGGAAGGAAGGAAGGAAGGAAGGAAGGAAGGAAGGAAGGAAGGAAGGAAGGAGACAAACCTCATTTCTTCCTAGGCTGTACTCCCAACTTCCTCTCCCATGACCCTCTGGGTACCTTGGTCTCCCAGCTTTTCAGCTTTGTTTTGTGTGCTCTTACCCCATCAGAGTGTAAGTTCCTTGAGCACAGGGACCATCCATTCTTCCTGCTTGCATCTGTGTTTCCAGTGCTTGGCACAGTATTTGGAATATGGTAATTACTTAATAAGTACTTGATGAATTACTGAAACAACCCTTGTTCTTAAGGAGTGCACATTCTAGAAGGGAAACCATAAATAAACACCAAATGTATTGAGAGGCAGCACAGAATGAGCATTTATTAGTCAGAGCATTAAGTGCTCTGTTAATGAAGGAGGTGATGTTACTGGTTATCATTGGCTTTCAATATAGTTCTACTGGCCAGTCATATTGTTCTGTCAGTTATGACAGGTAGATACATTCAAGACATAAAGAAAGAATAAATGATTGGAAAGCCTTTCTGTGATCAATGATTACAAAAGAAACAAAAAGCAGTATGAATTACATCCTATAATATATAGCTTTCTGCGTGGACAGAGACACCTTAAAATGTTTATGATCTATTTAAAAAAAAATTGATACCCATCTATGGTGGAAGATGCTTTCTACTTTTTCAAATGAAAAAAATTACTAAAAATAGACAAATTTGTCATCAGCACTTCTGACTTAGGGGTTTCTTTCCCCCTTGGACAATGACTTACTTAATTAGGCGTAAAAGAAATTCAGCATGCTAAGTCTGCCTCCTCCAACCCATATGACCTCGGAGCAAGTCACGTCACCTCTTTGGGCTGCAGTTTCTTCTTCTGCAAAATGAGGGGGATGGAATAGATGATCTTTAAGAAACCTTCCGGTTCTGGATCTATGGTCTCATGATCTACAATACTACCCCCAAATGAAGTTATTTCTCTGTCACTGACACACTCCTGACTCGGGTTCCATTGATATCTAATCATTTGGGGTATGTAACTTTGCCTCCAACCCAAAAAGCATTAGTAACTTGATATCAGGCCCTGTTTTCTATTCATACATTAAAGCAATGATGTCAAACTCAAACAGAAAAGAGAACGCTAAACCATAAATAAGAATCCCTGTAGGCCACAGATTCACTTAGGAAACCACATATTAATATTATCTATTGTATTTTAATTCTTTTAAATATTTCCCAATTACATTTTAAGTGTCGTTCAGGCAGCACTCAGGAGTGTTGTATGAGCCTCGGCTTTACAGAAATGACTAACTACAGGCAGAGAAGATGAGAGCCTAATTCCAAGATAGAAACATCATCCCCTTTGCTCATACTTTCTGTGCAGCAGGTTTGGCTAGGAAGAGAGCTTTAAGTACCTGAATGGGGTGAGAGCGGGTGTCACCAGAAAGGTAAAAAAGAACAGAATGGAGAAACTCTGAGAAATGAAAAACAATTTTGTCCGAAGTTGGCACTATTCTGCAAATTCTAGAGCAGGGGTGGGGAACCCTCAGCCTCAGGACCACATGTAGCCCTTTAGGTCATCAAGGGCAACTCTTTGATCGAGTCCAAGGTCCTCCTCTTAGAAATGGGTTGTTTTCAGAAAGTTAGTCTTTGGGGTTTTTTTTTTTTTTAGGCTCAGTAAGCACGTTCCATTAAAAAGAATGTTATAAATGTTTAAGTCCCCAAGACAATCCATAACAGCCTGTTTAGCCCATAATGGGATGGAATTATAGTACTAATAGGACTATTTCAGCTGCGTTATGGATTTAATAGACTTTTGTGCATTATTATGGAAACATATCCACAGTATTGCTTCCTTAGAGAAAATGAAGTCCTTTGCACAGTGGGCAGAGAACACGATGACCCTGGGAACTCATCCTTTCCAATCCCTTTCACTGCCCACTCCTTTCCTCTCCCTCCTGTGGTAGCTGTCTGGGAAACAGAGAATCCAGCAGTCCCAGGGATGCACCTTCCTCCCTCCCCACAGCTGTGGCTGCGTGTTAAGATGGAAGCATAGGGGCTCAGGGAACACTTCTTGCTTTCTGCAGGGAGTCTGTCCTCTCCACCAGCTTGGAATAGGCCCCTGGTTTGATGTAAGGAACGTTTATAAAAGAAGCAACAATATCAGTCCAGATTATTGAATGGACTTTGGACATATTTATTATGTATTTACTTGTTTGCAGGTCTTGAGGGCAGAGGCTTTTTACTTTTTATCTTTGCATCCCTGATGTCTAGCAACGTGCCTGGCACTTCACAGGTATTTAGCAAATACTTGTCGAACTGAATAGACTTGCCAGGAGATACGTAGCATTTGCCGGGTTCTGTGTTATGCTTGTTATCTGTGTGTTTGTCTCCAGTCTCCCACAATGGAAGCCTCTTGTTCATTTTTGTATCACTCACTGTCTTCCACTTAGCAGGATCTCAGTGAATGGTTATTATACTAAATAGAATTTAAAATGCCCATTAAAGTCAATGAAGGCTAAAGGTGAAAATATCCTGACATACTAATGTCCTAAAGCTCTGGGGGTCATTGACAGTAGGCAGTTGGCAAGGATAGTTTTTGTTACTGAAATGACTTTATCCAAGTTAGGATTGGTTTTATGCATAGGGTGGAAAGAATGTTTTTTATTAGTGGTTCATGTGGACACACAGACGTAATCAGAGTATGCGTTTGCTTGGGCTTTTAAAGTTCTTTCAGAGAAAGGAAGAAAACAGAAAAAAAATTTAATGTACTCAGGAGAAAAATGACATTTTTTTCTTCCTCTGGTCATTTACCTTGACATGGTCATGTGTGACCACTTTACAGCATAGAACATGAGTTAAAGACATGATAACTTATGGATTATTTTTTCTACTCACTGATGAAGTAAAGGAGGTTTAAGAATCTGTTATCATCTAAAAACTGATCCCTGATCCTATTTATCAGACCACTCAAATGCTTTCCTTTATTCTTTGCAATTAAAAAAACCCTAAGATTTTTAAAAAATGCAAATTAATGCACTGTGATAATGAACACTAAATCTGTGTCTACAAAGTTAATATGAAGTAGAAAATTGAGATAACTGTCCAGATAATACATCCCTGCCATGAATTTGTCTTTTTACCTGAATATTTTCAATGTTTTCTCATAAAGGCATTATTTTTTTGGCCCAAAGAATTCAGAAAATTGCTTCAATTTTCCATTTCTCAATCTCCCAATGGAAATGACATTAGCTGACAACTGACTATAGTTGCCAACATGCATTTCTCAAGCTGGAAGTATGGGAAGGTTCTCTGAAAGTTCCAATTTCTGGTAGAGCAGAAATAATACTAAAATTGGAGACTGAATCAAATCCTTGCCTTCCTATTTACTGCCCATTGTTATTGCTGTGTTTGTCCTTCATTTTTGAAGAAGACCATGACATCAGAGAAATGATGACATGACTTGCACTTGACTTTGTTTTGAGTGAGGGAGGGCTGTGCAGGTCACCAACCTCACTTTCTCCTCCTGAGCCATCTGGATCCAGTGACCAGATATTCATCAGGATGACTAGAGATGGCCCAGGATGCAAAATAGCCATTTTAGGCTGGCCTTTTCAGGTACTCACTTAGAG
This sequence comes from Bettongia penicillata ogilbyi, assembly GCA_023548195.1. Classification (NCBI taxonomy): domain Eukaryota; kingdom Metazoa; phylum Chordata; class Mammalia; order Diprotodontia; family Potoroidae; genus Bettongia; species Bettongia penicillata. Next base: position 20,702,351 of record JAJHZJ010000009.1, on the reverse strand, counting down.
GGAGGTAAGTGGATAGGTCTCTTTAAGAAGTAGTCAGGGAATGGCCCTTTTAATGAGCGAAAGAAAAAAAAACCTAAATGAAACTGGGCCCATATGACCTTACAAATCACTTGACTTTTCTACATTTATTTTCCTCATCTCCAAAATGAGGGTCAATCTACATGACCTTTAAGGTTATTTCCAGATTTAAATCTACAACTCAATAAACCTAATTCTCTTACCTGTGTGCCAGAAACAAATCACATGAATCTCCAGAAGGAAAGTCTGACAAAATAATGCCTCTCTCTGCTCCAACATAATAAGGTAGTTTTGCATGGAACCCTTCCTGCACTTTTGTTAACTACCCAAGAACCTAATAAAAGACCTTTGTGAAGAAATTCAAGTTATTCTTTTACTATTTAAAATTTTACTTTAAAAGATGGTTTTGATCAGATTTGTTCAAACATGTTTTGAAAAGTTCAGAGAAGTCCCTTTTAAAAATCGCTTGCAAGGAGAAAGATGTAGTATTTTTATAGTACCTACTATGTGCCAGATACTATGTGCCCATTATGTCTCATGATTCTCCCAACAACTCTAAGAGGTACTTGCTTTTCTTCTCCCAGTTTGGAGGTAGGAAAACAGAGGCTCACGAAGGTTAAGCGGCTTGCTCAGGGTCACAAAGTAATAAGTACCTGAACATAAACTTAAACTCAAGTCTTCCAGATTGCAGAAAGAGTGCTCTATCCTCCATACCACCTATCTACCAGAAGAAAGGTTAATTTACTATAATATTTTAGATCGAATGAGTAGAATATTGGTGCCCAGAAAATATCAAAAGATGATCAATCCTAGAGGAATCGCATACTGCAGATGCAAAGTCCCTCCATTCTGTCTGGGATAGAAGTCCCTAATGCATCTTCTTCTCCATAATGCAGAGACGGTGAGCTGATCAGGTGAGGAAAAGACAATTTAGCATCTTCTCTCTGCTAAGTATAAGCAATGAAGGGCTTTTAACATCCAAACAGCTAAATGGTCTCAGGCCATTGAAGCAGAGTATAATCCCCAAAAGGCTTCTGAGGGTAAGAAAAGAGTTAGGAAAAACTTTATGTGATTTCAATAAGCAGAACTAGAGTCAAATAACAATTATAGAACTGTTGCAATTTAATAGAAGGCGCTTAGTTTGTGCCTTGGTGTTCACATTTCTTTCAGTCTTGCTCAGGAACATCTACCTAGAGTGATGTGTGTGGAGGCAGGAAAACGAGTTCAAATGTGACCTTAGATATTTATTACAGCTGTGGACCCCAGGCAAGTCACTTAATGTCAGTTTCCTTAACTATAAAATGGGGATAATAACAGTACTTGCCTCATGGGGGTTTTGTGCAGAACAATATTGTCCATGGGGCTTTCTTGGCAAAGTACTGGAGTGGTTTGCCATTTCCTTCTCCACTGGATTAAGGCAAACAGAGAAGTAACTGATTTGTCTAGGGTGACACAGACAGTAACTGTCTAAAGCTGATTCAAACTCAGGTCTTTCTGATTCTAGGTCCAGTGCTCTATCCCCTGAGTCACTTAGCTGCCTCCTAAGCAAACAGGTTAAATGACTTGCCCAGGGTCACACAGATAGTAAGGGTCTGAGGCCCTTTGAATTCAGGTCCTCTTTTATCCATCAAGTCATTTAGTGGTCTCATACGGAAATGTTAGTCATCACATTACATCAGAGGATCTTGGGCCTGTCTTATCATCACATCCCTTCTTGGTAGGCTTGGGCATATCGTCTTCCAGGGTTCGGGCAGCACCAACACAGATTAGTAACACCATTACCACCAGTCCCTCTGAGGCTATTTCCAAAGGGAGGGCAAACAGGAGAGAATGAAAATGGCACATATCCAGAGCCTAAATGCTGAGTCCTGAGCTGCTCATTCACATCTACAAATCTTATCCAGTTCATCCCACTCCATCCACTGGCCGTTGGATAAAACACCAACTCTTCAGCTTGGCATTTCAAGCCTTTCTCAGTCTGGCTCCAGCCTATCTTTCTAGCCTTATTTCCCCTTACTCCCTTGCCTGCACTCTGTGTTCCAGCCCAATTGGCTCCTCACTGATCTCATACCCTATGTTCCATTCACTACCTCTGGCCTTTGCACAGAGGAGTCCCCTTTGACCTCTCTCCTCACATCCACCTCTCAGAATCCAGGGTTTCAAACCTGATCATTCCAGTTTCTGTTACTTCCTCCCCTCACCCCAAATTACTCTGTATTTACTTATCTGTGAATACGTTGCTTCTGCCCGGTAGAATATAAACTTCATGAGGACAGGACTGTTCCTCATTTTTGTCCTTGTATCCTTGGTGGCTGATACATAGTAGGTACTTAATAAATGCTCATTGGATAAAAGAACTAACTGGCAAATGATCATCACTCACAGACTCTACCATCTGCAGAAATCTGGTCATTTCCCAAAAACCAAACCAGCCCCATCCCCCTGTGTGCTCCCCCTTAAGTACCTTGGCCATAATATCCTGGCAGAAGTGGGGAGGAAATCAATCAGCCACCCTCACCGTTGCTGTTGTCCCATTTCTTGGCACCCTTTCCCCTTCTGCCTGTGTCTCCCTTTTAAGCAGATTTGCTAGAGAAGGAATAGAAAACAAGGGGTGGGAATTAAGTTAGATTGTGAAAAGCATTGCAAAAAATGGCTCTCCATCATCATTGGCACACCTTTATTGAGGTGACCACATTGTGTCTGGTACATCTGTTCTCCAGGGATTATGAATATAAAAGCACTTTGCAAATCTTTAATCACTATGTAAACTATTATTGTGTGTGTGTGTGTGTGTGTGTGTAAAGAGGCTACTGGAGCTTTGTCTTGGAAGGGTAGGAATGGGAGACTAGGAATAATTAGTGCCACAGGGTCTGATGCCTTGATCTGTAAAGCCCTCAAAGTAATTATGGGCTAAAGGGAGGAAACGAGGTGGTCCCCTAACCCATAATTGTTATAAGATCCAATATATTCAAAAGCCATATACAAGAATATATAATACCTTTTTACATATGTAACAACACTACTAACTACCCCTTTTCACCACCACCCCCTACCACATGCACACACATTTTCCTTCCCAGAAAGTCACTTAACTATGTTTTTGGATTAGGGGGTTAGAGGGAGAGATATCCTATATATTACAACCTTATGGCCCCATTACCCTGAGAATTCTTGTCCCAATAAGAATGGAAGTGATTAAAGATCTAAAGATTATAGTGGGAACCATTTCTATTTCCTGCTATAACTATAAACATAATGCAGATTTGCAATTTATAATTCCACTTCAGCTCCAAATAATTTGCATCTAGTTCAAATTTGAAAGAAGTTATTTATACCTGCTTCCTCAGCAACACCTGCATCCCCACTAAAGCTAGACTTGCAGTTGGTGTCTGAAAGATCAGCATAGCAGACATCTTTGTCCATAATCCTCCCCTCTTGCAAAGAAGACATTTTTTTCAACCAAGTTAAAACACCATGGATTTTTTATCATAGTCTATCAGACCCAGATTTCTTCCCTTAATCTTACCCAGATTGCTTTCAGATAAGTTCCTGGCCCTTGTCTTCATGTATGTGTATATCCCTTGTCTTCATGTATGTGTATGTCCTTCGTTACCAAAGAAGACCATGCCATCAGAGAAATAATGACATGACTTGCACTTGACTTTGTTTTGAGTGAGGGCTGTGTAGGTCACCAACCTCACTTCTCCTCCAGAGCCATCTGAATCCAGGGACCAAATATTCATCAGGATGACTGGAGATGATCCAGGATGAGACATTTGGGGTTAAGTGACTTGCCCAAGGTCACACAGCTAGTGAGTGTCAAGTGTCTGAGGTGAGATTTGAACTCAGGTCCTCCTGACTCCTGCACTGGTGCTTTATCCACTGCACCACCTAGCTGCCCTTGTCGTTATGACTTAGAACCTAAAACAACTATGGCATTTGTTTTCACTCATAGGAGTCCCCTATCTCGACTCTGTCCCTGACATTTGATGATTGCTCCAGACAAAATTGATAAGGAATTAGAGAACTCCCAAGACTATGCATATATGTGTAGGTACATATATACATGTATACTTACAATATACATATATACATATGTGCGTGTATACATATATACGTGTATATGTATACATGCACATATGTGTGTACACATACACATATGTATATATACATGTGTGTTAATTGGTTAATGATGTCCTTTGTGTTCAAAGAGGACCAAAAGGACATCATGAAATGGGGTCAACTGTGTGTGTCTGACTGTGGCTCATCAGACCAACATGAACTTGGAAGGCTCTACCACAGGTTGGACACAAATAGTCCATAATGAACATCTGGAGTGGAGATGTTTCATTTCTTTTGAGCTACTGTGATTCTGCTTTGCTCATGGAGTACAGCGCCTTCGATGTGGTCCCCCCTTGCTGGGTGGTAGTGCAATATGTGTTGGGGGTGGGGATAAGTCCTGTTTGATTCCCAGTACCTGATCCAGACATATATCCAGGCTCCCACCATAAGGTTTTGCTATCATGACCAATCTGACAAATGGAGACAGATGACAGGCAAGAGTAACATGGATTTAAAACATAGATTCATTTGTAGAAGACTTCAGAAGTGAATGTTGGAAGTATGAATAGTATGATTTAATAAAATTAGAAAGAACAGTGGAGGCGAAAATAAATCTATGGAAAGTATGATATAAGACCAAATTTTAAGCCTTCCAATTATATGGTTTAAATCTTACAAATGGAAAGTAATGAGTTCAGAAGTCATTCAATCCTATATATACCTGAATACAAAGCTCCTTGACAATATCTTTTGGATTGTCATCCAGGCACTACTGAAGATCTCTTGGGATGGGGAACTGGTTACTTTTTGAGGATTCCATTCTGTTTTGGTTTTTCCATATATAAAGAGTCAATTGCTGACCTCTTAGATCATGATCCAGTTTTACCATCTTCAAACATCAGTGAATTCCTACTACTCAATTTCTTTAAGCTTTTTCCATATAACATTTCACTTGTGACCTCACTAGAACCTAACACTAACTCCAGCAATAAAGGGGAAAGGTCCTTGGATATCTGACATAACTAGAACAAACCCTTGCATTAAAGTCCTTCATATATTTGCTCCTTGAGGCCCTCCCTCAGAACCTTATTGACTTATCTGATACACAATTCTAAGAATTTTGATTATGTTTCTGGGTTCACTGAAAAACATGTTAGAAGTAACATACTAGTCTAGGGGTAGGGAAACTGTGGCCCCAAAGCTACAGAACAAATTTCTTTAATTAAAAGGATTTGTTCTGTGAAGTTTGGATTCAGTCAAAGGGCCACACCCAAGGACCTAGACGGCCAAATGTGGCCTCAAGGTTGAAGGTTCCTCAATACCCAAGGACTCATGAGAGACATGTAGCCCACCTCCAGAGGGAGAGCTAATATACTCTGAGTACAGACTGAAACATTTTTTTTCATTTTTCTTGTTTTTTTTCCCTAATATGTTTAATATGGAAATATGTTTTGCATGACTTCACATATGTAATGGGTTTCAGATTGCTCATTTTCTCAATGGGTGGCAAAAGGGCTAGAGGGAGATAGATAATTTGGAACTAAAAATTTTTTTAGGTAATATACTAGAAGATAAGATAAAGAATGCCAGGGGTGGGCTTGTGGGAGTCTGTACCCTAAATCAAGAGAAGTGACTTCCAGGTAAGAGACAGAAAAAAGTAGACTAGATGCCCTCTGTAGCCTTTTTCAGCTTCAACATTTTATGATTCTAGGAAACAGACCCAGAATTATGTTATAATATTTTATAATGAGTGTTCACAATGATGACCCTAAGTCACCAAGGAAAGGTTAAAGCATTCTTGGTTTAAAAGCCAGAGAAGTATGTTTAAGGAGACTTTCACCCAAACAGTTATTATAAAAATAGATTTGGCCACTAAAGGGGTAAGCGAACTTCAGATCTCTAGAATGTGACTTACAAGGGGCAGTTCAGACCACAATGATGACAAGTAAATGAAGTGTCTCTGACTCTGACCCATTATTGTTTGCTCCGGTTACTAATGCTGACAGATTTGGGACAGACTTTTCTCCCTAACAAAAGATAATTCAGCTCATGTTGTTTTTAGCCGACTCCTTTGCTCTTGTTTCCGTGTGTAGCTGCATTTCCCCCCTAAAATTGGAGATCTGTCTTCTTTAGGTTCAGCAGCAAAGATCTAGGAAACATCACTTGCAGAGAGATCCACACCCCCACGCCTCCTGTTAGGAGGGAGATGCAGGCTCCAAGATGGAGAGATGGACAAATAGGCAAAGATGTGCTCTCACAATTCAGCGTTGTTTCAGTTTTCCCCACACCTCCCCCCTCCAACTCCTGCTCTGATGGTGAGAAAGCATTTTCCCTGAGCAAGGGAATGCCTGGCAAACACCAAGTGAAGATTGCCACTCCCAAAGGGCTTCCTAGTAAGTACCCAAAATACGATCTGAAAATTGTCTAAAGAACTGACAAATAGAAGTAGGTATAGATTATATATATATATATATATATACATACATACATACATACATATACATACATTTGTTTCAAATGGTAGCCCTCTCTGGGGGTAGGAGGGAAGAAAAAAGAGAAAAACTTTACATGATAACTTTATTATATATTTAAGAGGAGTACAAAGTTGCACATAATAGATTTGCAATTTCATGTACATCCTCTTTTTTATTACACTAAGTTATGGAAATACTTGTTTTATTCCATAAATTCAAAATTAAGTAAAAATAAAAAAAATTTCTAGGTGAATATGACCTTCTCAACTCTAGGATTGCTGTGTACCCATTTCAGGCAAAATTGGATATGCAAACTAAGTATATCTATCCAGGATTCTCTCCTTCCCTTTTTTTATGCATCCTCCTCCGGGCATTCAGTACCCTCATGCTTCTGACCCTGTCTACTCAGAACTTTCCACTCAATCCAGTTCTTGTACGCCAGATCTTTAGTTTTTTTGTATTTCACCCCCACCCTCATCAATATTTCTCTGATTTTTATCCCACAGCTTCTCAAGGAAGCCATCCCACCTTTGGAAAGCTCTGTTAGAAAGTTTTTCCTTATAGCAAACTTAAATTTGATTCTATGGGCTTGCCCTCTAGGGAACTGGAGTCTTAGAAATAGACCAATTTAAGCAGGAACAGGGGTGGGAACGTGCAGGCTCAAGGCCACAGGGTGGCCTTCTAGGTCCTTGGGTACAGCCTTTTGACTGAGTCCAAGTTTTACAAAACAAATTCTTTTATTAAGGGGATCTGTTCTGTGAAGTTTGGATTCAGTCAAAGGGCCCCAAGTAGAGGACCTACAGGGTGTGTCACATGTGACCTTAAGGCTGCAGGTTCCCCCTCCCCGGTAGGTATTTCTGAATGAATGAATGACTGAATGTATGAATGGATGGATGGAAATGCATTTATTAAGCATTTACTAAATGTGACAAATCATGGAGACAAATATAAAAGTGGAAAAGTCTTATTCCTTTCCTTAGGTGTACGTAGCAGCTGCTGATGGGAAATGGGAGTTGGACTGACCTCAAGTAAATTATATTCTAATAAGGGATGGCACATATAGGGAAAAGGGATGTGTTAATTCAGGAAAGAATGCATTGATTTGGGAAGTCAACAGGATGGTGAGTGAAGACCTAGCAGCCTGTTGACATGCTCTTTCCAGTAGCAGTAGCAGTATTGACTTGATTATGGTTCTGAGGTTCCATTATGGAAGATTTGGGGCTCAGGAAGGGGAGAGAAAAATATCTACTTGGCAGCTGAGTAGATGGTAAGATCTGGTCATCTAGAAGGTACAGTGTCAGGCAGGATGGTTGTTGGCAAAGAAGACAGCCAGCAGAAAAGTATAAAGCACTGCTGCGCTGGTTAAATACAATGGACCTAGTTGAGAGTATTGAGTGCCCCAAGGCATGGTCTCTGGTCCCTGGGTTTATCATTGCATGGCAAGATTAGGTGGTAAGAAAACTGTCATTGTTGTCAGAGCCTGAATTAATGGACTCACCAGGCATTCTAGCTATTTCTGTCTACCTGTCCTCCATTCTCCCTTTAGGTGAAGGAGCCCAGTCTGGTCTACTGTTGCATGACAGTATTGCCTAACATTGCATCTGTTACCAGCATTCAACCTTTAGGATAATTCCCAAACCACATACTAATCAACCAGCTTTACAGGGCTGAACCAAGAGTAAAGATAAGAAAGAATTGGCAGGAGACGAGGTCAGAGCAAGGTGGTAAATGAATAGGTTGGGAAAATCTTACGGTATACAGCAGGCTTCCAAGATCAGGGCTGGGCAATCAGAAACCCAAGTGGGTGGGCAGAGGGTATCCAGAACCCAGGAAGAGAAATTGAAAGGTGGTAGAGAGATGGGGAACCCATGCAGGCGGAGAGACTGGGCAATGGAAGGAAAGGGGATCCAGGGAGGGGATCTGAACAAGAAGTACAGCAGCTGATGCTTCCGCAGCAGCAAGCAAGGAGGCTGTCCCAGGATCAGCCCCTGGCTTCAGGTCAGGTGCTTTCATGCATTTGCTATAAAGGGAGGAATAAATCCCCAAGTTTAACTGGCTTGGTACCAAAGATAAGTGAAAACACGTGGCTGCAGCAGTGATTGATTGGTCAGGGCAATGCCTTAGAAAGCTGCCCAACTTCCATTTCCCAGCAGCGGCTGCCCACAGCTGAGGGAAGGAACAAGACTGAAAACTCAGATCTAACAGTGTCCTAAGGAAACTAGTTCTTATTGTGCATGAGGGGAGAGAAACAAGGTCGATAAGTTCAAATAACCATCCCCTGAAAGCAGGTCCTTTTAACAAAGATCCATAAAGGCCCAGGATTCTTTCTCTGCTGTCTTGTGGGGAAGGAGATGATTGGGAATGACTGAAATATTTTTTATAAACATAGGCTTTGGTTTAAAAAAAAAAGGCAAGTAAATTGGTAGTATGGTTTAAAGAATACTAACCCTGGAGTCACAGGACCTGAGTTCAAATTCTGTGTCTGGAGTTTGCAATTTGTGGGACCTGGGACAGACCACTTAACCTCACCAGGCCTCAGTTTCCTCATCTGCAAAATGATGGGGCTCACTGGCCTCTAAAATCTCTTCCTGCTCTAGATGGATGAACCTTTAAGTCACTGTAGATCTCCTTCATATCTTAACAGAACCAATTTCCAACATTTAATTCTTATATTTGAAAAAAATTTGCGTGTAAAATCTTGGTGCCATTCTGTTGAACTAGAACTTTTTTTTCAGCATAATTATAGTAATGGTAATCTAGAGTCATATGAGGTAGGAAAGATGTCTCAAAGGGCAAGATACATCTCTTTAGTTCAGAAACAGCAAATGAAACCCACAAGAACCATTAATGCCCACTTTACATAGCAGTGAATGAGTCCCGCCTTGGTGAACTTGAAGGCATCCAATATTGACTGACCCATTCGGTTCTGGAGACACTAGAGAGGGGTCAGAGACAAGTAAAATAAAGTGAAGGGAAAGAGAAGCAGACTTATTAAAAAGGGATGCAAGAGAATATGACAAGTTGGCGACGAGAAAAGAAACCTAAGAGATGTCTATCCAGCTGCCAAGACTGTGCAGGAGCTTACATAGAGTACAAAAGAAATTGGAGAGGGTCAGTTTGTACTATAGGCAGGGAGAATGTAGCAACATGAAAATTATCCTCTGTGGGCCAGCTTTGTGCCTAATACAGGCCAATGTACTGCCAGCCACAAAGGGACCAAAGGATATTTGGGAGTGGCAAGGAGGATGCTGTTTTCACCTTGACAACCACCATAAAAAGATGTAGATAAAAGGGAAACCAGCTGAAAACTACCCAAATCACTTTGGGAAACCTTCCAGAGACCTCAAAGGATGTGCCATCCACGTCATATGTTGTATGCCCAACCCTGTGTTAGGTGCCATGGTGAAGAAGAAAAAGTGAGGGGGTGAGGAGAGAGAGACAGAAACAGAGAGAGACATAGAGAGACACACAGAGAGAGAGAGACAGAGGCAGGGAGACAGAGATAGAGATATAGGCAGGGAGACAGAGAGAGATGAAAAGAGGAGAATTACTTACTGACATTTAGAGAAATCAGTGCCTTGATATGTACCCCTATTTCCAGCTTACCTCATTAGATACTTCAGGGAATTTCTCCTTGGGTGAGGTTAGGGACTCTCCTGGTTCAGTTGAGATCTGGTTCAGTGGGAGAGCTCATCTACTTTGTGAATTGTCTGGTTCATTCTAATAACTCTTTGATTTCTGTTTGTTATTGATTTGGATAAATAAGTTTATATGCTAGTCAGTGTTTGTGATGGTCTTTTCATAACATCTGATGGGAGAGGAGCCAAACTTTTGGATATAGTTTTGGGTGTTCCTTCCCGGGTAAGTCTTAGTGACCAAGAAAATGACTTGAATTTAAAAATGGTTTCCTCTAGACAAGTAAGAACAGAGCAGATCAACCTCATGGCCCCTGTCTCTTACTGCTCTCCAGGAAGGAATCAAAGCCTTCCATTTGAGAGGGGTGGTTGAGCTTCTAGAGTTATCTATTCACACCTCTTTTTAATCTCCATTTAGATGAACCCATATGGGCATAAATATATCCCTCCACATGAGAACACATCAAGGCCCAGAGAGGTTAATCTGGTTTACTCAGTGCCACACAGCTAATTAATGACAACACTGAGGCTAAAAACTGGGTCTTTTGCCTCAATCCCCTGCTCTTTCCATATCGTCAGGCTGGATGTTTTGGTATCTGAGAGATTGCAAAAGAGTAGGAAAGACACTCCTATGTCTGTATTGGATTAGGGACTCTATGAAACAGGAGTATTTACAATCTCATCCTTTACAATCAAGAGAGTCTGACTGGGGGTGGGGACTGGTCAGGGAGAGAAGAGAGATGCTAACAAATCATAAAGGACAAAGGACAGAGAGCTGAAAAGGGAGAAGAGCTGATGCAAAGTGTTTTTCTAGTAAGCACTGGGCTGGGAGTCAGGAGACCTGCTTCAAGGCCTGACTCTTACGCTGACTAGCTGTGTGATGTCAGGTGAGGGGTTTAACCTCTCTGAGCTGCAGTTTCCTCATCTATGAAATGAAAAGGTTGGACAAGATGATCTCTAAGGTTACTTCTAACTCTTCCATTCTGAGTCTAATGAAAGTGTGAGTACTTTGTGAACATTTGTGGGAGATTAGTCATCTTATGCAAAACAGGCTATATCTGTCACTTCTCCTCTGTGAAACCCTCGCTTCCACGAAATTTATTTTAAGAACTGTGTGAGAGAAGAGAAAATGTCACGGGCAACCCTGTGAAAATCCAGTCATCCCTGAACATGTGAGCTCAAGTAACCTGGGCATCTTGCTGGTTGTCTCAGGGGTTAAAAATGGTTGCAAATGCCATCTGCCCAGGAGCACCTGTAGGAGACAGTACCCTTGGATTATAAATCAGGGTAGGCTGTGCACTTGGCCTCTCCCTACCTCAGCGTTACTTTGGGTAGAGATGACCACAGAGCATTCATTGAACCCTAATTCACTGTTTGTAAGGCCTTTGGAAATCTTTTGCTAAAGAGGCAACTGGAGTGGGCACCGGTCCTGGAGCGATGAAGACCTGAGTTCAAATCCAGCCTTGAGCCACCTTGGGCAAATCACTTACATTCTGTCATCCTCAGTTCCCTTATCTGTAAAATGGGGAAAATAATAGTATCTACCTCTGAGGGTTGTTGTGAGGATGAAAAGAGATAATATTTGTGAAGCACTTACCAAGCCTTAAAGCATTATATAAATGGTAGTTATTATCAGATACAAGCACCAGCTCACTCCCCACAGTCTACAGAGGAAGGAAGAGGCTCTTCTCAGGTATAGGGGTAGAAGTGTGGTATAATACAAAGGGCTTTGAACTAAATAAAAAACAAAAGAGGTCTAGGTGTGCCTCAATCCCTTTTTAACCATATGACTTGAGCAAAGGTCCTTAATTGTTCTCTAGGCTTGTTTCCTCATGCGAAATAAGGGGGAAGGGTGTGGAATTAATAAGGTTTAGAGTCCCTTCCAATATTAACATTCTATTATTTGATTTGCTTTAGCAAATCTCTGTTTGGAATGCTTTTCCTCTTCTCCTCCACCTTTTGGAATCCCTAGTGCCATTCAAGGCTCAGCTCAGAGTGCCATTCAAGGCTCAGCTCGAGTCCCCTTCTCCATGAGGTCTCTCTTGATTTCATCCAATTTTTAGTGCTCCCATCCCCCATTCAAAGTACATTGTTTACTTGGTATTGACTTGTCTATTAATTATTTTTCATCCATTTAGAATAAAACTTCTTGAGGACATAGACTCTGTTTCCTCAGCACATAGTAGGAGCTTAATAAATGCTTTTGGAATAGAATGGAAGAAAAATGAAAAGAAGTAAAGAAAGGGGATAGGATAGAACAGAATGGATTGGAATGGGACTGATGGATGGTCTCCCTTTCCCATTTGAAAAAGGCTTCTGAGAACAAGTGACAACATAAGTGAGCAACGCCCCATGGAAGCCTGAACTATAGAGCAGCAGTTGAATTAAAATTAAGAATTCCCAGCCTATTGACACCAGGACTAGAAGGTTCAATAGTAAACCTTCTGAAAGGACTTCATGGTGCTTCATGGCCACTCTCTTATCAATCCATTGTTGGTACTGTTGAGTTATTTCAGTCATGTCTGACTGTTCACGGCCCCATTTGGGTTTTTCTTGGCAAAGATATTGGAGTGGTTTGCCATTTCCTTCTCCAGCTCATTTGACAGATGAGGAAACTGAGGTCAACAGGGTTAAGTGACTTGCCCAGGGTCACATAGTTAGTAAGGATCTGATATCAGATTTTAAAAGCAAGTCCTTTTGAAGTAGAGGACATGTCAGTGACCAGGCTGTATGCAGTTATGAGTAAAAAACTGAGGCTATAAGGATTTACTAGGATGATAGTTTTAAAGGTAGGAGGGACCTTTGAGATAATCTAGTCCAATGCCCTCATTTTATAGATGAGAAAACAGGCCCAGAAAAGCAAAGTATCTTTCCCAAAGTTTCACTGTTAATAAACTCTACTAGTCAGGAACTCAGCCCAGGTCCTCTGACTCAAAATCAAATGAGATATTTGTAAAAAAAATTTAAAAAAAAATAAACACTTAACAAAGTGTCTGGCACATACTATGCCCCTTCCTGTTCTAATAGTGCACAAGGCTGCTTTTCACAGAGCCTTTATGGGGCAGAAAGGGAAAGGTAGAAGACCCAGGAGATGACTGAACAAGGCCCCAAGGAATACCTTGAAGCTAATGGTCAAAGTGGGGGGCAGCTAGACAGGCAGGTAGAGCAACAAACAGAACAATGGGCCTTGGAGTCAGGAAAACCTGAGTTCAAATCCAGCCTTAGACCCTTACTAGCTGTGGGATCCTGGGCAAGTCACTTAACTCAGTTTCCTCATCCATAAAACAAACTGGAGAAGGAAAGGGCAAATCAATCCAGTATCCTTGCCAAGAAAACCCTAAATGGGGTCATGAAGAATCAGACACAACTGAAATGACCGGACAACCACAGCCATCAAAGGACAATTCAGGTAATAATGGAAGACAGTTCAAGATTGAGAGCCAAAATGAGTGTGTAGATAGACTCCTCCTCTAGGAGTTCTGAGAAGGGAAAAAGAACAGCGAGAGCCGTGATAATTGGGGGAAGCCTTCAGAGAGTGGGAGTGATGAGCAGAAAATAGGTGAGATTTGAATAAGTAGTGAGGAAAGAGAAGTGGAAGAGGAGGACAATGGATTGAGTAGGTGAGAGGGAGGAGGGTGGAACATCATGAACAAAATGGCAAAGTGAGAACGCACAAGACATGATGGGAGATGAATGATATGAAGCAAGATATACAAGATGGAGCTTCAGCTGAAACCCTCGGTAGCCATCCACAAGTCTTCAAACTCTCCCTCTCTCTCTCTCTCACAGACACACATACACACACACACACACACACACACACACACACACACACGCACACAAGAAAAGGAATAAATATAAAGTAAGTAAGTGCCTGCTTTGTCTCAGGCACTGTACTAAGCATTTTAAAAATGCTATCTCATTTGATCATCACAATAACTCTGTGAGGACGGTGCTCTTATTATCCCCATTTTACAGCTGAGGAAACTGAGACAGAGGTTAAGTGACTTGCCTAGGGTCATATAGTTAGTAAATATCTGGACAGATTTGTCCTCAGGGCTTCCTAACTTCAGGCTCCACTGTCCCCTGGCTGCCCAAAGAGGCAGGATGGTGTCATTGAAAGAACCCTTGAGTCTGAATCAAAACTGCCACAGTAAGGCAAGTCACTTCAATTTTTCTGAACTTTGGTTTTCTCATCTCTCATCTCTTTAATTTGGATTAAATACTTCATGAGTGTTTAAGTATTATATGTCTCAATAGATCACTACATATAGATTGAACTCTTAAGCCCAGATCTCTATGAAGGGGGAGGAAGCATAAACATATAAACAGTGAAAAACACAATTCAACAAACTTTTTCTTCATATAAAGAATTTTTTTTTCTAAATCTCCTTCATTTCTAAATAGGCAACTTCCCCTCTCCCCTCCCTCATAGAGGAGCCCCCTTTTAACAAAAAATTTAAAAAGAAAAAAGTTCAGCCAGACTAATCACCAACTTCATCTGACCATACTTTATATGCAATATTCCATCCCATATTAACTCATTTCTGCAAAAAAGGGAGGAGATATATTTTCTTTTCTCTTTTTGGATGTAAAACCTAATTATTAGGTACCTACTGTTGCCAATACAAAGACAGAAACAAAAAATCCCTGCCTCTAGGAATTTATTTTGGTGGTGGTGGGGCAAATTAGGGGGAGATTTATGACCTGAGAAAATTGAATACAAAATATATACTAAGTAATTTTCAGAGCTAGAATACCAGCAAACAGGTGGGGTTAGGCTGAATTTTCACTGACAATCAGAATTCTTAGGAGAATAAATGTATTCCAGGTAAGTCACAGGAAATAATGTTGATTCCAGGTCACACTTCTTATATGAGCAAATCTGGAGGAGAAGCACAGCCTAATACTGTAAAACTGAGTTATAGATATATATGTATATATACCTGACCCTCCACAATCTGGTGCCAGCCTTATCTTAAACAACTTCTTGCCATGTAATACTCTGTGCTCAGGACAAACTGGCTAGTACATACCCTGTGCTTGTCTGCCCCTGGGAGCAGAGTTCTCCATTACTGGAATGTCTTCCCTCCCTTTCACAGACTGTTGAATCTCTGCCCTTACTTAAGATCCACATAATTAAATGCTACCTCTTTCATGAAAATTCCTCGATCCCTTCGTCACTAATAACCTCCCTTCCCCCAGGCTTCGCACGATCCTTTGTTTTGCATTTCTCTAATGCACTTGTAAAGTCTTTCATACTAATATTATTTATGTATGTATCATTTCCATCCTGCAACCTCCCTAAACCCCACTATCTATAAGACTGTTCCAACAGGGTACAAACTTTGGCAGATTCCACCAGTATGAAAAAGGCTTGTGGTAGGTAGATGGTGTAATGGCTGTTTCAGAGCCAGTGTAGGTGCTCCAAGGCCCATGTCCTGGTGGATACACCTCACAATGAGACAGGTAAAGAAGGGAGGTATTGCTAAAGAATGTTGAATTTGGAATCAGAATATATTTATTTACAGCTAGAAGGAGCCCCAAGATCTCTCTAGTTTCCACAACTATGTAAGCTGAAGCTTAAAGAAGTTAAGCAACTTGTCCAAGATAGCACAGATAATGTCTTTGGTGAGCACTGAACCACACTCCTCTGATTCCAGAGTCAGTGCTCTTTCTATTGACCATGTTGCTTCAAGTCAAAGTATCTAGACTGAAATCCTGCTACTTACTCTGTGACCTTGGATAAGTTGTTTAACCTTCTGTGCCTCAGTTTCCCTCATTTGTAATGTGAAGGGGTTGAATTAGAAGATCTTGAAAATCTATTCCATCTCTAAATAGATGGTCCCAGGAGGCTGGCTGTAAGGCAATGAATTTTTTAGTCACAGTAACTCAAAGCCAACCTACTTAAATAATAATGGAATAAACCTAAACAGAGGGAATGTACATCCAGAGGGAAATCATAGAACTTATCAGAAGTATTGATGTCATATTCTCCTATTGACAGAAAGAACCATGAAGGGACACTGTCTTATTTAATGTTTGAAAGCTTTTCTCAGTGTCTAGAACAGTATTCTGCACACAGTAGTCACTTAATGAATGTTTGTTAAATAGAATTGAGTGGCAAAATAGGTACTTACTACTTATTTGATTGTAGTATTTGAAATGGGAGAAATGCATCAACTCAAATAAATCTCCCCAAAGGGATGCAGAAAATATTACCTATGATTTCCTTCGCTGATTTCTTCAAATGACAATATGAGACAAATCTGCTCTACATAGTAGTGTCTAGGTAGCTCAGTTGATAAGAGGGCTGGACCTAGAGTCAGGAAGACCTGAGTTCAAGTTCAGCTTTTTGGGCACTTAACCACTGTGTGACCCTAGGCAAGTTACTTTATTACCTCTGCCTCAGTTTTCTCATCTGTAAAATGAGACCAATATCAGTGTCTACATCCCAGGGTTATTGTCAAGATAAAGTGAGATCTATTTGTAAAGCACTTTGCAAAACTTTAAAGTGCTATATTATTACTGTTCAGGAGTTTTCATGGCAAAGATACCGGAGTGCTTTGCCATTTCCTTCTTCAGCTCATTGGACAGATGAGGAAAAGATGAGGCAAACAAGGTGAAGTGACTTGCCCAGGGTCACACAGCTAGTGAGTGTCTGAGGCCGTATTTAAACTCAAAAAGATGAATCTTCCTGACTCCCAGCCCTCTATCCACTGCACTGCCTAGCTGCCTCAAAAGTATCATATAAATGCCATTATTATTTAGCAAAAATTTTCATGTCACTCATAATGAGCTTTGCCCTATGTCTTTTTCTCCCCTCTTATTCTATAACTTAAGAAATGTCATGGAATAATGAGCATGATAGAAGTTTGAGGAAAATTTTTCAATCTGTTTTCCTTGAGAGCCCAGGCAGAATCACCCACCTAGCAGGTTTGCATGACTGGAGATGGAAAATAAATTCATTAGCCAACTAAAGAAGACTACCTCCTGCACCTTTAGCTTTCAAGTCTACAGATATCTAATTTTTTTCAGGTTTGCTTAAAGAACAAAGCAGATTAGCAGCATCTGTAGCACTCAAATGAACCAAGGAGATACACTCTTTCCCCTGGAAAGTCCTTAGTTGGTACAATATTTGTGGAGTCATTAAAGAGTGTAAGATGCTTCAAGTTTTTGTGTATTCACCTAAGGAGGATGAAGGAAATTGAGCTTGAGTTTGTCATTCCCTCTTCAACCAAAGACAAGGCAATTCTGTGAGGTTTCTTATCTAACCCTACAGAAGAACTGGGGGGCAGAGATGAGGAGGTCTTTCAAAATTAAATTGCACATTCCAATAATAAGGATGTTGTTTTTTCCTTTTAAAAGCACCATGGAAATATTAGGGCACCTTTGATTCTCTTTTAAAACAATAGGACTTCTGTACAAAATAGTTTGCATTTATTAGGAATTTATAATATGCTGGGAACTGTGCTAAGAGTTAGAAATTCAAAGAAATGCAAAAACATGATTCCTGCTCTTAAGGAATTCACATTCTAATGGAAAAGACATCATGTAAGCAACTAGTATTTAGAAAATATATACCAGGTATTTGGAGGGCATTTCAGAGGGAAGGCACTAGCTGTGATGGGTGAGACAAAGGCCTGTTGCAGAAGGTAGAATTTGAGCCGTCTTGAAGAAAGCCAAGGAAGATGTCAGGCAGTAGAGGCTGGAGGAAGAGCTATCTTAGGATGTCAAAAATTATCCCAGGGTCAATTAGCAGGGATATTTTGAGTAATCCCATTGTATTGGGTAGGGGGTGACTGTGTGAAGTGGACAAAAATTACTCCATAATCTTATCCCATATTTTCCCTATCTTCTCAATCATCAATCTCCCCCCTAAGAGAAACCAGCCTTCCCTAGGCAGTGACCCAAATTGAGGGTCTTTCTAATCTCTTCCTTCCCCATCAAAACCAGCCTGGCAAGAGTCCCTTTCCCTTGGGGTCGGGCTCTCAAATTCTGTGAAGTGACAGTTATCTGATAAAGTAATCTGGGATAAACTATTAATGGTTGATAATGGAAGAAAAGCTTTCACCTCCCAGGGGAATTTGCATTTCAACAGATAAGACCCAGAGGCAAAAAAAAAAAAAAAAAAAAGCCACTATTTCCCAAGTTAACTTGACCTAAAAATTTGAGGAAATCCAGAAATGCCAATCTAGATACTGTCTTGGGTTGGTGTACATAATCTGGATACGAAAGGTTTGGGGGGACTCTTTGGGAACAAAATAAAAGAAGTTAAGTCCATTTTCATTACTGAAATTGCTACACCGTAAATGTTTTTAAACATAATTTCATATTTATTATTTCGGAGGGGGAATTATTGTTAGCATCAATATTTTCTCATGGTAAACCCCTATTTCCATTGCCTAAGACAGAAGGGTGGTGCCATAGAGCAATATTTGAGAATCACTGCTTTAGGTCAGTAGAAAGGATTCCCAAATAACAGGAATTTCAAACGCTGGTCCATTGGAAGAAACATTTGAGGGGAAGACTGGCCACTATCTCACCATCTGGCACAATGAATATAGTGATAGACCTGAAGTCAATAAGCATTTATTAAGCACCTATTATATGTCTGTCACTACATTAAGTGCTGGGGATATAAAGAAACTAAAAAGATAATACCTGGAATAGATAGCTAAGTGGCATGGTGGATAGAGCACTAGTCCTGAAGTCAAGAGGACCTGAGTTTAAATATGACCTCAGACTCTTGCTAGCTGTATGACCCTGGGCAAGTCACTTAACCTCAGATTGCCTCTAAAAAAAAGTACCTCAGGGAATTCATAGTTTAGGCAGGGATACAACATTCAAAAGACTATATAACAAGATATATACATGATAAATTGGAGGTGATCCATAGAGAGAAGGCTCTAACATTGAGGGGGATTGGGAAAAGCTTCTCACAGAAGGAAGGATTTTAGCTGGTACTTGGAGGAATTGAGGAGACAAAGTTGAGGAAGAAGACAATTTCAGACATATGGACAGCCAGTGAAAAAGTTCAAAATCTGGAGATGGCATGTCTTGCTCAAGGAACAGCAAAGAGGACAATGTCCCTAGATCTCAGAACTCATGGTGGGGAAAACTGTCAAGTCAGTCAGCCAGGCAACTGTGTTAAGTGCTAGAGTGAGGAGAAAGTCTTGGATGCCAAAGAGAACTTTATATTTTAGCCAGGAAGTGATAGGGGACCATTGCAGTTTGCTGAATTGTTTCCAGAGACAGGGGCGCTGGGGTTTGGGGGGTACAGCGGCAGTAGCAGGGTGACAGATCTACTTTAGGATTATTCATTTGACAATTGAGTGGAAGAAGCACTGCAGTGGGAGAAAGACTCAGGGTGGAGAGACCAACTAGTAGGCTTTTGCAATTGCCTAGACCTAAAATGATGAGGGCCTCCCACCAGGATGGTAGCAATGTCCGAGAAGAGAAGGGAGCTTATAGGAGAGATGTTATTAAAATCACATCAACAGAATTTGGCAGCTGTAAGCATAAGCAAAGTGAATTTCTGTTAGTATTCTTTGGAGTTTGGTTTTCCAGCATCCATGGCCATAACAGTATCTTGTACCCAGATGTTAGCTATGGTTCAAAACATCTCCACCACAACTCACATAGATTGTAAGGGCCAGGTGTTGCCTGTTTAGATCGTAAAAGTCAGGACCCTGGTGGAGTGGAATGTAATATATAAAGCAGGTGGGCACTGGTCAGTGAGTGGGGAACCTTTAGGGTTGAAACACACAAGCTGCAATGCTGTGTGTGCCTTGATCGGCCTCCATCAAGGCTTGGGGAGAATTTGTGTTTGCCTCAGTTAGTTCCTATTGAGGCTTGAGGGGATTTAGGGCAATTTACAAATCTGGACTGACCCCACTAAGAAGGTAGGGGGAGTTGCTCCTCCCCCTACCTTCTCGATGGCCCCTTCAAGAAGGGTGATTAGGGAATGCTGTAGGATTTGGGGCTCAGCAGCCTTTGTGATAAGGTTAGATAGAATAAAGTCTGCATTGTTTAAATACAGTAGGATTGTAAACCCCTTAAAATTGTCTTTCCTTTAGCAAAGCAGATCAAAGAACCTCTACTAGTAGGCCATCCCAGGTGTGTTAGGGTGCTTGCTACTATAGCAGCAGATTAGATATGATGGATAGGGGATGAGAGACAGTAAGAATTCAAGGATTACTCTTGGTTTGTAAGCCTGGGTGACTGGGAGTATGGTATTGCCCTGGACAGTAACAGGGACATTTTGAAGTAGGGAAAAGTTTGAATCTTGAGTCAAAGAACCTGGATGTTCAGATCTCGTTTCTCATTTTCACTACTTCTATGGCCTTGCTTGTTAACTTCCCTGAGTTTCAGTTTCTTCATCTGTAAAATGAAAAATGTGGTCTAGATGGCCTGTGTGGTACAGTTGAAAGAGTGGTTCTGGTATGCACAAAGGGCTATAAAACTGTGCATACCCTTTGACTCAGGAATACCACTTCTAGGCCTGTATCCCAAAGAGATCATAAAAAAGGGAAAAGGACCTCCATGTACAAAAATATTTATAGAAGCTCTTTTTTTGGTGGCAAAGAATTGAAAATTGAAGGGATGCTCATCAATTGGGCATATATTGGGCATACAATTGGGAATAATATTGTGCTAGAAGAAATGATGAGCAGGCAGATTTCAAAAAAAACCTGGAAAGACTGACATGAACTGATGCTGATTGAAGTGAGCAGGGCCAGGAGAACACTGTACACAGCAACAATATTGTGAGATGATCAACTTTGAAAGACGATTCTTCTCAGCAATACAATTGTCTAAAGACAGCTCCGAAAGACTCATGATGGAAAATGCTGTCCACATCCAGAGAAAGAACTGTGGAGTCTGAAAGCAGATCAGAACATATTATTTTCTGTTTTTTTCTTTCTCTTGGTTTTTCCCTTTTGTTCTGATTTTTCTTTCACAACATGACTGATGTGGAAATGTGTTTGTATATGTATAGCCTATACTGGACTGCTTGCAGCCTTTGCAAGAAGGAAGGGAGGAAGGGAGAAAATAAAATTGGAACTCAGGATATAAAGATGAATGTCTTTACATGTAATTGGAAAAAATAAAATACTATTAAGTGAAGGAAAAAAGGGAAGAATGGTTCTGGGGTCAGAGGACTTGAATTCGAATCCCACCTCCGATACTGTGACGTTGGTCATTTAATTTCCTTGGTCCAGAATTTCCCCATTTGCAAAGTGGGGTTACATAAGTTAATCTCTGAAGTCCCTTCCAGTTTTAGAGCCATCATCTTATATTCCCTTCTAAGCTTGGAGCTGTGATCTTATGAGTTTGTCTATGAAAAAGGACTGCCTTGCAACTGGGTGGTGTAAAGACATGTAACAAATGTCAGGGGAAAACTATCTCAGAGAGTAGTAATTAATCACTTAATAATGTGAACTCTTTGCCCTTTACCACAGTGAGAGATAAGAAAGGAGAACATTGTGACCTGGCATTCTGAGAATTTGCCCACTTGTTTTGAAGAGGTGCCTTTTACACAAAATAAATAGAAGGGAGGGTTCAATTGCATTTGGAATTTGAATTCAATCCTTCCACCCACCATCCCCCAGCCCACCCACACTGCAAAAAGTGGCGCTGAGGAGATGATGGAGATTCCACTCCCTTCTGTCCATCTGTCAAATGGAACAAGAGAAAAGCCATTCCAATTATGGGAAGCTCAAGAGATCCCTTTTCTGAGGCCCCTAAGCTCCTATCTGAGAGCAGATTCCTTTGCCTAGTAGGAAAGGTTGATACTGCCAAGTTCCCCTTCTCCTAACTATTTCTCCCCCACCCCTTCCTTCTCCCTCCCTTACATGCTCTAAACACACTCATCGACAGCTGCTGTAGACATCTCTGATGTCAGAGGCCCACTGGCAGTCTTGCTGTTGGCCAAGAGAGGCTGGTGATACCAGATTAAAGGCACGAGCTCTCTCTCGTCCCCAGTGATTTCAAGGACCTTCCTTGAAGTCTATTTCACCAAAATCTATTTCAGATAGGAGCAGCACTGTGTTCTCAAGGTGGTGCCCGTTTCAGGGGGCCTCATGGCTACTCCTACATTTCTTATGGTCAGATGCTATGACACAACTCACAGATGGCCTTAGTTTAGAGAGGTAACCAGATATAGACCCAGTAACTAAGATAAACAATTTGAACACAGATACCACTGCTCAGGCCAGCCCTGATGAACCCTGGACATCCCAAACTGGCTCACAAAGCAACCTTCATTCCATTCCTTCAGCACAGGTAGTGTTATACTGTTACCCAAATACTGAACCATAATTGCTATCATAAATACCACCCCCAGTTAATCAGAGGAGAATTCATTCCCTCAATTCCCAAAGTGAAGTTCTTAGTGGCCATCACGCCTAGGAAAATTCTAATAAAATTTTCTTTTGATTCTATCTTTAACATGGAGATACAATAAAACAGACTGCCATAAATAATAGTTGATGTTTCTGTGGTCTGGTCAACAGACTGTCTTCTCCATTCCATTGTGGGCAACAAATAAGCAGAACCTCATGGTGACTGATGAATTCTTTCTGATTTACGGATTCACAGAAAAAGGGGCTCCTACTGAGAAGTCATTGTGTAGACAGGGAAAGATCAGAATTATTCTCCAAACCACTCAAGATCAAGAAAAACAGAACAGTCAGAGAATTAAAGAATCTCAGGGTTTGGAATCACCCTGCTACAGTAGTGCCCGCTATAGTAGGTGCCAGGAATTATGTTGGTCAAGGGGGTTACAAAGACAAAAATAAAACCATCCCTGCCCTTGAGGATCTCCCATTCTAATGAGGGATATATGTGTGAGATTGTATCTTATTATCTTTGAAACCTCAGTGCCTAACACAATGCCTGGAGCATGTATGTACACACTCACACATACACACAAACGCGATTCCTCTGAACCCATTGTTTGAGGTCCAGGACCATTGCAATCCACCTCCCTCCCCCAGTGTTCTCCAAGAAAAGCCTTTTGCAGAAAAGAAGACACTTAAGCTGAATCTGGAAGGAAACCCGAAACTCTGAGAAATATAAGTGAGGATGGAGAATATTTAAGGCACAGGGGACATTCAGTGCAACATTAAAGAACAGAAAATGAAGTGCTGTGTATGAGAAATATCAAATGGTCCAATATGGCAGGACCAGGGAATCCATGAAAGAGAAGACTAGAAGGAGTAGAGCAGGACTGTGAAGAGTTGTAAATGCCAAACATAAGTTTTTATTTTATTCTGGAGATACAGGGAGCCATTAGCGTTTATTGAGTAGAGAGCGATGAGGTCAGGGTTTGGCAGCTGTTTGGAGGATGGATTGGAGCTGGGGAGACATTTGAGGCAGGGAGACTAGGTGAGAAGGGATGAGGGTCCTTGTCAATAGAGCGAAGGGGTCATATGGAAGACACAGGGAAAGAAATGACATGATTTGGCAACTACTTGACTAGGTGAGGGGAGGAATCAAAGGCCCAGATGACTGGAGAGATAGTACAGTAAAAGGGAAATTCAGAAGATGTGAGGCAAAGTAATGAGTTTGGTTCTGATGCCGCTCTCACTTCCACTTTTTGAAATCTCTGGTTTCATTCAAGACTCAGCTCAGATGTCTCCTTTTTGGCAGAAGATAAGTTGGCTTGTGAGGCCTATGGGATAGCCAGTTTGTGAAATGAGCAGGACCATGAGAATGTTGTATCCAGTAACAGCACCTTCAAAGGGCTAAGTCATTTTGACTATTATAAATACAAAGAGCATACGAAAGAAAATATTATCTGTATCCAGAGAAAGAGCTGGTAAATAGAAGTATGTATAGAATGGTTAATGGTAGTCATATTTAGGATAGGAGAATGGGAGAAAAAAGAAAAAACATGGGATAACTTTATTATATATTTAAAGAAAATGGAAAGTTGCACAGAACATTTGCTGTTTCATGTGTAATTATTTTTTTCTACTATGGTATGGATATACTCATTTTATTTCTTAAGTTCAATATAAAATAAATTGAAAATAAACCTCAAAAAGAAATATCTAGCAGTAGGTTGATGATATGGGGTCTCCAGACTCCAAACTGTACATAGAAAGGAATCTTTTCCGAAACATCCCTGATCATTCAGCCCCCCCCACATGCTGGCCTCTAGCAATAAAGAACTCACATTCACTGAGATAGCAGCACATTTAATTTTTGGATGATTCTCATTTTTTAATTTTTCCAAGACTAAATCTGCCTCTATACAACTTCCATTCATTGCTTACAGTTCTGCCCTTTGGATCCAAGTAGAACAAGTCAAATCCATCCTGAAGATCTGAAGACAGCCCTCGTAATCTCTGACTTCTTTTCCATAGGCCAAACAATCCTTAGTTCCTTTTACTGATCCTGCCATGCTTGCATGGTCTTTCCAGGCCTTTTGATGATCTGACTGACGTTCTCTGGATACACTCTGGTATTCTTCTTAAAACACGATCCCCAGAACTGAGCACAAAATTCCATATGCCTTTTGACCTGACCATTATATAGCACTATTATCTCTCCTTCATTCTATCTGTAGCTATTAATGCCATCTAACATCATGGTAACTTTTTTGCTTGCTATATAATTCCGGGTACTCATATTGGCAATGAATCTACTAAAATTCACAAGATTATTTTCCATGGGAAATGCAGAGTTGTGAAGCTGATGTTTTTGGATTCAAAGGGGTGATTTTACATTTACCTTATTAATTTTCTATTAGGTTTAATCTACCAAGTTAGCTTCTGAGACATTTTTTGTATCCTGTTTTCTTCTTATGCATTCAGTATTTTAGCTCTCCCCCTGAACTTTGTGACTTGAGTAAATTTGATGAGAATGCCACCTGTGATTTCGTCTTAGTGTTTGACAAAAACGTTGAATAGCATGGGGCCAAGGACAACTCTCTAGGATATTCTAAGGAGATCTACTTCCAAGCTGACACTGAACCATTCACGACTACGCTTGGTCTAGTCTTTCAACTAATTCTAGATTTATCTAACTGCCTGGTCATTGAAAACATCCCCGTCAATACTATGATTGCCCTCAATAATAATAGCTCACATGTCTGCAGTACTTTATGATTTTCAAAGCAGTTTCCATAGATTACCTGAATATTGCTTACAACAATAACAGGATTTTGCTAAATTATTCCCTGAAGTATTATGTTTACATATATGTATGTGTATGTGTATATTTATCTTTATATCTATGTGTATGCTCTATCAGTTGCAGCTGGGTGGTGCAGTGGATAAAGCACCAGTGCAGGAATCAGGAGGATCTGAGTTCAAATCTCACTTCAGACACTTGACACTCATTAGCTATGTGACCTTGGGCAAGTCACTTAACCCCAATTGCCTCATCCTGGGTCATCTCCAGTCATCCTGATGAATATCTGGTCACTGGATTCAATGGCTCTGCAGGAGAAGTGAGGCTGGTGACCTGCACAGCCCTCCCTCACTCAAAACAAAGTCAAGTGCAAGTCATGTCATTATATCTCTGATGGCATGGTCTTCTTCGGCAACAAAGGATGAACACACTGTTTAAGAGCCTTGTAAAAAAAATGCAGTTAGACTGAGTTAAATGCTCATTCGTCATTCTTTTAATAACACACTTGAAAATGTTACCAGAAATCAAAATTAAATTCACCAATTTAGTTAGAAGATTCTTCTTCCTTTCCTTTTTGAAAAATCAGAATAATACTTGCCCTTCTCTAACCCTGTAACGTCTCTGGGATTTTTCAGACAGTTGTCACATTCGAAAAGTGCAAGAGACATAATTTCTGGATAATTAATCATTTGTCAATAATAGCATTTTATTAATAAAAGAAGTCAGTGGCACTCTTGAATGCCAAAAACCAATCATGGCAATGGACTCATAGTTTATAAGCCCTTGGAAGAGTAGGTGTCTATCGACTCCAATTAGTTAATAATTAATGAATGAGAATGAATATTACAATGAGGTGGACCCATTTTAATAAGAGGCTGTGGGATGTAACTTTATGTCATTTACCTCTAAATTGCCCAGCTTTGGGCAATCTATTCAAATAATTTACATCCCCCACCTAAGCCTGAGCAGATCACAAATGGGCTGTGAGTTTCACCTTAGATTAAATTCCTTGTAAGGTTGATTGGGGTAACAATACCTACACTGTGGAAGAGTATTAACTTGATCTCATTTTCAGTACTGTCCTTCAGAGACTAAACTTTGAAATAAGAACTTTAGAAAAAAGGGAACTCTGGACCTCCCCAGTCATTGGTCATTAATAATCAGTTCTCTCTCAGCAATCACATCTCTCAGTGCTCTGGCTGAATAAAAGTTGGCTGAATTTATTGAGAGAAGACAGGTGCTCTCTTATTTTTGCCCTCAATTATCTTTGCTTTCAATTTCCACTAAATATATTTCTTCTAGTCCACTAAATATTCTCCACGCTACAGAAAACAAGCAAAATAAGAGATGAATAATTCTTCCTTCTCAGTGTCATTTATTGCTGTCACCTCTTCCACTCTAAACCAAAGTCCTATTGCATGTACAAGCTTCCCTTTATCCCAACATGGCCAATGTGGCATGTTCAGCAGAAGGTCTTCTACTTGTTGCTATCCTCTCTTTTAAGGTTACCTGGTATGTGTGTTCATCCTTCGTTGCCGAAGAAGACCATGCCATCAGAGAAATAAGGACATGACTTGCACTTGACTTTGTTTTGAGTGAGAGAGGGCTGTGCAGGTCACCAGCCTCACTTCTCCTCCAGAACCATCTGAATCCAGTAACCAGATATTCATCAGGATGATTGGAGATGACCCAGGATGAGGCAATTGGAGTTAAGTGACTTGCCCAAGGTCACACGGCTAGTGAATATCAAGTGTCTGAGGTGACATTTGAACTCAGGTCCTCCTGACTCCTGCACTGGTACTCTATCCACTGTACCACCTAGCTGCCCCAAGGTTACTTGGTATATAGCTTGTATATGACTAATTATGTACATATTGACTCTCCTCTTAGAAAGCCCTTGGTCTTACTGGTTTGGGCCCTGATTGTCTCAGAGTAAATGTAAACAAGAATGGTTTCCGTTTTGGCCAGAAACCCTGAGGATCTTCCCCTCCCTCATTTCTTATTACGCCTTAATCACTGAATGGGTATTACCTCAGTCTAACTGAGACCTGTTAAAGAGCTTAAAAAGGCAACACATCCCACTGCATCCTGGGCCATCTCCAGTCATCCTGATCTGTATTTGGCCACTGGACCCAGATCATTCCAGAGGAGAAAGTGAGGCTGAAGACTTTGCACAGAGCTCCCTCACTTAAATCTAATTCACTTGCATTCATGGCATCACCTTCCCGATATCATGGTCCTCTTCCAGAACAAAGGATAAATGGCAGCAGTGGCTCATTAGAAAGTAAGCTCCTTGAGGCCAAGAACTCTTTTGATTTGTTTTCCTTTGTATTGCCACTGAGCTGACTAGCATAGTAAGCATTTAATATTTGTTGGTTGATAAACTTAAAAAGTTCTTTGAGTTTTCTTCTACATCGATCACCAGTTTCATCTCATTCTGAGCTTTAGCACTCTTCTTAAGAGAGCCACTCATTTCCAGTTATCCATTCTATGCTTCCTTTTATGTACACCTTTAAAAAAGAATCTAAGATGATCAATTAATTCCTTCTGCATACACTTTTAGCCATTTACATTGGAGACTGAATTGTCTTATGGTGTCATTCTAGGAGCTTGCTTGCTCCCAAATCTCCTCTGGAAACTTCTGGGGTTTCCAAGGATAGGAAGATATGTGACTTGGATCTTTTGGGGATGACAAACTTCCTGGATACGTTCAAATAGTGATCTAGCACTGAAAGCTTTGGTGTTTTAAAATAAAATCTTAAATCCTGAATGGTTTGATTGCTGGTGGTAGTCATGGGTTATTTAAAAAAGAGCTTCTAATTGTTTCCTGTGTGCAATTCTGTCTTGTTGTAAGTAGACTCTTTGCTTTAATGCTGCCATGTGGAGGGGGTGGGGGGGGGGGGGGTGGATGGGGAGTGCTCTTTCCCCAGCCCTACTGCCTTGGTCCCTACTCAACTAGGTGAGTTTGCACTTAGGTCACTTTTGGTCTTTTCCATTTTGCATTTCCTTTCCTGAGGGTTCACTTTCCTGAACATAGATCTCAAGGTTGACCTCTCCAGGTCTGTACACCATCTTACGAATCTGAAAGGTCAGAGTCTGGGTGCAATGAGAGGAGCACTTGGTTGGGCCAACCAGTTATATGTGGACATGGCTGAGGAAGTCCAGATTTAGAATGGAGTGATAGTACAGAGCCAAGATGAAATTAAAATTCTGGGTGGAGGAGTGGTGTTCAGGGCTGTGTGGACTTGGTCACCATAATGAAGGACATTGAATGTGGTAGCTGGGAGAGTTCTCTAAGCTGACACCAAATGAACTATCTGAATGTCTGTTTAATTCTTTGTCTGGCTCAACATCCTATTACTTCAGAAAATCGTAGAGCATAAGGGTTTGAAGGGACTGAAAAGTTCATCTAATCCAACCTGTACTTGAATCATAATGCCCTCCATAGCCTCCTTGGCGGACTAGGAAGAAGCATATGAGTGAAGAAGAGCAGCAAGGGGAAATAGTGGCCAGAAGTAAGCCACCATTAATACTGATGATCTCATAACTGTACAGATGTGAAAAAAGCATTAATAGCAATAAATTAGAAGTCCTAACTCAAGTAGGCAAATTTGACCTGATTGGTTCAATTATGACTTTGTGAGATGTAGACTCATGGTGAAAATATGGATATAGAAGGATCTACTTATTCAAATGGGACAAAATAGAAAAAAAAAAGCAGGGGGAGGCCATGGAATAGCATTATATGCTTATGACTTACCCACCATAGGAATGCCTTCTAACCCTATTTAGGGTTTTCTCTAAATTTGTTGCTCAATCATTTCAGAGTATCTGACTCTTCATGACCCCATTTGGAGTTTTCTTGGCAAAGATACAGAAGTGGCTTTCCATTTCCTTCTTCCAACTCATTTGACAAATGAGGAAACTGAGGCAAACAGGGTAAAGTGACTTGTCCAGAGTCACACAGCTAGTAAGTATCAGAGGTCAGATTTGAACTCAGAAAGATGAGGCTTCCTGACTCCAGGACTTACCTCCCTGTCCTTTCTCTAACTAAAGCTACCCCATTTGTGTAACTTCATTTACTGGATCAACAGGTTGGAAAATATTCCCTAATTGTGTTCTATATTGTTTCATTGTCGATCCTTTATCCCGTTTGTGAGTTTTTTCCCAGAAGCTCCATTCTGAGGAAAGGATCAGATCAGCCAGGCTTCATTCTCTAAACTTGGAACTATGCTTCTACTGCCTTCTCCCTCTGCCCTGGTGGCCTCCTTCTCTCATTAGTGAGCTCCTCCCATAATCTCCATTTTGAGGAAGGACTGGTTCTGGAGTGACATTGTGATGTCTGGTTTTGAAGAGGCAGTCTGGGATGTGGTCTCTTACTCATGCCTCTTGCAATTCACTTGGTAATATATTGAGTAGAACTGGACAGCGCCTGCATCCCAAGAAATATTTGTGTTATGTTGAGCTAGCTCCTAAATGTCTAGGACAAGCCAATTTATAGTAGAGTCTAGGGTGAAACATTCCTCCATGGTCCCCAGCTTGAGCTCTCAAGGGCTTTATTTCCTGAGTCACTGGCCCTGAGAGTAAGGGCTCTACTATCACTAGTTTCACTTGGGTTATGTGCGACTGTTTGATACAGTGTAAAATATATGGACTATAGACTTTAAGGGCCTGTGTTTAAATCCTGCTTCTGGTGCTTACTCCTTATGTGACCTTAGATAAGTCACTTTATCTCCACAACTCTCAGTTTTTTCATCCATAAAATGAGGAGGTTATGACTTTGGTGATATCTAAATCTGTGATTCTGGTGGGTCTCTTCTATATTTGAAAAAAAAAAAACTGGACAAGGTTCCTAACATTAGCAAAGTCTATGATGTTCTGAATTGATAGGGAGCAGGGAGATAGATTGGTTCTAGCAGGGACCCCACTATACCAAAATTGTGATGTTCCTTTGCCCCCTTGGGCCCTTGGTATGATACTACATAGCAAAGACAACAGTATAAACATACATATTGGCTGTCTGCCAATGTCAGCTTGAGTCAGAACCCTCATCCCTTCAAATTCCACTGAATTTTCTGGATTGAGTTATAGAGGTTATAACTGATCTAAGTAAGAGAGGAAGGCCAAGAAGTTAAAATGGCTATGTCTCATTAGGATCTATTGACCCAGCTGAGAGTTGAAGAGTGTTTTAGTGAAGTGCGTGATTTGAGGTCTGATGCAGTGAACTGGGTCTGACTCAGGCAGGTCTAATATTGGAACAATAGCAGACACTTATAGGTCATTCAATAGTAAATAAAAAGAGGTTTGCTAAGCCATAGTACTCAAGTGGATTAGACTCAGCCCCCTCCTCTCCACACAGAAACCTATCTGGCTAAGAGGGTAGGGTTGACTTACCTGGTTTTAGAGAATCTCCAAAATCTGAGAGGATCCAAACCCCATGTGAGTAAGCCATTTTGTATACCTTAGACGAACAGGACTTCACATGACTGGTACAATGTTACCAAAAAGCTGCCAAGCTTAAGCCTTGGCCTCCTAAACCAGTCAAGTCTTGGGAACACCTTCCTTGACTTTTTTGGGGGGAAAAATGCCTAGAGGGAGAGGGAATCTAGCTAAATATACCTGATACAGTCTCATCTGGTTCAATTCTCATGTGTTTATCATGGACTAGACTTACCAAACCTTCCATTAGTTGATGTGTCTAGGTCAACTGGATCCACTAGAGATCCTGTGACATTACACAAAAATGACTGATGTAGTTTCTAATGGATTTCCCTCTTCTACCAGTGCTCTCATATCCTTTTGTTGGCAAGTTCAGTTCAAATTGTGCTGTCAAAAACCTTACAACATTCCTGAAGAATGCCTTCAAAGTGTATTGTCTGGAGAGTTTTACCATTTCAATGAGACGTGACACCTTCGGTGGTTTGCCCTACCAATTGAGAACTCAGGGAAGCTACACAGATACATTCAATGTAAACTTCCAAGGATTGAGGTTAAAACAAATTTCAGCAGGAAAATGAAGCCAGGAATATCCCAGATCCAGCCAGAAAATTTCTCATTAGTGTTTTCTGATCTGATCCATACCTTGCATGGAGGTATTCATCTAGGATCACCCCTAAGCTCTCTTCCTGGAAAGGATATGTGGTACCCATATTGCTAGTGGGGGATTTCCTGAGTTCAAATCTTGCCTCATATACTCACTAGTTGTGTGACATTGTGCAAATCACTTGGCATCTCACCTTCAGCTTCCTCATCTGAAAAATGGGAATAGTAACACCTCAAAATGAATAAAAATTTTAAAAATAATAATAACCACCTACCTCACAGGATTATTTGGAAAGATCAAGAGAGATAACATATATAAAGTACTTCACAAACCTTAAGGTCCTATATAAATACTAGCTATTATTATTGTTAATAATGTTGCAAGAGTGAAGCAAGATGATATTGTACCCCTTGCTCTGCGATGGACCTGTCATTGAGTAGAGTACTTTATAATATTGATGGAACCGTCCCTGGTTTGGAGAGGCATTAGGAGAGATGGGAATGAGGGTAATAGCACTTGTTACCGGTAAGTTCCTGTATAGATCAAAATCAGGATCATAGGTAATGTGAACCAGCCAAGATCAAGAAAAAAGGACAGAACCAGGAGACAGCATTTGAAGTGAAAGCCAGTTCAAAACTGGGAATTACCACAAGGTCCTAGAAAGGGTTAGCAAAAGAAGAGGTCCAGGGTTCAGGCTATGATAGTTAGGACTTGACTGGGTGTTGAGAAAGACAAAAAAAATTCTTAATTTGATTCACTCATAGAATCATATATTTAGAACAGGGAGAGACCTTAGAGGCCATTGAGTCCAAACCCCTAATTTTACAGACGAAGAAAATGAAGCAAAGAGAGTGTAATTGACTTGCCAAGGTTCACACAGATAGTTAAGTATTTGATGGCGGGATGTGAAAGTAGATCTCCCAACTCCAAGTCCAGAACTCCATCTTCTAAACCATGCATCCACCTAGTTGGTACAGTTGCTTTTATATCCAGTGCTAACTTTCACTTTCTTCTGAAATCCTTCCAGCTACAGAGCTCCTGCTTCCATCACCCAATTTATTCTCCATGGCAACAGCCAAGTCCACATGACATGGGGTGGCAACTCAGGTAATGGTGTACTTGTCAAAACATCGTCATATCCATTATCTCATTTAATTCTCAGAATACTAAATGAGGCAGAACCAGTTATCCCCAATTTATGGATGAAACAAGAAATGGCTGTGAGCTGTGTAAGATTCCACAGCAAGTCAATGGCAGATCCCATTGATATGCTTAGAACTAGAACTAAAGCCCAGTCCATTTCTCATTCCACTATGAGCAATACCTCCCATGCCAATCAGATACAAAACCAAAAGACAGTCTGTCAATCCTCTGTTTCTGATGGGATTAAAGTGTACTCCTTTGAAGTTATTATTGCTCCTTGGCTGTCTACCACATATAGAATATTACATCCTGATGGAAGCCATATTCCATTTGAAACATGGTTCCAGAGGTTCTACTGAAATATGGTTTGAGGCCTTGGTCCCTCTCTCTTTTCAGTTCTATGATGGCCACCAAAGAACCACGAAATTTGTTCCATGAACCATGGCCAATGACCTTACCACCAATTCTTTGTGTATAGAGAGAGCCAAAAGAAGAAAAAGAAGGTCCATTCTCTTCTCTTCTCCCTTGTCTACTTGTTAAGAACATTTCAATATCTCTCCTTCTTAGTATTCTTTTTTCCCCCTCCACCACTTGTTCTTAGGGCACAGTTACCTACTAAGCCCCCAGAAGAGGAACTGACAATCACAAAACTATATAAAGGGATAGAACAATTGGTCATATGAAACTGGCAGGCCTCCAGTCTAGCATTCACGACTCCTGCCACAGAGGGGCAATTTATGGCAACTGCTCTGAGCCATAATAGACCAATCAGAATTTGGACAATTCTGCCCAGGCAGGAGTCAAATGGTCACAAGCCGATATACTAGCGTCAGGTCAAGTCTGCATGATTGATTCAAACAAAAGCTACTGCTTGGGCAGGCGAAGGTAGGAAATAACACATTAAAGTAATGAGTGACTGCACCAGTGATTTCACTTGGCCTAAGGTAAGGAAAAAACCCAGGAATTTGGGCTTGTAGGACTTTAACTTGTAGGAGAGTCAATTATTATATAATAAAATCTCCCCCAGGGAGTAGGGAAACTATTACAGCCTTGATCTCATGCTAAGTCTTTTAGTAGCCTGTAGCAATCATGTTAGCATGCTCCAAAAGACAAGTGTCCTTGACTGGAAGTCTGATAACTCAACTCTCTCCCAAGATCTGTCGAAGTGTTACTTACTATATGGCCTGGAGTACCCTGCTTAATCTAGCTGTACTTGAATTTCTCCACTTAAAATAAAGACAATCAAAAAACCCATGGCCTCCGAGGTCTCTATAAAATTTTGGAAAACATTCAGTAAATAAGCAAGATGAACAAGCTATCCTATTAGAAAGAGGCAATCGGGTCATAGAGTTGGAAGGAAACTCACATCTAGTCCAGCCCTATGATCCATAGTCTGAGACTTGCCCAGGATGACTCAGCTAATAAATGGGAAAGGTAATATTTGAACCCAGACCCTCTGAATTCAAATCCAGCACTTTTCCCATTAGACCATAGTTATGTCTAAGACCTAGTGGGATAACACATGTACCTTGATCATAGAAGGATATACTTTGCTACAAAGAAATAGTATAGGTAAACAGAATGGGCAATAAAAACTGGATATTGAGAAGATATAGGAGGAAATCTAGGAACTAGATGAAGAAAAAGTTTGGGTGAAGATAAGTGGAGACAGAAATAGAAAAATGTGTCAGAGGATATATGTACTACATGCCACTCAGACAGAAAGAAGAAATAGCTGTTCTAATCACAAACCAGGAATGGAGGCATGATTTAGAAGTGATGGTGGCACCTAAAGAGATATTTTTTTGATGGTGAGGTAGGGGGTGGGGACTACCTATCTGTACAAAAATACTTATAGCAGCTCTTTTTGTGGTGGTTAAAAACTGGAAATTGGGGGATGGCTGAACAGGTTGCGGTAAATGATTGTGATAGAATATTATTGTGTTATAAGAAGGGATGAGCAAGATGATTTCAGAAAAACCTGGGAAGATTTACATGAACTGATACAAAGTGAATTGAGTAGAACCAGAATACTGAGCACAATGACAGCAATATTGGGTAATGAAGAACTGTGACTAACAATTATTTTCAGAAATGCAATGGTCCAAGACAATCCCAAAGGTCTCGTGATGAAAAATGCTGTCTGCCTCCAGAGAAAGAACTGATATTGCCTGAATACAAACTGAATCATACTGTTTTCATTCCTTCCTTCATCTCTTTTTACTTCCTTTCTTTCTTTATCTCTTTCCTTCTTTCTTTCTTCCTTTTTTCCTTCCTTTGAGTTTTCTTGTGCAAAATGTCCAATATGGAAATGTTTTATATGATTGTATACCTATAACTTATATCAGATTGCTTACTGTTTTAGGAAGGGAGAGAGGAGGGATAGAATTTGGAAATCAAAACTTGGAAAAGAAAACAAATGTTAAAAATTGTTTTTACATGTAAATGGGAAAAAATTTTAAAAAAAATTTAAAAAAGAAGCAGCGGTAGCCTTCAGTTATCTGGACATCTGCTTGAGCTTTCTCACTACCAAAAGCAGGATAGCTAATGATTTATTGAAACTCTAATCACAATTTCATCCCTCAAAAGGTGAAGAAACCAATGAGAACTTCAATCCCAAACCAGGTTCTTATTACTTAGGAGGATTATATTATTGGAATGGCAATGGTGAGAACTTTGTGAATAATTTGACTGATGCATTTTAGAATTTGTGATAGAGGAGAGGAAGACTGGCTTTGACATGGATCCTACATTTGGGGACAACAGATTTCAAAGGGGCTGAAACAGCATTCATAACTTTTTATGTGTCATGGACCCATTTGTTAGTCTGGTGAAACTTAGGAACCTCACAGAAAAATATTTTAAAATTCATAAAATAATATACATAGTGTTACAAAGGAAACCAATTATGTTGAAATACAGTTATCAAAATATATTTCAAGAAAAAGTAAATTTACTGTCTTCCTGAAATCTATGCACGTATCAATGATTTAGATTGAAATTCAGGTGCTTAGTCTAAGGGAGATGCATAACTCTTAAGAATAAAATCCTGAGGGGCAGCTTGGTGGTGCAAGGGATAGAGCACCAGCTCCGGAATCAGAAGGACCTGAGTTCAAATCCTCCTTCAGATACTTACCAGCTATGTGACCTTGGGACAAGTAATTTAACCCCAAATGCCTCCAAAACAGCAACTAAAAGAATACAATCCTGAAGTTACAAAGAGAAACCTTCTTATAGGGAGGAAAAGGGGGAGTGGTCTAAAAACAAACAAACACATGGATATGGACACAAAGATCAATTTGGATTTTTAAAAGGCATGAAAACAATGGAAGCAAGGGCAGGTAATGGATGATGAACTCAGATGTGGGACATATCTTTTGGGAATGGCATCAGAAATACTAAGGTTCATTTATGAGTTGATGCTGCCAAAGAAAGCTAAGGAACAGAAAAGCAGGGAAGGAAGAGATTTAAACTACATTAAGGAAAAAGAAGAAACTCAAATAAGAACTGAATAGATAGGATAATGAGGAAAAAATGCTGGGTTTGGAGATTAAGGGCATGATTTCAAATCCCATTTCTATCACTAATCAGTTGCATTATGTGTCATAGGCAAGATATAATTTCTCTGGCCTCAGTTTCTTCACCTGTAAAATGAGGGGGTTGGACTCAGTTACTTCTATGGTACCTTTTAGCTCTCAATCTATATATGATATTAAGAACGCTTATCATGCTTTTCTCTATGAATTAGAATGTTTTACCTGTAGCGGACAGAATAAAAATTGCTAGAAGGGAGTTGCTATTTAAGATTAGTATGGCGATAACAAGAGAGCCCCTAGCCCTTGATAAGATTATTAATAGGTTCAAATGAAGTCCATCCTAGGACGTTGAAAGAACTGGCCAATGTGATCACTGAACTACTGTGGGTGCTCTTTGAAATATCACAGAAAACCCTTCTTTGCAAAGCTGGAGGACTATGGGTATAAAGCATTGAGTGTACTCTCAGATTCACTTCATATGTTAGTTTTACTGAACTGGTTTTTTCTTCCTTCTTCATTTTTAGTCTTCTTACAAGAGAAAATTATCTGACCAGACAAGGGAGGTGGTGTATATTTTGAAATGAAGATACATTAAAACAAGTTGTGTTCAGCCATTTGTCAATTGTGTCTGACTCTTTATGATGTCATTTGGGGTTTTCTTGGCAAGGATACTGGAATGGTTTCCATTTCCTTCTCCAGGTCATTTGACAGAAGAGGAAAGTGAGGCAAACAGGGTGAAGTGACTTGCTCAGGGTTGCCCAGCTAGTACCTTTCTGAGGTCAGATTTTGACTCAGGGAGATGAGTCTTCCTGACTCCAGACCTAGAACTCTATCCACTCTACCACCTAGTTGCCCTTAAAAACAAAAGATAGCAATAATTAAAAAAAAAAGAAATATGGAGAACAAAAAGGCACCATAGAACTCGAGAAGAGTAAATGTCCTAGTTTTCAAAAAAAAAAAAAAGGGGAATATAAAAACTATAGGCTAACAAGCTCGATTTAAAATTTTATTTCTGATCCCACTAACACCTCAAAAAATTCTTAATATGTAATTTATACATATTTTGTATTCAATTATTTGTCAAGGTAACATTTCCCACCACCACCACCCCCAGGAGAATGTTCATTTTTACCTTTGCTTCCCATTGATCACTATGGTGCCTACCAGATAACAAGTGCTTAATAAATACTTTGTTGAATCTGGTTAAATTCCTTTTTTTGACATGATTACTAGAGTGGTAAATCCAGGGAATACTGTAAATACCATTTACCTAAATCTTAGCAAATATTTGACAAAATCTCTCATGCTATTTCTAGGGACAAGATAGAGAAAGGTGGAGCATTTGGCAGAATGACTCTACCCAAAGAGTAGGCATGACATTTCAAAATAGAGGAGGAAGGAGATTTTGAATAGAGAGCTCCAGGGATCTGTGCTTGGTCCTGGGCTATGTAATCTTTTTTCTTAAGGCAATAGCTGTGTGCGTGTGTGTGTGTGTGCGTGTGTGTGTGTGTGTGTCTGTGTATTGTTTCCAAATTCGTGAAGGCAGAAGAGAAAGCTCACACACAGGATATCAGAGTTAGATTCAAAAAGATCTCAACATTGCCCTGAATTTATAAGATAAAATTTAATATAGTTAAGTGTAAAATCTTATACTTGGGTTTCAAAAAAGTCAAACTTATAAATACAAGATGGAGTATATATGGCTAAATAACAGGTTCTCTGAAACATATTGACAGCTTTAATGGTCTGAAAGTTCAACATAAGTTGATCATGTGATACAGCTTCTAAAAATGATAATTCATACACTTATTGGTTGTGTGACTTCTGACAAATCTCTTAACATCTTTAAAATGGAGGAAATACTTGCAATGCTATTTCTCAGTCATTTTGGTCATGTTCAACTTTTCATGACCCCATTTGGGGTTTTCTTGGCAGATAGTGGAGTGGTTTGCCATTTCCTTCTCTAGTTCATTTGACAGATGAGGAAACTGAGGAAAATAGGGATAAATGACTTACCCAGAGTCACACAGTTAGTAACTGTATGAAGCTGAATGTGAACTCAGGTTCCTGATTCCAGGTCCTGTGCTCTATCCATTGTGCATATAGCTGTCCAATACTTATAATATTCATCTCAAAAGTTTGTTGCTAAGAAAACTCTTTTTAAACTATAAAGTGCTATACAGGTTTGAATTATTATTTTTGTGATCATAAGGAGATTAAGGATCATTAAATGGTAGATTTCCATTTTAAAAAATGCTAATTCATTTTTAGATTGTAATGAGAGAGATGCATAATGTTCAGGACCCAGAAGATGATAGCTCCACTTAATTCAACAGCCAGCCTGATCGCATCTTAGTATAGTACTATATTCTGTAATACGTACCACATTTTAGGAAGAATATGGAGTACATCCAGGCAAAGTTGGCCAGGATGGTGAGAAGGCTAGAGAGACCATACCACCTCAGGATTAATTGAAGGAACAGGGGACATTTAGCCAGTAAAAGTGATGCCACACGGGGGGACATGATAGATGTCTTTAGTTATTTTGATGAGCTTCCATCTGAAAAGGAAAAATTATACTTGTTTTTCTTGGTCCTGCATGGCAGAGATAGGAGCAATGTCTTGCAAAGTGGTAGATATAGGCTTGAGTTAGGAAAAAACAAAAACTGATCATTAAAATGATCCCAAAGTGGAATGGCAGCCTTGGGAGGTAGGGAGTTGTCTTTCCTTAGAAGTCCTAAGCAAAAGCTTGATGACCATTTGTCATAGAGGGAATTCATTTTCAACTATGAATTGAATCTGATAGCTTCTTAAGTACCTCCCAACTTTGAGATTCTGTAGTTCACATCCTATCTCTTCTTTCCCAGCAGTTTTCAGAGCATTAAAAAGGAGCCTGGTTTTTTGATCAATGAGTTAGAGAGTAAATCTCATAAACCTGTAGACCCCCACTTTCCACATATGTTTTTCTTACTCCTTATATGTATTATTACCACACATTCTATTAGTCATATAAATGTGCGTGTGTGTTTAGTACCATATAACTAAAGTGTTGAAGTCAGCAGTCATCCAGGACAATAATGGTAGGAGGTAAAATCTCTGTGGATGCTGACCATGAGCCTGGAGAATCTTGGGGGAGAGGAAGGATTGGTTTCTTCTCACTCTGTGGCATGTATTATGGGTGATGCATTTGAAGACAAGAAATTACATGAACAGCAATAAATATATTTAAGTTTCTTACAAGAAGACATTTTATAAATTTAGGATCTTAAGAATATCTAAGGCATTTGCTCTATGTAAATTTCTTGAACTGGGGTTTTGCTTTCTAGGAATTTTTCTTTGCTTGGTAGTGAAGGTGAGATGGGGGGTAGTAATTTAGAGTCTCCAACTATTCTATATAAGTAAATCAACTCAAGTCAACCTGTAGGCATTATTTTGTGGGGTCAGTCTCATTGATTTATAACCATTCCTTGCATTTCTTGAGTGCCTATTGCATATCTAAAATTGTACTAGTTTCTGGGAGGGCTATGAGAAAAAGAAACGTGATCCCTGCCAACAAGATTCTTGTCAGGATGCTTGTAATCTTCTTAGAGAAGCAAAATGCAAAAAAAGGAAATGATGCTTGGCTGTGAGAGTGATGCAGACCATTATGTGTCATAAGAGTTCCAAGAAGGAAGCTTGAGTCTCAAGGGAAGACTTCATGAGGGAGTTGGGCAGGGTGGATGAACTTT
Source organism: Bettongia penicillata ogilbyi (assembly GCA_023548195.1). Lineage (NCBI taxonomy): Eukaryota > Metazoa > Chordata > Mammalia > Diprotodontia > Potoroidae > Bettongia > Bettongia penicillata. The sequence goes on along the minus strand of JAJHZJ010000009.1, from coordinate 20,662,568 downwards.
GAAAGATGGGTAGGATGGGAATATGGGGATGATGGTTGGAGCGCTCTTCAAAGACAGAGAACAGTATGGTGTAATGATAATAATGTTAATAACTGACATTTGTATAATGTTCTAAAATGGGCAAAGTGCTTTACAAAGGAATGAATGAGTAAATAAACAAATAGATGGAAAAAGCATGTATCAAATGCTACATGTCAGCTCTTGGACTTGGTGCTGGTGATACAAAGATGAAAACGAGATAGTCTCTGTTCTCAAGGAGCTTATATTTTAATAGGCATAGATGACACCTTTATGATAGTGGTCAGGGAGTCTTGAGAATGATGAATTGATCCACAAGACAGTTAATTGATATGCTTTTCCTAGGAACAATGAAAATATGGTAGTGTTGATTTACCTATTAAACTTAGAATAAGAGGTGGAAAGAGCATTGTCAATGACAAGGCAAGAAGAGATGGCCAGCATGGATGGCTTGATGGAATGTGATTGAAATACAGGCTTTCCTAACTCCATGCTATTTCTCATGAAAGAGAAAACTCTGAATGTGTAGTTGGAAGCTGTGTGCTTCAATCACACCCTGATATTTGTTCACTTATCTTAGCCTCATTTTCTTCATATGTAAAATGATATCTATAAGTATCGCCTATGGTTTTTATGGGGATCCAATGAGGTAGTGTACCAGATCAGACCATACATAAGATCCCATCAAGCTGTCTACCTCAGCCATTCTGCCATTTACCTTGCCTAACTGTGGGGAGGATGATTAGAACACAAGTCTTCCTGACTCCATGCTACCTCTCAGGAAGTTGAGAAAGATCTGGACTTTCAGTTTAGAGGTTACCTGGTTACAATTCTGCTCTGACATTTACTAGCTCTATGATCTTGAGTGGATCTTTCTTTATCTTTGAGCCTTACCTATAAAAATGGTATACTAAGTCCTGAGCTATGTATCTTATGGGATATAGTAAGGTTTAAATAAAAATGTTAAGTCAAGCATTTTACAGTCCTTGAAGTACTAGTCAAATGTCAAGTATTACTAGGTCATATATTATGATCTTCAGCATCTCCTCTCCTGCTCCCCATTCCTCACAATGCCCAGCGCAATTCTGGATCCATCACAGGCATTAAGAAACTCATTGATAGAGCTGGTGATTGATTCATGGCTACCAAAACCACAAAAAGTCCCTTCCTCCCCTCCCCCCAAATTCATACTATATTTGGGTCATATGTCCACTGAGGCAGAATTTTCTATTTCAAATACGGGGAGTGGCTCCACAACACATACAACCCAACCAGGGGCTAAGCATTGAAATCCCCCATCCCCACCTACATTGAAAATTTTGCCCAGGCTGATGGAAGGCTGATCATGTGGCCATTAATCAAAGTGGAACAAGGCCAACCCAGCAGCACTAACATCCCTGTCCTGCATGAAGGGCCATGGGATATGTAAGAAGTACAAGTAGTTTTATGTCTCATCCAGAAAGAAAGGTTAAGAAACCATTTGAAGCTAGAAGGGGAATGGGGGGGGGGGGGCAGAGAAAAAAAAAGGAAAAAAAAGAGGAGAATAGGCAGGAAATGAGTGTGCTGAAGCTTTGTATGGTTCCTGGCTCCGACTGCTTGATACCAAGCCAAGAATTCCATATTCAGCTGAAAGGAAGACTGCAGTGTCATTGCTACTCTGAGAATGGATCAGTTATAAATACCACGAAGGGCGGAGGAATGGAAAGCGGTAGGAGAGGGAATACAGAAAGCCACATTATCCATTCTAGGATGGAAACGAGTGTGTTCTGCCCCTGTTTGTCACACAGCGGCCTGGGTGACCAAGGCCAGATCACCTTTGCAGCAGCACCCAGGTCCTGGACCTCCTTTCTCAGCTCTGGCTCCAGGGACATTCAATTGAAAAGAAAGGTCTGCTCCTACTGAGGGGAAAGGGGAATTAAGGCAATTACCTGGAGAACTCAATTTTGGAAAGATCTGTGATTTTGGTTGGTGGGGGTGCTCCTCCACTGACGCAGATTGCAGTCAGTATACAGGAGACAGTCTCTGAGAGCTACTGGGACCGAAAATGTCATCATCCTGCAGCCGTTCTAGTGATAAGCCTCTCTGAACTTATCAAGACTGGTACCCAATGACAGAAATACAGTACATCAGGGAACCTACAGTCTAGGCTCTTATAGCTTAGTAGGACCTTTCAGAACTTGAGTCCTGATGATACAGCCTTGCACAGCCCTCATTCCACCCCCAGGTCACAATGAATCAAAGAAGCTTCAGAGTAAGACTTTAGTGAGAAATGGATAACTCAATGAAAAAGAAAGTCACTTTTGTATTTTAGCTAGGAGCAGTTTTAAAAAATGAATCAATTACCTAATTGCTTCAATTCTCCTTTTCTCTTTATATGAATGAGCTTATATGTGTAAAAGGCTTTGCAAACCCTCACATGCTATCTACATGTTAACTATCATTGTTATTACAATTTTTAAGCTAAGGATAAAATTCTAGCCAATACCTACTGAAGGGGAGAATATTTAGCAAATTTATGAATTATAGACATATCAATATTCCTCTTGAAATTTATTGCTTTATAAAAATACCCCACAAGTCAATCGCAGGAAGCATTGCAAAAGTGTTTTTTGAGCCTTCCTCCCTGTCTAGTGAGACCAAAATTCAAATACACTTACAGGAATTCATATGTATCTTCCTTTATCCATGGTGATAAAAAGCAATAATCTAGGTAAAGCTTTCAAAATAAATAGTTAGGTTTTACAATGGAATTCACACCTAATTCATGAACTTGCAATTATTCTCTCCTCATCTCCCCATTGCCCAGTATCCCCTAGTGTTTTGGGTTTTACTTGAAATACAGATACTGTTAACAAGCTAGGAAATTTGCCTGATCTGAGATCAAAGGGAGTGGGAAAGGAATGCAACTCATGATTCTGCTTTATAACTGATCACCTCTAGATGCTGGGAGGTTTTAAGAGGGAAGAATTTATAGTAGAATTGGCCAACTCAAGACAACAGGTAGGACATATTGAGTCATGACAATTCCTGAGTCGGCCACATGGAAACAAAAAGACTGGCAGCCTTCCAGGTCCTAACACTTGACTCGAGCTCCTTCTAGGGTAGTCCTGGTGCCCATTCAGATTGGCTGGCCAAGAAGTATGGAGGCTGATACCCAATGACCTCCAAAGACATACCTATGAATCAAGAAATGGCTCTGTTCCAGATACCTGACTCATTGAATCCTGGACCAGACACAGCTGGTGTGTCTGGTGCTACAGGTGCACCTCACTTTGCAAAATGGACAGAATCCAAGGGAACACAAAGAATCTAAACATTTGGAGTAACCTTTAAGATTGTCTAATCTAAAGGTTCTTAACCTTTTTGTGTGTAATAGACTTACCCCTTTGGCAGTCTGGTGAAATCTATTGTCCTCTTCTCAAAAGAAAATAAGATGCAAAGGATTACAAAGTAAAATAATTATATTTAAATATGAGGATTAAATATATATTTTAAAAACAACTTCACAGACCCCAGGTTAGGAATCTTTGGTCTAATCCAATTTCCCCATTTTATAGACCAAGAAATTGAGGCCCAGAGAGATGAAGTCATAACATCATAAATTTGGAGCTGGAAAGGGCCTCAAAGGCTACCAAATATGACTATGTCATTTTACAGATGAGGACACTGAGACTCATGGATGTTAATTGACTTGTCCAAGGTCATATAGGAATATGAGGCTAGTGAAGGGTAGAGGAAAAACTTGAACTCAGTTTCCCAGTTCAATATTCTTCCCACTATACCATGTTCTCTCAAGTCACTTAACTCTGGTTGCCTCAGTTTTCTCATCTGTAAAATGAGCAGGAGAAGGAAATGGCAAACTACTCCGGTATCTTTGCCAAGAAAACCCCAAATGGAGTCATGAAGAGTTAGATATGACTGAAACAACCTAACATCAGTAGGACACAATTGAGTCTTAACAACTTTAAATCAACAGCTTTAAATCAAATCTACTTTTTCCATCTACTTCCTTTAGAAAGCTGGAAGTCTCTTTCCCATAAAGATCTAAAAGTAGACACTGTTGAAGCCTTCTGACAAGGTAAGGCATTTTGGGTGTTGTATTATGGGAGAGATTTACAACAATTTCAAAACCTCTTGACATTATCCACTTTTTCTGTCAACTCTGTGATCAAGTTTCAACCAGTAATAATTCGAATGTACTCCATGTTATTCTAGATGGCGAGGAATTTTTAAAAAGTGTGAGACCTACTCCTTGACAGCAGGGACTTATCTAATTGGGGGTATGAGAGTAGCCTTCAAGAAATAACAACTAATAATACAAAGTATAGAATTGTATGGCATGGGCTTTATGTACTGTAGAAGAGGAAAGTCAATAAAGATAAGAGTTGCCAGTGAGCTCTCCATAAGGGAGGTACAAATTGGGCTGAGCTTTGAAGGAAAGGTAGAATAAAAGGAGGTTGCTGTTGTGTTCATCCTTTGTTTTCAAAGAAGACCATACCATCAGAGAAATGATGATACGACTTACACTTGACTTTGTTTTGAGTGAGGAACAACTGTGCAAGGTCACCAACCTCACTTTCTCCTCCTGAACTATCTGGGTCCAGTGACCAGATATTCATCAGAATGACTGGAGATGGCCCAGGATGCAAAATGGCCTTTTTAGGATGGACTTTTCACATACTCACTAAGAGGGAGGTAATGCCCATTGAGTGAAGAGATCTTATAAAGAGGTGAAGGGATAAGTGAAGGAGAAGAATATGACCATAAATTACAATGAGGAGTTGGAGAACCATTTGACAATAGCTTCGGGTCAGAAGGTGTGGTTTGGGGAGTAGAGAAAGATCAAATTGGGGGGATAGATTAAGAAGGGCTTTGAAATAGGGCTTGATTATTAATATTATTATTTATTATGCATTATAATATATAAATATATTATATATAATTAATATGTGATATATGTGTGTGAGATATAAATATATAATTAATTAATATTAATACTTGATACTTTTGGAATCATTGAAATTTTTGGGAGCAGGTAGTGAAATGATGAAAATGGTATTTTAGGAAGATTAGTCTCAAATAGAGCTATGATAGGCGTTATGAAGTCCATAGAGTTGGGAAGCTAGCTTAAAACCATTTCTAGTAATAATGAAACAAGGTAACTGTGAGGACAAAAAGGTAAAGTAGGACATAGAAGCTCTTTTGAAGGGAAAATGGACAGGACTTGATGACTGATTCCAAATAGGAATGAAAAAGGATTCAAATTTTCTTGGTCAGGTAACCAAGAGAATGATGATGGCAGAGAGAGATAAGGAAGTTTGGAGGGGACTGACTTAGTAGGTGATGATGTCAGTCTTGGAGAAGCTTAATGCAAAATCTCAGGAGAGATTTCTCCCACACTTGAAGATCTTCTGACTCAATATTCACAGATCTGGTGTTCCTTCTGTTGGGTATTTATAAAATCTACTAAGAGTTAAACTATAATATCACACTCCACTCATTTTTACCATATAAAATGGTGATAGCTAGGTGGTATAGTAGATTGAGCAAGCCTGGAGTCAGGAAGAATTAAGTTGAAATCTGACCTGTGACAGTTGCTTGCTGTGTGATCCTGGGCAAGTCACTTCATCTGTTTGCCTCAGTTTCCTCAACTGCAAAATGGGAGTAATAATACTTACCTCACATGATTGTCTCAAGGATCAAATGAGATAACATTCGTAAAGCGCTTACACATAGTAGATATAAGTGCTTGTTCCTCTCCCCTTCACCCACGAAATATCAAGACTGACAACTTCCTAAGTTTGAATTTTTGGGTTGTGACAAATTCTATTACTTTTATCAATTCTCCAAGCTCTAAATTCTTTCAAGTCAGATGAACAAAAGACTTTTTTTGTAAAAGGGCCACTAGCAGTGGTGCTCTGGAGCAGGCTCATCCTCTACTGAGAGGCTATTATTAAGTTTTCATTGTGAACATATATACCTAGGAAATCAGAAAATTATTTGGGGGGCTTAATTGTGTTGTCAATTGTCTAGACTTAAGAAAGTGATGGAGAAAAAATAATACTTATTAAACTTAAAAGTGTATCATGGGTACTTTTTTTCAGCACTCATTGGTAAACCATTAATGGCACATCTTTGCTGTTATGTGCCAGTCAATGGTGACACAAACACACAAAGTGAAACAATACCTACACTCAAGAATACATGAGTTTATTTAAAACAAGGGATATCTGAGGGTCTTTTCCATAGAAAGCCAAAGATTTTTTTCCAGTGAGTTGTAGTGTACAATTGAGGACAGGTAGGTGGTTCCATAGTGCATGGAGTGCTGGACCTTGGGTCAGGAAGATTCATCTTCCTGAGTTCAAATTTGACCTCAGAGCAAGTCACTCAATCCTACTTGCCTCAGTTTCCTCATCCATAAAATGAGCTGGAGAAGGAAATGGCAAACCACTGCGGTATCTTTGCCAAGAAAACCCCAAATGGGGTCATGAAGAGCAAAACATGACGGAAAAACAATAGCACACTGTGCACTGTTAAAATTGACTTTTAGGGGGGAGGAGCCAAGATGGTGGAATAGAAAGACTCATGTATGCTAGCTCCAAACCCACAGCCCATAAATTTCCTGTAAAAAGAACTCCCCACAAATTCTGGAGCAGTGCAAACCACACAGAAACACAGTGGAAGAGATTTCCATTCCAGAGAACCCTGGAAGGCCGTCCCCAGGGGTCTGTCGTGCTCTGGACAGTGGAGCCCACCCCTGGCCATGTGGCCCCAGAGGAGCAGATCCGAGCAGGCTTCAGGGATGGAATCTCCAGGGGCCGCGAAGGTCCCTCCACCCACAGGCACTACAGGTCACTGAGAGAGACTTCTGGCCTGGCCAAGAGGGGAGCAAGGTGTCTTTGTGCCTCGGGAGGCAGTGGTGGAGGCAGCGGCAGCCCAGGACTCCCGGAGCAGGCAGGAGCTCCATTGTTGAAGGTCTCTGCATAAACCCCCTGAGGGAACTGAGCCTGGGAGGTGGCCCTGCCCCCACCCGAGCACCTGAACTTAAGCTCACATTGAAGAGCAGCCGGGCCTGCCATGGAAAGCCCTGAGGCTGGCGAGCAGCATTTGAATCTCAGACCCCAAGCACTAGCTGGGCAGATCTAGGCGGGGGTGCAGAGGAATCTCAGAAGTCAAGAAAATGCCCAGAAAATGGAAGAAAATTAAGACCATAGAAAGCTACTTTCTTGGGGGACAGATGTTCCCACCTTTCATTTCTGATGATGAGGAACAATTCTTACCATCAGGGAAAGACGTGGAGGTCAGGGCCTCTGTATCCCAGACATCCAAGGTGGATGTCCAGTGGGCTCAGGCCATGGAAGAACTCAAAAAGGATTTTGAAAATCAAGTTAGACAGGTGGAGGAAAAACTGGGAAGAGAAATGAGAGAGATGCAAGAAAAGCATGAAAAACGGGTCAATACCTTGGTAAAGGAGACTCAAAAAAATGCTGAAGAAAATAACACCTTCAAAAATAGGCTCACTCAATTGGCAAAACAGGTTCAAAAAGCCAATGAGGAGAAGAATGCTTTCAAAAGCAGAATTAGCCAAATGGAAAAAGAGGTTCAAAAGCTCACTGAAGAAAATAGTTCTCTCAAAATTAGAATGGAACAGATGGAGTCTAATGACTTTATGAGAAACCAAGAAATCACCAAACAAAACCAAAAGAATGAAAAAATGGAAGAGAATGTGAAATATCTCATTGGAAAAACAACTGACCTGGAAAATAGAACCAGGAGAGACAATTTAAAAATTATGGGACTACCTGAAAGCCATGATCAAAAAAAGAGCCTAGACATCATCTTTCATGAAATTATCAAGGAAAACTGCCCTGATATTCTACAACCAGAGGGCAAAATAAGTATTGAAGGAATCCACCCATCACCACCTGAAAGAGATCCAAAAAGAGAAACTTCTAGGAACATTGTGACCAAATTCCAGAATTCCCAGGTCAAGGAGAAAATCTTGCAAGCAGCTAGAAAGAAACAATTCCAGTATTGTGGAAATACAATCAGGATAACACAAGATCTAGCAGCTTCTACATTAAGGGATCAAAGGGCGTGGGATAGGATATTCCAGAAGTCAAAGGAACTAGGACTCAAACCAAGAATCACCCACCCAGCAAAATTGAGTATAATACTTCAGGGGAAAATATGGTCTTTCAATGAAACAGAGGACTTTCAAGCATTCTTGATGAAAAGACCAGAGCTGAAAAGAAAACTTGACTTTCAAACACAAGAATGAGAAGAAGCATGAAAAAGTAAACAGCAAAGAGATGTCATAAGGGACTTACCAAAGGTGAACTGTTAACATTCCTATATGGAAAGAAAATATTTGTAACTCTTAAAACTTTTCAGTATCTGGGTAGTTGGTGGGACCACACACACACATACACACACTCACGCACATGCACACACACACACGTACACGCATGCATGCACACACACATACACACATGCATGCACATACAGAGACAGAGAGCACAGAGTGAATTGAATAGGATGGGACCATATCTTAAAAGAAATTAAGGTAAATGGTGAGAGAGAAATGTAGTGGGAGGAGAGAGGGTGAAATGGAATGGGGTAAATTATATCTCATTCAAGAGGCAAGCAGGAGACTTTTTAGTGGAGGGAAAAAGAGGAGAGCTGAGAAAAAAACATGAAGTTTACCCTCATCACATTCAACTAAAGGAAGGAATAAAATGCACACTCATTTTGGTATGAAAACCTATCTTACAGTACAGGAAAGTGAGGGAGAAGGAGATAAGCAAGTTGGGGGATCATGGAAGGGAGGACAATGGGAGGAGGGAGCAATTTGAAGTCAACACTCTTGGGGAGGGACAGGATCAAAAGACAGAATAGAAACAATGAGGGGCAGGATCGGATGGAGGGAAATACAGTTAGTCTTACACCACATGACTATTATCGAAGTCATTTGCAAAACTACACAGATATGGCCTATAATGAACTGCCTGCCTTCCCAAAGGGAATGGGTGGGGAGGGAGGGATGGGGAGAATTTGGAACTCAAAGTTTTAGGAACAACTGTTGAGTATTGTTCTTGCTAGTAGGAAATAAGAAATACAGTTAATGGGGAATAGAAAGTCATCTGGCCCTACAGGACAAAAGAGAAGATGGGGTCAAGGGAAGGGAGGGATGATAGAAGAGAGGGCAGATTGGAGATAGGGAAAATTAGAATGCTCGGTGTATTGGGGTGGGGGAGGGGATAAAAGGGGAGAAAATTTGGAACCCAAAATTTTGTGAAAATGAATGTAAAAAGTTAAATAAATAAATTTATGTTATTATAAGTGAAAAAAAAGATAAAATTGACTTTTAACAGTTCCAAGCTGATTACCCAATTTATGAAATATCTGGGTCCCTCCTTTATTAACCTAATGACCAACTGATTTTGGGGCATTTTCATTTCTCACTAGGACTTCCACAAAGGCACTTTGGGAGGAGGGAAGGTAATAAAATACAAGAGTGATGGCAAGTTATTTAGCTACATATTAGGCAACTTTATTTAAAAGTTTCTGGGTGGGGAAAGAAATTGAAATTATTGTTGTCAAACAAGGCTTGGGAATGATCCCTTCCCATATCCTCTGACTGACTGTAACCACAGTCATCCCCACCCCCCTTCATCTCTCTGATCTTTAATATTTCCCTCCCTCCCTTTTCCTTCCTTGTGGTCTACAAACATGCCCAGGTATTCCCAATACTTTAAAAACACAAACAAAACCAAAAAACCTCCCTTAATCATACCATCCCCTCAAGCTCTTGTCTTCTATATCTCCTCCCTTTTGCAGCCAAACACCTAGAAGAAGCTGTCTACACACATCACCTCCACTCCCTCTCTCCTCACTTCTCAACCTTTTTCAAACTGACTTTATCTTTGACTTCATCATTCGACAGAAACTGTTTTGTCCAAAGTTACCAATTATCTCTAAGCTGCCAGTTTTTTTAATCCTCTTTCTTCATGATCTCTTGGCTATATTTGACATCCTTGACCACCCTCTGCTTCTGGATACCCTCTGCTCTATGGGTTTTCATCTCACCTCCCTCTTAGTTTTACTCCTCTTTGTTGAATTTCTCCTTCCTCAATCCCCTTTACTGCATTAACATCTTGATCCTGCCCTTAAAATATGGTTTTACTCTATCTGTCCTAGGTCCTCTGCTCTCTCTTCCCTCTTTCTTTCTTTGTGATGTCATCAGGTCCCACCCACGTATAGATGGCTCCTATATCTACATATCCAACCTCCATCTCTCTCCTGAGCTCCAGTCTCATATCACTAATCGCCTATTAGACATTTTGAACTGGATATCCAATAGGCATCAATGTCTCAACATATCCAAAACAGAACTCATTAGCTTCCCCATTACCACCAATCCAACTGTTCTTTAATACTCTCCCATTTCTGTTTGAACACCAATATTTTTCTAGTTACTCAGATTGATAATCTCAGAGTAATCTTGTAATCTCTTCTCATTTACCATCACTCCACATATAGAAATCACTTGTCAAGTCTTGTCCATATGACTTCTAAACCACCTTTCTCTCTACTCATACAGCTACCACTCTAACCCAGACCTTCCTTACCTAGACTCAGGTGTCTTTCCTCTCCAAAGTATCCTACACCCAAACTACCAAAGTGATTTTTCTTTAGTTTGACCATGTCACTCCTCTGATGAGCAAACTCTGGTGCTTCCCTGTTGCCTTGAGGATCAACTATAAACTCTGCTTGGTATTTAAAGTTCTTAACAACTCAGCTCCAAACTACATCTCTAGTCTTATTATATGGTATTTTCTTTCATGAGCTCCAGTCAATCCATGCCTGCTGTACCTTGTACATAGCACTCTGTCTCCTGTGTACCTTTTTACCAATAATCCCTCATGTCTGACCTCTACTTCTATGAATCTTTACTTTCCTTCAAAACTCAGCTCAAGCATCACTATTGAGATGAAATCTTACTGCAGGCTTGCACAACCTGCAGCCTGCCCAAGGACTTTGGACTACCTGTGAAAAATGTAGAGGATTCCTCTACATTTTGACGGGCCACCTGAAATCTTTTGATGGGCCACAAGTGGGCTGCAGGTTGTGCAGTCCTGTAACTGATCCTGTCAGTTACTAATTCCTTCCCCCCTCCTGCCCCATATCTTCAGTGCCTGGAACATGTTTCTATTAAGCATGTCTGTTTAATAAATGCTTGTGTTTTGATTAATTATCTGTGGGTTTTAATTGTTTAGTCTTAGACCACATTGAAAGAGACATGTTATCTAGGATCAGGATGGTGACAGCCCCATTGTACTTTGCCTTGGCCAAATAATGCCTTGGGTGCCATTTTCAGTTCTGGCACTCATTTTAATTAGGATATTGATAAACCAGAGAGTGTTCAGACTAGGATAACTAGAAAGGCAAAGGGCCCTGACATCCTTCCATGGGAGGGTTGGTTGTAGGCACTCTGGGATGTTGAACCTAGAGGAAAGAAGGCTTGGCAGTGACATAATAACTTTCTTTAATTGTGTGGAAAGTTTGTCATAAAAGGATTAGATTTGTTTTTAGATTAGATTTGAAGAAGGAGAAGTAATAGTTAGAAATTGTAGAGTGGTAGATTTAGGTTTATGTAAGGGAAAACATCCCAGCAATTAAGCCCACCCAAAAGAGGAATGGGCTACTTACCCCAGGAGGGAGTGGATTCCCCCTCATTAGAGGCCTTCAAGCAAAGACTCGGTGACTGTGTTGGGTAGTGTTGTAGTAGTGATCCTTGTTCAGGAAACAATTGAGTTAAATGGTCTGTGAGATCCTTTAGAACTGTGAAGATCGGTGTTTCTTCTCAGAGTTGCTAGGGACAATGTGGTCCTTTTGAAGATGAGGAAGCTAAGGCAGAGGCGGGAAAATGACTTAATCAAGCTCACACAATGAGCAAAACTTGAATCCAAACCAAGGTACTTGGACTTTGGAGCCAGTTGTCCCTATCAAACCACATTGTTTTCCCACCAACTGGGGTAAAATGGAACAATTGTGCTTTGACTAAAGAAATAAATCTCCTTAGGGAACACTCTTAAAATGGGCTCCCTTCTACATCTATGTAAAAATGTGCTCATGCAACCATTTGCCAGCATAATTTGGGCATTAAAGATATACAGATGAGCAACTCACAGAGTTTTAGGGTTTAAAGACAAAGAAAGCTGATCTCTTTGCTTTCTGTTGCCATTCGAAGATTTGCTTTCCCAGCGGCTTCTCCTGTAATTTTCCAAAAAGAAGGTTGAGAATAATGAAAATCCTTTCTGGAGCCTGAGCCTCTTAGCCTGGTCCTTGAGGGTAAGGATGAGATGAGTTCTTTCATCTTCTTTCTGCCAACATCTCACACTGGACCTTGTACGCAACAGCCACTTAACACATGTCTATAGGCCTGAACCTCACGCAATTGGTTTGTCCAGTTTTACCACAGGCAATGAAGCTGGAGATTACCAGTATGGTGGGACATAACTGAAAATCCCTTTCATTGGCCTGTTTCCATTCAGTTAAATCCATCCAATGGTTATAAAGTGCTCTGTGTAATGTGCTGAGGAAACAGAGATGAAAAAGAACATGTTATCTGCCCTCAACAGTCTTAGAACTCAGGATACAACCTATTCAGTATATTAAGTATTATCTAAGAGATAATGTGATAGGATCAAGGGAGAGCACTGGGCAAAGTACTCTAAGGGAATTGGAAGAGAGGGCAATCGTATTCATGTTCATTGATTTAATCTGCATTGTTTGAAGGTTTCCTCACCTGCAAGTTCCTTATACCAAAGTTATCACAGATCTAGTCCCTGCCTCTATTATGATAATAAAATTCAGTAAGTATGAATATGATTGTTTTCCCTTCCAATTCTCTTAGAGTGATTTACAGTCTCAGGATGATGCCTAGACTACTAAGGGGCACGAGAGTCCTGAAGGAGTCTGGGAAAAGAACCCTGAGGATATTTCAGAGCCAGGTAGATCAGGGCCAAGAAGAAAAGCCTGACCTTTCCTAGATGAAAAGATCTCTGGCAGCTGTTGGAACAAACACAACTTGAGGCCCGTCCTGGCTGGTAAAATCAAAGGCTTCAGAGACCATTGCTGATTTAACCTTTTGGCTCTGGTCCCTAACACTGAATGACCTATAGACCCCCTAGATGTTATTATAGACCCTTGGATTAAAGACTACACTTCTTCATCTTTTTCCTGCTACCTTGTTCCCTGGGGCAACCCCTAACCTGCCTGACTATACTGTTCTTTCATCTTTAGCTTCTAATATCTCAACTCAAAAGGCAGCCTTAAAATTGTCTTATCCAAGGGTGGGGAACCTGCGGCCTTGAGGCCACATGTGGCCTTCTAGGTCCTCAGGTGGGGCTTTTTGACTGAGTTCAAGTTTTATAGAAGAAATCCTTTTATTAAGGAGATTTGTTCTGTGAAGTTTGGATTCAGTCAAAGGGCCCCACTCGAGGAACTGGAAGACCACACGTGCTCTTTTGGGGCTGAAGGTTCCCCAACCCTGGACTTATCTATAGCTATTAACCCCTTAGTTGATACTGACTTTCTGGCCCAGGTGAAACTAGTAAAAGAGTCCAATAATAAAATGGTGTACAGAGTGGTAGCTAGATGACACAGGGGGAGAAGTGCTGGACATGAGTAAAAAAAAAAAAAGATCTAATTTCAAATCCTTCCTTAGATACTCATTAGATGTGTGACCGTGGGCAAACAATTGCCTCAGTTTCCTCATTTTCAAAATGAGGATAATAGTAAGATCTACCTCACAGGAGTATCATGAATGTTAAATGTGATGATATAGGCAAAGTATATTACAAACCTTAGAACAATCTATAAAGATTAGCTAGCACCAGAAAATTAAAGATGAAAAGAGTTTTCAAGTGATGTTTTCCCTGAAGATCAATATAGATCTTACCCAACATCTTGCATCATCTACTTCTAAAAATCAGAATTTATGTTTTTAGAGATGAATCAAGATTCTCAGTCATCTTGGGGGTGAGTGATGGGGAAAGGGAAATAACAGTGTACTCTTTAAGGCATGAAAGTGAGATGTTCAGTAACAGTGGTTGAAACCAAAAGGATTTTGTTGATCTGACTCTTATTTGGCCAGAAAAGTAAATTAGCCAAAACCTTGATCTTTTTGAACATATTAGTTTCATTGTGTATACATGAAAAGGCCCATGCAGGGCAAACCATTTTGGGATGAAAATCTGGTCCCCAGGTTCCATGTCATTTCCCTGTATGCAAGAGTATGTATAAAAGAAAGATATGTATGTTTCAGCTATACTATAGGATTATCAAACAACTTAGTATGGAAGATTGTCTCATCCAGCCTAGGCAGGGATTCTTTACCTGATACCTGAGAACTCATTTAAAAAATTTTTATAACTATAATTCAATATGATTGGTTTAAAATTTGTTGTAAAAAATACAATGTATTTTGATTTATCCATTTGAAAATATAATTCTGAGAAGTCCTTTACCGGACTGCCAAAGGGATTCAATGCTTCAAAAAAGATTAAGAACTTCTGATCCACAGTCTATACAGAGTAAATGGGCCAGACTGGAGCCTTGGCATAGCTTTTAATCTATCTAGCTTTTTGTTTGCTTTCTGATTTAACATGAATGGCCACGGTAGTTATAAATAGCGGGATTATCCACATTGCTGATTAAGGCTATTTGCCCAAAGACACCTCACCTTATTACTTAAGACCTTTTCTGTACAGGGAGAGTAAAAAAAAAAAAATTTAAAAAAAAACCCCTTTTTTGGAGGCAATTAGGATTGAATGACTTGCCCAGGGTCAGTCACACTGCTAGTAGATATCAGACAAATTTGAACTCAGGTCCTCCTGACTCCAGGATCAGTGCTCTATCTATTGTACCACCTAGCTGCCCCAAAAAGAAGATATTTAAAACCAGAGATTTCCTAGTCCACCTCTAACTTCATAAATAAGTCTGAGAAAATTTTCTCAAAGCTCGGTAACTTAGGTATATTCATAGCAAGTGGCAAGATTTGAGCTCAGGGCTTCCTGACTCAAAAACCTATTTGCTAGCCACTTTACCACACTGTTCTTTCTCTAGATGTTCTCTCTATGCTCTATACTACAAAATTCACAAGATAGTTCCTTGTTCCCTTCTTTCTCCCCATCTGCTGTAAAGACAGCTTTACGAACTCTATAATTTTTTTTTCTCCTGTTCTACTTGGATCATAGCTTAACAATCCCTCAGAACCTTGAAAAAGAGGAGATTTTGGCATTTTTCTTCTGTTGCTTTGTCTTATCTGGTCTATCACTTAACGAGAACACAGATATTGAACTAACTTATTTTGAGCTGCACCCCCTACTCTCCCGTAGAATTGTAAACCATCTAGTCTTAGCTTTGTCTGAAACATTTTATTATAGAAGTCTTTCCATAAATAAAAGATGTTTTTTAGGGACACATTGCCTTCTTAAGCAGCAGAGATTTGTTAGATAACACCTTCAATTTCCCTGAATTAGTTTGTCAACTTTCATAGGTGATTTGGAAGCCAGAAAAAACTCTAATAGGCATTATAGGAAGGAACAAATTCACCAATGATTTTTAAAAGAGCTATACAAGACACAGACTGAAGAAATAAAATTGGGAGACTTTTTTTTCAAGCTTTTAGTCTTGTACTGTTACTTCCTCTGTGCTTAACATACATTTTCCCCCCTAACACTACTGGATGGAGACAGCTAAAAATACAACTTTTCTTTTCCTGTAGAAAAACCTAGTTATGCCTGATTTGAAAAAAGAAATCCAACTGATGAGTCATGGCATTTTCTAAAAATTCTTTATTTTAATCTTGTCTCTTTAAGAGATGAGGGTCTCTCCTATAGCTGTTTCTTGTTGAATGTTCTGTTTTATCTCTAGAATATGTAAGATAAAATAGAACACACTCTCTCCCTCCCTCTCACCCTCTCTCTCTCTCTGTCTCTCTTTTCTTCTCTCTCTCTCTCCCTTTCTCTCTCGCTCCCTCCCTTCCTCTCTCCCTCCCTCCCTCCCTCTCTCTCTCTCTCTCTGTCTCTGTCTCTCTCTCTCTCTCTTTCTCTCCCTCTCTCACGCTTCCTGAGACCATGAATGACAGATACTTTTCTTTATAATTTCTCTAGAGCTTCTTTGCAAAAAGAAATGAACCAGCAAATACAGTAGTCTCTTTTTCCTCCTCACTGCAGAGAAAAAAAATGTTTAGATAAGTTTTTTTTTTGGTGGGGGGGGAGATGTATTTTTTTTTAGCTTCAACAATCCTTCACTGATGCTGACAACTCCTGCATTGTGCATGCAGATTCAAAGGCAGTGGGTACACCATGCTGGGTAGATGTGCTAAATACACTGAAAGGCTTTGCCAGCTTTTAGTGGCGCAGATCAGAGATGATTTGATGTTAACTGGGACATCAGAGTGTAGCAACTGGGATCCCTGTGGTTCCTTGTGAGTTCCGTTATGACTGAAGCTTCCAAACAGAAATAACCAATTCAGACTATCCCTAGCACCTGAATCTTCAGAAAAAATCATTTTCTGAGGTGATCCCCTGGGGGTAGGGTGCTGGACTTGGCATCAGAAAGCTCTGAGTTTGAATCTCACTTCTAATGCTGCAGAGTTGTGTGACCTTGAACAAATTGCATTATCTCTTGGAACCTGTTTCCTCATTGTAACATAGGACTGACAGTACCTGTCTCTCAGAGTTGTTATGAGGATGGAATGAAATAATGTCTGGAAAATATTTTGCAAACCTTAAGTAAGTGCTATATAACGGTCAGATGTGCTTGTTACTATGATCATTCTCAGCTAGGCTTTTCAGATGCAACCTTAGAATGTATTCTATTTAATTAATTAAATTTAATAAATCAATCAATTCAATAAAGTAATTTCATTTTAATTAACTTTAGTTAAATCAATTAATTAAAACATAAACATAACAGGGATTCTTGAACTTTATAAAAAAATATTTTGAAAACTATTTCAGGAGAATGTGCTTCTTTTGTAATATGCTTTATTTTAGATTATTAGATTAATATTATTAATTTATTTTTATTTAATTATTTATATTTTATTTTATTATTTAATAATTAATTAGATTGCTAGTATTACTTTTTTTAGATTATTAGACTATAAGCTCCTTGAGGGCAGGGATTGTCTTTTGTCTCCTTTTGTATCCTCAGTGCTTGGTACAGTACCTAAAACATAGCAGGCACTTAATAAATATTGACTGATTAATTTTATGCTTTCAAAAATATTCTTCTGAGGAGTCCCTAGGCTTTATCAGATGACTAAAGGAGTCCATGACACAGAAAAGGTTAAGAACCCCTTACATAAGCAGAAGGGATTATGGCTGAAAGGACATTGGCTCCAATGTAGGGTTGCAACTCTATCTCTGCCACTCATCATGTGTCAGTTCTAGATGTCACATTTTAAGAGTGATATTGAAAAGCTGAAATGAGTCCAGAGAGTGAAAAAGAAGGTAGGAGGTCTGGAAATCATATTATATGAAGAAGGTATTCAAGGAACTAGGAGTGTTTCAGAAGTAAAGACTTGGAAAAGAAAAGGAGTTGGAGAGAGGGAAGGGCAAACAGAGGCTGAAATATACAACGAGTTGTCAGATAAAAGAAGAATTAGACATAATTTCTGCTGCTCCAGAGGGCAGACCTAGAACTAGGGGGAGTGTGGGTTCTAGGAAGTGGATGTCGGCTCAATATAAGGAAGATGTTTCTATCCACCAATGGAAAGGTCTCATTTTGGGGGAAGTAGTGCCCTTTCCATCATCGGAGCTGGTCAGATTGGATGGTCACCTTGTTAGGGATGGTGTGGGAGTGAGGCACTAAGTTAGAGATTGGACTAAATCAAATCCCAACTAGGGACTATTTATTCAGCTCTACAGTGACTGCCACCAGAAAAAGAAGATTTTTCCTTTGGGGAGGGATCTTCAAGACAGCTCAAATCCAGCCTCCTTCTGGAGGCCTTCCCTGATTCTCTCCTCACTCCACCCTCAACTGCCAAGGTTTTTGCACTAAGATCACCTCCCAAAATTTATCCTATATTACACATACACATATGTATGTAGATATAGATATCTTACCCACACACCACTGTTTGTATACTGTCTCCCTCATTAGAATCTAAGCCCCCTGAGAGAAGGGATTATGTTTGTGTCCTTCCTTATATCTCTGGTGCTTAGGTGATACCTGGCACTAAGTAAGCACTTTAATAAATGCTGACTGATGGATACCCCTGTGGTTTCAGTTTTGTACTTCACAAAGTCTTTCTAAGAGCTGTGTGCATATATTGTAATGATAATCAACTGTGGAAGACATCTCCTCTGATCAAGACTGATCCATGCCAATTCTAAAGGATCCATGGTGAAAAATGCTTTCTACCTCCAGAGAGAGAATTGATGAACCCTGGGTATAGATTGAAGGATATATCTTTTTTTTTTTTTACTTTCTTTACTTTTCTGGGGGTTTGTGTATTTTCTTTTATAACATAGCTAATATGGAAATATGTTTTGCTGGACTTCATATCAATCAGAATAGATATTTTAATGGCATTCAGCTTGGCACCTAATGTCACCAAACATATATTCTCCTAGAAAGGAAATTCATGCATATAAATTCATGTACACACCTACACATATGTATACATATGTACAGAGAGAGGGGGGAAAGACAGAAGGTGGGAGAGGAGGGAGACAGAGACTGAGACAAAGATAGAGATGGAGACAGAAAGGGAGAACACAGGAGCAGGACTCAGAGAAAGTGGAAACTAGATCCAGTTCAGTCATCACTTAGCTTCATGACTTTAAGCAAGTCATTAACCTTTGAAGGTTGTTGATTTCCTCATCTGTATAATCAATATCAATTGATAACATATTGCTTGCCTTCTCAAGGGTTGGGGAAAGGGTAGAAAGGAGAGAATTTGGGACTCAGAATTTTAAAAAATGAATGTTAAAGTATTTTACACATAATTTGGAAATATTCCCCCAAATAAATTAAAATATATTTAAGAAATGAGCCGTATGCATGTTTCTTCGGCTCAGCTGCTGAAATGGAGACATGATGTTGTCAAAAGGAGTATTCCCTCCTCCTGCATTTTAGAACCTCACCTACTTATGCCCATCCACCCTATAAAATTCTAGTTAATGAGCTCCCATAGGGGAGCCCCCCTCCCTGCATAGAGGGTCCCCTCAGTGTGCTAATGGCCTTTCTTAATTCCACTTAACATATGAGAATACCAATAGAGTATCATAGTGGTCTCTTCATCTGGCCAAATGAACATCTCACCTTTTTTTTGCTCATATATTTCTTTGGCCTGCTTTATATCACCTCGTTTGAAATTCATTGTTCATAATGTACTGCGAATCTTATAATCCACATATCGTTCTCATCCATTTGCTTCTATTTTTCCTACACTTGTGACTTTGTTGGTATAAGGAACTCCCAGTGTGGAAACTCCCTATGTCAATGCAGACTGCTCAACTAGATATAAGGTAGAGTTTCAGATGGTGTAGCTTAGTGGAGAGGCTCAGACATGTAGCTCCTAGGCTACCCACAACATCTTGAGTGCAGCCTAAATCAGATCAAAATGTAGTTAGGAAATATTTTTTTAAATAACTAAAAATACAATAAAATATAGATAATATTCAATCTGCAGCCCACAGCATCCTTTTGTATTGTGCATTATTTGGGTTTGATACCACTGACCTAGTAGACAGAGAACTGGCTTCAGGACTAGGAAGACCTGCTGTGTGGCCATAGCGCCTCAGGCTACTCTCTCTCAGATCTATCTTATATACAGCACAGAGGGCATCCATAACACAAAACCTAAAATTAACATTCTCCCTCCTACCACCTCAGTATCATATGGCACTTTCTAAAGTGCTTACACATCTGAGTTCCTTATTACAAAACTGTAATATGGGATAAATATCATAATTTCCATTATACAGATGAGGAAATCAACAACCTTCAAAGGTTAATGACTTGCTTAAAGTCATGAAGCTAAGTGATGACTGAACTGGATCTAGTTTCCACTTTCTTCTGTGTTCTCTCTTTCTGTCTCCATCTCTATCTCTGTCTCAGTCTCTGTCTCCCTCCTCTCCCACCTTCTATCTGTCTTTCTCCCCTCTCTCTGTACATATATATACATATGTGTAGGTGTGTACATGAATTTATATGCATGAATTTCCTTTCTGGGAGAATATATGTTTGGTGACATTAGGTGCCAAGCTGAATGTCATTAAAATATCTATTCTGAGTCTAAAATGATGAATATCCTCTATGGGCTTTAATGTTAAATATTATTACATGTATGCCTTTTAGAGACAATGAACTCTAGACATCTTCTAATTAGAGGAAATGTCTTCCATGACATTTCTAGACAATATGACTCATTCAGCTTTATACTATACTCCATTCTGTATAGGAAGGAGAGGACAAGATTGGAAGCTTCCTTTTTTAAGGGACAAAAGGATTTGGCTTTCCCATGCAGTGGAAAAAGAGTGGTTGGCCACACCCCTTTCAAAATGGAATCTCAATGACTAAAGGCACCTTGGCACACTGGGGTAGAGTTTCCACCAGCCAAGTTTCATGAAGGGTGATGTTGAGGACATTCCAGCACTGCCATAGGGGATTCCATTTACTCCTAGAGTCGCATTCTTGTGGGACTGGAACAGGGCAGGGTTGTGATTTCTGCAAATGCCAGGTAAGTTAACTGAGAAGAAACTCCAAAGTGGTTAACAAGATTACCATGTCAATCCTCCTAATGTCATGGCCATTTAGATCAGGTAAAGCAAACAAAGCTCTCTAGAAAACTCTAAATTGTGTTATGAGAGAGTTCTGCATTTGAAGTCAAAAGACTTGAATTCAAATCCTGACTCTGCTACTGTGTGACCTTGATGAAATTACTTAACTTCTCGGTAATCGGTTCCTTATCTATAAAATCAAGGGGGTTGAATTACATGTCTGCTAACATCATTTCCAGCTCTAAATCTATGACCCTATGTCATATGTTCAGAGCCATGTCATTGGGATGGCCCCTCTAAGACCTGTACTTTATATTGAGCTGGGACTGTTCCATTTTTACCTTTGTGTTGCTGTGCTAAGCACAGTGCTCAGCACATTAATAGGTGTTTAATGAATGATTGGTTGATTCAGGAACATAGCCAGTGCAAAAGAAGATGTTTAGCAGACACCTTAAAAACATCCCAAACAGAACTTGTTATCTTTCCCCCTATATCTCCCCCCACTCCTACCTGCCCTGTTCCTGAGAGAGCAACACCAACCTCCCAATCCCTCAGGTTCACAAGCTCAGAGTCATACAGGATTCCTCACTATCCCTCACCTCTCCCAGCCAAAATGTTGCCAAGACTTGTCAACTTTACCTTTGCAACATCTCTTGAAAATGCCTAATTCTCACCTCTGACAATATCATCATTCTGGTGTGAGCCTTCATCACCCCACACCTGGGCTATTGCAATAATCTGTGGGTGGATCTGCCTGCTTCAAGTCTCTCCCCACTCCAATAGACCCTCAATTCAGCCACAAAAGTGATTTTCCTAAAGTGAAGTTCTGATCATGTCACCGTGCCCCTACTAAAAACCTTCAGTGGCTCCCTATTACCTCTAGGAATGATACAAAGTGCTCTGTCTGGCATTTGAAGCTCTTCCTAACCTAGCTACCTCCTACCTTTCTAGTCTTACTCTCTTTCTAGTCCCACCTTACTCCCCAACATGGACTCTTCAATTCCATGACTCTGGCCTCCTGGCTGTTCCACAAACAAGACACTCCATCTCTCAGCTCTGGGAATTTTCTCTGGGCTGTTCCCCATGCCTGGAATGTCTCTCATCTCCTCTGACTACAGACTTCTCCGACTTCCTTTAAGTCTTAACCAAAATTCTGTCTTCTACAGAAAGCCTTTCCCAGACCTCGCTTAATCCTAGTGCCTTTCCTCTGTTAATTAGTCCTTATCTTTTGTATATAGTTGCTTTGAATATATGTTTATGTGTTGTCTCCCCAATTAGACTGTAAGCAGCTTGAGGGCAGGGATTGTCTTTTGTCTCTTTTTGTATCCCCAGTGCTTAACGCAGTGCCTGGCACATAGTAGGCATTTAATAAATGTATACTAATTGTTTGACTTCTTTAGTGGCACTTAAGAAAGTCTTGAGGATCATGTGTAGGTCTTACATCTCCAAGCCATCAGTTGGAAAGTACCAAAAGACAATCTAGTTCAATTTATATCTGACCAAGAGTACCTTCTACAACAACCCGAAAAAGTGACTTCTGCTTAAAGACCTCCAGAGAAAGGTCTGCTACCTCCCAAAGCAGTGTATTCTACTTTGGGATAACTATAATAAAGGGGTGTTTGTGTGTGTGTGTGTGTGTGTGTGTGCATATGTGTGTGTGTGTGTGTATACACACTCCTCAATACTTCATGGAACCCATGATCTCATCAATATGGGTGCTTCATCCAGAGGACAAATCACAACTTACCCACATCTACTTATCTTGTATAAATCTTTTCAATTTCTTCTTTTAGATCTTCCATAAAGGTCCAACCAACATGCTAGTGGATGTTGTATCCATCATATCTATCATACTTAATCATCCTATAAACACACACTTTCCCGTCATTACAAAAGCCAAGAACGCCCATCCTCCATATATAACGTTCTAGTTTTGTGTGGCCCTTTTGTAATCCCCTGTCTATCCTGTCCCTCAACCAATGTTACATTTACCTTTTCATGTTACCTTGACTTTATACTAAAATATTCAAGGGGCTTGGAGGACCTGAGAAGGGCAAATCTCCATAGTATGATTATTTGATACTCTGTCCCCTTTCACTATATTCCTTATCTCCTGATATTTGGTGCTTCCTTTGACTTTCTCTCACAACACATGCTAATATTTGGTTCCCCTTCATTGAATACTTTTGCATATTTAAAAGATGCCCAAAACTATCCCTTACATTTAACCTTCTACCATTGGCCATGTCCCTAGCAGTGCCCTCCCTAAGAGGATAAGCCAAGGTGATGAAGTGAGTTATTGCTGATATTATGGACTGTCTTGATTCTTAGTCAAATCAGGCATTTGGCTTCACTGTTCTTTTTATTGGTCAATAAAGGATTAAAGTTAAATGTCAAATAAGTGGGAGGGAGAAATATTTCAAATGCACATATCCACGAACCTTCTCCAAAGACATATTCCAAGGCTTGGCAAAGAATTAGTAACTGGATTTTGAAGACTCCAGTAGCAGAGTGTGATCTGTCAGATCCTAACAAACCTTCTAGAATAAGGACCAGCGGGGCGGAGCCAAGATGGCGGAGTAGAAGGACGCACGTTTACGAGCTCCGAAACCAAAGCCCATAGAATTAATGTAAAAAGAGATCCCCATAACTTCTGGGTCAATACAAGGTGTGCAGAAACAGAGTGGAAGAGATTTCTGTTCCAGAGAGCCCTGAAGAGCCGTCCCCGGGGTCCATCGCACTCCGGAAAGCGGACCCCACCCCAACGCTGCCCTGGCCGTGGCCCCAGAGAAGCTGACCCGAGCAGGCTTCAGAGACGGAAGCTCCGGCAGCCAGGAAAGTCCCTCCGCCCACAGAAGCTACAGGTCAGTGAGAAAGAAGTCTGGGCTAGAGGAGGGGAGCGGAGCATCTCTGTGACTCGGGCCCCCTTGGGAGGAAGCGGCGGCGGCAGAGACAGGGGCAGGAAGCGGCGGAGGCAGAGGGGTGGGCGGCGGCTGAGGCGTCAGCGGCCCAGGACTCAGGAATCCCCCAGCAGCAGGCAGGATCTTCATTACGGAAGGTTTCTGCATAAAACCTGACGGAGCTGAGCCTGGGAGACGGCCCTGCCCCCACCCCGCTCTATTACTGAAGGCTTCTGCATAAAGCCTCTGAGGGAACTGAGCTTAGGAGGCGGGCCGCCCACCCTGCCCCCACCCGCTCCATTCCTGAAAGTCTCTGCATAAAGCCCCTGAGGGAACTGAGCCTGGGAGGCGGCCCTGCCTCCACCCCAGCGCCAGAACTAAAGCTTGCCACGGAAAGCACATTTGAATCTCAGAGGCCAAGCACTAGCTGGGCAGATCCAGGCGGGGGTGGAAAGAAATCTCAGAAGTCAAGTAACTGGCTGGGAAAATGCCTAGAAAAGGGAAGAAAAATAAGACTACAGAGAGTTTTTTCCAACAAATGCAAATGATCCCGACCTTCGGATCTGACGAAGATGAGGACGTATTCTTGCCATCAGGGAAAGACGTGGAGGGCGGGGCCTCAGTACCCCAGACACCCCAGGGGGGGTGGCGGGTGGGCTCAGGCCCTGGAACAGCTCAAAAAGGATTTTGAAAAGCAAGTTAGACAGGTGGAGGAAAAACTGGGAAGAGAAATGACAGAGATGCAAGAAAAGTATGAAAAACGGGTCAATACCTTGGTAAAGGAGACCCAAAAAAATGCTGAGGAAATTAACACCTTGAAAAATAGGCTCACTCAATTGCCAAAAGAGGTTCAAAAAGCCAATGAGGAGAAGAATGCTTTCAAAAGCAGAATGAGCCAAATGGAAAAAGAGGCTCAAAAGCTCCTAAATTTAATAGTTCTCTCAAAATTAGAATGGAACAGATGGAGTCTAATGACTTTACGAGAAACCAAGAAATCACCAAACAAAACCAAAAGAACGAAAAAATGGAAGAGAATGTGAAATATCTCATGGGAAAAACAACTGACCTGGAAAATAGATCCAGGAGAGACAATTTAAAAATTATGAGACTACCTGAAAGTCATGATCAAAAAAAGAGCCCAGACATCATCTTGCATGAAATTATCAAGGAAAACTGCCCTGATATTCTACAACCAGAGGGCAAAATAAGTATTGAAAGAATCCATCGATCACCACCTGAAAGAGATCCAAAAAGAGAAACTCCTAGGAACATTGTGGCCAAATTCCAGAACTCCCAGCTCAAGGAAAAAATCTTGCAAGCAGCTAGAAAGAAACAATTCCAGTACTGTGGAAATACAATCAGGATAACTCAAGATCTAGCAGCTTCTACATTAAGGGATCAAAGGGCATGGAATAGGATATTCCAGAAGGCAAAGGAACTAGGACTCAAACCAAGAATCACCTACCCAGCTAAACTGAGTATAATACTTCAAGGGAAAATATGGTCTTTCAATGAAACAGAGGACTTTCAATCATTCTTAATGAAAAGACCAGAGCTGAAAAGAAAATTTGACTTTCAAACACAAGAATGAGAAGAAGCATGAAAAAGGAAACAGCAAAGAGAAGTCTTAAGAGACTTACCATAAGTGAACTGTTTACATTCCTACAGGGAAAGACAATATTTCTAACTCTTAAAACTTTTCAGTATCTGGGTAGTTGGTGGGACCACACATACACATGTACACGCATGCACACACATACACACATGCACACACATACAGAGATAGAGAGCACAGGTTGAACTGAATAGGATGGGACCATACCTTAAAAGAAATTAAGGTAAATGGTGAGAGAGAAATGTAGTGGGAGGAAAGAGGGGGAAATGGAAGGGGGTAATTATATGTCATTTAAGAGGCAGGTAGGAGTTTTTTTTAGTGGAGGGAAAAAGAGGAGAGCTGAGAAAAAAAAAAAAAACAAGAAGTTTACCCTCATCACATATGACTAAACGAAGGAGTGAAATGCACACTCATTTTGGTATGAAAAGCTATCTTACAGTATAAGAAAGTGGGGGAGAAGGAGGTATTGCAAGGGGGGGGATGATGGAAGGGAGGGCAAAGGGAGGAGGGAGCAATTTGAAGTCAACACTTGGGGAGGGACAGGATCAAAAGACAGAAGAGAAACAATGAGGGGCAGGTTAGGAGGGATGGTAATCCAGTTAGCCTTACACAACATGACTATCAGGGAGGTCATTTGCAAAACTACACAGATATGGCCTATATTGAATTGCCTGCCATCCCAAAGGGAATGGGTGGGGAGGGAGGGATGGGGAGAATTTGGAACTCAAAGTTTTAGGAACAACTATTTAGTATTGTTGTTGCAACTAGGAAAGAAGACATACAGTTAATGAGGAATAGAAAGTCATCTGGCCCTACAGGAGAAAAGAGAAGATGGAGACAAGAGAAGGGAGGGATGACAGAAAAGAGGGCAGATTGGAGATAGGGAAAATTAGATTGCTTGGGGTATTGGGGTGGGGGGAGGTGATAAAAGGGGAGAAAATTTGGAACCCAAAAATTTGTGAAAATGAATGTAAAAAGTTAAATAAATAAATTTTTAAAAAAAATAAAAATAAAAAAAATAAAAAAAATAGAATAAGGACCAGCCTAGTCAGTTCCAGAATAGTAACATGCCAAAGGGCTATCCACCAATGATCAATTTCTTTGGCCCTAATGAACCATGTGACTTTTAACTAAAGAGTGGGAGATTTTGGTTTGGAAGGTGGAATTGTGATCTGCAGTGGGGAAATCATGGGTCTTTTAGAACACTGAAGCATTTTCCCCAAATGATAAAATTTTCCCCAAATCTTTCCTGACCTAAGCCAAAAAACACCCCAAATAACCCTATTCTGGGGCATACTTACTTTCTTGAGAATTTCAACAAAATAATATTCACTGAAGAAACCCCTAGTCTGATGATACCTCATCATAGCCTGGAAATGACCCTGGATTCTTATTATGTAAGCAGAAGTCAAATTCTGAACCATCTGACAAGCTAGTAATGCCTTGAGTAACAGGTGAAGAATAGACTTCGTTGCCTATCATCTGGGGACCAGCCAAGTTAAATCCAGAGAGGTTCAGTACCCAGTTGGCTCCATTCCAGGTTGGCTGCAGGGTGATACATTTTTTTGGCCACAGCAATTCTCAAAAACCATTTACTCTAACTTGAGCAAGTTATTTCATCTCTTTGGGTTTGTTTCCTCCTCTTTAAAAAGAGAATGTGCTGCTACATGGTTTCTGAGGTTGTTCACAACTCTAGATCTATGATTCTCTGATAATGATTGAATAATAGGGGATAAGATTTAAATAGCACTTTAGTAGTCTGCAATGTGCTTTACAGATATTGTCTCATTTGATTCTCACCAGCAACCCAGTGAGGCTGGTATTATTAATCCCCCTCTCCCCTCCCCCCATTACATATATAAGGCTAAAAGAGGTTAAGACACTTAGGAGCTGAGGATCCTAGATGCATAAGATTGCATAGATTAAGCATTAGAAGGAATCTTGGAGGCCATCAAATCCAACCCCCTTATTTTACAGAAAGGTTGTTGTGTTCATCCTTTGTTTTTGAAGAGGACCATGACATCGGAGAAATGATGACATGACTTGCACTTGACTTTGTTTTGAGTGAGGGAGGGCTGTGAAAGGTCACCAGTCTCACTTTCTCCTCCTGAGCCATCTGGGTCCAGTGACCAGATATTCATCAGAATGACTGGAGACACTCCAGGATGATTCACTAAGAGATTAAAAGAGGAAAATTACTTGCCCAAGGTCACACAGCTAGTAAGTTTCTGGGACAGGCTATGAACTCAAGTCTTCCTGACTCCACATTCAGAGCTCTATACACTGTGCCATCTCTTTAAGTTCCCTCATTAATAAAATGACGGATTTTTTTAGTCATCTGATTGGACCAGTCTGGCTCAGGTCTTAGCACTTAGCACTGGCACATAATAGGCACTTAATAAATGTTTATTGATTGATCTTCCAGGTTTAGATTTATGATTCTTGGATCCTACCTAGAGGCAGAGGGACTGCAATCTGAGTCAGTGAGATGAGTGAGAACCCACGCTACCAAAATCACAGCTCCTTGAAAAATTATATTATGGAATGAAGGACATGAACATGGTAGACATACTGAAACTATTGTTCTTTGGAGCCCTCTAGAGCCCATGAGTTTCTACTGACAACCAAAAGGTTGGTTGGACAAGCTGAATTGTTCAGCATTGTCACTGGATTAAGAAACTGGGGGAAGTGAGGGCAATTATTTTAGGTACCCTAAGAAGAAGTCATTTCTGAAGCTTTGGACTTTTAAGGTAAGAAGGTGACCAGATTGCAACATTCCATTAGAAGCCATCGGCGCTCCTTAGCTTTCCCTAAACTGCTACTTACCCTGAAATTACAGGAGACAGATTAGTCTTACAATCATTATTGCACATGGCAGTGCCATTTAGAGAGCTTCATAATAGAATTAAATTACTGCGAAGCTAAGATCAAGTGTTTAACTTTGCCTTTTATGAAGCCCAGACCTCCACATAGGTTAATGTGGTCTGTCATTCTGTCTTTTCTTTGTCATTTTCTTTATTTTACTCTCTTTATCTCTGGCCCTTTCTCTGTGAATATATGTCCTAAGTGTGCATGTGCACATATATGTACATACACACACCAAATATGCCCTACCAATCTGTCTAGCGAGGTAGGCGCCCCATGTTTTGTGAGGCTGCCCATCTAGGGGAGAGAGGAGCCTGTGGTAGAACATTCTGAGTTCATATTGGAGTGATTAGTGGGACACACTGTAACTTGACTCTAGCATAGTAATGTCATTTTGATACTCTTCAAGAATGAAGGGTGACAACCAACCAACACCTTCTCAGTTAATATCCCTTTGAAAAAGCCAGTTGATGTCAACTAGTTAGTTGGTATTAGAGGAAGCACACTGGAAGAGTCTTACAAATTAGAGGATTAAAAAATCCTGAGCCCTCAGGAATACCCAGTACCTAGAACCTTGAGGAGAAAAGTAGTCAGCCACCCCCTCAAGACCCAATCTGCTAGTGCCAGTAGGGTTGGGAGGGTGAGATCTGAGGGAGGGCAACATCACAAGTAATAAAAAAGAAAGATTTTTTTTAAAGCAGTTTAGCAAAACCTAAGTCTGACAGTATATGCAATGTTCCATACCCTCAGTCCCCCATTTCTGTAAAGAAGAAAGGGAAGTGCATTTCTCTCATCCTTTCTTTAGAGCCAAGTTTGAGCAGCATGATTTCAGAGGTTTTATTTTTGACATTTTTTTCATTTATGTTGTTGCAATTATTGTATATATCATTTTTCCTGGTATGAAAGATTTTCAGCTCTTCTTCTCATTCCTTCAAAAGGTGCTGCAATGTGAGAAGGAACAATGTACGTGTAATCGGGGTCCTGTCTCTGCCACCAAGTAGCCAAATGACATTGGACAAAGTATTCAACCTTCCTTACATATAAAATGGAACAACTGAACTAAATGCGCTCTGTGGTCCATTCCTGCTTTGTGAGTGTGAACCCTACCCTTCTCCCTTGTTCACTGCTTTCTCCACTTCTTATGGCTCCATTCTCAATCTCTGATCCAATGCAGTCTGATCGGAGCCAGGCCCATTTTATTACCTCCTTGCTTGTGTTGAGTGCTTTAAACTTTGAACATTCATATTTATTACTCATTAGATCTTGTCTGACAGCAGATACCATGTTCCATAGCCATAGTAGAATGCACTCAGTTGTATGAAGTGTGTTGGTCAGTCTGCCTGGCTGCATATGGCACGAAGGATCTATTATTAAAATTATTAAGTTAAATAAAATTAAGTAAAATTAAAATATTATTAGTAAACTCTTACCAGGTGCCAGGCACTGGGATACAAAAAGAGGCAAAAAACAGTCCCTGCCTGCAAGGAGCTCACAATCTAATGGGAGAGACAATAAATATGTACGAGCAAGGTATTTATGGGGTAAATAAGAAGTGACCAAGAGAGGGAAGACACTAAAATGGAGGGGTAGGGGAAAAACTTCCTGTAAGAAAAAAAGGGATCTTAGGACTTAAAGGAAGTCAAGGAAATCAGTAAGCAGAATTGAGAAGGGAGAGAATTCCAGGCATGGGAGTCAGTCAGAGAAAATTCCCAGACCTAAGAGATGGAGTGTTTTACTTATGGAACAGTCAGGAAGCCAATGTCACTAGATAGAAGAGTACATGGCAAAAAGAAAGGTGTAAGGAGGCTAGAAAAGGGAGGAGACAGCTAGGTTATGAAGGGCTTTGAACACCAAACAGAAGATTTTGCATTTGATTCTGATAGGGAGCCGCTGGCATTTGTTGAGTAGGGGAGTGACATGATGGGACCTATACTCTAGGAAAATTACATTGGTGGCTAAATGGAGAATGGGTTGGAGAGCAGATAGACTTGAGGCATTCAGACCCATATGAGGCTACTACAACAGTCCAGGTGTGAGGTGATGGGAACCTATAGTAGAGGGGTAGCAGTGTTAGGGTTGAGAAAGGGACACTTTTGGGAGATGTTGAAAAGATGAACTCAACAGATCTTGACAAGAGATTGGGTGGGGTGAGAGGTGAGAGACAGTAAGGAGTTGAGGATGACATCTATATTTTGAGCCTGAGAGACCTGGAGGACAGGTCTTCAATAGTAATAGGAAAGAAGAAAGTTTGGAAGGTTTAGAGAGAAACATAATGAGTTCCATTTTAGCTATTTCATGTTTTTTAAGATGTCTACTGGACATTCAGTTCAAGATGTTTGAAAGGCAGTAGGAGATGTGAGTTTGGAAGTCAGCAAAGAGTTTGGGACAGGATAGGTAAATTTGACAATCATCAGCATAGAAATAGTAATTAAATCCATGGGAGCTGGTAAGATAGACAAGTGAAGCAACATAAAGTGAGAAGAAGGCCCAGGGCATCTGTGTCCTGTGGGACATCTATAGTTGAAGACCCAGTAAAGAAAACTAAGAAGGAAAGGGCAAATAGGTAAGAGGAAAACCAGGAGACAGGGTGTCCCAAAAATGCACAGAGAGGAGAGTATTAATGAAGAGGAGATGATCCATTGTGTCAAAGACTGCAAAAAGTCAAAGAGAATAAGGATTGAGAAAAGGTCATTGGATTTGGCAACTAAGAGCTTACTGGTAACTTTGGAGAAAGCAATTTTGGTGGAATGATGAGATCAGAAATAGGATTGCAGAGGATTAAGAAGAGAATGAAGGGAGAGAAAGTGAAAGCACCTTTGTACAAGGACTTTTTAAGGAGTTTAGCAACGAAAACAGAAGATGTATAGGATAATGATTAGCTAGGGTGGAAGGATCAAAAAAGGGTTTATTGAGTTTTTTTAGGATGGGAGAGATGTGAATATGTTTGTAGGTAGTAGGGAAGAAGGCAGTAAAAAGGGAAAGACTGAAGATGAATCAGAGTAGGAATTACAGGAGGAGATGGAATGGATTGGGAACATTTGAGCAGGTAGAGGGATTAACCTTATTAAGGAGTAAGGGCATCTCATCATGTCCTGCTCCTTTTGGTTGAAAACTCTTCCTCCAGACAGAAGACTGACACCAACTCTCCACTTAAAAGCTGGCTGTCCACAATGTATCAGGGGAAGATTTTATTAAAAGAAAAGGAAATCAGTGTGCGTTATATATTTATGGTAAGGCCCAGGTTCCAAAGATCCCTTAATGAGAATTTCCCAGTGTTATTGAGGATCCCAGCCTGAAGTGAAATCTCAAACTAGGGTCATTGTCAGCTGTTTCCCCATGCCTACAACATGCCGATTCTCTGCCCTGTTGCAGCCACACTCTCTGTTAGCTCTTCCTAGCTGGCATCTTCTCCATAAAGCATACCCAATTCTTCCCTCAGTATTCCAGATGCCAATGAGGAAGCCCAAATATTCTTTTCCTGATCTGGCTAGTAGTTATAGCTCTGGTAATACAATACCAGGGAGAAGCATTTCCCCCTTATGGAGCCTTATGACCTTTGTCTACAACTCATTCATTAGCCTCTGCTTGCACAGAGTCTTACTCAAAAATAGGGTCTATGGGGTTTCCATCACCACCACCCCTTCAGTGATTCCATTCTGGCACTCCTTTTCTTAGAACTTCTAGAATTTTCTTCAACCCATTGTGGACTCTTATCCCATGCTTTGTTAGCCTACCTTACCGAAATGACATTTCTTTCTCCGAAAGACCACTCATTCTCCAGAAGTTACCAGAACAGGCAGCTAAATAGCACAGTGGATAGACTGAGTATTGGGCCTACATTCAGGAAGACCTGAGTTCAAATCCCATCTCAAACACATAGCAGCTGTGGGACCCTGGGTAAGTCCACCTCAGTTTCCTGGATTATAAAATGGGGATAATGATCGTGCCTACCTCCCAAAGACATGAAGCTCAAAGGAGATAATTGTAAAGCACTTAGCACAGTACCTGAGAGATAGTAAACAGTATGTGGATATTAGCTGGTGTTATCATTGCCTTAACCAGTCCTTACTATGCTCTTTTGAGATACTGGAGCACATCATGCAAATTAAAGAGAAAACGAGTTCCTAGTAATCACCAGGGGTTACACTTGAAAAATCATTCATTTATTTCCCTGTTTACCAAGAATGTTATAGGGATTTATTCTCATCAATAATAATAATAGATGATATTTACAGAGCACTTCACATACATTTTCGCTCTTGTACCTCACAATTACCTTGTAAGGGACATACATTCCATATGCTTTAGTTACTGGAAGACAGCTTAAATGTCTCCCCTTTACCTTCTGTTTTCTAAGTTATTTCAACCAGTCTTTAAGTAATGTGAATTCAAGGCCCTTTATTATCACCTTTATCACCTCCTTTGAACAAACTCTAGCTTACTGAATGTTCTTTATAAATTGGGGCTCCTAGAAATGGACACGATACTCCAGATGGGGTCTGACAAGGTGTCAGTACAAAGAGCCTCTCTCTTCCTTATTCACAAAAGCCATGCCTCTGCTAATGCAGCCCTAAATCCCTGTGGTCTTTTTTGGTCTACCACATTACACTACTGACTGTCTTTGAACTTGCTGTCCATTATAACCTCCAGATCTTTTTCAAACAATGGTTTAATCACATTTTCTTCCATCTTGTACTTGTAAACTTGATTTGTCTAACCCAATTGTTAGACTTCTACATTTATTGAAAATAATTTAAGCAATCAGAATATATTCCAAGGTCCAGTCAACTTTAAACTATAAGCAAGATGACATTCTGTTCTATTTTTACTAACATCTCCATCAAATCTGTGAAAATGGCAGGTGTGGGGGGGTCATCCTTTAAAATGCGAGTGAACTCCTCTCAATCCTAGCTGATTATATAAGAAGCTAGCTTTGTAGTATAACTTCAGGGACCAGGAAGAACCCCCTCAGACCCCCAAAGTATCTCTCCCCACTGTTTACATAGAATTAATTATTATATAAAATACATAGAATTACTTTAACCAGAAAACAAAGCCTTTCATTTCATAATCAGACATGACCTTACTAGGAGAAGGAACACATTGACTTAAGTTCACTTTATGGCACAAATAACTAATATCAGATTCTTTTTTGAGAGATTTTTACTAGGAGGGAAGGACAGCAGAATGCCTTTTTCCTATCAGAATGTGCTTTAAAAAGAGTACTAGGCCTCCAAAATTGGTAAAGCGGATGTAGAAAAAAGGGAAGAAAGAGTCAGCAAATTGGAGGTTGGGGGTACTGAAATTCGACTAGGTCAGTTTTACAATTTTGTTGGGGGTAGGGCTTCACTCTGACTTCATTTAACATTATTATTTTACCATGATGCAATTATTGTGTTTATATAGAGATGATTTGACACATGACATATAAAAATTTGTGTAATAACCCAAGTTATGGGTTGATGGGATGCTGCTGTGTTAGCTGATTCCACTGCCACATATTTTACCTACAAAAATGAGCTCTTTGGGGTAGTTGGTTAATGATAGAAATCCACCCTGCTGAAAAATAGTAAAAGTTAAAACAGTGAAATTGCAGGTAGGGGGAGGGTGACGAAGTAGAAAGTGCCACGGTGACAACTCATACCCAGCCTTGTTCTTAGAGAAGAGATAAATTGTCTCATCATAATAAAGCAATGTCTATTTTAAGATTTTAATATGTAGTTCTATAATCAGAATCAGAATATCACCCGGGAAAAAGATGGAAAATTAGACTCACCTGCTACAAAACTGGCATATCCCCCTAAAGACTTAAAAAAAAACCTTTAGATAGGAGGAACTGAGCAAAACTTAGCAAATAGGCAAGGCAGAGCTGTGGGAAGTCAACTGTGGTTGAATATTAGCATCGATTAAAACCTAGAAATAACCTAGAACTCACTACCCATCAATTTACAGATAAGGAATCTAAGTACCAGAGATGTCACTCAGGATCAAAAGTGGTACTTCTTTTTATCTATCCTTTTCCTTTTGAATAAGTTATGTACTTCAGTAATCATATTTCAGGCACTGATCTTATCCTACAAAGACTCAATAAGCCTGTGTTTAATTTACCTACTTATGCTACAATCGCTAGTTTAGCTTGCTTCTTAGTCATGCTTTGTGGACAGATGCCAGGACCATGACCTTTACTGATGCCTCCTTTCTTAAATTTTATATCTACTGTATATATTTCTGAGAGATTCTGCTACCATTCTTCTTCCTATATTCCACTTGTTATCTCTCAATTATAGCTTGGTCAATATACATAGACACTATTTTCTTTTTCCCTTTTCCATTTAAATCCTCTTAATGAAATTTGTAAGAAGAAAGACAGGAAAATATAGGTAGATAGATAGAAAGACAGACAGACAGACAGACAGATAGATAGATAGATAGATAGAGAGATAGATAGGTAGATAGATAAGTACGTAGGTAGATAGATAGATAGATAGATAGATAGATAGATAGATAGATAGATAGATAGATAGATAGAAGATAGCTAGAAAGATAGATAGATGAAGGGTGGGTAATCTATTCCCTGACCAGAAAATTGTCCTTTCTACATTTTAAGTTCTAGTCCAGAATCCAAATCTTGGCCAGTTTTTCTCAATTGAAATCTACTTTTCTCTTACAAAGATTTCTGCTTCTGATCAGCACTTGTGATGGTAACACCAACAGTGTTCCCAAGATCTTTAGTTTCTCACCCAAGCCTTTGTAATGTAACCATTCCAGCAAGGAATCATCAACCATTACTACCCACTTCCTTTCCCACATTCCTCCTTTCATTATATGCGTGCACATGGCCAACCACAAAACTATCAGACTTTGAGAGGAGGGAGACAACAAGCTGGGGTAGCAGGAACAGCTTCCCCGGGGAGGTAACACCTTAAAAGCACCTAGAAAGACCTCATATCCTTCTACCTCTATCCTCTCTGACTCTACAGAACACTTGTCTTTGTTTTCACATGGAAGATCTTCCATTTTTTTTTTACTTTTAAAAATTCATATATTTTATCTATTTCATTGAATATTTCCCAACTGCATGTAAAAAAATTTAACATTTATGTTTTAAAAATTTTTGAGATCCAAATTCTCTCCTCTACTCCTCCTTCACCACTTTTAAAGGCAAGCAATATGACATAAATTATATCTCTGAAGTCAGGCAAAAGATATTTCTATATTAACCATATTACAAAAGGAAACACATACACAAAACGATTCTAAGAAAAATAAAGTTTTAAAAGTATGTTTCAATCAACAACACTCAGAGTTTAATAGTTCTCTCTCTGGAGGTAGGTAGCATTTTTCATCATGAGTTCTTTGGCATTGTCTTGGTTCCTTGTTGTGATTGGAGTAGCTAAATCTTTCACAGTTGAGCTTTCTTACAACATTGTGTTACTATGTACAATGTTCTCCTGGTTCTGCTCACTTCACTTTGTATTGATTCATATTAAGTCTTCCCAACTTTTTCTGAAATCATCCTGCTTATCACATCTTATAGCACAATCATCTGCCACAACTTATTCACCCATTCCCCAGTTGATGGGCATCCCTCAGTTTACAGTTCTTTGCCACCAGAAAAAGAGTTGCTGTAAATATTTTTGTACATTTGGACCTTTTCCCTATTCATTGATCTCTTTGGGATATAGAACTAGTAGTGGTATTGCTGGGTCAAAGGGTATGCACAATTTTATGACCCTTGGAACATAGTTCCAAATTGTTCTCCAGAATGATGGGATCAGTTCACAACTCTACCAGGAGTGCATTAGTGTCCCAATTTTCCCACATCCCCACCAGCATTCATCACTTTCCTGTTTTATCATGTTAGCCAATCTGATACATGCGAGGTGGTACCTCAGAGTTATTTTAATTTGCATTTCTCTAATCAATAGTTATTCAGAGTATTTTTTGTGTGACTATTGATAACTTTGATTTCTTCTTCTATAGACTGCCTATTCATATCCTTTAACCATTTATCAATTGGGGAATGGCTTGTATTTTTATAAATTTGGCTCAGTTCCCATACATTCGAGAAATGAAAGCCTTTATGAGAGAAAATTGCCATAAACATTTCACCCAGTTTCTTCCATTTGTTTTTAAAGAAACATTTCATTCCCCATGATAACCTAATGATCACAGATCTGGAACTGCAAAGAACTGAAGAGACCATCTAGTCTACCTTTCTCATTCATTTAATTAAAAAGAAGCCCAAAGTGGTTTAAGGGACTTGACCAAGGTCACGTAGCTAGTGAACATCAGAGACGGGATTTGAACCCAGGTTTTTTTGACTCCAGAGAAAGAGCTCTTTCTACTATGCCACACTGCCTCCTAGTATGGGGGAAAAAATCTCTGAATACTTTTGTCTTCTCTATGAGGGAGACCAGGCTGCATAGCTAATTGAATAATAGTTACTTGGCTGTGACAGATTAGAAAATAGTATGTATCCAAATGTATCCTGCCTCAATTACAATGACAATAGATTCCCAGGTTCCTGCCTCCCTGGCTGGTATTCATTCCCCTGTAGAAGGTCCCGCCTTGTTCTAAAGCAGGGTGCATTCTAACTTGAGGGGGTAGTCCTTTGGGCTAAGATTTTGACTGTTGCTTTATTTAGACAAACCCTGGAAGTTTGGTAAAGCAGATGAGCAGGCTTCTGTGGTCAAAATCTGAGCACTTAAAATTAATCTCTTAATGGGAGAGACTTGGTGAGGTTGGTGAAAGGGAATAATTTATTTTCTAAGACATAGCTTTGCAAATCAAGAAACTCAATCTAGGAAGTTGATCTTGAAGACACTAATGAAGAAAGCCTTCTGTCATCTCCTATACAGGTCATACATTAATGAATACCATTAGTGATGAACAAGGCAGACGAAAGAGATAACTAATTTCTACAACTTTGCATATTCTCTATATGTTTGTGCATGTTAAATTCATCTCCTCATAAATTCTTCTTCCAAAATATGCAATCAATAAACAAGCCTTTATTAGATACCTTCTGTACATCACACATTGTGCTAGACACAGAGTAGAAATCCAGTTAGCCCCAGAGCTGGAGACCTGAACTTTTCAGGACTTTTTAGAACTTTGAGATGATCACAAGCCGGAGATTAGAATCAGAATCCACAAATATTGTAAACTGGAAAGGACCTTAGAAATTATTCAGCCTCTTCTTCTAGTTTGTCCCTGTGAGGGTAGACCTCACATGTCAGCTAGTCCCTAACTGATAAAAGTTTGACCATATTTGACTGCAAACTTACCCACCTATATATCCTGGGAAATTCCTACATGTACCATAACTGACTTAGTTTCATTTAGGCAAGGAATGCAAGGCTCTCTTGATCAAAATTAGTTTAACAAATGTCAATAATCCATATAGGTAGAGAAAATAGAGAGATATTAATTACACAACCATATTGTTGGATAGATTCAGAGCTGGTTGGATAGATATCCAGACTCAAAGAGGCATTGCTAATAGTTCAGTATCAATATGACAGATCTATAATGGGATACACCTAGGATCTGTGCTTGGCACTGTACCATTGAACATTTTCATCAATTACTTAGATAATGGCATAAATGGTGGTAGGCTCATCAATTGGCAACTGACACAAAGGTTAGTGGAGATATCTAATAGTGGAAGATGAGATCAAGGTACAAAAGGGTTTCCATAGCCTAGAACAAGTCAGTAAAGTGTTTTTGTTTTTTTTTAATTTAAAAACCATTTTTAGCTTGCAGGCTTTACAAAAACAGGTGGCAGGTCAGATTTGGCCCTTGGGCTATATAGTAAGTACACAGATGTCTGGACACTGAACAAACATTTAACAAGATGAAAGGCATTAGGGATAAATGAAAAGTGTTGTACTTGGTTAAAAGAAATCAACTTTACGTGAATAAGATAGGGAGGCACAGTTAGACAACAGTTATTCTCAAAAAGATCTGGGACTTTAGGGTGACTGCAAGCTCAGTATGAATTGGTAGTGTACTGTAAAGGCAAAAAACAAAAAATCTAATACAATTTTGGGCTACATTAAGAAGGCCAGGGTTTCCGGGAATAGGGATGTCATGGTCTCACCATACTTTGTCCTCATTAGACCCCATTGTAATAATTTGATCAATTCTGAGCACCACCGTTAAAGAGGACACTGATAAATTAAAAAGTGTCCAGAAAAGGTGAATTGATAATTAACTTATGAAATTATAAATTGGGGGCAGGCAAACCCAGTTCTTTAGGTGCTCACTGAGAAAAACCACAAGTGCAATGGAAATCGGGGCTACGATCACATTTTAATAATTACAGTGGGCATGGGGGCAAATAGCATAGAAGAGACAAGCAATGAAAGGGCAGAAGGTGTGGGGATGGAGTATGGAGTGGTGAAGAAAGATAGGCAGTGGTGAGCAGGAGAATGGTGAAAGGAAAAGGCAGAGACTATCATTTGCGTAACCATGGATTAGAGTTGAAAGCCATAGGTAGTAGGAACTTGATGAGGATAAAAGAGTGCTCCTGGGGCAGGAGTTTGAGATTCCATTTTTATAAGATCGGGGGGGGGGGGGGGGGGGGGGGGAGGGCGGGGGGGCAGGGAAACAAACTCTTATCTGTGCCACTTTGGGTTTAGTTCATTAACATATCCAAATCATTTCAAAGTTATTGGTAAAACCTTAAAATGAACATGTTCATATCATCTCAAAATTATCAGCACCATTTGGAGATCTATGCGTCTTTACTGTGGAGATCTGGAACTTGTCTGGGATTTACATAGCACAGGACCAAAAAACCCTGACAAAAAAGTGTGATGGCTTCCCTTGATTCAGCCCAAATTACCAGGATGTGATTTTTGGCTAATCTATGACAGAGCGTGTAAATTTTGCTCCTTTGTTCCTTAGGGTGGTTTTTGTGTGACTTCAATAATTTCCTTTGCCATCTTGCTTCCTGATATTGTTTTTCCGCTTTATACTGGGTACTTATAAACTTAGTATATGACTTAAAGGGGAGATGGTCAGAGGGATCAGAGCAAGATACAGGTTTTAACACAGGACGGGAACTGAGCTGGTTTTAAGTCTACAAGAAGGCGTGTTATCACTTTATCTATTCAAAAAGGGATCACTGAGGAATCCACCAGGTGGCACTGTAATCAAGCCACCAGCCAACACCACCAATGATACACTGTGTGGAGTAGCCTTCTTGAAAGCTGAAATATCCCTATTGGCCACCAGAGGGTACTCAACCTGAAAACTGTCAGACTGTTTCATCTCCACCAAAACTGAAATGTGTAGTTTTGAACAGTTGGCCAAGCAAACATTCACACTGACAGAGGATCCAGTTTGTTAGTGTATGATGTAAAAAATATGGTCCCCCGAATACCAAATTAATTATTTAAATCTATGGCTCTACACCAACTCACTGACTGGATTCTCCTCTCTCAGACAAAGAACACCCAGACTCTCCCTTCACACTCCCTAACCCTGCAAAAAAAAAATGGATAAGACACTGGCAATTACCATTCTTCGATCATTTACTTTATTAAAAATTAGGAAAGATGAAAATAAGTTAAGAGTTCCTCCAGAAAGCACTCTGTCCAATCATCTTCCCAAACACCTTTCAACTACCTTCCTACTCTATGGTACCTGGGAAAAGCCCTGAAGCACTGATGTCCACTGTTTACATAACAGGAATAAGAAGTGGGGCAGTGCTTGTCCAGGGTCCCAACTCTGGACCTTGGGCAGTAAGGGCAGTGCAGGGAGTGAGATTGGTGTCCTGGGTCTAACAAACTAATCTTCCAGGTTCCACAACAACCTACTTCTACTCCCAGTCCAGTCTGGTCTTTCCATCACTGGTGCTGATCATCCTTGGTAAAAGCTTGGGCTCGGCTCCTGCCATCCACAGTCTGGACTCAACTCCCCAACTACTAATTCTGGTTACCACAGATAGAAGCACTGGTCACATCCACTGCCAACACATAATCCAATGTCCACACTGCTGCTGTCCACCTGCATGGCAGGTAGGTGGCCACAGTCTTACTACATGTCTTTCTGTTGCTTATGCCCTGAGAATATGATAGCCATTTAGCATAGGAACTCAGGAGCCTGAGTTCCAAAGTCAATACTCAGTTGCCTGATGGAAAGGCAGCCTCAGTTCATCCATAATAGCTTTCTGCTCTCTGCCTCTCCTCCCTCTATGGTCAGTGGGAAGTTATTTTCAAGGGCAAAAGAAAAGGAAGTAGAGGAACTTTCGAGTGTTTCACCAACCCCACCCTGGGCTTCTGACAGAGCTTCAGATATCTGCTGTACAGGTGATATCGTTGGCCCTTTTGGAGTTTCTTTGAAGGAATAGACACATTCCAACAAGGCTGTCATTGCTCAACACATTTCTTGACTCCTTATGGAAGTCTTGGCTATACAAAAAGCTAGTCAATTAATGAAATGCAATTAAAATTCAACTAAATTCAATTAAATTTCAACAAGTGTTTATTAAACATAAACAATGAATGGTACTAAGGGTTAAGGACACAAAGGCAAAATAAAAACTACTTTCAATGTTTCAGCCTTCAGCTTACTTGCTCATGTTATTTTTTATAAGATCATAGATTGAGAGCTGGAAGGGACCTTGAAGGCCACTTAGTACAACTCCCTTATTTTACAGATGAGGAAACTAAGGTCAAGGGGATAAGTGACTTGCCCAAGGTCATACAGTTAATAAATGGGAGAG
Source organism: Bettongia penicillata ogilbyi (assembly GCA_023548195.1). Lineage (NCBI taxonomy): Eukaryota > Metazoa > Chordata > Mammalia > Diprotodontia > Potoroidae > Bettongia > Bettongia penicillata. Next base: position 20,621,630 of record JAJHZJ010000009.1, on the reverse strand, counting down.
CTAGAATTTGAACACAGTACTTCTGACTCCAAATTCCATAGACAGTTACAGAGCACCACATTGCTTTGTGGGCCATGTCCCAAAATAAAATCTACCCTCAAAGGATTAATATTTGCCAATATTGAGATTATTTTTTAAAAACATGTCTTAGGTGCTGAGTCATAACTAGAAAATCATTTAATATATAGCTTTTTCAGCTCTAATTTCTACTTATTCCAATTTCTACTCTCAATGACTAGTTGAGTTCCCAGATGAAGAATACACCTTTACCTTAGTGTTCTAGGAGTATCCTCTGAAGGCCTGAGAGTGTCTTTCTAATGCTATACTCAACTATAAAATAAGGATAATAATAGCATCTCTGCCCTGGGTTGTTGTGAGAAGCAAATGAGATAACAGTTGTGAAGCACTTAGCACAGTTTCGTTGAGTCATATCCGATTCCTCCTCACCCTGTGGACTACAGCATGCCAATTCTGTACGTGAGTTTTTTTTGGCAATGATACTGGGGTGGTGTTCCATTTTCTTCTCAGTGGATCAAGGCAACAGAGGGTAAATGATTGCTCAGTATCTCACAGGTAGTGTCTGAGGCCACATTTGAACTCAAGTCTTCCTGACTCCAGGCCCAGAGCTCTATCCATTCAACTACCTAGCTGCCTCCACTTAGTGCATAGTAACTACTTAATAAATGTTTGTTCTTATCCCTCCTTCCTTTCTTCCTAATATAAATCACTGATGATAAATATCCTAATATCATTTAACTTTTTTCATTTCAGTTGTATCTAACTCTTATTTTGTTTTTTTTTTTGTTGTTTTTTGGGGTTTGTTTTTTTTTTTTTGGCAAAGATACTGGTGTGGTTTGCCATTTCCTTCTCCAGCTGTAAAGGAAACCACATTGGCATACCTAGGAGGCTGCTAGCATAGGTTCTTAGATCTGCTTTACCAGGAAAGATAGCTGTTGAGGGGGCCAACAATCTTTTAAAATTACATTCTCCAGTTCAGGGGAAAAATCAGCATCCTGAACTTCAGAGAAAATAGAAAATACAGAGAAAATATAAGCAGAGAAATAAAGGTCGACAGATCTAGGGCTCCACTGCCTGAATCAAAGCAATATTGTTATACACTTTACATACATCTCAGGGTCGAGAGAGCCTTTACATCTGAGTAGTCGGATCCTTCTCATAAGCGAGGCCCCAAAGCCAAATATAAACTCAGAGTATATACACACTTCTCAGAGGCAAAAGACATCACAACCTTCATGACCCAGTGCCTAATCAACTTAGTACCAAAAGGTGTGCAAGTCTTCCCACAAACAAGCCTCCCCTAAGCAAGTTTCCCTTAATGGGCTCCACATGAGGCCTATTAATGCGCAGGGAAGATCTTAAATCCCATTAACATTATACCAGCTCATTTTATAGATGAGGAAACTAAGGCAAACAGGGTTAAGTGACTTGCCCAGGATCACACAGCAAGTAAGTGTCTGAGGCCAGATTTGGACTCAGGAAGATGAGTCTTCCTGATTTTAGGCCCTGCTCTCTAACCACTGTACCACCTAGATGCCCATCATTTAACTAATTCCCAATAATTTGTTTTTTCAAAGGAATATTTATTAAGAAGATACAGCAAGAACAGAAGTACAAATACATTCCCTAGAACCAGGAGTCTTTCATCTATAAATCTTGGTCTCTAGGAAGAATAAGCTGAAGCTTAAAGCAGTTGCTACAAAGCATTTGCCTTATTGGATTCCCTTCTGAAGGGGTCATAGATAATAGATGAAATTACTCCAGGAAACAGTATCAAGGCTGCCAAGTGCAATTTGCTGCTGGGTTGGTTCCCACAGTTTACTTTTTGGGGCTTTGCTGACAAAGAACACTGGCATGAACTCCCAACCCTAGACCTTTCAAGATATCTCAAGGTCTCTTCCGGCTCTAATACTCTTTCACCTACCTACGGAAAAGGACAAATACAGAGAAAAAGAAAAGAGGGTCCCATGTTCACTTGTAGACATTTATTGACCCTGGTTGCATGATAAGAATCTGTCAATAGGAGACATCTAAAGACACTGCTATTCTGTCTCTCTGCCTTTGTCTCCCTCTGTCTCTGTCTTTTTCTCCCTGTCTCAGTCTCTCTCTCTCTCTCTCTCTCTCTCTCTCTCTCTCTCTCTCTCTCTCTCTCTCTCTCACTTGATCTGTCTGACTTTGTGTCTGCCTGCCTGTCTGTCTATTTGTCTGTCTGGATGTCTCTGTGTCTCTGTCTCTGTCTTTTTCTCCGTGTCTCGGTCTCTCTCTCTCTTTCACTTGATCTCTCTGACTTTCTGTCTGCCTGCCTGCCTGCCTGTCTGTCTATTTGTCTGTTTGTCTGTATGTCTCTCTCTGTGTCTCTGGCTCTGTCTTTTTCTGTCTCTGTCTCTCTCTGTGTGTGCATCTCTCTCTGTCTCTGTCTATCTCCATCTCTGACACTCTGACTTTCTCTCTGGCTGCCTCTCTCTATCTTCATCTCCCCCTCTCCATCTCTTGGAGGCTTACAATAGTCTTTGCTTCACTCACCACGAGGAAGGAAAGAGATGGACACGTTTTCACTGGTTAGTGCCTTCTGAATGTACATCCAATTTTGGCTCAGTGACCCATCAAGAGTCTGTTTCTCTGCCATGTTGTTATAGAGTAAAAACAGACATAAAATACCTGTGCATGCTCTGAAATAGTGAGCAGGTTTCCATGTCATCAAGCACATCTAGAAGCAGGCTCACCAGACACCCCCATTCCCAGGACTGAGCCCTCATCATTCAGAAACTCATTTCAAATACTTCCCCACAAGCTGTACTAATAGATACCTACAGTTGATTTCAAATATAGGATGAAATAAAGAAAATTAAGTCCACAAGGAAGAGTAGAAAGGATCCTGAATTTGGAATCAGTACCCTCGTTCTTATTTCTCTGCCCATCCACATATTGACCTGTAGGCAAGCATGAGAGCTCTGGGTTTTTATTTCATCCTTTGTAAAACGACTTGCCTAAATGACCTCTAAGATCCCCGATAGATCCAAATTCTACTTTCTTTCAGGCTGCTAAGAGAAAACAAAAAACTGGAAGCTGTGAATTGTTTTGGCTTCTAAAAATGCAGGTAACAGAAATCCTTACAGTAACAAACCATGTATTTTATTCAATATGGAGCCAAGTGCTATAGACACTCGTCCACTAGATGGCACAACAGTGTGAAATATTATTTGTGCTCAGTAACTACAGAGATAGTTTAATCCCTTACCATGGGAACAATTCTCAAGGAAGATGGGAAGCATTAAAAACAAACTGCGCATACGTCATAGTTTTTCCCTTGGCTAACCTTGACCATACATATGTATGAGAGATGATGCTTTCATAATTTTTTTCTGATGCTTTGCAAAAAACTCGTTGGACTTACATGTTTTACCATTTTAATCTCTACCTCCACTTTAGAATAATGTAGAATCTTCCACTTTCTTTGTCTTTGTGATGTAATAAACTCATGGGTAGTTCAGACAAACACATTTTACTGAGTTCTCCCAACAATAGAGACTATTAAAGAGTATGGTGCAACATGAGAGTATCGGTCTGCAAATCAGGAGACCGGGGTTTTTCCACATCGACAGCAGGAAAGGACCTTAGAGGTCCTCTACACCAACCACTTCATTTCTACATGGGGACGCCGAGGCTCAGACAGGTGATTTGCCCAAGGTCACACATGTGGAGCAACAAGTTGAAATCAATTCCTTTAACTAATAAGGAATGAATGAATTGATGGGTGGATGGATAAATATAAGCAAATGAATGAATGAATAAACAGATAGGTGAATAAACAAATAATAGAAAACCAAGATCCCCTACACTTCAGCTTCTAGTCCTAAATTTGATTCTAACTAGCTATATCACATTGAACAAATTACTTCATCTTTCAAGTCCTCCACTTCCTCATCCCTAGGATAAAGCAAGTTGAGGAAGGACTGATCTCATCTTTCACCATTGCCACCTCTCTGCCCTCTGGAAAGAGATGTGGAGTAACTATTGTCTTGAGTGCACAAATCCTACTGGCTGCCACCACCCCACTTTTTCTTTGGGCTGTTGGTTAACTCTGATAGCAGCTTTCTGCCATATTTCTCCATCTAACCACTCTTCCTGATGTTTATACCCTTGGTTGTGGTCATAAAGTTAGAATATTTAGAACTGGGAGAGGCTATCTTTGCCTTTTTCCATCCCAGCAGCATAATTTTCCCTGTGTCATATATTTCATGTAATATTCTTTCTAGAAATCTTAACATGTTATTTTTGGATTAACAACACCTGTAACTGACATTTATATAACACTTTAAAATTCACAAAATACTTGAGCTACATTATCTAATTTGATGCTCCTGACAATCTTCTGAGGCAGGATCTACAGGTACATCATTCCTATTTTATAGAAACTGAGGCTCAGGGAGATTTGGTTCCCTGCCTAGATCACACAACTAGTGGGTAGCAGAGGAAGGATTCCAAACCCAAATCTCCAGATTTTAAGTCAAGGAATGTTCCAAAGGTAGAGCTAAGTCATGCATGAGGAATTTATGTAATAGTTTTAATTAGATGAAGCACCAGAAAACACCTTAAACTAGGCTAACTTTTCTGGAAGCCTAATATATGAGAGGGAAGTGTCTAAAGATGCTGCAGATACAGATGTGTAAATCTGAGAAGTTATCTATAGAGAGAGGTAATTAAATCTATGGGAACCAGAAAATCAAGAAAAGAGGGGAGGGAAAGAGAGAGAAAGAAAGAAAAAAAGAGAGAGGAAAGGAGAGAAAAGAGAGAAGAGAGAAAGGGAGGAAGAGACAGAAAGAGGGACTGACAGAAGGAGAAAAAGAGAGAGGAAAGAAAGAGAGGGAGGGAAGGAGAGAGAAAGAGAGAAGAGACAGAGAGTAGTGAGAGAGAGAAGAAGAAGAAAAAGAGGAGGAAGGGAGGGAGAGGAGAAGAACAAGGACAAGAAAAGAGGGTCCAGGACAGAGCCCTAAGGTACAACTATGAATAAGAAATATTCCATATGTAATGGTCTGAGAGAAGGCTCAGAAAGAGTGGTCAGAAAGGTATGAGGAGAATCTTATTACAAAAGCTGAAGGAGTAGAGAGTGTCCCAAGGTAAACAATGTCAAATGTTCCATAAAGATCAAGAAGGATGATGACTGAGAAAAGACCATTTGAGTTTACAATTAAATTTTTTTAAAAATTCTTGTTACCTTGGAGAGGTCAATTTCAGTTGAGTGATGGGTTGAGTTGTAGGGTTGGAAACAGGATTCCAAAAAGTTAAGAAGTGACTTGGATGGTGAGTATAGGAGATAAAACTGTGTGAGTTTTTCTCTATCATTCTCCTTGACCTCTCTGGAGCCATTGATATTGTAGAGCATTCTCTCTTTGATATTTTCTTCTCTTTATGTTTTTGGGACACCAGTCCTGGTTTTCTTCCTACACGTCCTCTGTCTCCTTTGCTGGATCCTCATCCAGATCAAACCCTCCAACTATAGGTATCCTTCGGGCTTCTCCTCTTCACCACTTTACTTGGTGATCTTGTATCAGATCTCATGAACGTTATGATTTTATGATCTCTATGTTGATGATTCTCAAAACTACCTATTCTGTCCCAGCCTCTCTGCTGATCTCCAATCTCACATCTCCTACTGCCTTTTAGACATTATGAAACAGACATCCCATAGATATTTTATACTCAAAATATTCAAAATAAAACTCACTATCTCTCCATCGAAACTCTCCCCCACTATACCTTCTTTATTACTGTGGAAGGCAGCACCATTCTTGTTGAGATTTCAACTCTGGGACACCAAAACTGTTGGGATTTTATGAAGTGTTGTGGGTGGGATGTCTCTAAAGAATTTCAAAGACTCAGGTCAACTCCAAGCCTGTTGGAAATATTTATTACAGTTTTGAGGTTTCACGTTTTAGTGAGTGGTTAAGTCCCTTAGAAGAATTTAACCACTTCAGTAAGGCAAGACATGCAATTTTATAGAGAATATGATGCTGGTTACACAATCAAAATTTACATAGAATATAGGAATATGATTTATATTAAAAAGGCAGGAGCAGTTTGTGAAGGGATTAAGTAATGGAGGAGGGGTCCCAGCCTCAATAGAACTACAAATGTGGTTACCCATAATGCATACAGTTAGGTGTGTGTGTGTGTGTGTGTGTGTGTGTGTGTGGTAATGATATAATAATAAGCCTCTCTACATCATAACTTCACTCTAGGTCAGCTCTTTGCTATTACTACATAGGTGCTATCATAGATTGGGCCCTTTCTATGGTTTGGTGGACAAGTATCCTACTCTGCGTCCTGGTGGTTCTGTCTTCTGATTGGCTAGCTATTGTGGTACTGTCTGGACAAGATGGATAGTTAGGTATTGTGGTCCTGTCTTGGGCTAAATGGATGATGTGATTGTGGTTGAGTACAAGAACATACCTGTTTCTGAGGGAATGGATCTGGGAGCCACGAAGGCAGAGGCTGAGTTCTCACATCTTCTGTTTCTGTGAGAACTATGAATTCAGGGACACACCTGTTATTCTGGTGAGCAGTAAGGCATATATGAAGAAGCTGAGGCATTGATGGGGAAAAGTGGGGGCTAGGTAGGTACAGTGGGCCTGTAATGAAGTTAGAATATTGGGGTTGGGGGCAGCTCTATTAGGATCCCATCACTTCTAGTCCCTCAGGCTTGAAACATAAGTGTCATCCTCAACTCCTCACTATCTCTCGCCACCTCACCCCCCATATCTACTCTGTGGCCAAGGTCTACCAATTTCGCATTTGTGATATTTCTCCTATACACACCCCATACTCTCCCCTGACAGTGCCTCACACCTAGACTAATGTAATAGCCTACTGGTGGGTCTGCCTGCCTCAAGTTTCACCCCACTCCAATCCATTCTCCATTCAGTCACTAAAGTGATTTTTCTAAAGTGTAAATATGATTATGTTACCCTCTTTGGCTTTCTTTTGCTTCCAGAGTCAAATACCAAATTCTCTGTTTGGCATTCAAAGATTTTTATAACCTATTCCCCCTCCTACCTTTCTTTCCAGTCTTATTACACCTTCCTTCCTGACATGTACACTTTGAGCCAATGACACTACTTTCCTGACAGTCCCACAAACAAGGTGCTCCATCTCTCAGCTTCAAGCATTTGTCTTTGACTGTCCCCTATGTCTGGAATGTTTTCCTTTCTCCACTCTGCCTACTGACCTCCCTGGATTCCTTTAAGTCCCAACTAAAATCTTTTGGGGTGGGGGGGTTGGGAGGAAGTGAGGAGCCTCCTTTTACTGGAAGCTTTCCTCCACTCATCTTAATTCTAGCTCCTGGCCTTGGTTATTTCCTATTTCTCCTAGATAAATTACTTTGTTTATATTTGTTTGCATGTTATCTCCCTCATTAGACTTCAAGCTCCTTAAGGGTAAGGGCTGCCTTTTGTCTCTTGTTGTATCCCCAGTGCTCAGCACGGGGTCTGCCACATAACGGTCACTTAATAAATGGGATATTGCCCCAGTAAAATTTTACACGGTAAAATTTTTAAAAAGATGATTGCACGTGAAACTACAAATCTATTACTTACTATTCCTTTTAAATGTATAATAGTTGTCATGTAGATTTCTTTTTTCCTCTTCCCCCCTCCTTTTTTTCTTCCCTTCTCCTTCCTTCCCTCCCCCACCCCCAGCCCTAGAGATGGCTACTGCAAGAAGCCCATCAATTGGGGAATGGCTGAATAGGGTGTGGGATATAATTGTGATGGAATACTATGGTGCTATAAGAAATGGTGAGCTCAATGATCTTAGAAAAATATGGAAAGACTTGATAAGTTTATTGACTGCCCAACTAGGCACTGCATGGTGCCACTTCTACAGGATCAGAGATCCTGGAAGGGAATTAAGAGGTCATTGAGTCCAGCCCTTTTATTTTACAGATGAAGGAACTGGGTTATAGTAGGGCTAAATGACTTGTCCATGGTCACACAGCTAGTAAAAAATCTGGGGTGATATATGAACCCTGGTCTTCCTTACTTTAAGCCCAGTTTCCTATTCACTAAGCAAGGAATAACATGTGATTTTGGAACGAGATATTTCCTATAAAAGAAGGAAGTTAAGGAAGATAGGGGGTAGAAATAGCCCATGGTGGCCTTGCCTGGAATATGGAGAGTGGCAGATGTTATCTCTCGATCATTCCTTAAGAGCTCACTGTGGTTCCTGTGAAACAAAGAGACATCAGTGAACATCAGGGAAACCAGCGATATGAAGCCTTAGGCAAGCAATTCAACCAGTACAACAGGACTGACAGCCCATCAGTTAGACTGCATACTAAGTTCCTTAATTTGCTAGATATCTAGGATAATACCAGATTGCCAGGAGGGGAAAAAAATAAAGAGAAGTGAAGGTAGCTGTCTTCCTTCCACCTCACTCCTTTCCTGATCACCTTCTCCTAAAGAGATCTCAAGAAAAGAGAAGGAAATGAAGAAGGTGAGGGAAAAGGAGAGTCCACAGGAGCAAATTTTTCACCCATTCAGAAGTGGAATGAAATTTAATCATTGCCCAAATGAATTTGAGCACATGTTCTATCTCACCTCAGACCCAGAAAATTTAAAAAAAATTAAAAAAAAAAAGACAAAACCAACAACCTGCTGTGAATTTTCTAATTACTCCTTAAAACTATAATTAATAAGTGCTTAAAATCTCAGGGATCCTAGAGCTTATCTATATCTAATTGTTACTTCATAAGTGAAGAAATAGACTGAGAGATTGTGACTTATCCCAGATGATCCACCTAGTGAGGGATCGCTTAACTAGAGCCAAAGATAAGCCAAGAACTCAACTCGACTTATTCCAAGTACAGTGTGTTTTCTATTACTCCCATCTTAGTCAGGAAAGGCAATTTCTTGTTTAGCTCCTATAATCTGTCAGTCAACTAAAATTTATTAAGTGCTGATAGCCTACTATGTGCTAAGTGCCAGAGAGACAAAAAAAAAGAAAAAAATAGTACCTACTACAAATAAACTCATAGTCTAAAGGGGCAAAGGAAATGCAAGTAATTATATATAAACAAACAAATATATACAAGATAAATTGGGAGATAATCTCAAAAGGAAGGCACTCATTTAAGTAAGGACTAGGAAAGGCTTTTTGTAGAAGGAAAAACTTTAGCTGGTACCTTGGAGGAAGGTAGGGAAGATAAGAGATAAGGATAAGGAAGAAGAAAAGTCCGGGTATGGAGAATTATCAGCAAAAATGCAATCGATGCCAAAAAAATAAAATTTACTGTGAGTGGAATGTAGTTGGAGTAAGAGAAAGAGGTAGAATGTAGCAAATCATCTTACATAGAAGAGGCAAGAAAGAACTTTTACAATGAAGCGGAGGAGGAGGGAGATGAAAGGAAATAAGTGAGCCTTACTCTCCTGGGATTTGGCTTAAAAGGAGGGAACAACACATATTCAATTGGATATGGAAATATATTTTACCCTTCAGGAAGGCAGGGGGGAAGAGAATAGAAGGGACAGCAAATTAGGGAAAGGGATAATCAGAAGCAAATATTATCATGGGAGGACAGGTCAAGGGAGAGAATGGAATAAATGGAGGGCAAGATAGGACAGAGGGAAATGTGGTTAGTCTTTCGTAACATAGCTATTATGGAAGTGTTTTGCATAGTTACACATGTTTGACCTATATTGAATTTCTTGTTTTCTCAGTGAGGGTGAATGGGGAGGGAGGAAGAGAGAGCATATGAAACTCAAAGCCTTAATAATAAATGTTAAAAATTGTTTTAGCATGCAACTGGAAAATCAGATGTACAAGAAATGGGGTATAGAAATCTATTTTGCCCTACAGGAAAATAGAGGGGAGGGGAATGGAAGAAGGGGAGGCAATAGAAGGGAGGACAGACTAGAGGAAGGGGTAGATAGGGTTCATGCTGTCCCAGGGTGGGGGATTGGGAGAGATGGAGAGAAATTTTTGAATTCAAATTCTTGTGGAAGTGAATGTTGAGAACTAAAATATAAACAAATCATATATATTTTTAAAAAAATTAAATGCAGTCTGGATATGGAGCATCTTGCTCAAGGAAAAGTAAAAAGACCAGAGTCACTGTACCAATGAGTACATGGGGTATGGTAAAGCATAAGAAGACTGGAAAGGTAGGAAGGGGCCATGATGTGGAGGGCTTTGAAAGTCAAATAAAGAATTTTATATTTGATCCTGGAGATAGAGGGTAAGAAGGAATGAGGAGTAAAGGATGAATGAAGGAATGAATGAATGGATGACTAAAGCATTTATTAAGTGCTTACTATGTGTAAAACATTACACTAAGCACTGGGAAGGCAAATTGGAAAGTAAGTCAGGTCCTGATCTCCAGTGCCTACTCTAATGGGGGAGATAACATGTAAGGAAAGTTTCAGCTGCAAGTCAGATGGAAAATTCATATGGTCCTTAAGGTGCAGTGGGAAATTAATTAATGTCTTTTGTTTTAATGTAATTTTCACTGGTAAAATGAGATCGTCAAATGCTTGCTGAGCCATCTGGCAATACCAAGGACTTTGGTGGTGAGGACTTTCTTCTCTGGGTCTTTAGTAGCTGGGACTACAACCTCTACAGGAGAAGTTGCCAGACTATGTCTCCACAGAGATTGTTTCCGAGGCCGATGACTGAGGGCAGTGGGCTGGAAGCACAGCTATTCCCAAGGCTCTTGGGCTTAGAGTCCTAGGGTGTCTCCATCCATATCTGAGGGAGATGGTGGTTAAGGTGGGTATAATAGTTTTTATTTGCCCTGCATGTGCTTCCTTCTGTCTCTCCCTCAGGATGCCTTGTTGCTTTGCTAGGTTGGGTTGCTTGTCCTGTATCTGGCAGTTGGTTGACTATTGGTGGGGTTGGCTAGTCCCTTTGCTGTAAGAGTTATGATATTCTGAGCCTGGGTGACTGGGAGGATGGCAATACATTTGACAATAAGAGGGAAGTCAGGGAGAGGGGAGGATTTATGGGTAAAGATTATTAGTACACTTTTGAACACAATGTACTTCATGTTTTGGTTGGTATTTCACAAGTGTATGTGTATCTGTGTATGTGTATGAGAGAGAGAAACAGACAAAGACAGAGAGAGAAATCTATTGTCACACTTCACCTATGTTTTATTGTTGGTCATGTATCTTGGACTTGGGCAGCCATAGCAACCTAACGACCACAAGGTTCTCACATTAAAACGTACATATTAAGTTTTTCACACCATTAGGTAAACATCAAGTGTTTTACCATTGTATTTCATATTTGTGGTTAAAAACATATGGGTGGTACACATAGCTGTAAAACTGACAGAACCCTGTCCTTTGGTGCAATAGACCAATAAAATTGAGAAAATCAAATATTGATTTAGCATTTTATATTTGATTTCATTCTGTAACAGCTTAAGCCATGTTTCTTTATCTCTGGGTTAAGTTCAGAAGTTATCCTGGTGGGTCAATCCAGTGAGAAGAGTTAATCAGAAGAAATCCAATATTCACCTCCAACCTCATGCTGATGAAACAGGAAGTTCCTACATAACTCTCCCACCCTCACCACATCACGAATGCATTTAACTTGTACACAGGGTAAATATTTAGTCTTCTTTATTTTATCCTGTTTGATATTGGTATTTATTTAGCATTTCATGGCATGAATGTCTCATCAATTACTTTTCAAAGGGCTATAACACATGAAACACCTCAAAGAGTCCACAAAAAGCTGGGTTCTCACGTCATTTATGAGGATAAAGGCCAAGAATTTATGTATGACTTGTGACTGGTCTCATGTTGATGCTTCTAACTCATGTTTTATTTTTTCTTTTCCATTTTGAATAAGATTCCATTATACTTCTTAACCCATTACATTCTTTCTTGAATTTTTTTTGGGGGTACTCATTTCTCTGGCCTACACACACACACACACACACACACACACGGTCTTTCTTCTTTCCTTCTGAGTGAGGCCAATCAAAGTAGGATCTTTTCCTGTTTTTGTTTTAGTATAATCAAGAAGTGCAATGCTTTTATCTGGATAATATGACTAAGGAAGATCTTCCTCACCCACTCATGGACCTGCTCATTGAGGGAAGTTTGATTAGGGGAATTGTTTTGTAGAGGGTTCCAAGTGCCTTTCGTTTTTTCTACTGAGGCACTGGGTCAGAGGGTTATGCCCTCTGGCGCTGAAAAGTGTATAAATCTGAGAGTGAGGTTTTACTTTGGGGCTGATTTTGGAAGAAGGCTTATGTGTTAGATGAGACTCTGAGAAGCCACTAAACAGACTCCCCGGCTTTGAAAACCCAGATGTAGGTTCTTCCTTTTCTAGTAGAGATGTATGTATGTTAATGGTCAAACAGTTTGGAAGCACTGTCTTGATTTTTTTATTTCTCTGAAATTTTGATTTTCTCTGAGTGATTGTTAACTCCTGAAAAGTTGCCTTTCCTTTTAGAGAAGCAGATCAAAGAACTCATGATAGCACGCCCTCCTGTGTACGTTGGGGTGCTTAGTGTTACACTGACATAGACCTGAGTAACTGTTAATATGTCATCTTAGCTGCATTCCTAGTATATCTTGGACTGGCTTTGTGATACTATTCCATACCCATTTTTTGATTTTGTCTTAAGCAATTTCTGCATCACAAAATTAAGTAAATTTAAGATTCATGGCTAAAATTAACAATGACATCATATAATAATTTGGTGTACAGCCTTCTGAATGCTAAACGCTAAGTGTCAGTGACACCTTATTTAGCAACATTTGTCCAAAGTAGATAAAGAACAGAGAATATTTAGTTGCCACTATATTAGTAAGAAATAAATATGTAGGAGAAGCCAAGAGACACAATGGATAGAGCATCAGCCCTGCAGCCAAGAGAACCTTAGAAATTTGCTGGCTGTGTGAATCTGGGCAAGTCATGTAACCTCTATTGCCTTTCAAAAAAAAGAAAAGAAAGAAATATGCAGAGGTCTTTATCTGTTTGCTTGTATTTCAGATATTACTAATAGCTAACATGGACATAGCACTCTGAAATTTACAAAATTTCTACATGTTGTTCATATCCCACTCTTCATGACCCCATTGAGGTCTCCTTCGCAAATGGAGAGGTTTGCCATTTCCTTCTCCGGATCATTTTACAGATGAGGAAACTGAAGCAAACAGGCTTAAATGACTTGCCCAGGGTTCCCCAGTTAGTGTCTGAGGTCATATTTGAACTCAGGTCTTCCTGACTCCAGACCTGGCACTCTATCTACTATGCCACCTTAGCTACCCAGACATTCTATATACAGATATTATTATTTTTATTTTACAGAGGAAGAAATAGAGAGATTAAGTGACTTGCCCAGGGTTACACAGATATTTAGAGTCAGAAGTCTGATTTGAAACCAAGTCATCCAGATCCTAAGTATAGCATTCTATCAACTACATCTCTCATGTTTCATCTTTCACATTAAGAGTAATATTCTCTTGGGGCAGCTAGGTGGTACAGTGGATAGAGCACCAGAGCAGGAGTCATGAGGACTTGAGTTCAAATCTCACCTCAGACACTTGACACTCACTAACTGTGTCACCTTGGGCAAGTCACTTAACCCCAATTGCCTCATCCTGGGTTATCTCCAGTCATCCTGATGAATATCTGGTCACTAGATTCAGATGGCTCTGGAGGAGAAGTGAAGCTGGTGACCTGCACAGCCCTCCCTCAAAGTCAAGTGCAAGTCATGCCATCATTTCAAAGGACGAACACACACCCTTTTCTCTTTTAATAAGAGCTGTCATCTTTGTAGCCCTTTAAAGTTTACAAAGGTCTTTTCATGTTATCTCATTTTATCCTCACAGGTAATTACTGTGAGGTAATTACTATTGCTATCCCTGTTTTTACAAATTGGGAAACCAAGACTGAGAAAGTTTAGGATCACACGCTTGGCAAGTGTCCGAGGCAGGATTCAAACTCAGGTTTCAGAGTCCACGTCTGAGACTCTATCTACTGGGTCATTTAGCAGTCTCTCTTTAAAAACAAAAACAAAAACCTAAATAAAATGCTACAGTGTGTTATAACAATAGTGATAGAATGCTATCTAGTAAAATATAACTCTTCCGGACAAGGTTTCTGTTCATTTTTAATTTTATTTCTTTTTGTTGTGTTTTATCTTTGTAGCCCAGCACCTGACACAGGTGTACCTAATCTAACATTTACACAGTGCTTTAAAATTTGCAAAGTAATTTACCTGTATCACCTGGTGGGGGAGAGGGCTCCCTTCATACATGGATCTTCAGAATAGGCAAGTGCCCTAGGTTTGTGGCTCAGCACCCATCCAAAATCCAAACCCATGAGCACTCACCAAAGTATTTACTTTTAGAAGTCAACTTGAAAATACATTAATTCAAAACTAAAGGAGTTTAATCAAATAGCCTATCAAATAAAGGGACCAAAAAGAAAAAGATACACACATACACCCCTATGTATATTCTCTTTCATATTCAATCACACTATCAGTTTAGGGGAGCACATATGCAAAAAATAAACATGACTAGGGAACACACATGAAGGGCACACATATGAGTAATGTAGGCAGCTGGGGAACATATACAAAAGACCATACTCCAGCAATCTGTGTGGGCAAGGGCATACATGTAGAAATAGATGCAGGCAGGACACACGCAACCCAGGGAAAGTCACATTTTCAACAGTTGCCAGTGTCCTTCAACAACAAAAAAAGTTTTAAATTTTACATAATCAAAAATAGCCATTTTGTCACTTGTGATCCATAAACTGTTCCCTTAGCATTTCTTCCTTTCTTCTCTATATTTTTTTTATGTTATGTGACCTTAGTTATTTTAATTTGCATTTCTTTAATCAAAAGTGATTTAGAGCTCTTCTTAAAAATGTCCATAAATAGCTTTGATTTCTTCATCTGAAAACTGCCTGTTCATATCCTTTGACCATTTATCATTTGGGGAATAGCTTGTGTTCTTATAAATTTGACTCAGTTCTCTATGTTTGAGAAATGAAACCTTTATCAGAAACAGTTGCTACAAAGATTGTTTCCCAGCTTTCCTTCTAATCTTGGTTGCATTGGCTTTTTTTGTGCAAAGGCCAAATTATCTGTTTCACATTTCACAATGCTCTCTGTCTCTGGTTTGGTCATGAATTATTTCCTTTTCCTTGGATCTGACAGTAGACTATTCCTTGCTCTTCTAAATTGTGTATGGTGTCACCCTTTATTTCTAAAGCATGCATCCATTTTGAATTATTTTGGGATATAGTCTATACCTAATTTGTGTCCTATTGCTTTCCAGTTTTCCCAGTGGTTTGTGTCAAACAGTGAGTTTTTATCCCAAAGGCTGGGGTTTGGGGGTTTATCAAACACTAGGTTACTGAGGTCATTTACTACTGTGTCTTATGTACCTAATCTATTACTGATTCACCATTTTATTTCTTGACAGGTTTCCCTAAAATTGTCCCCTTTCGTCATTACAATGGCATAGTAGTATTCCATTTCACTACATATCATGATTTATTTAGCCTGATTGGTGGGTAGTTTCCACTTCTTGTTCTAATTCTGAGTCGTTTTTCATAACGAATGGATAACTTCAGAGTTCCAATGATGATAATTCACCAATGTGCCTTTCCAACAATAGTCCTTCTATTTTATTTGTTTACATTTTTGCCAATCTGATAAGTGTGACATGGAACCTCAGATGAATTCTTTCACATTTCTGTAATTATTGCTGATTTGGAAAAAAATTTTCACAGAGCTGTTGATAGCTTGGATTAATTCTTTTAAGAATTGACTATTCCTACCCTTTAGTCATTCCTCTAGTAGGGAATGTTTTTATCCTTGTTTTGAGATATTTGAATAGGTTCTTTATCTTAGATAAGTCAAAGAAACTTACCTTGCCTTAATTTCTTAGAAGTACAAGCTCTATGAGCATTTAGAATGACAACAGTGGGATAAGCTTTAAAAATACGTATATACACAATCACCAATACAGCTCATGTTTATTTTTCAGCCCACTCTCATGATTTCCTTCTTCCTGCATTTTGTTTGTGTTGGATCAGGTTGCATTTCCTTGTATTGAGGAAGCAGGATGTGGAGGTAAGTTAGCAGAGTTTCTTCTTATATTCAAGCTTCATTTGAAATGATTAATTAGAGGCCCCAGCAACAAATGTTTGTTGTATTTCATTCAACTTGTCCCTTGGGAAAAGGGAACAGAAAGCCTAGAATATTGCAGGTATGCCTTCCTTTCTAATAATAATAATAGCAAATGTATTTATTTAGTGCTTCCTTATGTGCCAGGCATTGTTCTAAGTGCTTTACAATTAGTATCTCATTTGATTTTCATAACAACCCTGGGAGATAGGTACAGGCAAAGAGAGGAAAAAGATAACAAGATAAAGAAAAATATACAATGAATTATCTTAATCATGAATAGGATGAATTTGCCCATAAAACAGAAAAATGATAGGAGAATGGATCAGAAATGAGCAAGGGAGTTAGAATTACAACCAAAATATCACCAACCCAGAAAAGTTGAATATAATCTTTCAGGGGAAAAAAAAATGGACATTTATTGAAATGCACATTTGCCTATTTTACAGAGAACTCAGGCAAGGAAGGCACTCACATGGTGGTCAGAAGACAACCTGAACTCAGTCAAAGGACCACACTTGAGGACCTAGAGGGTCACATGTGGCCTTGAGGCTGCAGGTTCTCCAGCCCTGACCTAACCCCCACTACCTTTCCAGTATTCCTTCTCTAGCCACATACTCTTTAATCATGCAGCCAGCTGGCATAGAGCATACAGTACTGAGTCTGGAGTCAGAAAGATCTGAGTTCAAATCTAATCTAAATCTAGCCTCAGATACTTACCAGTCATGTGATCCTGGCAAATCACTTAACCTCTGCCTGCCTCAGTTTCCTCAGTTGCAAAATGGGAACAAAACCTGCCTTCCAGGGTTGTTATGAGAATCAAGCAGGAAAATATTTGTAAAGCATATAGTACGCATGTTACATAAATGTCATTATTGTTATCATCCAGTGTCACTGGTCCACTTGCTGTTTCACGGGAAGACACCCCATCTCTCAGCTCCAGATATTTTCTCTGGCTGTACTCCATGCTTGGAATGTTCTCTCTCCTCGTCTCTACCTACTGGCTTCCCTCATTTACTTTACATCCCAACTAAACTCTCATTTCTACAGGAAGTCTTTCCTAATCTTTCCATCCCTTAGTTATAGTGCCTTCCCTCTATTGATTATTTCCTATTTATCCTGGATATAGCTTGTTGGTAACTATTTGTCTCCCCTCTTAGACTATGAGCATCTTAAGGACAGGGACTGTCTTTTGTCTCTTTTTGTATCCCCAGGGCTTAACACAGAGCCTGGTGTATAGCAGGCACAATGAATGTTTACTGACTGACTCAGTGACTGCTTGGGAAAGACTTCTTGCAGAATGTGAAATTTTATCTGAGACAAGAAAAAAGCTGAAGAAGTGAGAAAGTGGAGATAACAAGGGACAGACTTTAAGGAATTAGAGTAAGCATATAAAAATGTCCAAAATCAGGAAATGGAGTGTCCAGTAGGAGATAAGGAGGCCAGTATCATTGGATCAAAGTTTAAGAAAACTAGAAAGGAAGGAAGGGACCAGGTTATACAGGGCTCTAAAAACCAAATAGAGGATTCTATATATGATAAAAATATAAAACAATGTGAGGAAGGGAATAACATATATTTTAAAAACACTGGAAAGGTGTGAAGGGGCCAGGATTGTGAATAAAAGTCAAACAGAAGAGTTTATATTTTATTACAGATATTCTATATATTTCATATATATTAAGTAATAGAAGCCATTGGAATTGTTTATTAACAGGGCAACATCTTCCCTGAACTTTCTCAGTTCTGTGGAGAATGAATTGGCCTAGGGAGAGGTTTGAAGTAGAGGGGCCGAATGGAGCAATATTTCAATAGTCAAAGTGAGTGGTGATGCGGGTGGAGATTATATGAATGGAAGGCAGAGGAAGTACTTGAACCATAAGGAGAAAGGAACAAGAAGATTTGGCAACTGGGAAGTAAGTTCTATCTCTGCTCTTCCTTCCCTGAACCTACTCTAACCCCCAGAACTCTCCCATTGAGTGGTTTATAAGAACATTAAAATGGGAATCTCAAATTAGCATTTTTCTGGAAGGGTCCTTAGAGATCATATACTTCAGCTCCCTCATTTTGCACATGAGGAACTTGAAGCACAGACAGACACACTGCTGACTCAAGCTCACACCACTGAGCAACACTCGGTGCTTTGTTGAGATTTTAATTTTCAAAGAATTTTCTGAACTGATAGAGGGAATCACGTCACCTGCAAGTTCCTATTATGAATGAACTTATCAGAATGTGCAAGAACGAAGTGCCATGTGACAAATACTCTTTGTTCAGTTACCTCAATTAACATTATTCAATAACCTTGTTAATGTAATTAAACTCCACCACTGCTGGGAAACTGCTTGCATGGCATTCAGCCAATTCATTCATTTATGACACTCTTCCCGGATCACAAATTGCTGTCTAAAATATTTTTTTATCTTAACACTGTGTTTTTCATAGATTAATGATGTTAGGCGTGATATACCAGGTACTGATCCATATCAAAAAAAAAAAAAAAACTACTCAAATCATAAAATGAAATAGAAAATATCAGAAGGAAACATGACTTATCTAGAACCAAAATGTTCCCTAAGGAATGCTAAAAATATGATTTCATTTTTATCAATGAGTAGAAATTCTTTTGCTTTTGGTATCCCCCTTAAAATAGGATTAACCAGTGACCCTGTGCCCAATGACCCCAAGGAAGAGCCACATCAAATGTGTTTTTCATATGAACAGTGCCCTATTCCCTGACGGGAGACAGGTAAATTATTCCACATACAGGTGTCAATAGCTGCTCATGAGTTACCATTTCTAAGTAACCCATTGGAATTTTAGTAAATATCTTCTGGTTTACCACAAACAAAGTAACTCAGAATGGCAGGAATTATCAGTTATCAGTGCAGATTAATAGACACATGATAGGCAGGATGGGCAAGTCTTTAAATGTACTTTATTTCATCTCTATGTGGGACTAGCCCTGGGAAAAAGATGAGTAAATGGGCAAATTTTGCTTAGTGGCCCAGAAATTAACCTTCAGCCAGCATAGACATATTTAGGACTGTAGAGTTCAAAAATAGACTATAAAGATGATTTAGGTCAACGTTAGCTAATATTATGCTGGAGATCAGGAAAATATACAAATTTTCTACTGTAAACCATTTTGCTCAGTGGCCAGATACTGGAGGTCCAATAAACAAAGCCTTAGGAGGGGAACAGATGGAGAAAGAAGTAGGGGCAGGGGAATTCAGGGGTAAGAAGTTCGTTTTCAAAATTTCTAAAGTTCTTTTTTTTAAAAAAAAAAACAAACGATCGTGTAACTTTTGTTTAATGAGCCCTCTCTATTGCTGTTGAGACATGTCATTTGTGTCCGACTCCCATGATCTCATTTGAACTTTTCTTGGCAAAGACACTGGAGTGGTTTGCCATTTTCTTCTCTAACTCATTTTATGTAACTGAAGCACACAAGGTTACGTGACTTTCCCAGAGGCATCCAACTAGTACATATGTAATGCTAGATTTGAACTTGGATCCTCCTGACTCCAGGCATGGTGCTTCATCCACTGTGCCACTTAGCTTCCCCCTAATGCTCTCTACCAGGGGAGAAATAACTACCTAGTGAGTTTGCTCATTTTACTTTTGTATAGCTCTAATTGTTAGGAAGTTTTCCCTTTACTAACATAGTTAAATCTGCCTCTGAACCTTCTACGCATTGCTCCTGTCTTTCCCCTCTGAGGTGCAAGAGTTGCTAAATCATTGAACTTGGAGTCAGAAAGACCTGAATTCATATGCTATCTCATGAACTTCTATCCATGGAGCTTTGTCATTTA
Organism: Bettongia penicillata ogilbyi; assembly: GCA_023548195.1. NCBI lineage: Eukaryota > Metazoa > Chordata > Mammalia > Diprotodontia > Potoroidae > Bettongia > Bettongia penicillata. The sequence goes on along the minus strand of JAJHZJ010000009.1, from coordinate 20,601,638 downwards.
AGTTTTCAGTCTCCTTTTCTTCATTTGCAAAATGAGGATAATAGCACATACCCCATAGGATTGTTGGGAGTATCAAATGATATAATATACATAAATATATTTAATATTAATAAATATATTTAATGATTGTGATAGCTGGCAAAATCAGTTCCTAACTGCACAATCATGGAGCCCAAATCTCTCCACCTTGTCCACAAGATGAAAGATTTTGTAAAAATGCTTTGCTTACATTGAGGTAAACTGTTACCTAAAGAATTCCTATAATCTATGTATTTAGCAATTCATTCAAAAAAAAAAAGGAAATGAAGTTAATTTAGCACAACCCATTCTTAATGAAATTCTGCTGGTTCTTTAGAGTTGCCCCATCCTTTTCTACAGGTTCATGAACCTTCCCTTTGATAATGTGTTTTAGAATTTTGCTAGGTATCAAAATTAATCCAGTTTGCTTTGGGCTAAGATAGAATTGATGTAAAATAGTTTTTTAGATGATACATGAAATGATTCTTTTTAAAGTGAAGTTTTCATAAAGAGGTTCACCAATGCCATTCACTTATCTATTTCAGAAAAAGAGAGAAGAGGAAGAGAGAGGAAAAAAGAGAAACAGATTCGCCACTCACAATACTACTGGAGTTCTTAGGGATCATGCTGAGAACTTGGGGTGTTTCCATTGTATCCATGATAAGACATAACCAACTAAATGACTTGGTAAATGGAGGTAAAGCAATCAGTTCCCTTTCGCATACCTACCCTCCTCCCTGCCCGCCCCCCCCACCCGACACCCCAGACTTCCCAGTCCTCAAGAATTGAGTGGAACAATTCTACCTTTAAAGGTGACCACTGTGAGAGATGAACCTGCCAGCAGGTGATAAAAATAAGAGGAATAGTCCAATTATCCATAAGACTCATCTATCTGTACTTCATAGCACTAATAATAATACAGATCATATTTACCACATCTTAACCGCAATAGGATATATTTATCCCCCTTTATCATCATATTTGCTTTTCTTAGTATTTTTCTTCCATTTAAACTGCACTTACATAAATTTGTTATGTTCATTATAGGAGTCTCTCTCAAAAACCCTACATCTCTCCTTCATGTGGAAGCAAAGAGTAAAGGGCCTGATTATTTCCCCTCTCTTTATATGAGTGATTCACTTTTAAATTAGTCTCCGTTTCAGCATCAGGTAAGCAAGTATATCTTCTCCCTGGTGTTTAGGTTCCCTTAACCTCAATTCTATTGCCAGGCTGGTCACAGAAAAACTAGACCTCTCCATCCTGATGCCCTGTGGCCAAGGACATATAACAAGCATTTATTCAGTAACAACTTTGTGTCCGATAAAGCTTCTTAATGACTAGTATGCCAAACTTTGAACCTTGGATTCTTTTATAAAGACTTCCCGAACTTGTATAATAAAGGGATTCTCTTTTATTATGCATGTGGTATAATTATATTGGTTGGATTAGATTGTCAATTTTCAGTCCAAGAGAAAGGGGACAAGTATCTGAACTACTGTGGTAGCCAAGGGAATGGGGGAAAGGGGGCAGATTTTAGAGATGTGTGAAGGGAGAAGGGAAATAAAGGGTTCAGCTGCTTTCCCTTGACTCCTCTCTACTTTCACTTTCAGATTTGCCACCAATCAATCAATCAACATCTATTAAACACCTACTACTATGAGCCAAGAATGTTTCTAGGAGCTGACTACAAAAAAAGGCAAGACATCTCTTCCCTCAAGGAGCTTATAATCTAAAGCATGCAAGTAATATGCAAACAAAGATATAGAAAGTCAGATATACACAGGATAAATAGAAAATAATGAACAGAGGGAATGCACTAGAAATAAGGATTGGGGGAGGTTTTCTGCAGGAGGTGGGATTTCAGTTGGGACTTAAAAGAAGCCAGAGAAATCAATAGTTGGAGCAGGGAAGGGAGAGCATTCCAAGGCTAGAGAGAATGCCAACAGCCAGGAGGTCAATGGCTCATGGTAGGATGGCAGCAAAGGAAATGGGTACATGATTGACATTTTTATGAATGAAGCTAGCTTTCTCCAGTTTTTCCCCCATGGCCCTGGAGATTCCAGCTCTTGCCAGAACATTCCTGCCATGAAAAGGCAAAGCCCCATACATTTCCAGAATGCAGAAGGAGAAGACCCTCAGTTTTTACAATTTGAGGCCAGAGGAGAAAAGGACAATAAGAGTCTTCTAGCTCCACATGGACGCCAGTCTTTCCCTTGTTTTCTCCTTCTAGGCCCCTCTAGGCCCCTTTAGTACTCCTTCCTCCCCTTGCTGTCCAACCAACCTCAACTATGTTGCCTGTAAGGCTGTATTGGAAATATCCCCAAAATATCAGTAGTGCGGAGGATGAATTAAAGAAAATCAAGACGCTAGGATACATTAAAGAGGCAATTAGGAGGACATTTCAAAAATGCAGGTGAGAGGTAATGAAAACCTGAACACGGTAACATGTAAGTGGGAAGAAGTAGATGGATTCCAGAGATGGAGAGGTAGCTTCAACATGACTTGGCGACTGAACGGGTATGTGGGGTGAGGGAGAGTGAGGAGTTCATGATGACTGACTGAATGAACAAATGAGTGAATGAAAATAATCCTGATAAGCACTGTTAGGGTTAGGCACTGTGCTAAGCACTGAGGATGCAAATACAAAAGTGAGACAGTATTTGCCTCAAGGAGATTACATTCTAATATGATGAGATAATTAATAGGAAGTGATAGCTAGCAAAAAGTACATCAGTCTGGGAAATCACAGGGATAATGGATGGTACAAAAAGGAAAATCCGTTGACTCATCCTTTTCAGAAGCAATATACTCTATAAATATAAGAGGGGGGATGTTGAGGGAAGATAACAATATGGAATGGAGGAGGTAATTATTTATGTCATTTGGGGGTCTGTAGTCAGCTAAATATAGGGAGGACTCACAAATCGAGAACTTCAGTCAGTCATTCAACTGACACTTATTAAACACCTACTTAGTATGATCTTTGGAGGTCTGGAGGAGGGGATCCACAGCAGTTCTGCCAGGTTAGGAAAATACAAATTTGGATGAGTGAGAAGATGTCCTCAACAGAAATAAGGAAGTTAGGAAGAAGAGTGAGTTTGGGGAAAAAGAAAATAAATTTACTTTTGAACAGGTAACTAATGCCTTTTCACATTTCTCATAACACTTTCATCTCCTCCTTTCCCCGTATTATATTCTCCCTTGGAATAATATAGATATGAATGGGGTGGGGGTGGTAATCAGGTCCCATAGTGCACTGAAAGGATTTCATACTTTGGTATGCCCAGCAAACTCCAGTGGGGTCTCTTGCTCCTCTCCTATTCCATGGTGCTTAGTAACTTTGGGACTGTGGGCACATCTCTTAACCTCTTAGAGTCTCATTTTCCTCAATAATCAAATGGGAGAGTTAGATTAGATGGCTGACAAGGTCTCTTAAACTCTAAATCTATGGTCCTAAGATTCTGTAATCCTATGTTGGGAGTTCCTTAAAGTTTCTTCCTCCTCGCCTAGAAATGCATCTATATATTTACCCATTCTTCTCTCCTGCCTTCCTGAGGAGGTGATGTCTTCTACTGAAGACTAATCCCTCCCCCTGCATTTTTTCCTTTTAGAGTTTATTAAAATATTATTAACATACAAATCAATCAAACACAAAATAAAAATAAAGTAATATATATATATAGGTATTTACAACAAATAAAATTATAACAATATAATAATGAGTTAAGTGGGCTTGGTTTTTGGTTCAAAGTTTCTCCAAAAATGCTGTTTAGAACTACTTCTCAAAATTATTTTGCAATTCTTATCTTTTTTCTTTTCTTTTGTTGACCTGTCCCTTTTCTATCCCCCATCCTTCTTTCCCCTCACCATTGAGTAAATATTTAAGAAGGAAAAGAAAGTCCTTGGTGTAGACTCTTGCATAATCCAATAAAACAAATCCCATGCTAGCCACGTTTGAAAAAGTGTATCTTTCTGCATTGTAAACTAATTCCTTTTCTGGCAGGAGATGAGTAATATATTTCAATTTCATTCTTTCGATCTTGTGGCTTATCATGGTGTTGCTAACAGCTCTGAAGTTCAAAGTTCTTTTCCTCTATCATGTTATCTTCGGATAGATTATTTTCCTACTTCCTCTTACTTTGCTCCAAATCAGTTCACGGAAGTCTTAGTCTCCTTTGAAACTAGCCATTTAGTCAATTCTTCCGACACTATAATAATACATTGAGTATGCCACAGCTTATTTGGTCAGCCTTCAATAGGAAGATGTCCTTAGTTTCCAGATTTTGTCTACTATGAAGAGTGGTAATAAATATTTTTGTTGCTATTAAGTCTTTTTTCCTTTTTTACTTCTTGTGAGCATTGGAGAGAAGTGGGTCAAAGCATATGCACTACTTAATTTTTCAGAATGGCTGCACCATTTTGGAGCTCCACCAATAGTGCCCTAATATACTCATTTTCCCAGAGCCCTTCTACCATGTGTCCTCTGTGGTCACCTTTGCCAGTTAGATGAATGTGTGAGGTAGAACCTCAGAAGTGCTTCAATTTATATTTCTCTCATTATCAGTGAGCATTTTTTTCATATGATTGTTGCTTACTTCTATTTCCTCCTTTGAAAATTGTTTATTTATATCCTTTGACCATTTGCCTATTGAGGAAATTACTTAGACTTTCTTACCTATCTTGGATATAAGACCTTTATAAATAAAACTTGCCATTACGATTTTTTTTTGTTACCTGTTTCTCTTCTCATTTTAACCACATTTGAATGTCAAATCCACCAGTTGATGCCTCTTTTAAAGGAATCTTATGATCAATTTATCCATAAAGCAAAGGAACTTTCATTTCCTTATTTCTCTTCCATTCCTCCTTCTTCTTTTACATGGAAAGCTGACTCCATGATGAAATTACTCTGGTCCTGGAAGTAATCCTATTAGAGGTAGACCAAAGCTTTAAGAAAATTCATTTCTCCAAAATCCAATTTGCAAAAACAGAGAACTGTCTGTGTAAAAAACCTTGTTACTTTATGTAATCTAAATTGTCCTTCTATCTTGTGTGATTCTCTCTATTTTTTGTTTAGTCACAAATAATCCTATCGATGATCTTTGTTCTTCTAATTTATTTATTCTATGAGGAAAAAGAATAAGCATCTATATAGCACCTGCTATGTGTCAAGCATTGTGCTAACTGCTTTTGTTACAAATATGTTCTCATTTAGGAAGCATTGCTAAAAATAAGGCTAGTGGAAGTGATGGAACTCTAGCTACATTATTTAAAATTGATGCTGTTAAAGTGCTGCACCCAATATTAATTCAGGCTGTTCTCTGGAAGGTCAAATACTGAAGCTGAAGCTTAAGTACCTTGGCCACATAATGGGAAAAAAGTAGGACTCATTGGAAAAGACCCAAATGTTGGGAAAGCTTAAAGGCAAAAGGGGTCAGCAGAAGATGAGAGGGACAGTTAGTGTCATGGAAACACCTGGAGTGCTACGGTTCATGGGGTCACAAAGTATAAGACACATCTGAACCACAACAACAAAACCTCATTTGATTCTCACAACAATCCTAGGAGGTAGAGGCTATTGTTATCCCCATTTTACAGTGGAAGAAGCTGAGGCAATCAGATTATGTGACTTGCCCAGTGTCACACATATTGGTGTCTGAGGTCACATTTGTACTCAAGTTGTCCTGGTTCTAGCACTAGTGCTTTATCCACTGTGCCACTATCTGTCTCTGTCTCATGACACAACCTTTTATATTTAGGCCATGTGTCCTTTTGGAGTTTATCTTAGTGTGTGGTAGGATATATTGGTCTAAACTTCATTTTTATCATACTACTGACCCATTTGCTACAAGTTTTTGCTAAAGAATAACTAAAATGTCAGAGTCCTTCTACATGTGCATTCTTGAATCCATTTTTCTCCTATTTCCTCCAGGATCTCTCCCAATTCATTTTTTCTCTTTCTCTTTTCTCTTTATCTCTACCCTTCCTCTGATTCTTCCCTTCAAATACACGCCTGTGAAGCTTATCCTTTCTACACTATTACCATCTCACTTCCTCCCTTTCACTTGTGAAATGAGTCATCTGCATTTATTGCTCCCATTTAGATCATAGGTCATCATCTTAGAGTTGAAAGGGATATTAAAGAGCATCTAGTACACTCCATGGAATGATAAATTTGGAAGTCCTGGGACTGGAGTTTGAATTCTTGCTCTGCAACTGAGTACCTCTGTGACCACAGGCAAATCACTAACCTCAATCAACCTCTGTGTGATCAACTTCATCATACAAAATGAGAGGGTTGGATTAGCTGCCTTCTGAGGTCCCTTCTAGCTCTAGAGTAGAGGTTCATGCTCTTTGTTTTGTCAGTCTAGTGAAACCTATGCACCTCTTCTCAGGAAAAAAATGTTCCAAAATCATTAAGATAGAATATTACTGAAAAAACCCAGTTATGTTGAAATACAGTTACAAGAATGTTTTTAAAAACAAGTTTATAAAATGCTATCCACATCCAGAGAAAGGGCTATGAAGTCTGCCTGCAGATGGAAGCGTACTATTTTCATGTTTTCGCTTGTTTTTTGTTTTTACTTTCTCATGGTTTTTGCCTTTTTGTTCTGATTCTTCTTTCACAACATGACTGGAAATATGTTTAACATGATTGCACATGTATAACCCATATCAGATAGCTTGGTGTCTTAGGGATGTGGGAGGGGAAAACTTCGGAACTCAAAATCTTGTAAAAATGAATGTTGAAAACTACCTTTACATGTAATTGGAAAAAATAAAGCACTTTTAAATGGAAAAAATTTTAAAAATAAAAACAAGTTCATAGATCCTGGTTAACAACCTCTGTGTTATGATTTCATGACCCTGTGGCTCCTACCTACAATTCCACCCTTTGTAATCTGCCTTCAGTCTTCACTAATCTACTGAAACATCTTTCTCGAAGATCACCATTGTCCTCTTAGTTGTCAAATAAAAAATCCTTTGCTCAGTTCTCATTATCTTTCACTTCCTACTTGCATTTGATATAATTAACCATTCTCTCTCTTGCAGATATTTTGTGCTTCCTTAGCTCCTATGACATTGAAATTCTTGGTCCTCCTCCTCCTTGACTCTGCCCTTGAATTTCTTTCTCTTCTCTCTGTACACCCTTTCCCTCAATGATCTCATCCATTTCTGTGATTTCAGCTATCACCTCTACTGTAGACAATTCCCAAATCTACATTTCCAATCCTGACTGTCTAAATTCAATTCAGTGAATATTTAAGTGCTTACTATAGCCCGAGCACTGGAGATACAAATACAAAAAATAATAAGTCTCTACCCTCCAAAAGGTACGTCCTGTTGGGGGAATCAACATGTACACAGATGGGTACAAGGAAAACATGAACCAAATAAAGACTAAATATTACTTAGGAATGGGGGGACACTAAAATTTGGGGGAATTGTAAAAGGTCTCTTCCAGGAGATCAACCTTGAGACCATCCTTGAACAAAGCTAGTTATTCTAAAGAAGAGATGCTAAGAAAATGCTCTTCTCATTTTCCATCATCTACTGGATATCTACAGTGGAGCTGGGTGCTCCACTGGTACCTCAAGTTCAACTTCTCTAAAGCCAGAGGCCCAAGATCCAGTTATCTCCCTGACTCCTTGGCTCTATCAGCAATTCCATTCTCCTAGTCATCCAGGCTTGGAACCCTGGAATTAACCCTGCTTCTAATTCCAGCTATCCAAGAGACAAATTCTGTTGATACGATCTCTAGAGCATTTCTCAGAAGATAAGAAGGCAAATTCTTATCTTTTCTACTGCCTCCCCCTCATTTTATCCCTCATTACCTCTCACATGTACTACTACCCTTTAACCAATATACAATACATAACCTATATACAGATTTTTTGTACAGAGTTATTTGGATCTTAATCACATAGAAACTCAAATTGTGAGGTCCTAAAGGGCAGGGACTATCTTTTACCTTTCTTTTTATCCCAAATGTTTGCCACAAATAATTTTTGTAAAGTACTTAGCATTTTCTTGCATGTGCCTGGCACACAGTAGGAATTTAATAGATGTTTATTGACTGACTGACCAACCTCTGCTCCTATTTCTCTCCTCTCCAATTAATCTACCCTCCACATAGGTACTACATTCATCTTAGTAATATACAGTTTGGATCACATCATTTCAAGGTCCGAAAACCTTCAGTGGCATCCTACTGTCTAATGAAAATGACTTAAACCTCCCCTCCTTGACGTTCAAAGCCTTGAATAGATCTATGATCCTGACCCATGTTTTTGGCTCAGATCACACTGCTTCTCATGTATACACTCTCCAAGTCTGATTTAATTCAGCTACTCTCTCAAAATGTTTATTGCACTTGTCTAATCCATGACTTATTCAGTCTCTTCTCTATGCAGAGAAGGAAAGAAAGAAACATAATCAAACATCATTAATTGCCAGGCACTGTGTGCTAAGCACTTTACAAATATTTCATTTGATCCTCATAACATCCCTGGAAGGGAGGTGCTACTATTATCCCCATTTTGTAGTGGAAGAAACCAAGGCAGGTAGAAGTTAAGTGACTTGCCCAGGGGCACACATCTGTAAGTGTCTAAGATCAGATCTGAACTCAAGTCTTCCTGACCCCAGCCCCAGTGCTCCATCCACAGTGCTTTTCCCCCCACAACAAATTTTTTTTAAGTATCTTGACATCCAATGAGTCCTTAAAGGCCCAGGCCTTTCACAAAGCCTTCCATGGTCCCCTGAACAGTTATCAATCAATCAATAGGCATTGATTTCTTAAGTATTCATTTTATTCCAGGCACCGGGGATACAAAGACATCAGAACAGTTTCTGGCGTCAAGGGGTTTACCTCCAAATGGGGGAGGAAAAGAACAACTATATATTTAGAGACTATAGAAAGTGTAAATGGAAGGAAATTTAGAATAGGGCTGGACTGGGAATCTGGAAATCATTTGTATAGAGATGATAACTGAATCCATGGAGCTGACAGATAACCAAGTGATACAGTATTGAAGAAGAAAAGAGAGCCCAGTTATGAGGCACAAGAGAAGTTTGCTCAAAACATTAGGAATTAGGGTGGAGGTTTGTTCCTGGAGGGGCTGATGCCTGAACTCTTGAAGAGAAAATAGAGTTTGATTGCCTGGATTGATGATTGTCTTAACTATGTACCATCAACTCTAATAAACCTACGTAAAAGTAAATCAGTTTCATACATTCGCCATGTTTGTTAGTAACAGTTAATTTACAGTTAGTAACAGTTAATATATGGTTAGTAGATATGATCTGGAGGAAAGTCCAGCAAAGGAGACTGAGAAGGAACAGTCAGACAGAACAAAAAATATTCTCTCATCTGGTCTCAAAGTACTCCAGTTTCTTATATGTCATTCTAATTTACGCTGCTATTATCTGTGTATATATCTTATCATTACAACTCTTGTAAGCTCCTAATTGGAGGGGCTATGTCTTTCGGGCATAGTATGTACTTAATAAGTACTAGTTAAATCAATCTCAGTGTTATTTTACCCCTTTTATACGTGAAAATGTTGTTCAGTTGTGCCCGACTCTTCATGTCCCCATTTGGAGTTTCTTGGTAAAGATACTAGAGTAGTTTGCTATTTCCTTTTCCACCTCATTTTACAGATAAAGAAACTGGGGCAAACAGGGTAAAGTGACTTGCTTAGGGCATACCGTTAGTAGGTATCTAGAGCCAAATTTGAACTCAGGAAGATGAGTCTTCCTGACTCCAGGCTTGGCACTCTATCCACTGTGGCATCCAGCTGTCCTTAACATTTTCTGCCTCAATTTCCTCATCTATAAAATGGGGATAATAATAGAACTTACCTCCCAGGATTGTCATCATGATAATGAGATAATATTTGTAAAGTACTTGGCATAGTGTCTGGCAGATAGTAGGCTCTTAATAAATGCTTGTTATAATATCACATATATATGTATATGTGTGTATATATATATATGTGGGTGTATAGGTATATGTACATATACCTATACATATATACACCTACACATATACATACATATATACATATACATATATATGTGTATGTGTGTGTGTGTGTCTGTACGTGTATAAAGTTTCCATAGTTCCACCCTGTGATGATAGGCCAGTTGAAAGATTCCCTAGTTTAGTTATGACCTCATCTGTCCAAATTCTTCTACCTGCACAGAAGCCCAGATTTGTTATTTCTGTTGACAGCTGAGTCAGATTGACTCAGCATTGTTGTGGGATTGCCACTTGACCCATCTCTCTTCCCAGTTCTCAGTTTTAAAAACAAATTTCCTTTGAAACATTTGCAGCTTCATATTTGACAAAGCATTCTTGTCTAGTACCATCAGAAAGACAAAATACTTGAAGAGATCTAAGTCAGACTGATAGGTACTTAGCTTGGCATTTAAGGTTCTCCACTTACCTTCTTTCCATTCCAATCCAGAAGACTTCTGCTCATCCAGACTCCAGGTCTTTGTTTTTCCTCCTCCTCTCCTCCTGGGAATGCCCTTCATCATCCTCTTCTATCTAAATATTATTTATCTGTGAAGCGAGAGAGATCTTCTCTACCTTATGATCACGTTGGGGAAGAAAGAGACAGAATTTTTTTGTTGTTCGTTTGGACTTGTGATTTTATTACAGCATGGAATATATTCAAGAAACTCTCTCTTCCAATATAGATCAGAAATTCTTTGGTAATTTATATTTTTTGACTTGCCTAAGGGCACTAAGAGTTGAGAGGTCAAAGGACATGGGACTTGTGACAGATACTATGTGTCATAGGTATGACAAAGCCATATCAATAAGTAACTCAGCCTACTCTGGCCCCCACTCTCTGAAGGTCTAATATGTTTACATTTTGTTCCTCATCCCTAGGGTTCTCTGCTCCCCCTGGGATATAAGAGAATTGACTAGGGTATCTTGGCTCTCTGCTATTGGCTCAATCCTCACCAATGGTGTTCCTTGATTATGGGGAATGATCCCCTGAATCCCAGTTCCATTTAGCCAATAACGATCAGATTAGCTTTTCTGTAGGAAATAATTACTTTGAAAAGTACAATCATAAATATAGAAATTTAATCCCCCCAAATAAGTGGGAGACAAAATCTGCCTCTTACCCTGAACTACTTCAGTTTCTGAAAAGGAAAAGGGGATTCATAATTTAGTTCAGCTCCTCTAGATCATAATCCCAGTTCCAAGAGCCACAAGCTCAAGTTCCAAGCACCCTGGCTTCTCAGGCTTTCATGCAGGGCTGGGTTAGTTGTACCCCACTACTTGTAATCTTGATTCCCAGATCACCAAGGCTCTAGGAGTTGTGTGTAGATCACCTTGAGTACCTGAAACTTAAGAGCGCAAACAACACAGAACAGAAACAAACACCTCCAGGCCCATTTCTTGACAACTAGGTAAAAGAGGTAGAGCAAGGGAAGGAAGTCCTTCCCTTTCCCCTTCAGCTTATGTCACCCGATGCTATGGGATCTTCACCTTCTGAATACAGCAGATCTAAGAAGAATCAAAAAGGACTAACAGAAAGAGAATGACAATCTCAGTCTTGCCAGTTTTAAAGACATAGGCAGTCAAAGGATGCTACCCCCACCCACATGGTAGGGAATTCAGAGATCTGCATGTTAGACAAACTGGGCATGCTCAAAAAATCCCTCCAAACCACCTCCAGGTTAGCTCATCAGGGCATGCCCACACAAGACCAAGTTACACATATATCTATAGTCATATATTTATATAAACACAATATTTGCTGTATGTTATAGATGTTACAGATGCATATATCATATCTATGATACATATCATATATATGTGTATATTTGGCAATCCCAAATAGTTCTTCTTCAGAAACTAGTCATTAAATTCTGAAACTATTTTTTAAGTGCTTTCTACATGTAAAAGTACTATGCTGGACATAGGTCAAAGATACAAAGAAAATTAAGACACAGTACTTGCCTTCATGGGCAGCTAGGTGATACAATGGTTAGAACACTGGTCCTGGAGTCAGGAAGACTCATTTTCCTGACCTCAAATCTGACCTATGATATTTACTAGCTGTGTAACCCTGCTTGCCTCAGTTTCCTCATCTATAAAATGAACTGGAGAAGGAAATGGCAACCACTCTAGTACCCTTGCCAAGAAAAACCCCAAATGGGGTCACAAAGAATCAGACATGACTGAAAGGACTGGTAATTGATACAAGGTACCTCTCCTTTCATATAAAGACATTTTTTTTGCTCAAAAGGGTTAAAAAATATATAAGAAAAGCAGCTTGACAGAGCTCTAAGGACTGCAGAGAAAACAATCAGATAAATGTACTCAGCGACCCTTTTTAAAAGCAACTGAGAGGCAAGACTACTGAGTTTAAGGTGGCTGCAGTGCATTGTGGTCCATCAACTCATTTACATACGTCCATTTTCAGAGTTTTGAAGTACATAATTGACAAACTATAAATCAAAAAATTATAGTCTGTGGAAAATTAGTATATTGTCTTTTAGTGCCATAACTGATACAGAACTATGGATTTGGGTTTTCAATCTGAGTTAGAGAAGGGTCACTACCCATCAACAGAGCTTGATTTAAACGACTTAAGAAATTAGGAACAGAAAACACAGAAGTCAGAAAGATGCCTACAGAAGTCATGACATCAAAGCTAAAAGCCAGCTGCTTTCAGTTAGGAGAGCTGCTGGGAGAGACAGACAAGCTTTTTGGCTGCTTTGTTGGGACCCTTATTTGAAGAGATCATTCCTTTACTGAAAGCGAAGCTTCAACTGGAGAGAACAGTACTGGCCTGTCTGCTTAAGACAAAGGAAATCACTCAGATTACCTGTGTTGCCATTTACTGTCTTTTACAGTTTAAAGAAGGGGTAAGAGAAGGAGTGAGAAAGACTTTGTAGATGTTTTGCTATTAATTATGATGTTTAGGGGAGAATTATAACTGGAAGTTAATTGAACAAAACAGAAGCCTGCTATGTTAAGAGCTGGCTAGACTAGTCTATATTGCTCCCAGCTATATTAGCTTTCAGCTAAGGCAGCAGACCTGAAAAGCTGAAGATTGTAGGCTTAGAACTGAGGTTTCCATGAAAGAGTCTAATGTTGATGTGCAGGGTGTCCCAAATGCCACTTTAAGACTTTTGAAACACCTTGCATTTTCACCAAAAGAGCACAACACTTCCTCAGCACCTTGCCAAGACTGTCTGTGTATTATAAAAGCTTAATGTTGCTTCAGAATTAGAGTAGAAGAGAACCTGCCTTTCCCAGCAGGAGAGCTATGACAACCAGAAGAGCAGACAAGAGAGAAGTACTTTTGCCCCTGAGGTAACATGTGGCATAACTGTTGTTGCTGAGTTATTTTTTAGTCATGTCTGACTCTGTGACCCCTTGGGATTTTCTTGGCAAAGATACTGGAGTGGTTTAACATTTTCTTCCCCAGCTCATTTTACAGAGGAAACTGAGGTTATCAAGGCAAAGTGACTTGTCCAGGGTGATACAGCTAGTAAGTGTCTGAGGCCAGATTTGAACTCAGTAAGAAAAGTCTCTTTGACTCCAGGCCTGGTGCTCTATCGACTGTACCACTTATCTGTCACATGTGACAGACTACCACTCCCTAAAGAGGCCACCAAAGTCTGAAGTTCAGGGTCTTGAGCTGTCCTGAGCATTCTAGTTTCCCTACCCATTTCAGTAAGTGTGTATCTATTCTACCACACGAACATTGCTTTTATTAGTGGAAGGGTCTATGTAGCATAGGAGAGTTCAGCTGAAGAATGGTAGGGTCACAGAGGAACAGCAGGTAACAACACTTTATCACTACTCACAAGGGGAGAAAGAGAATAGATTCCAATAAGGAATAGTGATGGTGTGTAGCCTCCCTTTTTCTTGGCTAAGGGCAGTGCACAGTAGGTAAGTTCCAATTCCAGAAGTGGAACCATCCACCGATTTTCCCACTCCAGTCAAAAGCCTAAAACCATTCAAGGCTCAAACTTATATAGAGTTTTAGACAAAGAGCAGTCCTGGCACAAACAGGAAACTGCCCTGTTATACATAAGGGAATATAGTAGTATAGTCAAGATGGGTAAAATGAAGGCATTTTCTAAGTTACCTAGTAAGGTGTGAGGACCATAAGGGCCATAAGGGACTTAACTTTGACTGTGCTATCCTGCAAAGGTAGGGTGGTGGTAATTTCCAGTCTCTGGGTTTATTGGAATTAACATACATGCATCCTGAGAGGGTAGGGCCATACTAGGCAAACCAGGTTTTCAGTAATCTATAATACAACCCAGGATCATGGGTGAACTGTGATATTTTAATTGTTCCTGCTTTTTCCTTTTGCTGAATAAATGTTACATTACAATTATACTTGCTCTCCCCATCCCCCCAATTTAGGAAATATTTTATGTTTAAGAGTTAGTGGTGCCCAAAGGGAAACCAAACTGTGCATACCCTTTGAACCAGCAATACCACTACTAGGTCTGTATCCCAAAGAGATCATAATAAAGGGGAAAGGAACCACATGAACAAAAATATTTATCACAACTCTTTTTGTGCTGGTAAAGAATTGGAAATTGAGGGGATGCCCATCAACTGTGGAATGGCTGAACAAGTTGTGGTATATGAATGCAATGGAATTCTATTGTGCCGTAAGAAATGATGAGCAGGAAGACTTCAGAGAGCCCTGGCAGGACTTACATGAACTGATGCTGAGTGAAATGAGCACAACCAGGAGATCACTGTACGCAGCAACAGCCACAGTGCGCGAGGACTGTGTCTGATAGACTCAGCCCTTCACAGCAGCGCAAGGACCTAAAAGATTCCCAAAGGACTTGAGGCAAAATGCCATCCACATCCAGAGAAAGAACGATGGAACTGGGACACAGAATGAAGCAGACTATTTTCACTTTTTTGGCTGTTTTTTGTTTTTTTCTTTCTCATGGTTTTCCCCTCTTGTTTCGATTCTTCTTTCACAACATCACTGTGGAAATATGTTTAACATGACTGTACATTATAATCGCATCAGATTGCTTGCCGTCTTGGGAAGGGAGGGAAAAGGGGAGGGAGGGACAAAAATTTGGAACTCAAAGTTTTACAAAAATGAATGTTGAAAACCATCTTTACATGTAATTGGGAAAAATAAAATCTATTAGGGGAGAAGAAGAGTTAACGATGTCTTACTGATTTGTGTAATTGGGAAGCATCTCTGTGGGTAAGGATAAAGTGGGGAGCAAGCATTTATTGAGCATTATATTACTATGGGCCAGGCACTATGATGAGTGCTTTTTAAGTATTAGATCATTTGGTCCTGATGACAACCCTGGAAGGTTGGTACTACATAATTATAATTACAGTTGAAGATACTGAGGCAGACAACTTGCTCAGGCTCACCCAGCTAGCAAGTATCTGAGGCCAGATTTGACCTTAGGTCTTCCTGACTCTAGGCCCAATGCTTTTTCTGCTATCCCACCTAGCTACCTGAGATTTAGTTCAGGAGTTACATTGGTGAGTATTAAAAATGTATCCCACCCTACCAGAATGACTGCCTAGGATCCTATGAGTAAAGAGTAGCCAAGAAGTCTTGGCTGTGATTGTCTATCCTTCTGGGGACACCCCTCTGATCTATTGAAGTGTGTATGGGGTGGGGGGCAAGCCAGTTCCAATTTGGGAAAAGAGAACCAGTGGAGAATTAAGGTTGGAACCAAGCTGATGGGCCGTCCTAGAAATCCTGATCTGACAAAGTGGCAGCAAAATGAGGCCACTCTGGCAATCTTGTTATACTGATGAATTAGGGTAAGTTCTGAAATGTGATTAAAGGCTCTCTGGGTGTTCTAGGACATGTAAAATGAGGAGACTTGGTTTGTTTCTCTTGCTCATTCCTGGACTTAGGGAAGGGACAAAGAGAAAATCCATTCACGAGATTTCTGTGTCCAAATGAGATTTATTCAAAGATATTCTGTATAGATGTTCCTGTCCAAGAACTCGAGAGACCTGGTTGCTGGAGAAGGATACTATTTCTCCCTAAATCTGCATCCAGATATGTCAGCTCCCAAAATGGTTTTCCATGCTTTCTTCATTTGTATAAGTCCGATCTCTGACATAGTTAGGGTTACCCTCTCACTTTGTGGGGATTCCAAGATGGTAACCATGGTCAACACAGGTATTCTGTTACGCCTACTTCCAGTCCTATAGTTTGGGCTTTTTGAGCACTGGGATTAGTGATGCCTTTAAGAGGTATAGGTTTGGAATGTTCTCCTCTATACTCCAGGCCTGTTGACATGGGGATTTTAGAGGATCTTAGGTAAGATCACAGGAGCAATGTACACACACACACACACACACACACACACACACACACACACACACACACACCTCTCATCTAAACTTCTCTATTACTATTGAAAATATCATCCTTTCAGTCATTCAGGCCCCAAGATTCCTTACCTCATCACCATTACCCACCCCACATATCCAATCCATTGCCAAATCATGTCATTTCTACAATCATGTCTTTTCTTTACCTCCTGTTCTCTCCATTCACACAACAGCCACCCTCCTTCAAGTCCTCACACTTCTCACCTGGACTATGGCAATAGCCTTCTGGTTGGTCTCCCAGACTCAAGTCTCTCCCCACTCTAAGCCATCCTTCAGTCAGATGCCAATGTGATTGCTCTAAAATGTAAGTCTGACTATTACCCCTACTCAAGGAGTGCCAATGTCTCCCCTAGGATCAACTATAAACTCCTACATTTGGTATTTAAAACTCTTCATAATCTGATGCCTTCTTGCTTTTCCAGTCCTTTTATACATTATTCCCCTCCACAAGTTCGATGATCCAGCTACACTGGACTTCTTGTCATTCCTTGCAATCTCAGGACCTGGTTGTCCCCTACACCTGGAATGCTTTGCTCCCCAACCCACACCTCTTAGTTTCTCTAACTTCTAAGATTCAGCGTATATCCTACCTTCTTCAAGAGGTCTTTCCTAGTCCCCCTAGGTACTAGTGCTTTCCCCTTTGAGATTACTTTCCATCTATTCCACAAATATTTTATATTATGTTATGTTATATTACATTACATTGTATTATGTTATACTATGTCATTATATTATATTAATTATATATTATATCATATTACATTACATTATATTCCCAGCTATTTACATGTTGTCTATCTCATCAGAATAAAAACTCTTTGAGGACACACGTTGCTGTTTTTATTTGGGGGGTGCCTTTATTTGTATTCCAAGAATTTAGCACAGTGCTTGACGTATAACAAGTGTTTAATAAATACTTTTTGGCTAGCTGGCCCACTTGGATACCTGTTGATGATGTCATAATTAGGGAGATGGGAGGAGATATCAGCTAGATTTAGGGGTAAAAGCAAAATAAGTGAAGAGAAATTAAAACTACATAGCTCATGAGTTTTGCTAAAGTGTTCTGTCCCTAAATTACCAAGAAAATGGCTTCGAATTGTCCTCTCAAGAGAGAATCAAAGAACTCTTGATGGAGAGGCTTCCAACATTTCCCTTTGGAATTATTCTTTCCTGGATATTCTGTATCTCAGATTCTATACTGGAGAGGGAATATACTTTCAATACATAAGAATTTCAACATGAAGAAAATAGATACAACTATATGTATATATAAATAAGGTAGTGTAGTGAATAGAGCACTGGGTTTGGAATCAGGAAGAACGATCTTCCTGAGTTCAAATCTGGCCTCAGACACTGTGTGACCTTGGGCAAGTCACTTAACCCTGTTTGCCTTGCTTCCTCATTTGTAAAATTAGCTAGAGAAAGAAATTGCGAACCACTTCAGTATCTCTGCTAAGAAAACCCCGAATGGGATCGCAAAGAGTCATTCATGACTAAAACAACTGAAGAATTGCAAATATATGTATGTGTGTAAATTTTCTTTCTAGCAAGAAATATAAACTCCTTCCCATTCCCCATAGAAAAGATGGGCCTTGGAGTTATTCTGGGTAGCAAACATATAAACACCATAAGAAGGTCCACAGAAATCATAAACGAGTCCCCCTACACACATCCCGAGGTGAGTTGAGGCATTCAGTCCTACAACAACTGCCCCTCCCTTGGGTCTTAAACCACAAAGACATGACTTATGATCCCTTGGCCTCCAGTTTGGAACGCAGACACTCTAGCTGTGCTGAGCATCACCACTCTGCTTCCTTCTCTACTAAATACACATGGCCAGGTTTCAGCTCTGAGACACTGGCCATGGTTTGCTTTTGTAATATCTGTGCAACAGAGCGTGACCTAGTTCCATTTCACCCATCTGGCACTGGGTATGGAAAGGGGAAGAATAAGCTGGTTTCAAAAGGTGAGGGAAGCAGCTACATTAGCCAGGGTGTGGATGTTAATGTTGGCTTTGTATCCAAAGACAACTTGGATGCTCTGAAAGTAGGAAAATCATCAGCCATGCCAAGGCTGACTGAAATGAGAGACAAGGGTGAAGGGAATTTTCGTTCATCCTACAAAAGCATGGTAAAATTGTTAGCCTGGGAATAAACTGGGGCATGCAAATGTGATGAAATATTGCTGCCCTGTGAGAAATGAGGACCATGAAGAATTCAGAGAAGCATGAGAAAACTTACGTGAATGGAAGTGGGATTAGGGAAACAATGTATGCTGTGACTGCAACAGTGTAAATGGAAAAACAGAAAGACACGACATTAGATGCTCTGCAATTATAATGCCCAAACTTGATCCTTGATGTGGAGAAAATGAATCTCTCTTCATTTTAGAAGTGAGTGTGTAATATAATGTTAAACATATATTATCAGGCACATTTGATGTTGACTGGTTTGCAAAATTTCTTTTGTAATCTTTGCTACAAGAGATGCCTTGCTAGGCAGGAAAAGGAAATATTTGGAAATAAAGGTGATGTTAAAAGAAAAGATAACAGTAACAACAAAAAGAAAAGTATTCTTAGTCTGGGTTTACAGAGGGCCAAACTGAGACATTAAGAGTCAGATATATTTTCTTAAAGAAACAGGTTAATCTTTTGACGAAATGGAAACTCTGGAGAGAGGCTATTGTCAAGTCTCATCTATCACTTCTACTGAGTACTGGTAAAGAACAAAGAGAAGGGATACTAGGTGGTGTAGTGGATAGAGCAGCAGTCCTGGAATTAGGAGGACCTGAGTTCAAAATCCAGCCTCAGACACTAGACACTTACCAGCTGTGTGACCCTGGACCCTGACTGCCTCATCCCTTTTCTCCTCCCAAAAAATAAAGGGAAGCTGAAAGTGTTTTTCAAGCTTTCCTCCTTGTCCTTTCTGGCTTTGTTCAGGTCCTGCCTATAATCTCACTTTCTATAAGAAGCCCTTCCTGATTTCCCCACACTGCTTGTGTCTTCCCTTTGTTGATTTTTTCTTATCTATCCTGTCTATACCTTGTTTGTATATGGTTGTTTGCAGGTTGTCTGTCCCATTAGACTGTTAGCTCCTTGAGAGCAGTAACAAAGTTTGGGGGGTGGGAGTGGGAACGGTGTCTTTTTTTTTTTTTACGGGGAGGTTGCCTTCTTTACATGATCAGCACTTAGCACATAGTAGGTACTTAACAGATGTTTGTTGACTAACTGAATGAGGCTGAAAAATTATAACATTCATTCATAAATGCAAAATTTTTCAGTAAATATTTTGGCAAATAGAATACAATAACACATTTTTTAAAGTTGTTCATAATGACCAAGCAGGATGATCCAGATGTTCTGACATCCTGGACAACTCTGGACCATACCATCCTATCAGACCTCACAGGAGTCCATCCAAAAGGTTAACGAACTCTTCCTCTAAAGTGCTTGGCATTGTACCGTATTCTAACAAAGTGCATCAGCTGTGTATTGCATTTGTAGACTCTTGCCAGGTGGTAGCTAGGTGACACAGTGGATAAAGTGCTGATCCTGAAGTCAAGGAGATGTGAGTTCAGATCCAGTCTCAGACACTTATCAGTTCTGTGACCTTGGGCAAATCTAGACTTAGGAGAAAAGACTGTCTGCCTCAATCTCCTCAACCGTAGAATGGTGATAATAACAGCAGCTATCTCATAGGGTCACCGTGAGGATTAAATGAGATGTTTATAAAGTGACTAGCACATAGTAGGTGTTCTATGAATTGTTCTTCCTTTCCGCCTTGTTCCTTTACCTTGCTACATGACCAGTCCATGTTCTTTTCTGGTCATACATCTCTCTAATAATATCCTTTATGCTGCTTTTCCTATGGAATATTTCATTAGTAATATGCTACAACCTATTTATACCCACCATGGGCCTC
Organism: Bettongia penicillata ogilbyi; assembly: GCA_023548195.1. Taxonomy (NCBI): domain Eukaryota; kingdom Metazoa; phylum Chordata; class Mammalia; order Diprotodontia; family Potoroidae; genus Bettongia; species Bettongia penicillata. The sequence continues at coordinate 20,581,310 of JAJHZJ010000009.1, read as the reverse complement.
TCCATTGCCCTTCCAATCTTTGATAATTTTGGTATCCCATGACTCCCAGGTATTTTTACAGTAATGGATTTTTTTTCTTGGTGGATTAGACCTGTGATTTTACTGGCAGAGAAAATTCTCAGAAAAAATATTCCCCACAGTCACCAATCAAGGTGGCCTTATGGGCAGGACTTGAACTGAGGTCTTCCTAACTCTAAGACCAGCTCTCTATCTACTATACCAGATGAAGGCATCAAGCTGGAACCAGATTAAAATGTAACTGGGAGATATTTAGCAAAATAAATAAAAATACAACAGACTATAACGTTAATGTGTCACTTTCTAAGTCAATCCTTGTAGTGTTAGATATGGTTTAGTGCCCCCTGCCCCTTCTATTTGAGATTGATATCATTGTACTACAACATGGTGCCACCGGAAGAATGTTCATATTAAAAAAAATGGGCTTTTGTCTTAGGGTAAAGCTTGGAGTTATTAAAAACTTAGCATATTCTTTACCTAAAGCAATTCATCTCATTTTCCTGGTCCTGTTCAAGTCTGGACCCATCTTTTTGTTCTTCCACAGTGTTTACTGAAAATTTATGTATTGATGAACCAGATCCATGGGTTGACTTTCCAATTCATAGTCATCATCCACTTGGTTTACCTTTTATAGATGTTTGGATGAAATTCTTTGGAAATTTACAGGCTATGTGTCCCTGAACAAGTTGCTTAACCTCTCTCAACCTCAGCTTTCTAATCTTTAAAATGGGAATGATAATAGCATTCCCCCCCACACACACAACATTGCTATGAGGTTCACACTGGACTATGCTATATAGATGCTAACTATTATTATTTTTAACTACTTCTTATTACCCACTTGTAGAAAGAATTAGGCAGCTAGTTACACTTACTTGTAGGTCACCTTTTAGTTTTCCACTTCACTCATTCCCATATATAATCTTATCATCCTAAACTAGAATAACCCAAGGGTATGTTTGTATGTTTTATTATTAATAAAATTACAACCTCCTTCTTATTCATTAATCAATTGTCTCAAACCCCTACCCCTAGCCTTATGCCTTCAGGTGCCCTTATGGATGGGGATTTCTGCTTTGTTCTCACACTCAGCCCTCTGAGACTGGAGAATGAGAGGAGTGAGGGGTGGAGAGGAAAAGATTATCCCCTCTAAAGCAGCCAGAGGAGAGAGCACAGGAATGTTACCCAAGGACACTGCTGCTACTTACCAAGTCTTTCCCTTCTGAAAACCACTGGCTCACTCTATTTAGGACTTGTGGCTGAATTTTTGGTCAGAAGACCTGGGTTCATATCCCAGCTCTGCTCCCTACTACCAGTATAATTCTTTAGGCAAGTCACTTAACCACTCTGGCCTCAGTTTCCTCATCTGTCAAATGAAGGGGTTAGAGTACCAGGTGTGGGGAACCTGGGGCCTCAAAGCCACATGGGGTCCTCTAGGTCCTCAGGTGTGGCTCTTTGAATGAACCCAAACTTCACAGAACAAATTCCCTTAATTAAAAGATTTGTTCTGTAAAACCTGGACTCTATCAAAAGGCTGTACCCAAGGATCTAGAAGGCCACATGTAGCCTTACAAAAGGCTTGACTGAATAACGGAAATAGTTTTTCAAATTAAAAATCATATTCACTCTCTTTTTTGTCCTGTTTGTCTTTGTCTTTTAGAATCTGGAGAGAATTAATGTTTAATTAACAAATCAAGAGGGCTGTATTTCTCTAACATCTTTCATAAACATTACATATCTATATCTACATATATGTATGTATGTGTATATATACATATATATGTATATATAATAGCTTTTATAATATTAATATATATTTTAAACAAATCACTGAAGTCCTAAAGTGATTTCACTTAAGGCTATGATATAAAAGCCTTGAGCAAAGTGTCTTCAAAGACAAAAAACCAAACACACAAACCTATTTTTGCAGTTTTAAACACATTTCCCTGATGTCAGATATATTGGGGGGAGGGGAGCAAAGACAGTTCTCTAGATTTAATTTAAACATAATTCAGCACAAACATGACATTTATGTTACAAACAGAGAGACACAGACAGAATGACAAGATAAGGGTGCACAAATCTAATTTTCTCATTGACTTTTTAGGCTCAGTTTGGTTTTCAGATAGACCAGTTTAGAATCAGAATTTTAGACCAGGGATATCTTTAGTCAGATCCTTTGGAAAACTCAGAGGGTCTGGTTAGCAACACCCACTATCAAGAAGTTACAGCTGTCAGGGAGGATCTTGGTACCATCCCTTACTCTACATAACCTTGAGGCAAGTTCTACAGTCACATTTCCAATGCTCAGGCCTTTTGCAGTGGTGACAAATGCCAGGTTTTTTAGACTATCAATCTGGGTGGTAAGACTGGAGGGTGACCCTGAACTGGTGAGCAAAGCTTATGGGGTCCTGATGAAGGTCTGGAAAGTCCTTTTTGATGACCTTTAAGTCATCCCATTCCCATGGCATAAAGTTATAAACAGTTTTAATGACAGACTTAACACAGCCCTCCTTATTCTCAACCAAAGTCATCTGAGGGCCCTGCTTGTTGTCTACCTTAAAGGGGTAGGTTCCTATGGGATTGGTGGGGTTGAGTTTAGGGATCTGGTCTAGAAGCAAGGTGGAATTATCCCCATCAGGACCAGAGCCCTCAAGTGGAGGGGAGAGGGTGAGGGGAGCAACTAGTAGAAGGGGGGGACAGACAGAAGCTTCTAGACCAAAGGGGAGGGCGGGGTAAAAGGAGGTAGATGGTACCAAAAAGGGTAGGGTTGGGTGCTGGTGGTGTTGAATTAGCTTTGTCAGCCTTAAGGGAAGAAGCCTCCGCTTTCCACTCTCACTCAGTCATTTCAGCAAACCACTAATGGAAACACTCCCATTCAAATATAGACGTCTTATCAGCCTTCTGACTTAACTTGCTTTTGAGATATATTGATCTGGGCCTGTCAAAGGAACCCCAGCAGAGCCAACATAAGGATTATCTTTGGTCAACTGACACCAACACTGGCAATATTTATGGTTATCCAACTGAGAGTGACTTGATATATGAGGTGGCATTTTTGTTAGCCTGATCCGCAATCATGGATTCCAACTGATCCACAGCCAAAATATAGCCTAATTATAAATGAAATCCTTTCAGAAGAGACCTGTCTTGAGGTCTCTAGCCCCAGAGCCAGCTTGGAGAGAAAAGCGGACTGCAAACAAATAAAGGGAGTCTGAGAGATAGAAGCAGGGATTTGGGGGATAAGATTCACCTACCCTTCAGGACTGAAACTTCAGGACAAAAGAAAGAGTCCTGTGAGCTCCCAGTCTCAGAACTGTCAGGGGAAGAGTCCATTCTCCATGCCCAGGGCTATCCTGAGTCCAAAGTACCAAAAGTCAACTGCCGAGAGTTTGGTCTGACAAACATGACTAGGTTGTATCTATCTACGTATTTATTTCTCTTCAAGCAAGCAGGCATGTACAGCGGGTGCTGCAGTGTTGGAACTGAGCCCATTTGGGGATTGGGATATATAGTTTACATTCCTTTTCAACAGAGGCTAATATCACCCCAATAATGCCAGACTACTTCCAGCTTTGGGCTATCTAGACAAAAGAATCTATTTTCACCCAAGCCACAGCAAAACACAGTGGAGTGTCCATACCTTTGACTAAACCACTTCTGATCTCGGGTTGGGGTTTGACCAAGATAAGGAGACTCAATGCAATTTCATTATAAGTAAGGTCTTTCTAAAGAAAAAAACTGAACAAGATGATGATTACTAAGAAAAATTATTTTCACAAGTGCTATCATCAGCCTTAGCTAATCTTTGTGGACTTTAACGGAAATATTTAATACCAGCATGGGTCAGTTAAATATAATAAACCTGAATATGAAAACCATTCCACTATCTGTTAATGAAGGGTAGTACTATAAATTACTCAGGCAACCTACCATCTAGGGATGAGAATTGACAAAGCTCTTAGCAGCTAAAGCTAGATCTAAGGACCATAGCGAACCCCCCCCCCAAAATCTCTGAAATCCCAAAGTGAAGCTGAACAAAGAATTTCTTTTGAATCGATCATAACTAAACCAACATTAAAAAAAAAAACTTCATCAAATAAGACAATTCAAATACTCTATTATGTAACTAATGCATGGGCACATAAACCATTGGTAGTAGAACTTGGGATTAGAATTAGGCTCCATTGAGTCTTTTAGTAATCTGTAATCTTTTAGTCACTATTAGTCATTATCTTTATTCATCTACATAAGTCCACTAGATTTACTTCTATTAATAAACCTCAGGCTTTATTTTTCTCCCAGGAAAAAAAACATGTAAAATCAAGTTGTATTTTTTCTTTCAACATATTTTTGTCTTCAACTATTTAGAGTATTCTCTGAAAACTGTTAAGCAAAATAGCATACAAATTATTTAGATGTATAATGCTTGCCAGTGTATAATCTTCTTTTGCTTGATGTAGACAGTATTCTTGTGTACTAATCCATTAAGGTTGTCCCATAATTCATTGGATTCTTCATGTTTATTGGTCCTTGCAGTACAACAATATCTCAGAATATTCACATGCCACAATTTATTCGACAACTTCCCAATCTTGATTGCTTCTACCCTGTTAGTACTATTCGCAAATATGAACATTTTTGTAGAACTAGGTCTTCTCTGGTTAAACGGAAGGGATTATTTTGCAACTTTTCTTGCATAATGCTGAATTGTTCTCCTAAACAACTGAGCCAACATGTAGCTCTGTTGACAGTTAATTAGAATGAACAGGTCTCAGTCCTGCTGTGTCTCTGACACATTTTGGATCCCAGCAGTCAGTCACAGATCAAAATGTCCCCGAATTAAATTTGTTCTGAGTCTAATAAGAAAACAACTCCAGAACACAACAGTTCAAGATTCTGACACCTTCTTCTCTGGTGTCTTGTAGGAGAGCGTTAACCCTCTGCTCCTCTCTAATGTTCATAGCGGAGAATGAAAGGATTGTGACCAACCTGTGAATGACTTTGGTCACAAGCCAAAAGCTGAGAATCTCGGGCACATGGACTCCCAGAGCTTCCTGGTTTAGTCATACCTACTCATTGTCCTACACGTTGACCTACATATTGTCTTCTGCTCTCCTTTGGGCCCTGCTAGTCACAAACAAAGACATGGTAAAGGGAAAAGGGAATTATTTAGAGCTTAGCTTTAGCTTTACAGAGAGGCCATTCTGCATGGATCAAGAGTCCCCAGAATTGTGCATGGTAGACTCCACAGGGACCATATCGGTCATCATAGTCTTACCCTTATAGAGATATTAGAGACAAAGGAAAAGGAGAAATGTTCACCCAAAACGTCAGTGGGAAAGCAAATGCTTGCTATCACTTACTACCTGTGTAACCTTGGGCAAGCTGTTTAACTTCAGTGGGTTCCTCCTCATCTGTAGAATGGGGGTTGGGCCAAATGACCCTCTCCAATTCCTTCTAGGTCTAAGTATAAAATCTTATCTTTCTCAAGTCTGTTTCTGGGTATCAGAAAGCAGCTTCAGGCTGGTGCTTAGTCTTTGGAACTTAAGAGACAACTTGAGAGTGAGAAGAAAGATGTATGCATGGTGAGCTAAGAGTTGTATAGTGAAAATGTTTTGGTTGGATAAAGGAGCTTAGAAAGACTGAGAGATTTAGATGGCATAGTCTGAACAAGGAGGAACACATTTCACCACCATGACTCAGTTGTCTTCTCACCCTGAAACTGCCCTTGCCACCTGGTATCTTCCTACCCTCTACCACATCAGTTGTCTTCTATTGGTGAGTTCCTTCTGTGTTCTTTATTTGAGACATAGGCCCAAACCAGTTTGGCTCCATTCCCCTTCCAGCTGTATTATGATCACATGAATTTTGCCACCATGACTCAGTCACCTTTTCTCTTTCTGAAATTCTCCTCAGGATCTAGAACCTTCTCACCCTGGAACACTTGAAACATCATTTTACCATGCAGGGTTCCTTCCACAACTGGTGAATACCTTCCAGGGCCTCCATTCTGGGCACAGCCAGCCATGTTTCATTCTCCTCTCCATCGAGCTTCTGAGTCTATGAATTTCATTTTCATGACTTTCCCCTCTTCCCACTCCCATTTTTCATCTCCTTTTTATGTTGTCTTCCTGCACTTGTATGTAAGCCCCTTGTAGACAAGGACTGCTTTTTTCCCCTTCTATTTCTATTACTTAGTGCTTGGAACAGCATTTAACAAATACTTGTCACTTGTGCTTGTGAGGACAGTACGAAGAGGATTAGGGCATAAATCCTAGGAGAGTGAGGGAGCAAGAGAGGATGTCAGTGAGTGACAGGCACTGATGTGCCCTAAGCGGAGTTGGAGTTGTGCTAAGGACTCTGCCTCCTTGACCCCCAGCACAACTATTAAATCAGGTTTTGTCTCCTATAGAATATCTTAACTGGTGATTTCTATGTTCTCTGTTTTGGGGGAAGGAATGCTAGAAGTCCCAGGGACACAGGGTGACCTAGGAGCTTGGGGCAAGCCCAATGAGTTATAATAATGACAATCCCTCTTTCCCCCTGCCCTCTGCCAGGACAGCCACTGAATGAGTATGTGCTCCTGCACATAGGTCTTTGCAGGTCTGGATGCCCAGTGTCTTCAGATTGTTTGAGTGCATAATGTACAGTTTTCAATTTATTTTTAGTTTTCAACATTCACTTCCATAATTTTTAAATGTTCTCTCCCACCCTCCCCAAGAAGGCATGCAATCTGACATGGGTTCTGCACTTCTATATTCCTATTAAACATTTTCATGTAAAATTTTCATTAAACATTTTCACATTAGTCATGTTGCATAGAAGAATTATAACGAATGAGGGAAACCATGAGAAAGAAAAAAAACAAAACAAAATAAAAAATAAAATAGTCTGCTTTATCTGCATTCTGATTGAGTATATATATGAACCAAACCAAAGGAACTCATCTGCACTAATAAACAAAGAGAAAGGAGCAGATTAGTCTAGTGAAAAATGTGGGACAAGAAATTAACCATAGAATTTCAAAGTAGGAAGGAACCTCAGCAATTATGAAATAAAAAATTTTTCTTACATAATCAGAAAGCCAAGTCCCAGAGAATTGATGTCTCATTCAAGGCCATATATTCAGTTAGTGACCAAGCTGGAACTTGAATTCAGATCCCTTCACTCGTAGCACCATGTTCATTCCACTATTCCAGGCTACCAGATTTTAAATAGACCTCAATTCTCCAGTGTATATGAAAGATCCAGTGACTCATAAATCACAACCATCTGAAGCTCAGAGAACTTAGATTTTCAGGCACCAGGACCATCTCAGGAATCAAACCCAGGCATGGGTAATAGGGATTTCTCTTCTTCCTGAGATGAGAATAATTAGAATTTTCACATCCCTAACACTTGTCATATTTCATGTTGTCTGAGATTTACCCATTGGAGAATCATTCCTTTGGGTCTTTGGGGCTTTACCATGTTGAGGAGTCCCCTATAAAAATGAAAACATCTCTGAGAGGAATCACATTCTAGTTCTTTAGCGACCAAGATCTATGTTAAAGGGACTATTGTAGATAACCTGTGGTAAAGAACGTTCAGAATTATAACCTGAGCCAGGAAAGCTTAAAAGAGGAAGTGAGGTAACACCAAAGGCAATCTGGCCAACTTCACAAATTTGCCTGGAGTCAATTAGCTTCTAAGGATCACCCTAGAAATGGAAAGAAACAAAGCTTGGACAAAGGTTTAGGACCAGAATGGAGAGACACATTTGAGGGTGGGAAAGGATCTACTTATATGGATTTGGTGCTTTCCCTAAGGTCAGACTTTCCTCCATCAAACATCTCCCCCACACTTTGGTCATAGTACTGCCCTCTTTTGTTCCCCCTTTTATGGTGGGAAATAATTACTCTTAGACACTCAGTTTAGATAACAAAGAGGAGATATGCTATCTTGAGAAGTTCATTACCTCAGAATGTCACAATACACATCTGTCATTTTGAAGGACCCCTGACCCTTGCTTATTAGAACATCAGTTCTAATAACAAAATCAGCAAATATCAGCAAAATATCAGTAAAGCACATATTGACCACTCCTACGTTCAAGGCACCACAAGACAGAAAACAAAACAGAAAAGAATTCCAGTCCTCTCTGCCCCAGCTGAAAGAGACAGCACAAATTACAATTTTCACATACAGAATCACAGGTTTAGAGCTACCACGGTCTTCAAGTACCATCTGATTCAACCTCTCATTTTACAGATGGGAGATGCTGAGATCCAGAGAGGACAAGCAACTTTCCCAAGGCCATACAGGTTGTAAATGACAAAGGAAGGAGTAGAACATATCTTCTGATTCTAAAGCCACAACTCTTTTCACATTGGCACAATGCTGATTTTTTTAAACAGGGAAGTATATACATATCTTAAAGAAAGTGAGAGCTCTAATAACTAGAAAAATCAGGAGAATGCTGCCTGAAGCTTGAGAGAAGCTGGGGAATCTAAGAAAAATCAGTGAGGAAACAGTAGCATCAAAGTGAGCCCTTTGGTGCCCTGGAAGGCAACAAGATACCATAGAGTCTAAGCAAGTTTCAACAGTGTGGGAGATAGGACAATATGATGTCATAGATTGCACTGGGGCAAGTTTCATGAGGCTTCTTATGTAGGAATGATATGTCCTGGGACCTGGGTGATGTCATATTCAAAATCCAACATAAGGCAAACAGTAGAAATTGACAGTTTTGCCTGAGCCCAGCCTAGTTCCTATTAACGTAGTGTAGGAACCCACAGAGACCTCAGTTTACTAAGCTAGAATTGCAGACAGCTATGGTCTTGAGGCCTATTGACCTGGAAGAGTTTCTTGTTTGAGACTTTCCTATATTCCTTCTAAACGATTCTTAAATTATTTGGAGGTCCCGTGATTTCCCAATATCAGAAGCCTTTGAGCCATTCATGTAGGGAGCTAAAGGGAGCTAAAGATTGTTTTCAAGATATACATCCACCCCAAATCAACAATTTCAGTTTTGAAGGCAAATCCAACAAAGGAAAAGAGTGAACAAAATTAATTCATTTCAAGTAACAAGATCATTTAACCAAGTGAAACCTGCTAGATCCTACATAAATTGTTTATCCTAATTCATTACCCCCAAAGTAATTATGCCAGACTGAGAGGCTAGAGTTTAAATTGCTGTGTTTGTCAGGCAGTGACAGGTCTTCTTTGTCAGATTTTAGATTAGAACAAGACTTCTTTGTCCTAGGAAAACTCACTGGTTCAATCCTTTGGGGATTGGTCAGAGCTAGAAATGAGGAAGAGATACACCATTCCAAAGGCCAGCCCCAGGCAAAACTGTGATGATACTCACAAAATTTGTCTTTGTTACTTTCTCAACTTCCTTTTCAGCATCCCCCAAGACAGTACCAGATAGCATGAGATAATAGAAAGAGCATTGCATTTTTAGTTAGATAGATCTGGGTTTGAATCTTAGATATGACACAAAGACAAACCAAAACAGAGCTCACAACCTCAAGGAATCTATATTCCATTAGGAGAAACAGCATACATCCAGGCAAGTAAACATAAATCTATTACTTATTTATTTGTTTTGCTAACCCACCTGTATCGGTCCTTTGAGAGGGTTCCAAGGCATGATTCAATACCTCTAGGGACACACACACACACTAAACCTCCACCCCCTTAGCCTCCCTCTTGACTTCTTTCCTATTAACTCTCTCATGAAGTTCAAAGACAATCTAATAGGTATAAATGGGAATGACTTCAGAAAATAGTTAAAAATTTAAAGTGCTTTTAATGATAATAAAGTACTTTTGTGATGAGGCCCTAAAGGAAACCTCTATTCCCATAAGCTTTCTCTCCTCTCTCAAACCCCAGTTTATGCTTAAACAGACGTCAGTATTACTGGCCCTCAAATATTTTAATGGTAACAAGTAATAAAAAAAAAAAAAACAACTTAAACATTACAACCCTGTACCAGCTATGAGGGAGATCATGGCCAAAATTGTCCCTGTGACCTTCAAAAGCAGGAGAAAGAAGTTTAAACTATAATTCTCTAACAACTGCAGTTGTGTACTCCTTCAAAACATTGGAATCATAGGAGGCAGCTAGGTGGCACAGCGGATAAAATCCTGAACCTGTGGTCAGGAAGACCTGAATTCAGTTCTTTCCTTAGACATTTACTCTGTGACCCTGGGAAAGTCACTTAATTTTCGTTTGCCTCAGTTTCTTTACAAAGTGCGGGTGATAATAATCTCTACGACCTCCCAGAGCTGTTGAGATGATATACTTTGCAAACCTTAAAGTGATATGTAAATGTTAGCTAGTACAGTAGAAAAATAAAAAAATAATGCAAATCTCTCAATTCTCTCAAAGTGAATCTTCAGACTCTCTTAAAGATGACTTAACTTTCTCAATCCCTGATAGATGTTTTCTTGTGGCAATCAATCAACTGCAGTCTCATAGAATCTCCCTGACAGATAATTCTACAAATGGCCTCAGGATAAAAGTTCCCCTAGGAGTCTCTCAAGCCTCCCACAGACTCCCTTGAGCCATGACTGATAACTGTCAGTTGCCAAGGTTCTATTCCTTCTCTCTTAAAAGGACAGTAAAAAGATTCAAAGTCTCTAAGAGAGGCTTAAGCAAGGCTACATATACATTACAATGTAATTCTAGGGATAGAGGGTAGAACATAGGTCAAATAGGAAGGGTAATTTGTAAACCACAGAGCAGGAATTTCAGAAGACATAATGGAAGGACAGGACAGGGAACAGATAGAAGGGAAACTGGGTCAAGGGAAGGAAATTTCTTATAAGATGCCTTAGTGAGATATTTTGTGTAAGCCTATATCCCTCTCACAATTCAAAACAGCTAGAGCTGTGCCAAATAAAGTCAAACATAGAAAAAACAATTAAAAGGAAATAAATGCCAACAAGAGTGCCCTCACAGACAAAAAAAAAGGCAGAGAGACTAAGGAAAGAGACAATTAAGAAAAGACTCCTGATTTTTTCTACACACACATAACGCACACACACACAAGTATATACGTATACATTTTTTAAATATGAAATAATGGATTTTCAGTAAAATAGAAATTATTCCCCAGATGAAAAGAATATTTTTGCAAAATAGTAAATATAATTAGATATCCAGAAAAGATAATACAGTAGCCTAACAAAGTAGTTGAAGGAAGAGATGAGGAATGAAATAAGAACTTTAATTTTTAAAAATACTTGAAAGGAAAATAGATAACTGAGAACAAAAGCTGGAAAACCTTAACAAAGCAGTGGATGGCAGGAATAAAGAATGGAAGAAATAAAATTAAGTTCTAGCATTCTTTCCATCTCTAAACTTATGATCCTACAAATTTTTAAAATCCTCAAATACAGATTAGAGCAAAATCAAAACAACATAAAATTAAAAGAACATATCTGATATCTCCTTTCAAAACTACAAGCTTGAAGAGGTGATATAAACTCCATTAGCTTCCCAGAAGAACACAACAAAAGAAAAATGCTGAATACCATATTTCAAGAATTTACAAAAGATTAATCTCCAGGAATATTGAAGCCAGAACATGTTGATAGAATTCATAGGTTGCCAGCAAAATTCCAATACAAATTGTCCAGAATTTCACAACAGCAAAATAGAAAAGGACTGAAATATGACATACTGAAGAGTAAGAGGAAATGGCATGTACCCAAGAATAACATATCCTGCAAAGTTGAGCATAATCCTTCATGGGAACAAAGATTTACCCATGAAGTCTATCATCATTTAAAAATCAAAACTCCTACACTGCCTGCAAATAGAAAGAAAGAAGGCAATTTAACAAACTGTCTTTGAAATAAACATTTAATGCATATCAGAAAGAGAGAAAACAAAGAAACCTCTTCACAAATAACATTAATAAGTATTGATGCAAAAAATTAAATAGTAATAAAGCAATATATTTTTAAAAATTCACTATAGTCAAGCTATATTTCTAGGAATATAAGGATGTTTCAATGTTAGGGAAACTATATTCAGGAATATAAGGATGTTTCAATGTTAGGGAAACTATAAATATAAAAAATTATATTAATAAAAATAAAGTCATATAATTGTATCAATAGATGGGGGAGGGGAGGAAACCTTCAACAAAATAAAGTACCCATTTTCTAACCAACAAGGCTCTGTTCTGATCACTCTTCCCTTTTCTCTCTCTATATAGTCTGCCTCCTTGGTGGTTTCATTGCTTACATGGAATCAATTACCATTTTTATTCAGATAATTTATAATTCTCTTTATCCACAAATTATATAATAATAATTATATTATTATTATCTGCTTGGTTAACATCTTCATCTGTATATCATGTACTCATTTCAAACTCAACATGACCAAAACTCATTGTATTCCCCTCCCCCAATATATTTTCGCTAAAAATTTTCCCTTTCTGTTGAGGGCCTTTCTGTCACCCATGTTCACAAACATGAATACAGATTTTTTTTCTTCTCTCTACTTCACTCCCTGCCTATCTAATCAATTATCAAGTACTTTCCAAAACATCTATCATACGCATCTCCATCAAGACACTCTCCCAGTTCAGGCTCTCTTCACCTCTCACCACAGTCACTGCAATAACTTCCTTAATGGATCTCTCCACTTCCATTCTCTTTTCTTTCCAACCCATCCTCTACATAGCTCAAAAATAGCTATTCCTAAAACACAGAGCCGACCATATTTTCATTGTCCCCATTGCCTCTAAGATAAAATATAAAATTCTCAGCCCAGTTCTTAAAGTGTTCCAAAATCTGCTTCCCACCTATATTTTTATTTTCATATTCTTTGTCCTCATGCACTCTCTGATCCAAGTAAACTGACTTACATGCTATTACTTGTAATAAATTACTTTCCATTTCCCACCCCATGCACCTGCTTAGGTGTACACCATGTTTGGAAAGCACTGTCTTCTAACCTTTGCCTTGTATAATTCCAAGTTCTGTTGAAGGAAGTCCAGCTCAGTTGCAACCTCTATATGCATTTTGTATTTACTCACCTGTGTTCTTCAGATTGCATAATTCCTGACTTCCTTCAAAGCCAAGCTCAGGTAGCATCTCCTACACAAACTTTGTATTTACCTATCTGTGAATATATTATATTTTTCTATCCTCTATCCTCAAGTAATACAACTTTCTAAATGGCAGAGTTTGTTCCATTTCTGAAATGAACTTTGTATCCTCAGAGCCTGGAACAGTATCTTACACATAGGAAGTGGTTTATAATTTTTAAAAATTGAATCAAACATTAACTGATGTTAAAAAGCATAGGAATAGGACTTCCAATGCCAAGATGCTGGAATGAAGCCCTCCCAAATTCTCCTCCAAACAACTAGAGAGCCATCTCAAAATTGATCCCAGGAGCAGGGAAACAGCTTACCAGCTCAGGAGGAAAGGTCTGTCTCACTTGAGTGGGAGGGGAGAGAGGTCCCACAACTGCAACAGCAGCCTGCCTCACAGCAGGGGGCCTGCAGCAATGTTCCAAACCTGGAGCAATGCACCAGTGAGGCCCCTCCCTCCTATAAACCAACAGCCCCATAGGCAAGTAAACAGCACAGCAAGGTCCCCTCCCAGTGACCCTGCCCTCAGCACAAGCCACCAACAAGACCTTGACCCCATTGATGACCAGTAGTGAAGCTTTTCCCTAAGGCTGGCTAACAGTGACACCTCATCCCTGGGGCCTACCAGCAGAGAGACCCTGTTTCTATAGCAACCCAGCAGCAGGGCCCCACCCCTAGAGCAAGGTAGCAACTAAACCCCACACCCAGGGGAAACAAACGGGGAGGCCCCATCACCTAGCACAAGTCAGAAGGGAAACCTACCCTCCTGAGAAAGCAAGCAGCTAAGCCCTGAAGGCCAATGAAAGACAGCCAACCTAGAGCCACAGGGCAAAAAGCTTGGGACATTTCAGGACCAAAGCCCAACTCTCATGTAAAAGCATAAAGTCACAAAAAAAGGCAGAAAAAAATGAGAAAAAGCAAAAAAAGAGTTTGACTATAAAAAGTTACAGTGGTGATAGGGAGAATCAAGGCATAAATGCAGAAGAGGATAACAGTGTCAAAATGGCTACATAAGAAACCTCAAAGAAAAATGCAATTTGATCTCAGGCCCAAAAAGAATTCCTGGAAGAGCTTTAAAAGGATTTTAAAAAGAAAACTAGAGAAGTAGAAGAAAAACTGCAAAAAATAAATGAGTATTGCAAGAGCATCATGAAAAAAAAAACAGTCAATAGCATGAGAAAAGATATAAGAAAAAAAATTACCAAGGAAAATAACTTCCTTTGGCCAAATGAAAAAGGTACAAAAGCTCACAAAAGAAAATAATTCCTTAAAAATCGGAGCTGGATAAGTGGAACGTAATAATTCTATGAGACATCAAGATATGACATGTTTGTCCTTCGTTGCCAAAGAAGACCATGCCATCAGAGAAATGATGACGTGACTTGCACTTGACTTTGTTTTGAGTGAGGGAGGGCTGTGCAGATCACCAGCCTCACTTCTCCTCCAGAGCCATCTGAATCCAGATATCCATCAGGATAAGTGGAGATGACCCAGGATGAGGCAATTGGGGTTAAGTGACTCGCCCAAGGTCACACAGCTAGTGAGGGTCAAGTGTCTGAGGTGAGATTTGAACTCAGGTCCTCCTGACTCTTGCACTGGCACTCTATCCACTGCACCATCTAGCTGCCCCTCAAGATATGATGAAATAAAATACAAAAAGTAAAAAACAAGAGAAGAAAATGAGAAATTTCTCACTGACTTAGAAAATAGATCCAGGAGAGATGATATTGTATTATCGGACTACCTGAAAGCCATGATAAGGGAAAAAAAATATTTTTAAAGCCTGGATAACATCTTTCAAGAAATTATCAGAGAAAACTATCCTGATACATTAGAACAAGAGGGCAAAAGAGAAATTGAAAGAATCCACTGATTACCACCTGACAAAGATCTCAAAATGAAAACTCCCAGGAACATCATAGCCAAATTCCAGCGCTCACAGATCAAGGAGAAAGTATTGCAGTCAAAAAAGAAAAAATTCAAATATTACAGCTCTTACAGACAGGATCACACAGAATTTGGAAGTTTCTGCATTAAAAATACACCAGAAGGCAAAGGATTTAGGATTATAACCAAGAATCACATACTCAGCAAAATTGAATATAATCTTTCGGTGGAGGTAAATGGACATTTATTGAAATACACAACTCCCAAGCATTTCTAATTAAAAGGCCAGAGCTGAATAAAACTTTTGACCTCTAAATATAAGACTCAAGACAAATGTAAAAAGGTGAAAAAGAAACAAAAAAGAGAAAACAGAAGAAATTCAATAAGGTTAAACTGTTTCTATGTCTATTATGGCAAGCTAATATTTGTAGCTGTTAACAACTTTATTACTATGAGAACAATTAGAAAGAGTATATGTAGACAGAGGGTATGGATGTAAGGTGACTTTGATGGGATAATATCCCAAAAAAACAAAAAAAGGGATGAGAAAGAAAATTGCGCTGGAAGAAGGAGGGGTGAGATTGAATGAGATAAATTATCTCACATTAAAGAGGCATGAAAGAGCCATTATATATTTAAATTTATTTATTTAAGTTTTCAACATTCATTTCCACAAAATTTTGGGTTCCAAATTTTCTCCCCATTTCTCCCCTCCCTCTACCTCAAAACGTCAAGCATTCTAATTACCCCTATCACCAATTTGTCCTCCCTTCTAACATCCTTCCCTTCCCTTGTCCCCATCTTCTCTTTTGTCCTGAAGGGCAAGATAAATTTCTATACCCCAGTACCTGTATTTCTTATTTCCTAGTAGCAAGAACAATACTCAACAGTTGTTCCTAAAACTTTGAGTTCCAACTTCTCCCCATCCCTCCCTCCCCACCCATTCCCTTTGGGAAGGCAGGCAATTCAATACAGGTCATATCTGTGTAGTTTTGCAAATGACTTCCATGATAGTCATGTGGTGTAAGACTAACTGTATTTCCCTCCATCCTACCCTGCCCCCCATTGTTTCTATTCTGTCTTTTGATCCTATGCCTCCCCAAGATTGCTCCCTCCTCCCACTGTCCTCCCTTCCATTATCCCCCCCACCCTGCTTATCCCCTTCTCCCCCCCATCCTGTATTGTAAGATAGGTATTCATACCAAAAGAAGTGTGCATTTTATTCCTTCCTTTAGTTAAATGTGATGAGAGTAAGCTTCATGTTTTTTTCTCTCACCTCCCCACCTTTTTTACCTCCACTGAAAAGTCTTTTACTTGCCTCTTTTATGAGAGATAGTTTGCCCCATTCTATTTCTCCCTTTCTTCTCCCAATATATTTCTCTTTCACTGCTTAATTTCATCATTTTAAGATATGATCCCATCCTATTTAAGTCACCCTGTCTCTGTCTCTGTCTCTGTGTGTGTGTGTATGTGATCCCACCAACTACCCAGATACTGAAAAAAGTTTCAAGAGTTACAAATATTGTCTTTCCATGTAGGAATGTAAACAGTTCAACTTTACTATGGCCCCTATGACTTCTCTTTGCTGTTCAAATACAGGAATGAAGAAAGAGCTATTACAATGGAGGGGAAGACAGGGTGGGGGTGGTAGGCAAAGCTTAAACCTTACTCTCCTCAAAATAGGGAAATTTCCATCAAAGAGGGAATAACATACATACTAAGTTGGATATAGAAATCTATTATACTCTATAAGGAAATTAAAAGGCATAGGGATAACAGAAGGGAGCAGGGCTGATAAAAGTGAGGATTTATTGTGGAAGGTGGTGATCTGAAGTAAAATACTCATGAGAAGGGAAAGGGTAGTGGGTAAGGGGATAGGGATAAACAAGTGAAAACTAGCATGAAGGAAAATATACAGTTAGTTATCGTAACTATAAATGTTAGTGGACGAACTCATGCATAAAATGGAAGCAGATAGCAGAATGGATTAAAAAACAGAATCCTACAATAATTGTTTACAAGAAACACATTTGAAGCAGAGAGATATGTTTATCCTTCATTGCTGAAGAAGACCAAGCCATCAGAGAAATAATGACATGACTTGCACTTAACTTTGTTTTGAGTGAGGGAAGGCTGTGCACGTCACCAGCCTCACTTCTGCTCCAGAGCCATCCAGTGACCAGATACTCATCCTGATGACTGGAGATGACCTATGGTGCACTGGGAGACCTTGACTCCTTTAGGCCAAGATCTATTTAAGTACTCACTTAGGGTAAGGTAACAAGCAGAATCCATTATGTTTCAGCTGAAGCAAAGAAAGCAGGGTAGCAATCATGATCTCAAACAAAGCAAAAACAAAAATAGATCTAATTCAACGAGATAAAGAAGGAAACTTGCTGAGAAGCGTCATAGACCATGAGAAGTCATCATCAGAGGAATGTTTCAGGAGATTGGCGACAGTCTGCAGAATGTATTCAGCCTATCTGGATAGTCTGCAACTGGAGCTAATAAGGTCATTATTTACATTGTTTTAATCTGCCATGCCTGTGGACTCAAGATTTTATTCCTTAACTTTCACCTTCCAACAAGCAAAGCCTGCATGACCGCTCGTCAGGTACATTTGAGGAAGATTTTTAAGTATGGCTTGGATTAGATGACCATGGAAGTCTTTTCTCTTGCTACAGTTCTGTGGTTTACTAGCGACACTATTAGGCCAGTAACAGAGCTAGGGACAAAGGCCTTCTATGCAGAGTTGCTAATGGGGCTCAGACTTATATATTGGGGACTCTTGACCTAACCCCTCCAAGTACCCTTTCCAGTATCAAAGTCCATTCTAGCTGTTCCCTTACCAACCATGATTCTGAAGTATTCATATCAAGAAGAACTTTCTGGATTTGAGGAGGGAGAAGGAAAGGTGATGAGCTGGAGATATAAAATCCTGTGTTCTTACACACTTTTTTTTTTTTTGGTGGGAGTAGTTTAAACAATTGATCCCTGAAGTGTACTCCACTTACTCCACTGTTACTACTACAAAAACACACTAAATTCTCCCTTGAGAGAAAGGAAGGAAGGAAGGAAGGAAGGAAGGAAGGAAGGAAGGAAGGAAGGAAGGAAGGAAGGAAGGAAGGAAGGAAGGAAGGAAGGAAGGAAGGAAGGAAGGAAGGAAGGAAGGAAGGAAGAAAAAAGGGAAAATGGGTAGGGAAAGCAAAAGAGAAAGGCAAAAGGAAAGGAGAAGGGGAAGGGAAAGGGAAGGGAAGGGAAGGGAAGGGGAGGGAAGGGAAGGGGAGAGTAGGGGAGGGGAAGGGAGGGGAGGGGAGGGAAGGGAAGGGAAGGGGAGTGAAGGGAGGGGAAGGGAAGGGGAGGGAAGGCAAGGGAAGGAGAGGGAAGGGAAGGGAAGGGCCCTATGGGGTAACATAATGAAATTGAATACAGTATGGCTTAGACAAAGGTCCTGACCCCTAATCCCCGGAAGCCAGTTCATGCAATTTAGCCAGGGGCTGGACTTGTAGAACCAGTCAAAGTCACCCCCACATGCCAGGAGTTCTATGCAGGAGGTTGTCAATCCACTGACCCTCTTGTTCACTCACTGGTTTTTCTAGTCACCCTTGCCTCGTGTTTCTGAATCCAGCATTGCAACACTCTTGAACAGTGTGGGTAGGGGAGCCTCTTTACTTGTTTACGAGCATGCTTCCACAAATGTCAAATTTTCCATTTACATTCTATTGGCCACCTTCTCAACAACTTAAGAAAGTCTAATTTAAAATAACTAATATAAATTCAACAGCAAATTAACCAACATTCAGGCAATCCACCTTTCCTAATAGTACCTGGAGTCAGGAGGACTCATCTTTCTGAGTTCCAATCTAGCATCAGACATTTGCTAACTCTGTGATCCTGAGCAACTCTTGTAACCTTCTTTGCCTCCATTTCCTCATCCATAAAATGAGCTGGAGAAGGAAATGGAAAACCACTCCAGTTATCTTTGCCACAAAAGGGATCACAAACCTTAAGGGGGGGGCGGTCACAAAGAGTTGGGCATGAATGAACAACAAATGACAAGATTTTTAAAAAATCTAAAAGATTATCATCATCTCAATGGGGCAAGTAATAGGACACAAGTCCTATTTCAAAAAAAGCTTCAGGATGACATTGAGAAGAAACAATTCATCAGTCATGAAACGGATCAAAATTTTATTTCATTAATCATGGGGCCCATCTCTAGACTAGTTGATTTGATTTTATATCTTTATGGGAAAAGACTAGAATTTGGGATCTGGTCAACAAGTAGAACCATAACTAGTTTGGGACTTAGTTAAGGATGCTGACATCTGGGCTATACACTTCCTTCCCAGGGGTCTGTGCTTCCTCCCCGAGCTAACTGCCTTCCCCCTTATTACTTGGTACTGGTCCAAATCCTGTCACTCGGTAGGGGCCTCTATCTTGGGGCCAACCTTCTTCCTGGGAATCAGATATTCCCTTCTCTAGGCACAACTGCACCCAGGTTCTCACCAGACCCTCTGCTTTTACCATGCTCCACAACTCCAAGCACCCCAGCTGTTTTTGTCCAGTTATGACTGTACTGAGATTTCAGGTAGAATGGCCATTGCCCAGTAGGAGAAGCTTTTGTTTTCAGAATTCTGCCAGATCTTCATATGAGATTTGTCATCTCCCAGTTTCATTGCCTCAATGTCCTTCCCTAGGATGGTTTCCCTATACCCTTCCTGATGACTGCTTCATTTCACAGAAAACTCTTCAGTCTTTCAGTCACATCAGAAACTACTCATTCTTTGCATTTGGTCCTTCTTTGTTTTTCTTAAGGAACTGTATAGACTTGTTCCACCCTCCTTTGAGCTACAGTAAAACCGTATTTAGCCAGAGTGCCCATGAAACAAGGTACATGGGTTAATTAAAATAGTCGGATTGACTCATGGTTAGAGCAAAAAAAACATTTTATTTCAAACTTTTTTGAACATTGGGGTAAAAATTACCATTGTCTAACAGACCTAGACGTTGTCAAATGAAGGTGGCTTATGGCTAACAAAGCAATGAAGTTGTGTAGTTAGTAAAAAGAATATTAGCCCAGTGTTTCAGAGGAGGAAAACTGAGGCTCAGAGAGGCTAAGAGATTTGCCTGTGATCACACAACCAGAAGAGTCAAGCCTTTTGACCCCCAAGTTTAGCACTTGTTTCTCTACATTTAGTTATTTTTCATAAAAAAGTGAAGCAATAGGCTGAGTGTTGAAAAATAGGAACACAATGCCAGACGGATAAGAAGTAGGAGAATGGGGAGATGAGAAGGGTAGCATTAATTAGGATGACAGAGATGTTCAATCCAGAGTTTTGGGATGGGATGACTTTTAAGATTCTTTCTTACTCTAAAATGCTATCACCCAGGGGAGGAGCCAAGATGGCAGAGTAGAAAGACTCACATATGCTAGCTCCGAACCCACAGCCCGTAAATTTTCTGTAAAAAGAACTCCCCACAAATTCTGGAGCAGTGCAAGCCACACAGCAATGCAGTGGAGGAGATTTCCATTCCAGAGAGCCCTGAAAAACTGACCCCCAAAGGTCCGTCATGCCCTGGACAGCGGAGCCCACCCCTGGCCGAATGGCACCAGAGGAGCAGATCCGAGCAGGCTTCAGGGATGGAACCTCCAGCGGCCACGAAGTTCCCTCCACCCACAGGCGCTCCAAGTCAGTGAGAGAGACTTCTGGACTGGCCAAGAGGGGAGCGGGGTGTCTCCATAACTCAGGCCCCCTCGGGAGCCTGAGACAGGGACAGCAGCAGATCCAGGCTCCCCAAGCAGGCAGGAGCTCTGCTCCATTACTGAAGATCTCCGCATAAACCTCCTGAGGTAACTGAGCCTGGGAGGTGGCCCTGACCCCACCTGAGCACCAGAACTTAAGCTCACATTGAATAGCAGTCCCTCCCGCCACTGAAAGCCCTGAGGTTGGGGAGCAGCATTTGAATCTCAGACCCCAAGCACTAGCTGGGCAGATCTAGGCAGGGGTGGAGAGGACTCTCAGAAGTCAAGTAACTGGCTGGGAAAATAACCAGAAAAGGGAAGAAAAATAAAACCATAGAAGGCTACTTTCTTGGGAAACAGATGATGTTTCTTCCTTTCATTTCTGATGAGGAAGCACAATGCTTACCATCAGGGAAAGATATAGAAGCCAAGGCCTCTGTACTCCAAACATCTGAAATAGATATCCAATGGGCTCAGGCCATGGAAGAGCTCAAAAAGGATTTTGAAAATCAAGTTATACAGGTGGAGGAAAAACTGGGAAGAGAAATGAGATGCAAGAAAAGCATGAAAAATGGGTCAATATCCTACTAAAGGAAACCCCCCCCAAAAAATGCCGAAGAAAATAACAGCTTGAAAAATAGGCTAACTCAATTGTCAAAAGAGGTTCAAAAAGCCAATGAGGAGAAGAATGCTTTCAAAAGCAGAATTAGACAAATGGAAAAAGAGGTTCAAAAGCTCACTGAAGGTAATAGTTCTCTCAAAATTAGAATGGAACAGATGGAGTCTAATGACTTTACAAGAAACCAACAAATCACCAAACAAAACCAAAAGAATGAAAAAATGGAACAGAATGTGAAATATATCATGGGAAAAACAACTGACCTGGAAAATAGATCCAGGAGAGACAATTTAAAAATTATGGGACTACCTGAAAGTCATGATCAAAAAAAGAGCCTAGACATCATCTTTCCTGAAATTATCAAGGAAAACTGCCCTGATATTCTACAACCAGAGGGCAAAATAAGTATTGAAGGAATCCATCGATCACTGCCTGAAAGAGATCCAAAAGGAGAAACTCCTAGGAACATTGTGGCCAAATTCCAGAATTCCCAGGTCAAGGAGAAAATATTGCAAGCAGCTAGAAAGAAACAATTCCAGTATTGTGGAAATACAATCAGGATAACACAAGATCTAGCAGCTTCTACATTAAGGGATCAAAGGGCGTGGAATAGGATATTCCAGAAGTCAAAGGAACTAGGACTCAAACCAAGAATCACCTACCCAGCAAAACTGAGTATAATACTTCAGGGGAAAATATGGTCTTTCAATGAAACAGAGGACTTTCAAGCATTCTTGATGAAAAGACCAGAGCTGAAAAGAAAATTTGACTTTCAAACACAAAAATGAGAAGAAGCATGAAAAAGTAAACAGCAAAGAGAAGTCATAAGGGACTTACCAAAGGTGAACTGTTTACATTCCTACATGGAAAGACAATATTTGTAACTCTTAAAACTTTTCAGTATCTGGGTAGTTGGTGGGACCATACACAGACGTACACACATACACACACACACACATGTACATGCATGCACACACACATATACACACAAGCACGCACACACAGAGACAGAGAGAACAGAGTGAATTGAATAGGATGGGACCATATCTTAAAAGAAATTAAGGTAAATGGTGAGAGAGAAATGTAGTGGGAGGAGAGAGGGTGAAATGGAATGGGGTAAATTATATTTCATTCAAGAGGCAAGCAGGAGACTTTTTAGTGGAGGGAAAAAGAGGAGAGCTGAGAAAAAAACATGAAGTTTACCCTCATCACATTCGACTAAAGGAAGGAATAAAATGCACACTCATTTTGGTATGAAAACCTATCTTACAATACAGGAAAGTGGGGGAGAAGGAGATAAGCAGGGTGTGGGGAATGATGGAAGGGAGGGCAATGGGAGGAGGGAGCAATTTGAAGTCAACACTTGGGGAGGGACAGGATCAAAAGAGAGAATAGAAACAATGGGGGGCAGGATAGGATGGAAGGAAATATAGTTAGTCTTACACAACATGACTATTACCAAAGTCATTTGCAAAACTACACAGATATGGCCTATATTGAATTGCCTGCCTTCCCAAAGGGAATGGGTGGGGAGGGAGGGATGGGGAGAATTTGGAACTCAAAGTTTTAGGAACAACTGTTTAGTATTGTTCTTGCTATTAGGAAATAGGAAATACAGTTAATGGGGAATAGAAAGTCATCTGGCCCTACAGGACAAAAGAGAAGATGGGGACAAGGAAGGGAGGGATGATAGAAGAGAGGGCAGATTGGTGATAGGGAAAATTAGAATGCTTGGTGTTTTGGGGTGGGGGGAGGGGATAAATGGGGAGAAAATTTGGAATCCAAAATTTTGTGAAAATGAATGTAAAAAGTCAAATAAATAAATTTACATTAAAAATAAAATAAATAAAATAAAATGCTATCACCATAGATGTCAGAAATGACAGCAATGGATTCTAATGAGGTATTGGACTATTCTGGATAATAAGGGAAAATAATTAAATAATATTATTATTATTAAAAATTAATAAATTTTGATTTATTTAGTTAATGCTCTATCAACTTCAGCATCTAGCTGCCCCTCAGTAAACTCTTTTAAAACTTAGCAAACATTTATACTCCTCTTGACTCATACCCTATCTCAGCTCTCATGACCTTGTCTAGATTGTCCTTTAAGATTCAGTTCAAAATCTTCCTTCTACAAGAGACCCTTCTCAGTCCCTTCAATACTAGTGTCCCCCTAAATAACTTCCCATCTATTCTCTATGTGGGGGCAGATAGGTGGTACTGTGGATATAGCACCATCGTCCCTAGAGTCAGGAGGACCTAAGTTCAGTGACCTCAGACACTTACTAGCTGGGTGACTTTGGGCGAGTCACTTAACACTATTTGCCTCAGTTTCCTCATCTACAAAACGAGTTGGAGAAGGAAATGGCAAACCACTCCAGTATCTCTGCCAAGCAAACCCCAAATGGGACCATGAAGACTTGGACAAGACTACAAGAATTTAACAATTTATGTTTGGATCACATACATACCTAGCTATTTACATGTGTTCTTCTCTATTCAGCAGGAACAGTTTTTACTTTTCTTTGTAACCCACTGATTAGCACAGTCCCTTGCGTATATTAAGAGCTTAATGTGTTCTTTGATTGATACATGTATTTTATAGACCAAAATACTGAAGCTCAGGCTGAATGATGCGCTTAAAGTCTTCAGATGAGGCCATGTAGAACATAAAAGTACACCTCCTTACATTTGCAAAGTATTTTAATTTTAGCATCATTAATAAATATTCATTCAAAAACTTTTGGTTGCAGTCTGTGTATTTTTTATTTTAAATAGTATTTTATTTTTTCCAATTACATATAAAGAGTTTTTAAAATTATTTTTTTAATAAAATTTTGACTTCTGAATTTTCTCCCTCCCTCCTAAGACAGTAAGCAGTTTGATATAGGCTATATACTGCACAGTATTTTATTGTTTTAATATCATTAATAAATATTTATCCAAAAAATCTTCAGTATAATTCCTTCTTATTTGTGCTTGTAGACTTTGTATTTTTAAAATTTAAAATAGTACTTTATTTTTTCCAATTACATGTAGATGATTTTTAACATTTCTTTTTTTATAAAATTTTTAAATTTTATTAATTTATTTAAAATGTTTATAAAGTTTTAATATTCTTTTTAAAATAAAATTTTGAGTTCTGAGAGTTTTTTCCCTCTCCCCCTCCACAACCTCCTAAGACAGCAAGCTATTTGACATAGGTTATATATTGCACAACATTTTAAAGCTTACGGCACTTTCATAAACAATATCTAATTTGATCCCCATAACAACCCTAGGAGAAAGGCAGAACAGCTCTTAATATGTGCATTTTGCAGGTAAGAAAACCAAGGCTTGAGTATGGCTAAGGTATTCACCCAAAGTCATCTAGCTAGTTAATAATATATGGAAGGAGTAGTAGAAAATTAGTTTGAAGATATCTACTCATAGCCAGAACTGACTTTACTAAATCCCTTTTATCAGCTTTTTATGAGAGGCAGCATGGGGATACTTACAGAGAAAACCTTGGTGTTGAACGAGTTTGGTTCAAATTCTATCTCTGATAGACAGTAATTCAGAGGTGGGGAACCTGAAGCCTCCAGGCTGCATATGGCTCTCTAGGTCCTCAAGTGCAACCTTTAATAAAAGAATTTGTTCTGTGAAGTTTGGATTCAATCAAAGGGCTGCACTTGAGGACCTAGAGGGCCACATGCAGCCTGGAGGATGCAGGTTCCCCACCTCTGTAATAGTCACTTAATGATGAGCAACAAATTTAGTACCCTCAAATAACTTTCCAAGATTATAAATTACAGATAAATTGCCCATCTATGACTCACCCGTGAAGGGAGTTTCCTCATAGGAAGTTCTTCATTCTATTGAAAGTCACAGGTCCAGACCACACCCCATTGTCCATGTCCACATACAAAAGAGCTTCATCTAATTTTTCATTTGTCTCTTTCTCCAAAAGTAGCAAGGAGTGGGGGATTTCAGTTAATTAATAAGCTAAATTCTAGTTAATTCAGGTTTCTTTAGTTCAGTCACCTCTTCTCAGATTTTCTGGACATTAATACATTCTGTACATTAATATCATGTCTGTTTCTTCCTAAAGTCCTAAGCTTAGGTCCTAAACTTGTCTCTTTTTTTTTTTACCGTCCAATTCTCTCATTATTTTTGCTTACAGTTCATTTCACATTCTACTTTTCTTCTTGTACTGTTCTGATTTCTACTCACACATCCTTCTACTTTTATAAATACTATCTTTTTTTGTTATCTTGGAGGGATGGGAATAGGAAGCAAGTGGAGTTAAAAGACTTGCCCAGGGTTACTAGTGAGTGTCTGAGACTGGATTTGAACTCAGGTCCTCCTGACTCCATGCCTAGTGCTCTAGCCCCTGAACCACCTAGCTGTCACATTATACCATCTTCTAAGCTCCCTTTCTTCCTTTCTTATCACATTATTCTCCATACAACTTTCTGTCTCCATCACCACTTAATAAATGGCTCATTTTTTTATTCTTTATCATTATTCAGGCAGCATAGTATTTGGAGTTATCTACATATCACTCAACAAACAGTGATAACAATCATTTCTTCTCTTGATCATTACTCTACAAAACCAACTTATTTAGATAACATCTAAGCTAACCACTTGGAATGGCGCCAAGATTAACTGTTTTTAATAGTTATGATCAAATCTGTTCTTTAGATTGGGTTTGCTTGATTGAACTTCTACGCACTGAATGGCAGCTTCCCTACAAGATGGTCAATAACATGCATCAGTTTCCTTTCAGAGCCACTAACTAATTTCCCATGCAAGACTGAATATACCTTGACCACAAATGGAAAGAATTCAGAGAAACTTGGGCAGGTTTGAATGAAGTGACGTAGCACAAAATAAACAGAACGTGGAGAAGAAGCTACATGATGGCTACAATAACGTAAGGAAAACAACCCTGAAAGAGATCAGAGCCCTGGATCAATGAACTAACCAACCATGATTTCTGAAGACTGTCAGGGAAACATGTCTCCTTCCTTTGTCAGAGGTAACAGACTAAACCTTTGAACTGAAGCATGCGTGTGGCCAATGGCTTCCCTAGACTTAAAATAATGATAATAGCTGACATTTTATCTGCTAAGTGCTTTACAAGTATTATTTTTACAAATGTTATTTTGCTTTACAAATATTATTTCATGTGACCCTCACAACAGCCCTGGGAGGGAGGTACTATTATTATCACCCCCATTTTACAGATGATGAAATTAAATTAAACAAAGGTTAAAGGACTTGTCCAGGATCACACAGCTAGTGTCTGAGGTCCATATTTGAACTCAGGTCTTCAGAAATTCCCCAAAGCTATTACATTACATAGGCAAAACTATCTGTTGTTATTTATATAAGAGCCGATACATGTTGTCAATTTTTGATAGCCTGAAAAGGAAAATATCTAAAACAGGATGTTATCTTTCTTCCAATGCCCTCTCAGGGGCCAAGCCCAGCACTCTGTCTACTGCACCAGCATTGGGATTTAATGTATCTTGGAAATTTATCTTCTTCTAGTATTTCCCTCAGGGGTCCAAACAAGCATTTGATCCAAAATCCCAGCCATTCAGTAATACCATGGTTTTCCTTGTATTCTGGAAAAAGAATCAAGAGGTCTGGGTTCTGCTACTAACTATTTCACCTTGGAAATTCTTTAACTTGTCCAAGGTTTCTTCCTCTTAAAAACGTTTGAGAGGAGTTTGGGAGGTGGTGAACAAGGTATGTACTAGATTATCTTGAAAGTCCCTCCAATTCTAAAATTATGTGATGCTGTGACCACCAGAAGTCAATGGGAAAAGGCAAGTTCTTCAACTACAAGCTAGGACATCAGAATATCAGACTAACTTCATTTCCCTTTTTGACAGCACAAGGAGACTGGTAGGGAAGGAGACTTCAGCAAGGTATTAGACAAATCCTTCATGATTTACTTGTGAAAAATATAGAGATGTGAGCTAGAAAATAGTTAAGTAGTTTTAAAACTTACTGAATAACTGAACCCCAAGCCCTCATCCAACACCAAAAAAGTCTGAATGAGCAAGAATAGATTGCTTAAAACATGCTTACCTCATGGAAGGGGGTAGGCTATGTCTACTACCTAGCAGGAGCATGAGTGCAGAGAAAAGACATGGAAGCCAGCGCACAGTGTAAGGCCCACGTTTAGTCAAAGCTTTCTTCAACTCACTAAGTCACGAGTTCAAGTCTAAGGAGGCATTGTGGGGACGGGGTGAGGATCATAGATCGGCCCACAATCTGAGAGGCTTAACTGAGTTAGGACAGGGAATGGAGGACTCCAATACTGCCCATGCACAGGGCAGCCACCAGAAAATGCCCAAGGTTTGGGAGAGACAGATTGACCTAAACAAATGGTCACCTTCCCAGCACTTCCTGCACTTTGCTCTCTGCTCTGGTATCACTTCCCAACCTAAGTCTCTGTGGTCTCAACTAGTTTCCCTGTTCATCTCATCCCGCACGATGATGGTCATACCCTTGACCTTGCCATCACCCCCAAATATACCACCTCAATGTTCAAGAATTTCAAAATCCCCTTACCAACTGTAATCTATTGAGTTTTGCCCCTCCTTCTGACTTCACTTAAAATACACATCTCCAGGCTCTCTTCTCTTGCTCTCTTCTTAATCCCTTAGAATCTGGTTTCCACCCTTATCATTCCATTGAAACTGCTCTCTCTGAAGTTACCATTGATCTCTTAGTAGCCAAACCCAATGGACAAAGGCTTTTCTTAATCCTCATTCTTGACCTCCCTGCAGTTTTTGATCTCCTTCTCCTCCTTGACACTCTCTCTTCTCTCTAGGTTTTCAGATACCACTCTGCTGACTCCTTCTACCCATCTGTCCACCTCCTCTTGTCTCCTTTACTGGATAATCATCAAGATTATGCCCTCTAATCATGAGTTCCACAAAGTTCTATTCTGATCTCTCTTTTCTTCTCCTTCTATCCTATTTCACTTAGAAATCTCTTCAGTTCCTATGGATTTAATAACCATCTATCTCTATGCTGATGTTCTGAAATCTGATTATCCTGAGCATATCTCTCTGCTGATCTCCAATCTCACATCTCCAATTACCTTTCAGATATTTCAAAGTGGATGTTTGGTAGACATATTAAACTTAGTAAGTTCCAAACAGAATTTACTATCTTTCTCCCCAAATCCTCATCTCCTACATTCCCTGTTACTGTAGAGGACAACACCATCCTTCCAGTCCCTCAGGCTCACAGCCTAAAAGTCATCCTCAACACCTCACCATCTCTCTTCAATCGATTGCCAAGACCTGCTAAATTCACCTCTGCAACAACTCTTGAATACCAGCACTACTCCTCTCTTCTCTAACCCTGCTAACATTCTAGTGCAAATCTTCATCACCTCATACCTGGACTACCATAATAGCTTGCTGATGGATCTGCCTGCCTCAAGTCTCCCTCTACTTCCAATCCATCCTCCATTTGGTCACCAAAGTGATTTCTCAAAACTCAGGTCTCACTCTCCTACTTAATAAACTCCAGTGGCTCCTTTTCATCTCCACAATGCTCTGTTTGGCATTCAAAGTCCTTCATGACCTATTTGCCCTCCTACCTTTCCAGTGCTCCCCATCACATGTTATTCAATTCAGTGACATTGGCTTCCTGGATGTACAGTAGACACATAAAAAATATTTATTAATTTATTGATTGTCACTCCAAAGACAACCTAGTACCAACAGGACTTGATTTTTGGTTTGAGCTTGCTGTCCTCTCAACTTATACTCTTGTTTCTCTGTCCCAGTGAGGATTGTCTTTCTGCAACCTCAGGTTTTGAATAAATACTTGCATGATTGACCCTACCCTTATCTGTGATGAGTGTGATGGATCTTATAAGTCTTAGAATCTAGCAAGTCCCCACCCAACTAATGTTGGCCAACTGCCCCATCAGTACATTTTTTTAAATCTCAGAAGACCTGTTTGTGATGTCTTTCCTCATAAATTTTAATCTAAGTCCTAATGTTTTTATATTAGGGGTTCTTGACCCTTTTTGTGTCATAGACCTCTCATGGTGAAGCCTATGGGTCCCTTCTCAGAATAATGCATTTAAAGGCATGAAATAAAATACATAGAATTTATAAAGGAATTCAGGTACACTGAGATACAGTTATCAAAAAAAAAAAAAGTTTAACTTCATGGATCCCTAGTTGAGAAGCACTTCACCTGACTATATAATACAATATGAAAATGACATTGACCTGATCCGTGACCAATAGTAGCTGAGAATCTGAGATAACATATTGGCATAGACACACAAGTATAGAAGTTATATGTGATAGAACTAAAAAATTAAAACAGGACATATATGGGCAATGAGGTAGTTTTTTTGCATCACACATAGATCAATCAATCAACCACTTAACATTTATTAAGCACTTAATATACACCAAGCACTGTGACAAACTCTGGGGCTGTAAAGGCAAAAATTAAGTCTCTACTCACAATTATGGGTAAACACATATTAGAGTTGGAAGGTAAAGCTAATTTGGATTGACATCAGAAATCTAGTCATGTACATGACAAAGCCAGACTAGACAGGATGAGACCATAGGCTCTGATATTTATCTTGTGACTCCCAAATACATCTAACACAGGGCCACATGCAGAGTAGACACATGGGAGTTATTTGCTGCATGGAATTACCCTCACTCACATGAGTAACACATAAACATCATTTCACAGGAAACCATAATCTTCTATGTATTATATATTATATGACACCACAATTTTCTCTGTAATCTTCTGCAAAGGCAATTTACCATTATTGTAAAATAATTTCTTTTATGATTTCAGATAATTTCCTGGTATGATTTCAGATAATTTCCTGGCATGAATTCAGATAATTTCCTTCCTTCCAATAAGTTAGTTTTGAATTAAGGAAGACACATTAACTTATTAACCTCCGTACAGATAAATTGCACTCTTGTTCATATTTACCATTACAAACACCACGCTTTCACACGTCATCATATTTTCATAACATGATGGTTTCTAAGTCACTGACATTTAGCACAGTGACTACATATTAATCTCTTAAAAATGCTTGTTGACTGACTCCAGGTTATTTGTTCTTGCTTCCAGTTGGGGATTTCTAATTTTTGATAGCATACAAGCAGTCTGGCCTTCAAAGTAACAGCAAGCCATTAACAAGTCTTGAATATAAGCGTTATCAAAGGAAAGATGCTCTCTTGCCTGAAAAAAAAGACATTTTTTAAGGGGTAACATGAAGGAGGAAAAAGGAAGGAAAGAAACACTGATAAAGTGTTTACTGTGTGCCAGGATCTGTGTAAGAAAAAAATATATAAGCAAAAAGAAAGATAGTCCCTTCCCTCAAAGAGCCTTCTAAGGAGGATAGACACACATAAAAGGTGCAGGAGCTCAAAGACTACATGGAGAATAGTTGGAAATATCATTCATCCAAAGGGAATAAAGGTCATGAATCTCTAAAGTATCTCCTAGTTCTAATATTTTGTGACTCTACAAGACAAGTTTTATTGGGCAATGAACAAACTATGTTCAAATATGTGTGCCTTGTAATTTAAGACTAAATACAATGAGACTAGGGGCCAGATATGAGCTAAACCTTTTCATATGCTCTAGTACCCAGAACCCACCACAGCGCTTAGCACAAAGTAGATACTTAATAAATGTTTGTCAAATTGAGTTTCCTGTCCAACTACCTGTGTGTGACTTCAGTTTATTTATTAAATGGGGGCTAGATCATCTCAAAAATCTTTTCCTACAGTTCATTCTCTAATAATCTAGACTATAATCTGTCTCCTCCTGGTGCAGAGCAATGGTGATTTGGTCTGGGGAAACATACAGCATTCTGCCTTCCTATAATACTTCAGGAAGTAACCTCTAATAATTGATGACTCAGACACTGTTGTGTTGTTTTTTCATTCTAGAAGAGGACCACTGACATCAGGAGGGTAGCATCTTCCCTTGCAAGTGAATTGGATTGAAGTGAAGCCAAGCTGTGCCAATTCATCACTCTTTCCTCCAGAGTTGTCAGTGGCAAGACATGGGTCAAGACAACTGGTGATGCCCTAGAGGCAGGGGAAGACCTTGGCCTTTTTACGTTAAGGTCTTTCAGGTCTTGGTTTATCTGAGTTAGCACCCATTCGGTAATTAAAGATTTGGTGAGAATTGAGGCAAAAGATGGTCTGGTTTGTCTTCAAAAAAGAATAAAATTCTTCTGACTCGAACTTTATTGGGGGGGGGGGGCACATCTCCAGTCATATTGATCTATATCTTACCACTGAACCCAGATGGCTCCAGAGGAAACAGTAAGGCTGCTGACTTTGCACAACCTCTTTCACTTAAATCCAATTCATTTTCAAGTCTTGGCATCACCTTCCTGATGTCATGGTCCTCTTCAAGAACGAAGGACAAGCAATATTAGAGGTGGAAAGGGCAAGTGTGCTCATGATAGCTGGGTATGCTTCTACAAGGCTTGAATCAGGACAATATACAGTACTTCGAGGGAAGGCTTCAGACACAGTGGTCCTTATGGCCTGGAGCTACTGTTTGAACTGACTCATTCTGCCACAACAGAGACTCTAGAACAAGTTGTCAAACTCAAGTAGAAATGGGTCCTCTAAATTGTACATAAGGATCCCTGCTAGGACATGTTGACTTAGAAAACCACATAATAACATTATCTGTGTTCTGTTGCATATTTATAGAATTACATATTTCCCAATTGCATTTTAATCTGGTTCCCAAGGCACATGAGTGCTTTTGAATCAAGCTTTGCACTTTTGCTCTAAAATACTATTTTCTCCTCCAGCTGTGATGTTGAGTTGGGTTCCTGGAAAAGGAAATGGTCAGAGCCATTTCTTTAGAACTAAATAGGATTTTAAGGGGAGTGATATGTGATAAGACAAAGCTCCTGTAGACATATGTAGCTTAACTTAGTGCTACTGGGCTTCATGAAGAATCAAATTCTACATAGGACTGTGAAGAAGCAAGACGTCAATAGCTTCTAGAAACTGGGGGGAAATGAGGAAGACATGAGCTGCAGGCAAAGCAAAATGCTATGCAGAAAGACCAATCAATCAATACTATGTTCCAAGTCTCATGCTAAGGGCTGAGGATACAATAAAAGAAAGAAATTGATCCCTGGACCTCAAGGATGACCATGACAGAGAACAATTGGTGACATCATCAGTGGAAGCTGAAAACTTCAAGAAGCGTGGGTTATAGTCAGAAAATATCATGCCAGTGGTTCTGAGCTATAAAAGGAAATGTCGTTATGAGGGATACTGCTTAAGGAAACACTCTAAATGACTCTAGATACGTACGTACGTAGCTGTGCTTGATCACTGTGGGGAATTGTTACTTGATGTGAACCAGGATTTTTCATTTAGTTTGTTCATCCTTCAAACCTTATGAAGTCCTTACTCTCTGCCTTGCTGCCCCTCCTAGAGAATATGTCCTGAAGATTTTAACACTTTCATTTCTAGAACTTCTTCTCTGTGGCCCACTGTCTTAATTGGCAGCCTCTCCTAAACCTTCCCCACTTTCCCCCTACCAGAAAGACCATCCCCCTCCTCTACAACTTTACTAACCACTCTTTGACCTTTAACTGCTTTCTCTACCCCACCTCTAGTTCTGGAGTCACTGTTCTTGGAAGGGATGTTTCAATCTACCAACCCTTCCTATAACTTTCTGGACCAAAATGCCCCTCCCTGACTGCCACTGTCCTATATATATTATTTCTCTGATTTGAATCAAAACTCCTTGAGAACAGGGTCTCTGTTTTGTCTCTTTTGGATTTGTATTCCTAGCATGCTTGGCTCATTTACAAATAATTTTATTCATTCTTTAAATCCTCTGAACTGTGAGCTTACAAAGGGAGGTGGTAATGACGTACTATGTAGCATCATATGGGAAATTCTCTGCTTTTTCTGGGAGAAATGAGACTTGCCCTGGGCTATGTGTGTCACAGGAGAGACTTTGACACAAAGGTTTCGAATCTGTAAATCCTTAAAGTGCCTTAATCTCATTATAATCTCCAAACCACGTTTAAAGGGGTTATTTTGAAGAAAACTTCCTATAGACTATTGCTATACCTTAATAATATAGGTTCTTATGTAATTTAGATACATGATCCTGTTCAGTTACAGCCTCTTCTATAAAGTCTTTATCTCCTGAGCTTAAGGGGATATATTGTAATTGGGGGGAACTTCAATTTACGATTTATAGTAGCCAACAAGAAATGTTCCTTGTTCAGATTTTGGCAAATATCCCTTTGTCATGTGGGAAAAACAGTATTTAGATCCCAAAAGGAGAGGCTGGTTTTATGCAGTAGCATTATGGTAGAGGCTAAAGAATCATCAAAACCTAGGAGTCAAAAAACCTGGATTCTTATCCTACTTCATTCTGCCACTTATAAGCTGTGCATCCTTGAGAAAAATTTCTTAGCTTTACTGAGCCTTCTGCCCCCCACTAACTCATAAATGAAAGGATTGGCCTAGATGATTTCTAAAGTGCTCTATTACTCTAAAATTCCAGGATTCTACTACCAGATCAACAGAAAATAAGAAAGTGCCATGCATCTTATGTAGTATAATTAAATGGCTCACTGGAAAAAGCACTGGGTCTGGAGTGAGGAAGACCTGAGTTCACATCTAGCCTAAGACACTCACTAATTTTGTAACCCTGAGTAAGTCATTTAATCCTGTTTGCCTCAGCTTCCTCATCTATAAACTGAGCTGGAAAAGAAAATGGCAAACTATAATGGTAATTTAAATGGGAAGATCTTTCCCATTCGTTAATAGGCCCATGTGATCTGCTTAAATAACATGGAAGCCTAAAGTCACATGTGAGGGGAGGAGCTTGCTGACAGTGGAAAAGGAAGGGTGGATCAAAACTGGGAGGAAGTTAGTGAGAGCAGTTAGGGATGAGGGAGGAGAGGACACAGGCAAGCAGGCAGAGCTAGGCTCATGAGTGTTTGTTTGTGGAAAGGCCCCAGCAAGGGGAAGAAGGGTGCAAGGAGGAGGCTTGGGAATGGCATTGTTCCCTGCAGTGCTAATGTGTATTGACTTCTTGGTTACTATGATGGATTGGACTTTCTGGTGATGGGATTCGACTTTCTGGAGTCTGCAATAAATGTTTTTCTTCTGCCTTCTATATAGAGAGTCTGTTATGCTTTTTGATTCAGAACCACCCTGGTATATTCATAGTCACCCTCGATTCTGTGAATACTTGTCCTGGACAATACACAACTACTCCAGTATCTTTGCTAAGAAAACTCCAAATGGAGTCAATGAAGAGTTGGATATGACTGAAAAATAACTAAACCACAACAAAAATACAGATCTAGGAAATATGTCCCTCCAAACCATTGGTTCCTAGACTCTTCAACAAACTCTTTCCTTAAAGGGACCTACTCATTCATCAATTGCTTATGGAGCATATATGCTCAAGGTACCATGCCAGGTGCCCCAAACCTGGGCAGCTTTATACAAAGAAGTTTAAGAGCTACTTTCTGCTTGGAGGGGTTTACAGTGAAGTAGAAGAGGTTAAAATCAGACAGGTACATGTCAGTGGGGCAGAGACCTGAAGAAGATTATGGGAAGCATAGCAGTGACAGACCTTTAAGTGAATTAAGGGTTGGGGAAAAGGAGCAGCATCCTGGTGGATTCTGGGAAACCAAAGTTGAAGGCAAATAGCCAGGCCTGGACATAAGGACATTTAGCATTTTGTATAAAAAGGAAGAATGCCTCGAGTATACAGGTATCTGAAGGAGTTTTAGAACTCAGAAAGGCTTAAAACTACTGTTCAAGTAGTTTTAAACGATCTAAGTGTCATTTGGGCCCTGACCACTGACACTCCAGACCTGGGCACTATCTTCTCAGGCAGGCAATGGGATGGTTTGGGAGAAGAAGAATCTTTCATAAGTCTCTTGAGATTATGCCTCACCCAGACTTTTCTCTGGGAATATCAGAATTTAGCTCCTGTCTCTTCTTCAAAATGTTCTCAGCTCCCCTCAAGCTAGCAGATCATAAAACCTCTCCTCTATCTGATTCTACAAAAACCAAAAACCGCAGAAAGAACTCATTAGTCAAGCTCCTTGATATAGACTGGTAATCTCTCTTGCCTTTTTACATAAGGGTATCAAATAAATCTCCTGTTTGGTGGGTCCTCTCCCCTGGTGACCTGTCTAGTCCATGTGACTCACAGATCTGGAGAGAGGTATTATACTTCTGTCTCATTTCTTACTGTATCAATCCTTCTTTTCCTCTTGGGCCATATAGATAGTAGGTTTATAAGCCTCTCTCTAGATCTCTACTTTTCTCCTGCCTTCTCTCATAAAAGTTCTTTATTTTTTTAATATTATAATATTTTAATTAAAATACATTTTGTTTATCGGGATTAAAAAGGCAAACTACATACATTTTATGTTTCTAATAGATTGCATGAATAAGTAATGAGACACAGCTGGGAGAACAGAATGAATGAAACTTCTTTAAAAAAGGACTTTTTCATAATCAATTTTATTAGTTTCTGACTTGAGATTTCTTTCCTCTCTCCTTTTGGCTCCTCATATTGACCTTAGCTCTGCTCTTAAATAGCCATCAAATGAGTTATGATCTCAACATATCAACTATTTTAGTTTTCTTAAATAAAGAAATTAGAAATTTAGATGATGATTTTATCTTTGATCCATGACATGCCTTGTAAACATATATTAGAATTCCTTTGGCTCTTCAAATGAAGAATATAGTTTCAATAAAAAATAGAGTGGTTGAATCAAGCAAATAAGAGAAAAACTGCCCTAAAAGAAATGTTTGCTAGTACACCATAAGTCTTGAATCCTTTCCTAACAACAACAATAGCTAGAATTTATATAGTATCTTCTATGTGCCAGGCACTACATTATCACATTTTATTCTTACAACAATCCTAGTGTTACAATTATCCCCATTTTACAAATGAGGAAACTCTTAAAAGTACACCTCTACATGTGGGGAAGCTCTGTCAAAGGCACTCTTCATATGTGCCAGTTCCCATTCCAGCTAAGCATCCATCACCAAATATAGTACATTTCACAGAAGTACTTAAAAAATATTTATTGAATTAAGTTGAAATTTTATGGGTTAGCCTTGGAACCTAATGAGCATAAATGAATCATAAAATTGATTCAGTGAGAAAATGTCTTTGAAGTTCTGAATAAACAACTTATAAAAGACTTTCTGGACTCACTTTGCCTCTAAATTTGGAACTACTTGTATTCAAGTCCTCTAGCATGTCCTTAAAGGACTAGAATGGGGTTCCAGATCAGTGACCTTTACAGAATACAGCCTGGCCTGCATGCAGATCATTCATTGACTTAGAGCTAGAAACGACTTTAGAAGTCACCTCATCCAACTTCCTCATTTTATCCATAATGATATGGGTATTATTAGAGATTCACTCTGGCCATCTTCTTGACATTCTGTTGTGATGTATTTTCTTCCTCCGCTTTGATAACCCAGTTCCTCTCCTAAGGCCAATCACTCCAGTTGGGGAGAATTCACCCTATCTAGGCCCTCCAAGATCCGCCATTTTCTGTCCATGCCTCCATGTACAACTCCTCTCTTGCTCTGAGAAAACAGTATTCAAAGTCACAATACAATTCCTGGAAGAGACAGATGTGTCACTTAATTGCCTAGTGACTCCATTTGCCATTCCTGCTCCACATTCTCAGCCCAAAACACCCCTCCTAGCCAACACTTGATATTGTCTTCCTCTGTTAGAATACAAACTCTAAAATAAACTATCTTGTTTTCTGTATTTGTATTTCCAGTACTTAGCATAGTATAATCACATAATTGGTGCTAAATTCATTCTCATTCATTCATTTTTTCAATCATTTATAGCCCCAAATTTTGAGTATCTTTATCCCAACTCACACTCTCAC
Organism: Bettongia penicillata ogilbyi; assembly: GCA_023548195.1. Classification (NCBI taxonomy): domain Eukaryota; kingdom Metazoa; phylum Chordata; class Mammalia; order Diprotodontia; family Potoroidae; genus Bettongia; species Bettongia penicillata. Next base: position 20,543,965 of record JAJHZJ010000009.1, on the reverse strand, counting down.
AGATAAGGTGGGTCCCTAAGCAAGGTTACATTTCCCCCCGTTATGGTTCTAGAAGAACCCCCAGGCCCTCATTTCATTGTGTTCTCCCCAACTACCAGTAATTAGTGCCCATTTCACTTAACTAATTAGCACAAATTAACTTTAAGAGAAAATAGAGCAAGAAGTACAAATGTTTCCTTCCTGTACTCAGGGGTGCACTCTGCCCTATGCTACTCAATCCCTGAGAAGAGTGGACTGAAACTCTAAGTGACTTCTAGGAAGAATTTACCTACCAACTTCACTTCATAATTTGTGAGTCCTTGCTTCTCCTTTTTGGCTGCCTTTGATCCCTTACTAGGTCAAGCAGGTCAGTCAAGACTTAGCTTCTGTTGACCTGAAAGTTTGGGTAAGAAAAGGCAAACAGGCTGAATGCATATTGTTTATTCCCTTTAAGTTGGCAGTACATGATTATGGGGCCTGAAAAACTTCTGACCAACTAATAGAAGAATGACCAGGCTTAAATCCATTTAGGATAATTCAAGGTTGTCTGTGTACTTCAGATTTATGTCTCCATGAGTGATAAACTATACCACAAGAAAGGAATTTCTTAATTGCATAGGTTGTAAATACAATAAGAAAAGAGAGTTGAGAAGGTATTGACTGAAGTTACAACTCAGAACATCTGTTTTTTGATCTAACATGTCATAACATAGTACATGTCCACAAGATAATGCAAGCAAAGTTCCACTATTCAAGATAGTGTCTCAGGCTCAGGGACTCCAAAGTCAGCCCTATCTGGTTTTGTTGACACAGGAGGAGGTATCTTCTGAGTTTATTTCAGAGAACAAAGAGACTGTTAGGTCCAGGCTCTTCTTAATTCAAGATCTGGCCCTTTTTAATGTCTAAAATTTATATTAAATGATTATCACTTCCCAGGAGGCTCCACTGTCAGCTAAATCTGGTATGGATTTCCACTTGCAGCCTTCTGGTGACCAGGTCCCTGGACCTTTCATAGGTCACAAGGTTGTAACCTACTCCAAGGTAGGCACTTTTTCAAAGTACTCCACCTAAGATCAGGAAAGAATGGACACAACTGTGACAGAAGCAATAGCAAATTCAAATCTCCTCTCCAGGCTTCTCCACCTCTATCCAAGAGACTTCCCTGGAAGATACCTCTGCCCCCTCCTCTGACTGGTGAATTACTCCCCAGATGCTTTATTTGAGAAAGTGCCTAAGTCAGCTGTGATAAATCTCTCACTTTTCAGTTCTCTTTTATGTGTTATCTTTCCCCATTAAAATGTAAGCCGTTTGAGGGCAGGAACTGTCTTTATTTTTCCTTATATTTATATTTCCAGTGCTTATCACAACACCTAGCACATAGTAAATACTCAATAAATTGTCCTCTCTGCGTTGTCTCTCTGTCATTCTCTCTGTCTCTGTCTGTCTTTCTCTGTCCCTCTCTGTCTCTGTCTCTCTGTCTCTGTCTCTCTATCTCTGTCTGTCTGTCTCTGCTGGATAGGCCTTTGAATGAAGTCTTATGGCACTCCTAGCTTGATCATAACCAGACAAGAAAGAGGGCAAGGATCATTCAGGTCTTCTTGGATTCATCCTCCTGCCTTTTTTGTAAGAACTCTCAATTCCATCTCAGCAGACACTTGAAAGACTCCTCTTCTTCACATGGTGGGCAGACCAGAAACAACACCTGCACATGCCTTGTGGTCCATGTGGGTACTCTACTGGGGTCAGAGAATGTTCAGTGTGCTTGCTCATAAGGACTGGATACTCACTGACTGATACTAGTCCCTAGTGACTACACACTCTGCTCTGGAATGGGTACCAAGAACAGGCACAGTAAAGGAGATGATTGGGTAGAGAAGGAATGGGAGAGTGAAAAGACCACACCCCAATCTTCCTCCAGTTGCCTTCCCAAGGAGATAACACATTAAGAGAGCACATACAGTAGGCTCATGGGGTCTCTTAAAAGAAGTGGCCCTAGAGCTAATCCTTGATGAGAGATAGGGATTTGCATATTAGAGAAAACTGCCTGGCACACTTACACAGGACACTTGTTCCTTGTCTCACTCTGAAAAGATAAGCCTAACTTTGCTCAGTTATTTTTCTCCCTACTACTTTTCACTTGAAAAAGGACCTTCAGAACCTGACTCCAAGACTTGCATTATTCCTGGGAAAATTAAACTCCCTGAGAATATAATCCACTCACCTTTAGAACCCTAGTCCTGGAGCTAAGCCATTTTGATTAGTGACTAAACATGCACTAATTTACCTAGTCCACCATATATCAGGATGGCCACAGACCCAAGGATCATGCCTTATTGTTCAGTTGCTTCAGTCACGTCCTATTCCTCATGGCTCCATTTGGGGTTTTCTTGGCAGAGACACTGGAGTGATTTACCATTTAATTCTCCAGCTCACTTTAAAAAGGAGGAAACTGAGGCAAAGAAGGTTAAGTGACTTGTCCAGGGTCACTCAGTAAGTGTCTGACGCTAGATTTGAACTCAGGAAGATTTGTCTTCTTGACTTCAGGCCCAATACTCTATCTACTGTACATCCTAGCTGCCCCATATCCCATTCAACAATCTACAAAGGCCATGCCCTCCGCCCTGTTGACTCCTATGATACCCCCCCACCTCCCTCAGAAAACCAAACAAAATCCAAACCACATATTCACTTTCTCCCTCTTTCTTCAGGTACAGACAGTAAACAAATACTACCACTGCTGACTGCCAGTTGAGTCAATTAGACTCCTTATGATTCCATAGACCAAAACTCCTTGCCTTAGCCACCTCTTCCCCGTATGTGTTGTCTCTTCCATTAGAATATAATGAGGGATAGACAGTCTCACATCGGTATTTATATCCCTTGCACCCTCGTAGGCACATGGTAAGTACTAAAACAACAAGATTTCATTCAGCTTTGCATCTACTGGATGAAGTAGAACAATCACTGTTTCACTTGCTCTCTGTGGCTGGTTTTTTCTCATCATAATGACAGTAGGGTACAAGAATTGCCATGAGGTGAAAGGGCACTGTCACTGAATGGTCCAGGCTACCTGCCACTATGACTTCAGAGTAGGAACAGATCTCTTCAGGGGAGAACTATAAAGGAAAGTACAGAATCCCCACCCCTATTTTATAGATACCTGTGATTAAGTAAATGTAATAGGACAAAGGATTAAGGACAAAACACCCTGGAATGAAAGAAGGGTGTGGCCCAAGTTGTAATGCCTAAGTATAATCAGAATGCCACTCTTGGGATCCAGCCAGGGTTAACTGGGTGCAAAGAAATCTAGAAGGTTCAGGAGGAGTTATGAAATGGAAGTCAAAGTTGGGGTTTTTGGGGGGGAGAGGGGAAGAGTTCTTACCCAAAGTCTGATGGAGAAGACGACACAGAATAGGTCAGGTTATACCATGCAGAAACAGTAGACAACAGTTTGTCTCACACAAAATCTCTGGGAAAAGTATCATACTGACCAGTACAGGGTGATGGACTCAGGAAACAAACTGAAACATGTATTTTTTGGATATGGCCAATTTGGGAGTTTGCTTTGTTTGACTATGGATATGGATGATAAGGGTCTCTTTTTGCTTTTTCTTTCTATGGAGAGTACAGTTAGGGGAAGCAGGAAGGGGAGAAAATAAATCCTTGTGAGCTGAAAGAAATAAAACTTAATTACAATTTTAAAAAGGAAAATAGCATCCTATTTTAAGGGCAACATTCCTTATCTCATTCCCCAATTCACATGTTACTGTGGACCCTGGGCATCATCCCTCAATTTAATTCAATAAGTGCCTACTATGAGCCAGGTACTGTTCTAAGTCCTGGAAACACAAAGAAATGCAAAGACCCAAGTATCAACAAGCACCTACTATGTACCAGTCTTTCAAGAAGTTTAGATTCTTTTGGGTAGAGAAGGGGAAAACATACAGAGATAAGGAAATAGAAGGGATTTGGGGGGATCAAGAAAGGCCCTATAGGAGGCAGTCTTTTAGCTAAACCTAGAAGAGTGGGAGTCACCTAGAAGACTGAGCAAGAGTCAACCAGAGGAAGTCTGGGCAGCAACCTAAAGCCAGAAAAAGCACTGAGTAAGTCATACAATGCTATAGAGCCTTCTTGAACCTTAGGATCCTAGCTTGGCATAGGGAATATCATTGGCCTCAACCAAGTGTGTGACATGCATACTATGTCCACTGGTTCCCATGTTCTCACCTAGCCCCTTATCTGTACCACTGTTCTAGGTATTGGAGGTAGCCTTATCACTTCTATATATACTAGCCTTTAAGCCTTGTATTATTCTCATCCAACTGTGATTTGGAGGAATGGCTGAGGATTCTTTGACTCTAGGCAGAACTCTTGCGGAAAAAAAAAAAGTCTTGGCCCAGGCAAATACCTGGGTATATGGGTATCCTGGCAGACTCTGAGCTATATACATAGCTCAAAATAAATAAATAAATAAATAAACCTAGGAGAGGTTTCTAATGGAACACTAAATACATCGATCTATATGCTGAATTACTTATGAGGGTCTGGGTATATTAATAAAGTGGATGAAGTAAATCATTTCTTGAGCTTGCTGAATGCAAGTTTCCCCATCTGTAAAATGAGCTGGAGAAGGAAATGGCAAACCCCTCCAGGATCTCTGTCAAGGAAACCTCAAATGGGGTCACAAATTGTTGGACACAACCAAAAAAATAACAATAGTATCATTTAAGCTCAAGAAATCATTTTAGTCCTTTCACTAATATAGGGGTCTCCTGCACAGATTCCCTATTGATATGTTCCAGAAATTCCATTTCCTCTTCCTTAAATTAACATTTCTTCAAAACAGCAAACAGCCATGGTTGATTCAGAAAGCTAGCGAAGAATTAATTCAACGTGCTCTCTAGGGTCCCAGGAATAGAAGACAATGTCACGATAAATCACCACCTTCAATGTAGCAGGTCTTGAAATATAAAGTTAGTTAACTTCCGAAAATCCACAGGAACATTGCACAAATTCGCTGGTATAACTGAATAGTCATAGAAGTCAAGCTGAATCTAGAAGTTTGACTTCTACTTTTTACCTTTCATTTTTGGGAACAGATTGCATGCTACCTGGAAGTTCAATTCAGTGAATAAAGCTAACCCTGCCGGACATCAGCTCAGGTATCAAGAAAAGTATATCCCAGATGGTGATCTTAATGGCAGCATGTATAATAGATATCGATTCAGGGTATGGTTCCTGCATTGTGTCTCTCAGACTCAGACATGGCAATATGCCATGGCAGGTGAATCATTACCTGGAAATCCATGAATGGGTTAGTTCAGAATGTGAGATAAACTAGCAAATTAGAGCTGACATGGGAAGAAAGACCACAGAGCCAGAAAATTTCTTCAAATTAAGAAGACAGACTCAGCAGCTTCCCAGGAAGAGGGAGTGTCACTGTATCTACTACCAACTGGGTGGCATTGTATTTCTAGAACAAGGGAAAGTCTGTATTAGAATTCAGTGTCACCAACATCTAGGGACAGAGGGAATCAGCAGAGGCTTTAATAAGCCTATGTGTTGTCCTATAGGGCCCTTGACCCAAGCATACAGACCAAAAGATGAGACATAATAGAATATGTCATTTCATAGCCATGGCTACTCTAATGATCATGTGTAAAGTCTGACATTTTTTTAAAAGTATATTTCAAACTTAACATGTTAGTTCCAACACCTCTCTGCTGATATGTTCCCTTCTGAACTTCCTTTTGTTCTCTTCTGTGTATTTTATCAATGCCCTTTTCTTTCTTTATGTCCTTTTGGGGGAAGATCAATAGTTCGGTCCCATCCCTAAAGTCTCCTTCTTCTTGAGTTGACATTTTTCCAATCTGGCAATAAGCTGGTGCTGGCAAAGATATGGAAGGGAAGCTCATGCTAGGTGTGCATGTGCTCTGCTGGAATATAATCTCAGAGGTTTCTCAGTCAACAACTATTCATTGCTAGGGGCAGCTAGGTGGTGCGGTGGATAGAGTACGTGCTTCATCATCATGAGTTCAAATCTGGCCTCAGACACTTACTAGTTGTATGACTCTGGGCAAATCACTTAACCCTATTTGCCTTGGTTCCTCATCTTTAAAATGAGCTGGAGAAGGAAATGGCAAACCACTCCAGGGACTTTGCCAAGAAAAAGTTGGGGTCACAAAAGGTTGGATGTGACTGAAACAACTAAGCAACCAAGGCATTCATCAAGCAGCTACCACGTTCCAGGCACTGTTCTCAAAGGAACTTCTGAGGTCAGTTACCCCATCCCTTTCACTGAGAGACAAAACAGCTGAAGCCCAGAGAAATGAAGCAAATTGCTCAAGGCCACTTGGAAGCTAAATGCATCTGAAGTCAACCTTCTGACTCACAATCCAGCAGTCTTTTTAATTGTGCTACAGTTCCCAGGATTAGATGAGGACATCATCCAAGTAGACCACTACCTCTTGGTCCAAGTAGATCTCAAAATAATAAATTTGCAAACCCATGAAAGATAATAAGCAAACAAGCAAGCAAATAAATGAAAAATAAACAAATTGAAAGGCATATTTTGTTATTTATAAGGCTATACTATGTCTAGAGGGCCATCTTCCATTTCTTTTCCATTTTTGTATCCAGGATAGACTGACTGTATGTTCCTTAGAGATCTATTTTAGTGAATATTGTCCCTATCATAATTCTGTGTCTAGTGCAATTCTTACAGTCTAGGGCTCAAACGATCTAAAAATAAAAATATAAATAAAAATAATAAAAACTAATCAAAATATACTCAAATATATCCAGGTAAAGGCAGCTCAGGAGGACAAGAGCTATAAGTAAGAATATTTCAAAAATATTCAGCAAGTATATTCTCTACTTTCAGGTCCCCCCATCAAAGCCCTAAAATTCACCTATAAAAGTGAATATAACAATATAAATTGTTCTTATCCAAAAGAGTATCTATAGCTGGGGCCCAGATGAGTTCACTTAAGGGTAAATCCCAAACGCTCCATGACTTCACCAATGCTTTTTAGTTCACAATAGTCTTGGCTGGTGATATGGGAGTGCAGGAGTTTTAAATAGCAGTTCACTAGTGTCTTCAATCATAAAACCAGCTAACTGGTTTAGCAGGTAAGATCAGGTAGCAGAGACAAAAGGCACCAGTCTACTAGTCTCCGGTTAGTCTCTAAACTCTAGTCAGAGTTTAGCTCCACCATTCTTTATTTGTACAAATAGCACTAGGCTGGAAAGATGTACAACCAGATAAGCCCTTTTTTTCAAATCTCTTCCAGACTTGTCCATGTTTGGCTTGGGCATTGAATCCAATCATTTGTGACCAGAACTGTGACAAATCCTGTACAACCTGCTGTAATGTTATGGGATACTGCTAACAGCATAATTAGATAGGTGATACAAAGATAACTTCTCTTGCCTTGACTATCCAAACAAGTACTAACAAGTCCAAACACCCAAGCCAGAGGGGGCTCTCTAACTCAAGTATGGCCAACTCTTTGAAAAACTCATCAGCCAAAGTAGGAAGCCATCAGTGATTGAGCTTGACTCAATCCTTGTGGTTGTCCTGGACCTTGTTCCCTAGAGATTTGCTACAATTATGGCCACTACCAAAGATGAGACACATGATCATCAACAGGATCATCAACAGCCCCATCTTCATGAACCAATTCACTTTTGACTGTTTGATCCAACCCTTGCAAAAACTGAGCCACCAAGGCAGGGGCCTTCTATGCCAAGTCTCAATTTGAAGTCTGGAAAGAACTTATACATTCTATTATAATCCATTGCTCTTTGCTAAGTTTAGCAAAATAATAATAATATGATATCTAAAATTTTTGGAGCAAAAGTAGTATATCAAAAATCTCCTAAGTCTACTAGAGCAAACAATTTTTCACTATTCAATAGGGTGCTATTTTCTGTGAGAAAGGGGTGGCAGGACGGTCCTGCCTAGTGGGATCTTGCAAAGGCTACTTAAGCATAGAATGTAGGGAGCCAAGTTGTAGAGGTTTATAAAAGGTAAGCATTTGCAAAAATGATCTATTTGTACAAAAATATTTATAGCAACTCTTTTTGTAGTGGCAAAGAACTAGAAATTGAACACATTCCCATCTATTAGGGAATGACTGAACAGTTTTTAGTATGTGATTGTGACAGAACACTATTGTGCTACAAGAAATGATGAGTAGGTTCATTTTGAAAAAGCCTGAAAAAGACTTACACAAAGAGATGCAAAATGAAGTGAGCAGAACCAGGAGAACAGTGTACACAGTAATAGTAATATTGTACAGTGATTAACTGTGAATGACTTAGCTATTTCCAGCAATAAAATGATCCAAGACAATGCCAAAGGACTCTTGGTGAAAAATGCTATCCACTTCTAGAGAAAGAATTGATGGAATCAGGATGCAGATTTTTCACTTTATTTTTTCATGTCAACACCATCCCCCATATCTGTTTTCACAACATGACGACTATGGAAATTTTTTTTAAATGAAAGAAAGGAAAAAAGGTAGGAAGAAAGAAGGAAAGAAAAAGAAAGAAAGAAGAAAGGAAGGAAAGAAAGAATGAAGGAAGGCACCAAGGTCTCCCCATATTCCACTCAACTGAATATCTTGTCAAAACTGTCATCATTTATAATGCTTTTCCTGGCACATCTTGTGGCACTTGTTCCAGGCACCAGAATTGCTAGTTACGGCTTGACTTCGATACACAAAGTGTCAGAGAATTCAGAAAGCTTACATTACAGCCTGACTCACAAGATTTTCTTGAGCAACACATCACACAGAGGAACTCAAGAAGCAGGCACCTGGCAAAGTCCCTCAGGTAGCTGGCCCCTAGGGCTACCACATTCTGCCATGGAAAGGTCTCTTGCTCACCATGCAATCAACTCTAAATTCACAATTTAAAACCTAGTGTAGGTTCATCCAACCAAATTTCTGGGTCTTCCTGGTTTTATCTAAAGACTGTAGGCAGTCACATAGTGAGAAGTAGGCAAATGTCCTCCTTACAGCTCAAAGAAGTGACTGCTGCCTTCCTGCCCTGGACTTAAAAATTGCTCTGACTCTCCAATCATGAATAATGGGTGTTTGTTTTGATTTTCATATGAGAAATAAAAATGTCAGTTCCCTCGGTTGACATGAGCTTGTGATTAAGAGCAGTTAAGAGTCTTGGAGGAAGCAAAAATGCTTTGGGGAAGGGAGGGGTCATAGATCAAATTCTGGTAAAGTGTTGCCATTCAGTCACGTTGGATTCTACGTGACCCTAACATTTGGGGTTTTCTTGGCATGGATACTAGAGTTGTTTGCCATTCCATTCTCTAGTCCATTTGACAGAATGAGGAAACTGAGGCAAACAGAGTCAAGACATAACTAGTAAGTGTGTGAGGTAGGATTTGAACTCAAATCAAGTCTTCCTGACTCCAGACCAAGACATTCTATTGTCTGCACCACCCAGCTAGTAACAGAATGTTGTATTAGTGTCAACAAATCCAGAGGGCAACAGAAGAGTCATGAAATGGAGATTGGATCCCAAAGTTAGAAGTACACACAACATAGGGAGCACTAAAGAAGGTAATTAGTGAATGGCAGTTTTCTCAAAATAAGTCTCCAGTAGAAGAGTGTCCTCTTCTCACTCCCCTGAATGTTCACCATTTTGGGTCTGGCAAGAAAACTTCTTGGAGAAGGGAGGGCTTTACCTGTGCCTTGAGGGATAAGTCAAATTTAGAGAAAAGGGGGAGGGGAATTTTCTTCTTTTAAAAACAAGGGTTTCAGGTTTCTGGTTTCTTTTTCAGTGGTGATTGGGGAAAAGTCTAAGAGGGATAAAATAAATGTTTTTCATTGAAAATAAAATAAACATTTTGAAAGGATTCATATCATTTATTTATTTTCTTTATTTCTTACATGCCCTTACATGGCAAATTCTGGAATTTATTTCCTTTCCTACTGAACAGAGGATATGCGTTTATGAACATGAAGGGTCATGTGGACGCCAAAGTCTGGGAACTCCTGTCAGAGAGCATAAAAAATTAAGGAGAAAGAGAAGATAAGGAAGAGTGTTGTTAGCCAACTAAGCAAAGAGAGTTGTACAAAAGGAGCTGAGAACTGGTCTGTCTTATCACAGAATCCTGTTTCTCCCAAGTTCCAAGATGGGCACAATGCACAGTCTTTGGACTAAATAGGGAAGGGATCTGCAGAGAAGGAAACTGGACCTCTGGGAGCCTTGAGAGTTTTCATCCCTTCATCCCTGTACTCTTATCATTTCCTGCCCACCACGCTAGCCTAGCATCTGACATATTCCAAAACTTCCAGGAGCTGAGCAGGAAAAAGAACAATGAAAAAAGAAAATAAACAATACGGTGGAACCTTCTATAGGTTATAATTTGAAGCTAAAGGAAAATTACGTGGGGGAGTGCATTTTAGGGTTAAGGTTAGGGTTAGTGGGGGAGTGATTGCCACTCAAGAAGCAGCAAAGAAGCTGGAGGCAACTTGGTATGATAGAAAGAGCACAGGCCCTAGAATTGGAGGACTTGAGTTCAAATCCCACTGCAGATGTTACTGGCTTCGTGACCCTGGGCAAGTCACTTAACTTTGTTTGCCTGTTTCCTCATCCGTAAAATGAGCTGGAGAAGGAAATGGCAAACACTCCAGTATCTTTGCCCAGAAAACTCCAAATGGGGTCATGAAGAATCAGACAACAAGAAAGCACTTAGCACAGTGTCCGTATGCAGTGCATATTAGCTATTGTTATCAAGCATCTCGTAGTATAATGGGGGAGACTGCATAAATACAGAAGATGCATACAGGAGCGGTGCTGGACCACCTCAGATGAAGACCTTCATGTCCAGTCCCTCTGCATTTTACTGTGTTTAAGAGACTTACCCAAGATCACATCGATGCTAAATAACATAGCTGGGCAGCTCCTCTGATCCCCAATGCAGCACTTAAACTGCATATCCCTTTAGCTTCTCTGTGACTCAGTTTCCTAATTGGTTAAATTGGAGACAATATTTTAAATGCCTGCCTCCTAGGACTGTGTTAGTCCTTCATTACTGAAGAAGACCATGCAATCGGAGAAATAATGACATGACTTGGACTTGACTTTGTTTTGAGTGAGGGAGGGCTGTGCAAGGTCACCAGCCTCACTTCTCCTCCTGAGTCATCTGGGTTCAATGACCAGCTATTCCTCAGGATCACTGGAGATGACCCAGAATGCAAGGGAGACTTTAGCCTCTTTAGGCCAAGATCTATGCAGGAACTCACTTAGGGTAAGGTAATGCCCATTCAGTGAATAGACCTCTTTAAGATGTAACCAGGGGATGGTCCCTTTAGTGAGGCATAGAAAAAAAAACACAGAAAGCTATGGAAATGCTAGTTGAATATAGTAGATACAATGTTTATGGAATATTTACTTTGTATTGTGAACTTACTTGTGTACACATGATTTTTGTCTCCAGTAGAATTTAGGATTTTTAAGGGTAGGTTTTGTTTTTGATTTTCTTTTAAATGTATATGATTAGCAGTCTTGCACCATGAGTTACCAAATTAACGAATGGAATGAGATGATCTGCCCTTTGGTACACCCTAAAACACTAATTAATGATTGTCATTATTATTTTTGGAGGAAGAACACCTGAGTTATCTTGATTTGCATTAAGGAAAAAGTACAGTCAACAGAGGAGAAAATGGAGAGTGTTCATGTTGCCTCTTCCACCCTAGTGAGAAGGAAGGGTAATGTTTTTTGCCTCCTACCTAAACGGGGCTGAGTAGTGATTGAGTAAGAGAGAGTCTATCTCTTGCCAATTGTTTCCTAAAGAGCCTTTTAAAATCTGTCTGAGGGTTTTTATTTTACTTTTATTGTTTGTTTGGTTTTTTATTGGAGCTTATGGTAGAGAGTTCAAGCCTAGACACCTAAGCACTTTTTTCTGAGCTCGGAGTATTTTTCTTCCTCAAGCCCAGACTCTGATCATTTTCCACCAGAGAGAGCACGTCTCCGAGACCAACCAGAGTCCAGTTCCTCCTCCCTACCAAGAACAGTAAAGGACATTGTAATACTTCTACCTTGCCAGGGGCCACGAGAATAGGCTTTGGAGATCATTTCTTAACCTATCTGTGACTCCTAGGAACTTTGACCTTCTAAGAAAACGAAGTAAAAAATGATATGCGTCAGGTCTTCATGTCAAACCCTGGGTAAGACGACCTCTCAGCCAAAGAGAGAGAATTCATTGATAACTGGTTTGCTTTCCTTGATTTTTAATTTTTCTTACTCTTGGACATGGTGTTTTGAAAGTGGTTAGAATACCATTTTAAAAATATGTAATCTAAAAATCTAAAGACTAAAAATCATAGTTACAATCACTGCTGTATTACAGTCTCACCAACGAAATTATGTAACAAAGGAGATGTCCAGAGAAAAGTAAAGGATGAAATGGTGAGAATGTTTGTTTAATGGTCCCATGAAGAAACATGCTGCTCACTTCCTGGCAAAGAGATCGCTGATTCAAGGTGCAAAAGGAGACATACATTTTGGGGCATGGCCAATGTGTGGATTTATTTTGCTTAATTATGCTTTTTTTTTTTTTTTTTGCTATAAGAATGAAGGAGAGATATGGGGTGGGGGGCAGCAGATGGACATAGTACTGTACCCCAAAAGAAGAGTAGTTGAAGTATTTTTCAAAATTCACAGAATAGAGGGAAGTTAAGAGAAAACAGATAAACAAAAAACATGTTGAAATTATTATGTACTTAAAAAAACTATGTATTAGAGATTCACAGTTTCAAATAATCCTTTTTTCCTGGTCTTTGAATGTGAAAATGTTCCTCTTTTTTCAGAACTTAAAGTTTAGAACCAAAAAATTAAAATTAAAATTCAACTGTGGTTGACCTCGAGAGAGTTTTTTTCAGGTGCTTTAGGTAATTAGACATCATTTTAACAAACAACCGAAATGCCCACTATTTTTTTGGAAATCTATGTAACCGGCTCAAAAGAACCTCTTAGCTCCTCCCAATTGCTGTGAGTAACTGAGAAAAGCTAAGATACCCGGGTGATTTGCATAAACTTTCCCAGTGACTGTGAGTGGTTAGAGGAGGGAACCAGGTAGGAAGCAAATTGGGATCAACAGAGAGTCCTGAGGAACCTTTTACTCTATAGATGGATGGTTTGAGGACATCTGGGTAAGAAACAAAAAGAAAAAAAAAGGAGGTAGGGGTTTCCTATGGATAAAGGTAGGCCCTTGGGAGGGTGAATTTATTCTGCCAGGCATGCTTAAGAGCTTAGATTTTGAGAAAGCTCTGGAGGTAACCTAGGAGTTCATGGGGGCTAAGAAGAAGGGGAATCCTTAGCTTTTCTGTGGGGGAGTCTGCTGGCTTTGGGAACTGTCTGATAACTCTAGACAACAGTGCCTAAGGTTTGGGTGTGTCTCCCTTGAATCTGAATTCTCTTTACCAAATTGAATTGTAGAGAAAGTGCGGATTTTGTGTATTTAGGGGAAGGACCAGAAAGAAAGCAGAAGGATGTTTAGTTTAATATTTCATTGTTACTAGTCTAACAAGATTTTAGGACTTCACAAATTTTGTGACTTCTAAATAAAATACTATTCTAACAAAATTTTATGACTTCAACACCTATCTATATGTAAAAGGTATGTTAAAACTTAGCAAGGAAAAAATAACACACCAGCTCACCCATTTTTCCAAATCTTGGTGGGGTGAGAGGGAAGAGATATGAGGAGTGGATCCAGACAAGTGTGACAATTCTAAAAATGGACCTGGGTTCTTGATGCTGAGGGCATCTCTCATCCAAACGTTATAATTATATTTTTAAATATGAGTGCCTGAGTTTATGACTATAAGTCACATTACTCAAATGATTAAAAAAAAAACCTGGAAGCAACAAAGTTTACCAGAAAAAAATGTATCTTGTTCCAGTGTTTTAAGAATCAAACATTTAAAAGGTATTTTAAAAGAACATTCTGATTTCTAAAACTGTACCTGGGAACAAAGGGATAAATTTCCTTGGACTTCGCCCAACTGATTTACCAGAAATTCTAGATTATAGATAAGATAGAACTATGTAATGGAAGAGGGAGGTGGAGAGGAGAGTGAAGAATGAGGGGTGGGGACTTCCTCCTGCTCATGACATTTATACTCCTCTAGGTCACACAGGTCTGGTATTTCTTCACCTTCTGTCTCCTGAAGTAGATGGAGGCATGATTCCAGTCTCTTACTCTAGGCAGTGCAGTTAGTGACAGCTGGAGTACCCAGCCTATACCAAGATTGCCCTTAGATCAACAACATAAGGGGTGTTTGAGGCTGAGTATGAGAATATCTGCCAACAAGGAGAAGAAAAATATCCCTGTCAGTGGTTTGGAATGAGATTTGGTGCACCGAAAGTCTGATCATCATTTGTGTTTGAAGACTATTTCTGCCTTGTAAAGACTCAAGTTTTCTGCCCCTTGACTTCATTTTTCCATAATGGCTCTAACGAAAAAATGCTTGCGCCCAAAACAGTATGTGTGGGCTTTTGGATGTCTCATACTCTTGGCCACAGGTGTTCTTAAACTGTCTAACACCTGGGAATGTGACTTCAGCGACTTGGGTGTGGAGTCCCTGGACATCTGGAAGGAATCTTGCAAGGATAATCTCTATCATTTCCTGAAACTGCCACCCAAGAATTCCATCAATTGCTCTCTGATCACCAGAGGGAATCCTGAGGCTGTGGCCCAGGCAGCCTTGACCAAATTGGAGAGTAAGTTGAAAAGAGAGCCTCTGACTGAGGCTCACTATCTCAACATAACTCGGGACTGTGCTCACTTCAGGGCCAGTCAGAAGTTTATTGAGTTTCCACTGAGCAAGGAGGAAGAGGATTTCCCCATTGCTTATTCAATGGTGATTCATGAGAAGATTGAAAACTTTGAGAGACTTCTGAGGGCTGTGTATGCCCCACAAAACATCTACTGCATCCATGTGGATAAGAAGTCTCCAGAAGCCTTCAAGGAGGCCGTGAGAGCTATTAGTTCATGCTTCCCAAATGTCTTTGTGGCCAAAAATCTGGTCCAAGTGGTGTATGCTTCCTGGTCCAGAGTACAAGCTGATCTGAACTGCATGGAGGAGTTGCTCGAGAGTTCTGTGCCCTGGAAATATCTTTTGAATACCTGTGGTACTGACTTTCCCATAAAAACCAATGCTGAGATAGTGAGGTCTCTGAAGGTCTTGAATGGAAAGAATAGCATGGAATCAGAAGTACCCACCAATTATAAAAAAGGGCGCTGGAAATATCATTATGAGGTTAAGAATGGCATATTTCAGACTAATAAGCTAAAGAAGCCCCCACCCCATGGCTTGCCCATGTTCACAGGGAATGCCTATATTGTGGCTTCCCGAAACTTTATCCAACACCTCTTTACAAACCCAAATGCTCAAAAGTTGATAGAATGGGTGAAAGACACCTATAGCCCTGATGAACATCTCTGGGCTACTCTCCATAGGATGCCCTGGATGCCTGGCTCTGTACCCTACCATGAAAAGTACCATATATCTGACCTGAATGCCATTGCCCGGTTTGTGAAATGGCAAGGATATGATGGTGATATCGGAAAGGGGGCCCCTTATCCCCTCTGCACTGGAATCTACCAGCGGAGCGTTTGTGTGTATGGGGCCGGAGACCTGCACTTTATGCTCCAAAGTCACCATCTGCTGGCCAATAAGTTTGACCCAAAGGTAGATGACAACGCACTCCAGTGCCTAGAAGAATATCTTCGGTACAAAGCCATTTATGGGAGGGAACTCTGAGAGAGAAACTGTGGCCATCTATTGGGTATGAGATGCCTGAGAAACTTTTTCAAGGAACCCAATTAGTGTGACATGGCATTGGAAAAATGTAACCGTAAACTTTTGTGGTACCCCCAAAGATGAGAGATTTCTTCTTTCAGATCAACATTTAGACAATGGTAAGCAGGACTGGTACTAAGAGGTGATTTCTGCCCCATATGATTGCTCATTATGCTATTTCCTTCTTTATCACCAGTGCGGGGGTTAGGGGGAATATGGTAAAACAGAGTAGGGGGTAGGAGCAAAATGCAAGGGAAGAAGACCTCCACATAAATTACTTCCTTGTAACTGTCCTCACCCAACTTGTCCCCAGGGGGATGATAGTCACATGGAAGAGACATTTCTTGGGTTATCTGAATACTCACTTTGGGACAGGGTTGGGTCAGAGAATTTGGATGGAGGTCAGAGTTACTGGTTTTGCCAACTTGGTGTTTTGAAAAGAGCACTAGATTATTGGAATGCAACAGTCCAGGTTTGAATCTTAATAATCCTGTAACCGTGCATAAATGACACCCTCTCTAAGCCCCACATTCTTGAGCTGTCAAATGGGAATTATAATCCTTGCAGCACTACCTGTCACAGTTGTGATGTTGTGAGCCAAGCGTTTTGGAAAGTGTCCAACACAATGTAAATGTCAGTTATTTAGAAAGGTACAATTTAGACTCTTTACAAGGAGAGCCATATAGAAATCGTTCCTTCCCAAACTCCAGGTTAGGAGGCCCTCCAAGAGGGGAAGGGAAAATTAGATCCAAGAACTGGTAGATGGAAAGAACTTTCCCTTGTCTTGTTTCATTGTCATTTTCTTCCAGAGAAAGCATTCTGGAATCAACTACTCTTAAACTATAAATCTGAGAAAAGATAAAAGAAACAAAGATAAGTCTAGTTTGGAGGAATTCCCCTCAAGTTAGACTGAGGTTTTATGGTGCTGAATTTTGTCAGGCTCTTTCCAGTCAGTCCAGCTGTGCAGGCACCTTGAGAGAGGTAAAAAGGAAAAGAAATCTCAACTCTTTGGGAACTGAGGTATAGGCTTGGCACTTTTCTATGTGTTTACATGACCAGATCCACATAAAGAGGAAGAAAGAGAGAGTGTTATAACCTGTCTCCTTGGAGCAGCTCTGTGCTGGATTTCTTAACAAGAACATGAAAGTCTGAGATCCATTGTCTGGTCAGGTCTTTTAAGTTGTAAACTTTATTTTGGTGGGCAGCTGGCATGCTGCTCAATGCCAATTGAATTGCCTTTCTCCTGTGGAGATTGTAGTGTTCATATATTTATTTTTTGAAGTCACCCAGAGAAGTAATTTCTTTTTTCTGAAGCTTCAGATGACTTTAAAGATATATTGAGTTCAAATCCTTACTTACGAACTTAGTAGCTTTCTTATTGGGCAAATCACTTAACATTGTCTCAGTTTTCTTCTCCTGAAATAGATGAGAACAACAGCTCCTACCTCACAGGGTTGTTGTGGGAATCAAATGGGATTGTAAATGTAAATCACTTTATTAATTTTAAAGTACAAAATACTTACTAGCTTGTTGTTACTAGTAATAGCCAGTCCTTTGGAGGATACTATTAATGTTGTAACATGTACAATTTATGCTGTCTTTTGTATATGGATATATGACTTTTCCTAGGGTGTCGATTTTTAAAATTTTTATATTGAATAACTTATTTGCCTTTATTAATACCATAATTATGGAGATATTTTTATTTTCACTTTGAAATGTTTTTCCATTGCTCATCACTCCGAACCCCTTAGCTTTCAGTTTCTCTACTTTCTCATTCATGTATCCCTAACCCTACCCCCTAGTTCCTTTGCCCCTGCCACCTTCTGTCAAGTGGTTAGTTATACAATGAATATTCCCTATTGATTATAACCGTGAAGTGAATCCTTTTGTAATATGTATCATTGCATACACTCCCCTCTTCTCTCCTTCCCCCAACCCAATTTATCTGGTTGTAATATAAGGGGAAAGGGGAGATCTGGCTTTGGAGTCAGGAAGGCCTGATTTGAAGTTCTGTTTTTGACACATACTGACTGTGACCTGGTCAAGTCATATAACTTCTCTGAGTCCCAAGTAGTTCTTTAGACTATAAGTTGCAGAGTCCAAATTAGGGGGAGAGAGTTTCCCTGATAAAACTTCCCTATATGAGTGAAATTAAAGGTCCAATAAAATAAATGAATGAATGAGTGAATAAGAATTTGTAATGGATATTTTAAGCTGGAGCCCACCAGGACAAAGATGATAACTCTCTAGCAGAGTGATCATGGACTTCAACAAGAACATGGACTCCAACATGGCATACTACCAGACCTAAAGTCAAGAGGACCTGAGTGGAACGCCATCTCCGAGGTTCACTAGTCCTATGACCCTGAACAAGAAATTTAACCTCGCTCAGTCTTAGTTTCATCACCTGTAAAATGGGAATGAAAATCACAATACCTACATCACAGGGTGATTGGGAGATTCAAACGAGATTGTGTATGCAAAGTGCTTTGCCCCCTGTAAAGCACTGTGTAAATGTGTTATTATTTTTGTGCAATAATGAGTGTGTGGGCTATGCAGTACATCCTACCAACTGGAAATGGGGTCCATACAGCCCTGGAAGGAATGTTTCAATGATGAAACACTCCCAGCCCCTGAAGCCTTGAGCCATCCACACCTCTGCTTTCAACCAAGGTCCAGGTTTGATGCTGCCTGAGCACAGACTGTACATAGCTGTGAACATTTTGATGTGCAATAAATTAGACTTGCTCAAGTTATTTGCATTTTCGCATTTTTCCATTTAAAAAATAGGAGAAAACATCCAAATGTTACTTGGGGTCACTTTTGTCATGGTTCTCTTCACAAATTTTCAAATGAACCCAAACCAAGAAAATGAAAAATAGAAATTTCCTTTCTTCATACAGATGGCTTCCATATCTGTATATACAGCCCTTATTTCTCTCCTGAAATCCAGTCATTGATTAACTGCCTTCTTGAACATCTCTATTTAGCTCTATAATCTGTATCTCAAATTGAATTGGTCCAAAACCAGAATTCATTATTGTTATTTCCAAACTCTAAGCTAACCCTTTCTCCTCCAAACTTCCCTATTTCTGTTGAGGGCAGTACCATTCACTCCCTCACCCAGGTTTGATTTTTGGCCCTCCCGGACTCTCCATATCCAATCCATTGACAAATGGATTGTCCAGTCTACCTCCACACCCTCCCTTCTGTCTAGTCACATAGCCCCCATCTTCATTCAGACCATCATCACCTCTTACTGGACTCTGTGATAGTCTCCTAATCGTTCTGCCTGCTTCTCTCCCCTGTACAATTTATTCTCCATATAACTGTCAAAATGACTTCCTGGCTATTTTACTCTTCCCAAAAGAATGTCAGTGGCTCTGTATTGCTTCCAAGATAAAATGCAAATTCCTGAGCCTAGCCTTTAAAACCCTCCACAATTTGTCCTAACCTATCTTTCTATACTTAATTCTTATTACTCCTTACACACAGCATTCTGGCTAAACTGAACTAAAAGGTCTATTTTTCACCTTTGTGTGTTTGCCATCCCACATTCAAGGGGCCATCTCCAGTCATCCTGATCTATATCTTGCCAGTGGTCCCAGATGGCCCTGGAGCAGAAAGTAAGGCTGGTGACTTTGTATATAGCCCTTCCTCACTTAAATCCAATTCACTTACAAGCAATGGCATCACCTCCCTGATATCATGGTCCCCTTCCTGAACAAAGGGCAAACAACAATGATCCTGATTCCTGAAATGGACTTCCTTCTCATATCTCAAGAAACCCCATTTTCAGCTCTGGAGCCAGATGACTCACCTCCCCTTCCCTTTACACACACTCACTCACACCCACATCTCCCATTTGCCAGCGCCTGCCTCCTTCTCAAATATATATACGTATGGCATATATAATATGTATATGTTTGTGTGTGCCTTATTTCCTCCAAAATTAGAATGCAAGTGCCTTGAAGACAAAGATTGTCTCATTTTTTATCATTGCATCCCCAGTAGCTAGCACAGTATATTACAAGCATGTTATCAACCAATGAATATTTATTAAGTACCTACTATGTGCCAAGCGATATTAATGTTGGAGTGCTGGCTTTGGTGTCAAGGAATGTGGATGTGAATCTTAATTCTTCCCCTTACTCTCTCCTTAAACTTGGGCAAATTACAGCCTTTCTATACTTCATTTTCATCTTTACAGTAAGGAGTTTGGAAGATCCTTCTTAACTCTTAAGTTTTATCAAATCTAGAGCTTATATGCTGGCATAATTTAACTTAGCATTTATTCACACAATAAGTATTGTTTGGGGTTGTGAGAGTCCTGGTAGTTTACCTAAGTAGTACCTCCTTGGCTCTCAATTCTTCTCCCAAGCTCAATGCCAGGATCTGCTGCTTTAGCAGCATTCCAGAAACAAGATAGTGAAGGTCAGAGTCAACAGATTTGGCCATATTGGGCACCTGGTGACCCGGGCTACATTCAACTTAGGCAGAGTAGACATTGTAGCCTTCAACAACCCCTACATTAACCTCAACAACATGGTTTATATGTCTCAATATGATTCCACCCATATCAAGTTCAAGGGCACTGTCAATGCTAAGAGTGAAAAGTTGGTGATCAATGAGAAAGCCATTGCCATCTTGTAGGAGTGGGATCCCACCAATGTTAAATGGGGAGATGGGGGAGTTCAGCATGTTGTAGAGTCCACTGGTGTCTTTACCACTATGGAAAAGGCTGGGGCTCACTTGCAGAGTGGAATCAAGTGGGTTATTATCTCTGCCCCTTCTGCCAATGTCCCAATGTTCTTTATGGGAGTGAACCATGAGAACCATGATCCTTCCCTTAGGATTGTCAGCTACGGAGTGATGGGAGTGCTGCTACCCAAAACATCATCCCTGATTCTACTGGTGCTGCTAAGACTGTAGGCAAGGGCATACCTGAGTTGAATGCAAAATTCATAGGCATAGCCTTCCATGCTCCTACTCTCAATGTATCTGTTGTGGATCTTACCCACTGCCAGGAGAAACCTGCCAAATATGATGATGTTGAGAATGTGGTGAAGCAAGCATAAAAAGGACTCTTCAAGAGCATCTTAGGCTACACAGAGGACCAGGTTGTATCGTATGACTTTAACAGCAATGCTCACTCTTCTGTCTTTGATGCTGGTACTGGTATTGCTCTCAATAACCATCTTGTCAAGCTCATTTACTGGTATGACAATGCGCTTTATATAGAGACATACACATATACATCCAATATATAACCTGGGTCTTTATGACCTTGGCAAATCACCCAGTCTCTTACAGGATGGGGCCCTTTCAAGAATATCTGGAATAAAGCCAAACACATCAAGGTATCCAGCTTATACATATATCACTTTTATTGGAGGTGGAGGCAGGTAGTAGGGGATCTACCAAATGAGTATTGCCTTGCCAGTTACAGCACATTAAAAATATGCACTTATTAAGCACCTATTCTATGCCAGGCACTGCACAAATCAAAAGAGAAACAGTGAAAAACCTCTGTGTGGGGAGACAACATGAACATGAGATAACGTCCCCAAAGTCTTAGTGCAAGATTGACTTCTGCCTAGCACTACACAACCTGCATAGAGGTATTTAGAAGACATATACCAAAGAACCTGAAGGCCACATTGAGGTAGGAAAGAGGGAAAGTGCTAGCAGGTGAGGGGATCTGGAAAGGCTTAATATAAAGTTAGAGCTTAAAACAGGGGTGCCAAGAGGGTATGGAGAATTCCATTCCAGGTATGGAGAACAGCAAAGGTACAGAGATGGGAGGCAGAAGTGTATTAGAAAGAGCAAGATGGTCAGTTTGGTTGGCCTCTGTGCAAGGAGGGAAGTAGTGGCTGATCAGACAGGAAAAGAAGAATTGGGTGAGGTTATGAAGACCTTTAAATGCCAAATCAAGGAAGTTTCCATTTGCTTCTGTAGGTAATAGGGCATTACTTGGATTTTTGGAGTGACATAAAGATCACCATTTTGATGACTATTTGGAGGACTGCTTGGAGTAGAGAATGATTTGGGGCAGGGAGAGCAATTAAGAGACTATTTTAATAGTCTAGGTGAGAGGTGATGTGGGCATTTAACAAGCTGGCAGTTTACGAGCACAGAAAAGGGATCGATGCCTGATATATGGAAGTAGAAACAAGATAGACAATTGATTGGATATGTCAGGGATGGAGAGTAAGGAGTTGGAGATGACTACATTCTCAAGAATGGTGACATGGATGGATGGGGGTGTCTTTAACAGAAGGAGAGAAATGCAGAGAAGGAGTAGGTTTGGGGGAAAGATGAGTTCTGTTTTGGACATAATAAAACTGCGTAGACTACAAGCCATCTTGTTCAAAATGTCCAATAGGCGGTTTAAGATGTAGAACTGAAGCCCAGAGGAAAGACAAGCTCTGGATATATACATCTGGGAGCCATCTGCACAGAGGTACGGATGAGATTTCCGAGTGAAGAGGGAGTAGAAAGAATAGAAGGGGTCAGAGCCATGGAGAATGACATGAAACCTAAGGAGTGATCAGACACATAGGAAGACAACTAAGAGAGATGGCATCATGATAACCTAGAAAGGAGAGGTAGCCAGGAAGAGACAGGGAACTGGGTCAGATGCCTAGAGGTCAAGAAGAATAAAGACTAAGAAAAGGCCTTTGGGTTTACCCATTAAGAGATTATGGATAATTTTGGAGAGAGCAGTCCCAACCAAGTGATGAGGGTGGAAACCAGATTGTGGAGAGCTTAGGAGAGAAGACCTGGAGGCAGGCAGGTGGCATAGTGGACAGAGCACCAGTCCTGGAGTCAGGAGGACCTGAGTTCAAATTTGGCCTCTGACATTTGATGCTTACTAGCTGTGTGACCCCGGGTAAGTCATTTAACCACCATTTCCTCACCAAAAAAAGAGAAGAGAGGAAAAGAGAGAAGACCTTGACAAATTGTCTTAAATGGCAACATTGATATTTGAAACTGAAGTGTTAGGAGACGCAACTGTGCTCATGGCCACACAAGTAGTTATTCCGGAGAAGAGGTTTGAACTCAAGACTTACTGATCTCAAGTCCAGCACTCACATAATTGACTTTTACGGGGCAGCTAGGTAACAGAGTAGGTAGAATAGTAGGTTTAAGGTCAGCAAGAACTGACGTTGGCCCTTGACCTCTCAGCCACAGTTTCCTCATTTATAAAATGAGAACAGTAGCATTTACCTTGAAGAATCATTGTTGTGAAGGCCAAATGAAATAACGTGTGAAGTGCTTTGCAAACCTTAAAAAATCTTAAACCTTAAAAGATAAATGTTAGCTATTATTATTTTGGAGCCGAATCTTCCATCCTAATATAGATAAGAGATAAATGCTTATTGAATAGAATTATGCAACATTTCCACATCAGAATTACCAAATACCTAGCTGCTCATTTTTTCCATGTGTTTAAGAGATCTTAATATTTATTTAGTCAAAGAACCCCTGGCCTTTTCTTCCTGTACACCCTATCGTTCCTTTACTCCTAGAGTACTCTGGTAAATGAATCAAAGAGGTGACCATATGTATTTTCTCCACATTATCTGCATTTCTCCATTATAGACCATTTCACATTATGTCTACCGTTTCATTAACAATTCCTTTGAATATAATCTTGGGCTATGTATTTTTTCTGATAGCAAAAGCAATCAAAGAAGAAAAGGAAAAATATCTCATACTGGATAGAAATAGGCCAATGTAAAGGTAGGGCTGGAACACAAAGAGCTAGGTTTTAAAAACAAAAGTTCTCCAAGTCCGGTAAGTCTGATTTGACCAATATGCAGGGAGCCACGCAGCCTCTACATTTCACATCAGATCTCAATAATCCTTTCAAAGGCATTTTCATTTCCTGGTGATTCCACCTAGACTTCATTCTCCTTACATTCGAGAAGAGATTAGTTGTCGTAGGAAAAGGGTAAACAGCTGAGATTAGGCTCATTAGGATTATTTGATTGATCTCTCACCTCTTTACTTTTATGTAACTTGACAACATCACAAATTACTCAGCACATGAATAAGTCCATTGAAATGTTTACATAAACCACACCCCTTATAAACTCCTGAGGAGGGCTACCTGCAAAGTGTTGTACAGTCATTTTTTAGTCCTCTTTATGACCCTTTTCTTGGCAAAGATACTGGAGTGATTTGCCATTTTCTTCTCCAGTTCATTTTACAGATGAGGAAACTGAGGCGAACAGGGTTAAATGACTGGCTCAGGGTCACACAGCTAGTAAGTGTCTGAGGCTGGATTTGAATTCATGAAGATGACTTCCTGATTCCAATTCCACTGCTCAACACTGGAATGGGCTGCCTCAAGAGGTAGGGGCTCCCCCTCTTTAGAGGTTTTCTAGTGGAGGCTGAATGACCTCTCGTTGGTCTTGTTGTTATAGTGCGGATTTCTCAAGTGTATAGCTATACAGTGCAACTAGACAGCTGCTAGAGTCTTCTCAGCTTCTCAAATTCTGGGCTTCTTTGATGGTGTGGGAAAAGTTGAACTCTGTACTCGTAATCTCCTGACATATGTTCTTTCCTTCCATTTCTTGGGATATTACATGTTAAATTTAGGTTGCATTCTCTTGGAAACTTTAGGAAACATATACCTCCTAGATGGAGCTAGTTTTCTCAGATGCAGGCACCCTGCTGTGTATAAACACTATATTATTTTGCTGTCAAGCTTTGGAAAACTTTCCATTAAGTAGGGTAAGCAAGCAAGCAGGTCCAAACTATCCAGGGCTAGCCCTATGCTAGGTTGGAATGCAAGTGAAATGGAAGGCAAACAAACCTCTGGACTCAAGGAATTTACGATCTAGCTGGGGAAATCAAGCACAATTAATAGACATATGAAATAATTAGCAAACCTAGAAAAATTACAATTATATGGTAAGTGATATGGTAAGAACAACAGATACCCTGAAAAGGGAACCATAAGTGATTCATCAATCTAGAGACAGATTTCTTGAAGAGGCATGATTTCGACTGAGCATTAAAGGACAGGACATGGCAACATGATGCAAAAGGGAAAGAATAAAGGCTATGAAATCAAAAGATCAGAGTTCAGGGAGTAGAGCCAAGACAGTGGAGTAAAAGCAGGGACTTCTTTGAGCTCCCCCCAACCTCCTCCAAATACCTGTAAAAAAATGACTCTAAACAAATGCTAGAGCAGCAGAATTTACAAAATGACAGAGTGAAACAAATTTCCAATCCAAGACAACCTAGAAGGTCAAGAGGTAAGGTCTGTTTCTCCAGTCTGAGAGAGGAGCACAGTCCAGCATAGGTTGCACTAGCATAGACCCGGCCCTAGCAAACCTGCAGCAGGCCTCAGGTGACTGAGTCACTGGAAGCTGTGGCGGTTTCCAGACTTCTCAACCCCAAGACACCAAAGACCAGAAGGTTGGTGGGAAAGGTCTGTCAGACTTGGGTGAGAGAAGAGAGTGGTCTGGCCCCAGTCCCAGGGTGGTGGCAGCTGCTGTGGCTGCTTCCAGAGCCCTTGGCCCACAGATTGGGGTGGTGGTGGGGGGGGGGTGGTGTATATCAAGTGGCTGATCACAGGGGGATTGCAGGGATCTCTTTGCTGGCTCTGAGGCAGGATTCTCTTGCGTTGCCCATGCCTGGAAGTGGGTTGCAGTCCTGGGTGGCAATCTGGGGGTAAGGTGGAGTGCTGGCATGGCAGAGCTTGTGGCTGTGGTGGAGAGGGAATCCTCCTCACAGTTCCAAGGCAGAAAAAAAGTGCTTGTGATCACTCACAGACCAGAGCACAGACCAGGAGAGGAACAAACACCTCTCCTTTGATCATACCACCTTGGAAGAACTTCAAGTCCCTAGAAGTATCTCTGAAAACAACTACACAAAATCCCTGAAGTCTGGGACAGTACACTGGCCCTCCCCCACTGGAGGCAGAGTCTTACCTTAACAAAGAGTTAAAAAGTCAAGGAATTGGCTGAGAAAATGAACAAACAGTGGGAAAAAATATCAGATTACAGAATCTTACTTTGGTGACAAAGAAGATGAAAAGATACAGCCAGAAGAAGACAAGAAAGTCAAAGCTCCTACTTCCAAAGGCCCCAAGAAAAATATGAATTGGTCTCAGGCCATGGAAGAGCTCAAAAAGGATTTTGAAAATCAAGTAAGAGATGGAGATGAAAAATTGGGAAGAGAAATGAGAGTGATGCAAGAAAATAAGAAAAGATAAAAAAGACACATTGCTATGTGACTTTGGTCGGACCATTAAATCATCCTGAGTCCCAGTTTCTTCAACTGTAAAATGATGTGGGGGTGGATTAGGGTGAATTAACTGATTTTTAAGGACCTTTTAGCACTAAACCTATGGCTCTATGGCTCTATGGATAGGTAGCACAGTAGATAAAGCACTAGAGTAAGAGCCAGGAATACCTGAGTTCAAATCTTGTTTCAGAAACTAGCTCTATCATACCAGGAATCTTTTAACCTCTTCTGCATGAGTTTCTCCACATTATTCTTTTTTAAATTTAATATTTTATGTCTTTCCCAACTGCATGTAAAAACAACTTTTAGCATTCATTTTTAACTGGATATCACAACAGTAAAAATGGAATCATTTGATCTAGGATCAAATGCGTAAGAGGCAGCTAGGCAGCTTAGTGGATGAAGTGCTGGGCCTGGAATCAGGAAATCTTAGTTCAAATCTGGCCTCCAACACTTACTAGTGCTGTGACCCTAAACAAATCACTTAACCCTGTTTGCCTCAGTTTCCTCATGTGCAAAATGAACTGGAGAAGGAAATGGCAAACCACTTACAGTAGCTTTGCCAAGAAAACCCCGAATGGGGTCATGGAGTGTCAGCCACAATAACAAACCTCTAAGAACATGATTGGCTCATTGTTGGCTGTTTGATGTACATCTGGAAGGACATTAAGGTTCGCCTACTCCAACCCCCTCATTGTATGATGAGGACACTTGAAACTCAGACTACGGTCACAAAGGCAATATTTAGCATGGCTTGGGACCAAGGGACTCTGCCTCTGCCTCTGCCTCCAGTGCTCCAAACTGCACTTCCTCATTTTCCAACCCCCTTGTTTTTCAAATGGGAAACTGAGGTCAGGGGTTGTGGGCTGCTCAAGGTTACAGGCTAGCTACAAAGGCTCTAGTTCTGAGCTTCAAAATTTCAGTAGCTGCCTTGGCTTTCATCTCAACTTTGCCACTAACCAGATGACGAACTTGGGGTCATATTGTCCTCATCTCTAATGATGATTGCCGAAGATCTCTTCTGGCTGCCTATGAAAGGTTCTCAGAGGAGGGGTAAGACATTGATGAAATAACTATCACAAATGTGTTCTTTCCGGTCATTCTAGAAGTTTCTATCTGTCAGACATATCAGATTCAGGACTCATAGCAGGATTACAAAATAGCATTATGAAATAACTATCACAAATGTGTTCTTCTTGTTCTTTCCGGTCATTCTAGAAGTTTCTATCTGTCAGACATATCAGATTCAGGACTCATAGCAGGATTACAAAATAGCATTGTTGACAATTCCCACCTCAAGAGCATAACCCAGTAAATCTTATCTAATGAGAGTCAGTCCCAGGTCCCAGGTCCCAGACCCCAGCCCAGTGGGTCTATGCATGAAGATTAAGATATGTTTACTCAGGGCATGGCCATTGGTTTACATTCCTGTTACTGCTGCCAGATTATTAATTTAAATATGATAAGAAAATTAATATAAAATTTCTCTTTTATTGGACCTGTGATCCAATAAATTTTGCTAATTTTTCTCTTGTCTGTTGGCCCTAAGAAAGCAAAATTTTTATAAAGCAGACTTCTTCCCAGATAAGAGCTATTATATGAGGATAGTGTTTCTTTGGGGTCATTTGTTTGATGTTGTATGTTACTGCTTTGAGTACTGAGGCTGTTTGGATCATCCTCATTTCACTGAAAAGGAAAACAAAACTCTAAGGGCTTGACCAGCATCACAATCACATCAAAAGCTTCTGAATGCTGGTCTGGTATCTTGGGAAACAAGAGGCACTCTTAAATTAACTTTTTAAGGAAAAAAAAACTAGTTAGGGAGAATGCCTTGCCTAGAGTCAGGAAGACTTGAGTTCAAATCTAGCCTCACTCTTACTAGCTGTGAGACTCTGAGCAAGTCACTTAACCCTGTTTACCTCCATTTCCTCATCTGTAAAATGAACTGGAGAAGGAAATGGCAAACCACACCAGTACCTTTGCTAAGAAAACCTCAAATGGGCTCATGAAAAGCCAGACAAGACTGCTCTTGCCTGAATCTTCTCCTTCATCGCTTCCTTCAAGTCTTAACTAAAATTCCTCCTTCTGCAAAAAGCCTTTCCTTCCTTCTGAGATTGCCTCCAACTTATCCTGTATCTATCTCACTGCTGGGTAGTTACTTACATCTTGCCTCTCCCGTTAGATTGGGAGCATCTTAAGGGTAGGGACTCCTTTTGCCTTTTTTTGTCTCTCATATGCTTAATTAAGCACAGTCCCCGGCACACAGTAGGAGTTTAATAAATGCTCACTGACCTGATTTGTCCTCCATTCTTTTTCTCACATTACCCAATGGTGGTTGGCATTTTGTGGTAGGAACAACATCTCTTCCATGTACGCTAGGCTAGTTTTACAACTACTAGTTCCCCGCCAAGTGTTGCTGTTCAGTCATTTCCATTGTGTCCAACTCTCCATGACCCCTTTTGGAGTTTTCTTTGTCAGAAATACTGGAGTAATCTGCCCTTTCCTTCTCCAGCCGATTTTACAGATGAGGAAACTGAGGCAAGCAAGATTAAGTGACTTGGCCAGGGTCACACAGCTAGTAAGTGTCTGAGGCCATATTTGAACTCAGGTCCTCCTGACTCAGGACCCAGGGCTCTATCTACCAAGCCACCTCTCCCTGCCAAATAGTCTAGGCTAATTTTTCCCTTAAAGAGTTGATAAAAATGTCCACAACCCTTGATTAGACCAGGGAATAAAGGCTCAAATGGTTGAGTTGGCTTCCTGCTTAGCTACTGGACCTTAGGCTTGATAGTCTCCCATTGAAGCTTACTTAATGGGTCACATCTCTGTATGGAGACCAGAGGAGATGGATTCAACTGAACCAATATTTCATCTTTGCCAAATAGTTTTCTTGTACTATTGTTAAGAAATTTCCTTTTGTAAAAGGCTATAGGGTCTACAAGCGTCTCATTTCATCCCATGATCCCATATAAAGTAAGACAACAGATTTTACAGCCCTAAAATAGGTTCAATAAATTCAAAACATTTAGAAAGGTCATTTGCCTCAGTTCCAACTTCCTTCTTTGCTCCTCCAGGTCCCTTCCTTCTTAGACAGTATTGTGAACATCCATTCCCAGGCCATGGCTAGATGCAAAATGGTGAGACAGTGACAGTAATGGTCTTGGAGTCAGGAGACCTAGGATCCTGTCTCCACTCTGACTCATGCTCATCTGTGTGACCTTGGCCAAGTAACTTGCCCTGTCTAGACCTCAGGTTCTTAATCTGTAAAATGGGGATAATACTCTTTAGACTACTAACTTGGTTGCTATAGGGAAAGTCAGCACTTGATAAATCGAAAAGTGTCATATAAATACAAATTATTAATGGAAAGATAGCAAAAAGAGCTTAGAGTAAAAAGAGTCTTAGAGTAGTTTGAGTCTTGGCTCTGATACTAGCCATGGGTCCCTGGACAAGTCATTTTAGGTCTCAGTTTCCCCTTCAGTAATGTAGCAGTATTAATACTCAAACTCCTTGGATGTCATGAAGAAAACACTTTTTTAACCTTAAGGTGCTATGTAAGTATGAGTTTTTGTTATTCAGACACTGAAATCTGCCAACAGAAATACCTACCAAACAGAATTCAGCTCAAAAGCTCAGCTTTAGTCTCCTCCATCATTAGGGCTACAGGTACAAGGCATTTAGGTTGGCAGGTAAGAATTGAAAAATGTATGTCTATTTTTATCTTTACAGGTGGCATGAGTGGGGTTGAGTAAGTGCTGACTTTGGAATCAGAGACTAACTCTATAACTGGAGATCAATCCATTCACCTCTCAGGTCTTGAGTTTCTTTATCTGTACAATGATGGGTTTGGACTAGAAAATCTCAAAGGACCTTTCTAGCTCTCTGTCTTTTCTATACTGGCATGTAACTATCTGGAAATGAACCTCTGGAAGGCTCTGGCACCAAGTCAAAAGAGGCAGATTTTTTCTCTTTCTTTGCCTGTTTTGGTGTTAAGATAACATTTGTCCAGTTGTCTAGACTGAAAAGAGACTATTACTAGGTGTTTCAGATGTAATTCTGAATTTATTTCTTTATTTTCTCAGTAGAAGAAATGTGCAGTAGTAAAAAGAACAATGGACTTTGGTGTTAGGGAGTCTGGGCCTGATCTCTCAGGCCCACAGGCCTTATCTGACCAGCAGGGCCTGCAGGCCTTGGTGGAGTAAGCTATAAGCAATGACCAAGACAGGAAACAAGATAGTGAAGAACTCCATTTATTGAAGCAGTGAGCGGTGCTTTTATCTCTTTCCTGACACCAGAGCCCTAAGTGGACCTATCAGCAAATAGTTTGCCCTAATAAGGAAATACTATACCTATGACCAGGACTGCCCAGGACTGACACGTAACCCCTAGAAAGAAAAACATCTTGGCCTTCTTTGTTCTCCAAAAGCCCAGGAAAATAGCCTTGAGCAAAACAGGGGCGGAACCCTTCCTCCCAGGGCCATCTTGTTCATGCCTTACCAGTCTCCCCTCAGTTTACCTGAGTCGTGACCCGTGAATGCCATCCAAGAGGCTGGGAGTTGGCAATTCCCTTACATTTTGGGAGTCTGAAAAGTTTGAGCTCTGGCCCTGCCAAGATCTATGACTCTGGATAAAGGGATTTACCTCTCTACTTCATGTGTAAAATGCACTGGAAGTATCTAACTGGTTCAGTGGATAGAGTGTTGGATTGGAGTCAGGATGTCTCCACTTCAAATGCTGATTACTAGCTATCTGACCATGGTGAAATCTCTCAATTTCTGTGCCTCAATTTCCTCATCTGTAAAATGGGGATAATAATGGGGGTTGTTGTGAGAACTAAATGAGATAACATATATAAAGTGCTATACATGCTAGAGAGGCATTACTATTACTATTGTTGTTTAGATCAAATCCTGCTTTGGAGGGTTGCCATGAGGTTCAGATGAGCGCATGTATGTACTTTGTATCCATAAAGCTTTGTCCCAAAACACAAATTTTTCTTTTTAAGCATTACTTGTTTCTTCATTTCCATAAATTCAACATTAATTTTATTTTATTTTAAAATATTTTTAATTCATTAAATATTTCCCAATTACATGTAAAAAATTTTAGCAATAATTTTTTTAAAATTTGAGTTCCAGATTCTCTCCCTCCCTCCTGTCCTTCCCCCGTTCTTAAGAAGGCAAGCATACAAAAAGTCTAGAGCAGCAGAAGCCAGAGAACACAGAATGAAAGAGATTCTCAGCCAAAGGTGACCCAGCAGGTCAATGGGAAAGGTTTATCTCATGGGATGCTGAGCAAAGTGGAGCACAGCCCTGGCCATGTGGCACTGGGAAGAACAGGCCCTGAACAGAACTCCAGGCAGAGTTCCTAGCAGGAAAGGTCCCTGATACCTCAACCCACAAGCGACAAAGAAAGCTCCAAAGGTCAGTGGGGGAGGGCTTTCCCAGCCAGGTGAGAGGGAACAGGGGTTTCTCCAGCAATAACCCCAGGTGACAGCAGAGGCTCTGGTGGTAGATTGTAGGTAGCTACAGAGGCCAGGAAGCAACCTGGATCCATTGTTCAGGCAGCTCAGCTTAAAGCCTCTGGCAGTAGGGAGCAACTGAACTAAACCCCAGCCCTGAGTGATGGCCCTGCCCCCACCCAAAGCCCAGGGGAACCAAGCAGCTGAGTCTAATCTTTTGATAAAGTATTCAAAAGTCAAGTAACTGGCTGGGAAAATGCCCAAAAAAGGGAAAAAAAATAAGACCATAGAAAGTTACTTTCTTGGTGAACAGGTGTCTCCTGCCATCCTTTCAGATGAGGAAAAACAAGGCATACTGTCACAGGAAGTCAAGGCCCCTGCCTCCATGGCCTCTTAAGGGTACTTAAACTGTCCTAAGGCAATAGAAGAGCTTGAAAAATGAGTTAGCAGCTCGCTAAAGAAGAACCAAAAAAATGTTGAGGAAAATGACACTTTTAAAAAGAGGCTAACTCAACTGCAAAAAGAGGTCCAAAAAGCCAATGAGGAGAAGGAGGCTTTGAAAAGCAGAATTAGCCAAATGGAGGAGACGGTTCAAAAGCTCACTGAACAAAATAGTGTTCTGAAAGAGAGAATTGAGTTCAAGGAAATGAATGACTATGAGATAAACCAAGCAGTTAGAAAACAAAACCAAAAGTCTGAAAAAATAGAAGATAATGTGAAACATCTCATTGGAAAAACAATTGACCTGGAAAACAGATCCAGGAGAGACAATTTAAAAATTACGGGACTATCTGAAAGCCATGATCAAAAAAAGATCCTAGACATTATCTTCTATGAAATTTTCAAGGAAAACTGTCCTGATATTCTATAACCAGAGTGCAAAATAAATATTGAAAGAATCCACCTATCACCTCCTGAAAGAGACCCAAAAAAAGAAACTCCTAGGAATATTGTGGCCAAATTTCAGAGTTCCAAGATCAAGGAGAAAATACTGCAAACAGCTAGAAAGAAACAATTCGAGTATTGTGGAAATACAATCAGGATAACACAGGATCTGGCAACTTCAACATTAAGGGATCAAAGGGCTTGGAATAGAATATTCCAGAAGTAAAAGGAACTGGGATTAAAACCAAGAATCATCTACCCAGCAAAACCGAATATAATACTTCAGAGGAATAAATGGTCATTCAGCGATATAAAGGACTTTCAAGCATTCATATTGAAAAGACCAGAACTGGATAGAAAATTTGACTTTCAAACACAAGAATCAAGAGAAGCTTGAAAAGGTAAACAGGAAAGAGAAATGATAAAAGACTTTCTAAAGCTGAACTGTTTACATTCCTACAGGGAAAGAAAATATTTGTAACTCTTGAGACTTTTCTCAGTATTTGGGTAGGTGGAGGGATTGTACATACACACACACACAGACACACACACACACACACACATAGACAGAGAGTATAGGTTGTGTTGAATCAGAAGAGATGATATCCACAAAAAAAGATATAAAATAAAAATTATGGATGGAGGGAGGAAAATACTGGGAGGAGAAAGGGAGAAATGGAAAGGGGCAGGCCATAAATCATTAAAGAGATAAAGAAAAATCTTGTTCAATGGAGGAGAAAAGGTAGAAGGGGATAGGGGGAAAGTGAAGCTATCTTTCTTCATATGGCTTAGGAGGGAATAACATGCTCGCTAAATTTGGTATGAAAATCTATCTCATACCACAGGAAAGTAGGGGAAGAGGTAACAAGTGAGGTGAGGGGAATGATAGAAAGGAGGGCAAATGGGAGAAGGAAGTAACTAGAAATAAACACATTTGGAAAGGGACAAGGTCAAATGAGGGAATAAAAAAATAAGGAGGGATAGAGTAGGATAGAGGGCAATATAGTTAGTATTACACAACATAATTATTATGGAAGTCTTTTGCAAAACAACACATATGTAGCCTTTACTGAATTGCTTGCCTTCTCAGTGGGGAGGGTAGGGACGGAGGGAGGGAAAGAAGGTGGAATTCAAAGTACTAGAAACAAATGTTGAGAATTATAATTGCATATAACTGGGAAATAAGAAACACAGGTAATGGGGTATAGAAATTTATCTTGCCCTACAAGAAAAGAGAGAATATGAGGATAAGGGAAGGGGGGGGGTGTGATAGAAGGGAGGGCTCATTGAGGGAAGGGGTAATCAGAATGCAAGGTATTAGGGGGTTGGGAGAGGGGAGAGATGGGGAGAAAAATTGGACATGTTACATAGTGATGTAAAAGCAATTAGTATGGGAGGAGCCAAGATGGTGGAGTAGAAAGTCTCACCGTACGCTACCTCTGAATCCACAGCCCATAAATTTCCTGTAAAAAGAACTCCCCACAAATTCTGGAGCAGAGCAAGTCGCGCACCAACGCAGTGGAGGAGATATCCATTCCAGAGAGCCCTGAAAAACTGACCCCAAAGGTCCATCGCGCACTGGACAGCAGAGCCCACCCCTGCCCAGCCCTGCCCGCGTGGCCCCAGAGGAGCAGATCCGAGCAGGCTTCAGGGACAGAACCTCCGGCAGCCGCGAAGGTCCCTCTGCCCACAGGTGCTACAGGGCAGTGAGAGAGACTTCTGGGCTGGCCAAGAGGGGAGCGGGGTGTCTCTGTGACTTGGGCCCCCTGGGGAGGCAGTGGCGGAGGTGGTGGCAGAGGCAGCAGTGGACCAGGATTCCCGAACCAGAAAGGAGCTCAGGGCCATTACTGAAGGTCTCTGCATAAACCCCCTGAGGGAACTGAGCCTGGGAGGCAGCCCTGCCCCAACTCAAGCACCAGAACTTAAGCTCACACTGAATAGCAGCCGCGCCCTCCGCGGATAGCCCTGAGACTGGGAAGCAGCATTTGAATCTCAGATCCCAAGCACTAGCTGGGCAGATCTAGGCAGGGGTGGAGAGGAATCTCAGAAGTCAAGTAACTGGCTGGGAAAATGCCCAGAAAAGGGAAGAAAAATAAGACCATAGAAAGCTACTTTCTTGGGGAAGAGATGTTATTCCTCCTTTCATTTCTGATGAGGAAGTAGAATGCTTGCCATCAGGGAAAGACGTGGAGGTTGGGGCCTCTCCATCCCAGACATCCGAGGTGGATGTCTGGTGGGCTCAGGCCATGGAAGAGCTCAAAAAGGATTTTGAAAATCAAGTTAGACAGGTGGAGGAAAAACTGGGAAGAGAAATGAGAGAGATGCAAGAAAAGCATGAAAAATGGGTCAATACCTTGCTAAAGGAGACCCCCCTAAAAAATGCTGAAGAAAATTACACCTTGAAAAATAGGCTCACTCAATTGGCAAAGGAGGTTCAAAAAGCCAATGAGGAGAAGAATGCTTTCAAAAGCAGAATTAGCCAAATGGAAAAAGAGGTTCAAAAGCTCACTGAAGAAAATAGTTCTCTCAAAATTAGAATGGAACAGATGGAGGCTAATGACTTTCTGAGAAATCAAGAAATCTCCAAACAAAACCAAAAGAATGAACAAATGGAAGAGAATGTGAAATATCTCATGTGAAAAACAACTAACCTGGAAAATAGATCCAGGAGAGGCAATTTAAAAATTATGGGACTACCTGAAAGCCATGATCAAAAAAAGAGCCTAGACATCATCTTTCATGAAATTATCAAGGAAAACTGCCCTGATATTCTACAACCAGAGGGCAAAATAAGTATTGAAGAAATCCACCCATCACCGCCTGAAAGAGATCCAAAAAGAGAAACTCCTAGGAACATTGTGGCCAAATTCCAGAACTCCCAGGTCAAGGAGAAAATATAGTAAGCAGCTAGAAAGAAACAATTCTAGGATTGTGGAAATGCAATCAGGATAACACAAGATCTAGCAGCTTCTACATTAAGGGATCAAAGGGCGTGGAATAGGATATTCCAGAAGTCAAAGGAACTAGGACTCAAACCAAGAATCACCTACCCAGAAAAACTGAGTATAATACTTCAGGGGAAAATATGGTCTTTCAATGAAACAGAGGACTTTCAAGCATTCTTGATGAAAAGACCAGAGCTGAAAAGAAAATTTGACTTTCAAACACAAGAATGAGAAGAAGCATGAAAAAGTAAACAGTAAAGAGATGTCATAAGGGACTTACCAAAGGTGAACTGTTTACATTCCTACATGGAAAGACAATATTTGTAACTGTAAAACTTTTCAGTATCTGGGTAGTTGGTAGGACCACACACACACACACACATACATACACACACACATGTATACACATGCATGCACACACACATACACACATGCACGCACACACAGAGACAGAGAGCACAGAGTGAATTGAATAGGATGGGACCATATCTTAAAAGAAATTAAGGTAAACGGTGAGAGAGAAATGTAGTGGGAGGAGAGAGGGTGAAATGGAATAGGGTAAATTATATCTCATTCAAGAGGCAAGCAGGAGACTTTTTAGTGGAGGGAAAAAGAGGAGAGCTGAGAAAAAAAAAAAAAAACAAGAAGTTTACCCTCATCACATTCAACTAAAGGAAGGAATAAAATGCACACTCATTTTGGTATGAAAACCTATCTTACAATGCAAGGAAGTGGGGGAAAAGGAGATAAGCAAGGGGGGGGGGTGATGGTAGGGAGGGCAATGGGAGGAGAGATCAATTTGAAGTCAACACTCGGGGAGGGACAGGATTAAAAGACAGAATAGAAACAATGGGGGGCAGAACAGGATGGAGGGAAATACAGTTAGTCTTACACATCACGACTATTATCGAAGTCATTTGCAAAACTACACAGATATGGTCTATACTGAATTGCCTGCCTTCCCAAAGGGAATGGGTGGGGAGGGAGGGATGGGGAGAATTTGGAACTCAAAGTTTTAGGAACAACTATTTAGTATTGTTGTTGCTACTAGGAAATAAGACATACAGTTAATGGGGAATAGAAAATCATCAGGCCCTACAGGACAAAAGAGAAGATGGGGACAAGGGAAGGGAGGGATGATAGAAGAAAGGGCAGATTGGTGATAGGGAAAATTAGAATGCTTGGTGTATTGGGGTGGGGGGAGGGGATAAAAGGGGAGAAAATTTGGAACCCAAAATTTTTTGAAAATGAATGTAAAAAGCTAAATAAATAAATTTATATTAAAAAAAGCAATTCGTATTAAAGCAACTGACTGAATTAAGGCGACTAAATCAGAGACATCTTTAGTTTGGGGAAATGAATTTTAGTCTAAGAGGCCGGTAGTCCTCTAAGTCCTAGAGGCCAGTAACTTTGGGTAAAATTTGGCATTGATGGAAAAGTTAAGGTTTTAATGGTAAATTTGATTTTATGATTGCTATTTAAGCATGAACTAGAACAGGTATAGAAAGGCATGCAAGGCTCTTAAGACTTGCCTCAAAAGATGTTCCCTAGCCAATGTGAAATTATAGTCATATCTGAAACCTGATTATTGGAATTTGTTATTTTAAGATGCTATGGGACTCTTAAGTGACTGTTCTTCTGAGTCTAACTCCAGGCATGGATAGCAACAAAGGTAGTCTGAACATCCATGCTGCCAGTAAGTCTGTGAGATGCTGGTATGAACTGAAAAAGGTGATCTCATGGGAAGGGTGGGAGAGCAACTGTTCAGCCTGGGCTGAGGTAGGATTCTCCTGACTTAGTTTCTCCACTGACACCTGGCAGACTCTAAGCCTCACTGAATGCAAGTTGACAATCTACGCAGCCTGGAACTGACATGAAGCTGGGGAGATATTGTTTCTCTGAAATGTCCCTACTCTTGGTGGCAATTTCCTATAGTCAAAAAGTTTGTAAGCTTAATATCAGATCTATTAAATTATAGATTGTTGCTAGGGGAACATCCAAGGTCAAGTCTAAAATTAAGCTATTAGGCTTAGGACTTTAGACCAACAACAAGTTAGGGTCCTTTAATTCTTAGTAATACTGTGGAGACAATTAGGTCAAGGGCTTATGAAGTTAGCAACATAAATATTATTTGTGTCTCAGCTGGTGAATGTTAAAAAAAATTTTTTAAAAAAAGGAAAAGAAGAAGGCAAGCATACATGTTAAATCCTATGAAACATTTCCATATTAGGCATGTTTCAAAAGAAAACACAAAATAAGTTTTTAAAAAAATATGCTTCAATCTGCATTCAGAGTTCATCAGTTTTCTCTGCGGAGGTGGGTAACATTTTTCATCAAGAGTCCTTTGAAATTCAACCCTGACTTTAACTGGAAGCTTTTGGTGGGGCAGGTCATTGGGGAGTGTCTCAAACCACAGGCTTCCCTATCCTTTCTGTTTAAAACAAGTGGGTCTGGTAGTCCCAGAAATTTTCGGGGTAACACCTGTGTGAAGACGAGGAAGCCAATACTTTCAATCTAGTTTCAACCATGTAATGCAGCTAATTATAAATGATGCCAGGAAATGTCGGAATATGACAGCCACCTCTCACCCTACCATCCTCCCACCCAACACCTCCACCCAGTCAAAAGAAGAAAAAAGACTTGGGTTTGGCAGGTACAGGAATGCAGTGAACCTATTAGGCATTCACTCTTGACTTACTGCACAAAGCACATTGGAGTTCAGTAAACGCCGATCAAACATCAAATCTTCAATCAAGGAAAATGGTCTTGGTTGACTAAAAATGACTTGGGACATCGAGAACTATTGCTCATTGTGGTGTTTAAACTCTGTTCAGTGGGGAGGGACTTTTGCCTCCAACACTGGGGGTGAAGTGGGGTGAAGGAAGGAGAAGTAGGAATTCTCATATTTAACTATGTGCTTTCCATGGAAAGAGAGTATTCAATATAATCGGTAAGACAATATACTAGAGACCTACAACTCAATCAGGGAAGAGTACTCCTTATACAGATAGAAACCCTTTAATGATTTAGGCGTCAGTGAGTCAGCAAGCATCTATCAAGTGCTTCAATAAATTAAGTGCTAAGCATTTAATATATCCTAAGCACTGGGGATACAAAGAAATGACAACACATTCCCTGTTCTCAAGAATACACTAGAATGAGAGACAACATGTAAATCACTGGCTCTATACAAGATATATACGGAGTAGATGGGAGGCAACCTGGGAGAGGAAGGCTCCAGCAGGCAGGGATAGGACAAATCTATCTGCACAAGATGGGACTTGAGCTGACAAAAAGGAAATCAGAAAAATCAAGTGGTGTCAGTGAAG
This sequence comes from Bettongia penicillata ogilbyi, assembly GCA_023548195.1. NCBI lineage: Eukaryota > Metazoa > Chordata > Mammalia > Diprotodontia > Potoroidae > Bettongia > Bettongia penicillata. The sequence goes on along the minus strand of JAJHZJ010000009.1, from coordinate 20,505,261 downwards.
AGGAAAGGAGGTCAGCCAATGCAAAGTCATGGAGATGGAAGATGGAGTTGAATTGCAAGTAGGCTAGTAGAACTGGATCAAAGATCTTGTGAAAGACAGTCAAGTACAGGGAGGGCTCAGTTACAAAGAACTTTGGGGACAGGTAGGTAGCACCATAGTACATAGAGCACAGGGCTTGGAGTCAGGAAGATTCATCTTCCTGAATTCAATCTGACCTCAGACACTTATTAGCTGTGTGAACTTGGGCAAGTCACTTAACCCTGTTTGCCTCAGTTTCCTCATCTGTAAAATGAACTGGAGAAGGAAATGGCAAATTGCTCCAGTATTTTACAAGGAAAACCCCAAATGGGACCACAAAGAGTCAGACATGACCGAAATGAAAAAAAACATGGTCTTGAATGAATTTTAATTTAAAAACATACAAGGCATTGCATGTTCTAGAGTGCTGACATCTTGTCATCAAGTCTAATACTAGAGTAGGGGTAGGAAGGTGGGGGAGGGGAGGCTGATGGCTATCTTCAGATAAAAACTCAACTTTGGAAGAGAGAAGTTTTCCAGGTTTCCAGTATGCAAAGCTGATGCCATATTACAATTGTAGCCTGCCTAGTCTGCCTGGGAAAGGAGAGATAAGACATTTCACCATATTCCCTCCACTGGCCAGTCACTTCCCTGGATCTTCCTGTGAAAGTACCTCCCCTCCTTCTCTGACCCCCTTTTCCCCAATACACTGCAGCCTTAACCCCTGGAAGGTCTCTACCCTGAAGCTGAACTCCTACAGATGATGCTGATAACCTTCCAGAAAAACCTATTCCTTAAAGATGAGCAAACTCCATCTCCAGATTCTGACAGTCATTACTCTAACCCTCTCCTCTGTGTCCACTGCCCTCCCTTCTTCATATTCACTTCAATGAAACCTTTCCGCCAAGTTCCAATGCTACCTACTCCTTCCACTGAGCTCTCTGGGATGTTTGCTCCAGTCCCCACTCCTTCCAGCTTGGTCTCCCTGAGACCTGACTCTCTCCTGATGACATGGTTTCCCTGATTATCCTTTCCCAGACTGTTTGAATTTTCACTCATTCTCTGACTTCCTGGTCAAAATAGGGGAGTTGGAATACCCTTGTTTCCCATCTGCTACTTCCAGATTGCCCTTCTACCCCACCATCATTCAATAACATCTCCTCCTTTGAGGTTTACTCAACTTATAGTTGCCACCCAATCCGAATTCTGGCAGCTGTTTTCTGTCAACTTCCAGGTCACTCTCCTCTTTCCTGGTTCTCCTTCTACCCATCTGATCACTCTTCATTCTCCTTTGCTAGACCTTCACCAAGTCACATCTACAAATTATGAATGTCCCACAGCGCTCTGTCCTGGGCCCTCTTCCTATACCTTGATATTTCCATTGATGATCTCATCAGCTCAAAGCTCCTGGTTTTTAGATCTATTGATCCAGCCCTAACCTCTCTCCTGACCTCCAGTATCCCATCTCCAACTGTCTGTTGGCATCTCAGAGTAAATATCCTTTATAGAGCTTAAAACTGAAACTAAACTTGTAATCCACTTTCCCTCACCAAGTCCTCCTTTCTTCCTAACTTTCCTTTCACTTTCAAAGGTACCACAATCTTCTGAAGTCATCCAAGCTCTCAACCTAGGTGTCACCTTCTTTTTCTCATGCACTATTACTCTCTATGTCTAAATGGGGATACAAATCCTTCCAGTTTCACCTTTTTTTTTACATTTCTAGTATACTTGCCCCTTCTCTCATCTGACACAGACACCACCTTCGGCTCCTCATCACCTCACACCTGGGTTACTGCAATAGTTTTCTGGTTGGTCTCTCTGCCACAAACTTCTCCCCACTCCAGTCTATCCTCCATTTAGCTGTCAAACTGATCTTCTTAAAGTAACAGGTCTGACCATGTCAGCTCCCCTATCCAGTGACTCCCTGTCCCCATCAGGATCAAATATCCACTCCTCATTTCTGCCTCATGGCTTCTCTGGCTTCCTTCCAGTACCAGATAAAATCTCACTTTCTACAGAAAACCTCCCAACCCCTTTTAATCTTAGGGCTTTCCCACTGGTGATAATCTTCAAGTTATCATTCATATATTATGTTTGCATATAATTATTTTCATGTTATCTCCCCCATTAGACTGTGAGTTCTTGAGAGCAGGGACTAGATTTTTTTTTTCTTTTATATCCTCAACACTATGTACCTGGCACATAGTCTGTGCCTAGTGAATCCTAGTTGACTTGATTTAAAGGGAGCACATATTGAGGGGATGCATTAAGTCTTTTGTACATTAGTCAGTTTTGAAAAGGGTGACCAGTGAATTTAGCAGGAGAAATTGTTCTTAAAAAGTGTCCAAAGTTTTAATGACTTGAAGGATTCCTTGCTCGTCCCCACCTTTCAGTTAGGAGCCCAATTCTGTTAATCCTCCTCCTGTATTCTCTTGTACTGATCCCTTTCCATTCCCACAATCACCATCTTTCCTACTTCTTACTCGGACTGTTATTGTAATAGCTCCCTAACTAGTCTCTCCAAACCTCAAAATTATTTTATATCCTGAAGAGATTAATTTTCCTGATGCACAATACAATAGAAAGACTTTTAGATTTAGAGTCAGAAAGACCTGAGTTTGAATGCTGCTTCAGACACTTCCTGACTGTGTGACCCTGGGCGAGTAAGTCATTTAACTGCTCTCAGTCTCAGTTTCCTTGTATGTAAAATGGAAGTAATAATAGCATCTACTTCACAAAGTTGTTGTAAGATCAAAGGAGATAATACAAGTAAAGAACTTTACAGACTTTAAAGCATTATGAAATGCTAGGTGTTATTATTACAAAGGCTTCCTATTGCCAGCTTGAGGTAAACATAGTACTATTTCTTTTTCTTTTCTTTTTTTTTTTAGGCAATCAGGGTTAAGTGACTTGCCCACCCTCACATAACTAATAAGTGTCTGAGGATGAATTTGAACGCAGAGGTCTCCTGACTCCAGGGTTGGTGCTTTTTCCACTTCACCACCTAGCACAGTGCTGTGAAAAAAGGACATTTGATTCAGAGCCAGAGGACCTGGGTTGAATCCCAGATCTGCTACTATCTGGCCTTGGGAAGTCACTTAACCTGTCTTCAATATCATCTTCTGTAAAATAACACAGCTCTATTAGATCGACCCATTTAGGTCTCAATCATACAGCTCTTGTTGAAAGTCTACAAATTAGCTCATCATTGGAGGCCCTTCATGTTCCATCCCCTTTCCTCTTTTATCATCCATTATTCCCCCTTATTTACCTCAAGTTCTAGTCAAATTTTACTACTTTTTCTTCAAGCACATCCCATACTTCCCAACTGCTATATCCTTAGTCATGCTTTTTTCTCTTCCTGAAATATTCTGTTGTTATTTGTCCTTGGTTTCTGAAGAGCACCCATGAATCATAGGTGATGTCTTGACTAATGAGTGAATGGGATATAAGTGAGGCAGAGTTGCACAAACTCCTCAGCCTTATTCTCTCTTCCAGAGTCATTCAAGTCCAGTGGCAAGATAGAAGTCAAGAAGACTGGTGATGGCCCAGGATACAGTGGGTGACCATGGCATCTTCAATACCTGATCAAGCTGTAAGCCCTCACAGCACCTCCTTCAGTCATCTTCATGGCCATTAGAACAAATTGATCTCATCCCTCCATTCTGCAGGAGGAAGTCTTTGCATTTTTGGGGTGGTCTTTAAGCCTGTTGGTTACCCTCAGCTTGGTTGAATCATCTACTGAGACAGTTTACTAGGGTCTGGCCATTGTGCATGCTTCTTGGAGCCACAGGTGGGAGTTGGTTGAAAGGTGAACACCAAAGGTGGATGAGTAGGCCTGCAAAGGGCTTAGCAAGCCCTCATACTAGAGGTACTAGTCTTCCTGGAACACCACCCACACTGAGATATGCAGGAAAGAACAAGTACACAAAACATGCCCAAATAACAATGTATTTTTATGAACACCCCACAGAGCTTGTTCAACAGCGTGCATATCTGAAGCAGACAGTACTAGTGCCCAATGGACCAAGCCTAAAATAAGGAACAATACAAAATAGATTGCATCTGAGAAATGGCAAAGCTCTTTTGCCAACTCCAAGCTTCCCATAAAAGCAAAGCCCCATCTTTTCAATACTAACATTTTAGAGGTATTGTTATCTCTTATCAATATCAGAATGCAATGGAGAGGGGTGGGGTTGTGAGTAAGTTGTAAAACAGAACTAAAACATAATTCCAAAGGTATAAAGGGAGTCCTAGAGAACAGTTTGACAGGAAGGGAAGATGAGCCGGTCAGAGGTGAGAACTTGAGGTGACAAGTGATAAGTGCTCCACTGGTATCCCCACAGTGTCCAGTGAGAGCCAGGAAGGTCTTTAGGCCATTTGGTGAACTTTGGGGAGAATTTGGACAAGTTTCCTAGGATGTAATTTTTCTGATCAGTATCATTGGAGGGAACTCCCAAATTGAAAAAAGTTTGAGTAGGGATCCTCATCCTCTGTCTCTGCTTTTCTAAATCTCACTCATTATTCATGGCTTAGTTTACAAGCTACTTTATTCACAAAGTGTTCCTGCTTTTGCCTGCCTGCCAGTCCTGACTTGACTGCCCTTTGAGGGGAGCGACTTTCTGTGAATTTTCATCCCCAGGGTCTAGCATGGTAGCTTGTACACAGTAGACACTTGATAAATGTTTGTCTAATATAGTTATCACCCCAACCCTTCTAACCAGAAATGAAGTCTCCTTGTCCTTATCCTCCATAGTATTTTTATGGCATTTGCTGTATTTTGCACTATATCCTACTTCTTCGTGTACTTGTCTCTTCCACCCCCATCCCTACCCCAGCCAAACTCTTTGAGGATGGTGGAGGACCTCATTTAAAAGATCACTTCCAAAGCATCCTGCCCCTGTTGCAGACTCAGAAAACCATGCCTAGCAATAAGGAATAAAAAATAAAGAGAAAACAAAAGCAGGTAAGCAAAACTACCCAACACATCCATCAAATATGACAGTGCAGGGAGTGTTCCATACCAGTCTCAATTCCACAAACAAATAAAAAATAAATATAAATTCTCATATCTTTTCTTGGAGGCTAAGTTTGGTCAGCATAATTAATTCCACAGCATTCAGTTTTGATTTGGTTTTGTTCTTACCATATCACTGAAGTCATTGCAGGTATTGATTTTCTGGGACCTGCTGATTTCCTGAGGGATGAAAGGAAGGGAGGGAAAAAGGAAGGAAGGAAGGAAGGAAGGAAGGAAGGAAGGAAGGAAGGAAGGAAGGAAGGAAGGAAGGAAGGAAGGAAGGAAGGAAGGAAGAAGAAAAATTAGAAAGGAGGGGAAGGAGGGAGGGAGAGAAGGAAAAAAGAAGGGAGAAAAGGAAAAAAGGAAGGGAGGTAGGGAGGGAAGGAGGAAAGGAGGAAAGAAAGAAGGAAGGGAAGAAGAAAGGAAAGGAGGGAAGGAATGAGGGAGAGGAGGGAGAGAAGAAAGGAAGGGAGGAAGAAAGAAGCAAAAGTAAGTAAGTATTAAGCAGAGGAAGAAGAAAGTAAACACGTATTTATTAAGGGTTTAACTGTTCTAAGTGTTTACAAATATCATATCATTTGATCATCACCATAATCCTGGAGATAAATGCTGTGATTATCCCCATTTTACAAATGAGGAAACTTCCCAGGGTCACACAAATAACGTCTGAGGCCAAATTGGAACTCGTGTACCTGACTCCAGTCCCAGGGCTCTATCCATTGCACCACCTAGCCTCTAAAGATAGGATCAACACACATGAAGCAAAATGCCAAAATATGTGGTACAGGCAGCCTGACTGTCAGAGGTCAGAGTGTGTCAAGCAAGAGCTCTTTAAGAAGCCTTTTTGAAGGAGGTGAAGTTACTCTGGGATGAGCAAGCTCTGGATGGCCAGAAAGGTGTTAAGTCTTAGAGACAGAAGGAGAGCACAGGCAAACAATTAAATCTAAAACATCTGGGGAAGCCTTCAGTGGAGTCCTATCTCAATGTCCCATCAAGGTACAGAGACAGACTTATGCTGTCAGAGACTATGCTTAATAAGGCATAAGCTTTGACATAGAGGTTCTAACAACTGGGAAAGCTTTGAATTCAGTCCCAATTACAGATTGTGCCTGTTGTCTGAAGACCAACCCATGAACAAAGGAAAGGACAAAATAGTTTTTAGCACTTTTGCATGGCCCCTTTTTTTCTTCTACCACAGTTAACAATGGCATATGGGCAGAAAAAGGGACAAAGTGAGTTCTTAAGCTATCAAGGTATAGCCATGTTCTTAAGCCATCTAAAAACACTCATTATCTATTAGTCCTTTAAATACAAGGTATTTGTCCAGTGACAAATGAATTATCATCATGAGTTCTGTTGGAGGAACTGACCTACATCAATATTGACATTCTCACCATAAATGAAACCAGAAGATCAAACTGCAGCTAAATGGATGGATGATTCACAGGTCCTCCTAGAGAGGCAAATAAAGGAACTGGCAAAACTAATTTCATCATGCACTTGAAGAAACATCATTTTACGGAACACTGGCTCTATTTGCTTTTTTATTGTTCGTAACAAGCAAAAGCAATACATTCGAAGATAATTGCTGCTATAATTACCAATATCTGGTGAAGAGGCGATAGCATCTTCCAAGAAGCAACATACTTGTTGATTCAAGGATAAGGTAGGCTACGGAAGTACATCATAAAATATGTTGAAATATATGGTTTTAGATTTAAAATGAAGGAACAAAGGTTGTTTGTTTCAGAATTGTTTCAATCGACAGGAATATTTTTTTTTCAAAAAGAGTCAGTGGGTGCTGGACAGGCAAATACATGATGAAATCACAAAAGATGAAAATGAGATCTTAATGAAAATTGTTACTGACATGACAAGCATCTGCTCTTGGTAGATGACAATCTAGTTGCAAAGGTCAAAACCTTCATCAGTTCAGAAGGGTAAGGATAAGAAGTTCCAACAGAGTGGCTGCAATCTGACCTATTCAAATAATCTGTTGTCTTTAAAAGAAAGAAGTAGTGGATCAAGGTTAAAAACATTGACTGGGGGGTTAAGGGGAGAGGGGCAGGGCAGAGCCAAGATGGCAGAGTAGAAGGATGGACCTGCTCTAGCTCTACCCCCATAGCCCATAAAATACATGTAAAAGATGATTCTAAATAAATTCTAGAACAGCAGAAGTCACAAAATGACAGAGTAAAAGAGATCTCCAGCCCAAGAGAGCCTGGAAGGCCAACAGGAAAATTCTATCATACTGGGCTTGGAGCAGAGTGCAGCCCAGCTTTGGCCACACTGCACAGCACAGACAGAACTGGAACAGGCTTCAGGGCACAGAATCACAGGAAACAACTGTGGTTCCCAGATTTCTCAACCCACAAATGCCAAAGACAGCTTCAAAGGTCAGTAAGAAAGCTCTTTCACCTGGGTGAGAAGGGAGCCTGATCTGGCTCCAGCCCCAGCCCCTGGGCTGCAGCAGCATCCACTTTTGGAGCCCTTAGGCTAAAGACCCTGTGGGAATCGAGTGGCCAGTCTGGGTCTCAGTTCTAAGTAACAGTCCTTGGGTGAAGAGGAGTACTGGCATGGTGGAGCTGGTGGAGGCTCTGGAGAGGGAATCCTGCTCACCGACCAGAGTGCAGGCCAGGAGAGAAGTAAACTCCTCTTCCTTGATTGTGCCACCTTGAAGGAACTGAGAACTTACAGGTCCCTAGAGTATACCCTCCACTTGACAAAGGACTAAAAAGTCAAGTAAATGGCAGGGAAAATGCCCAAAGAAGGGGAAAAAAATAAGATTATAGAAGGTTATTTTCTTGGTGAACAGGTATTTTTTTCCATCCTTTAGGATGAGGAAGAATAAAGCATACCATCAGAGGAAGACATAAAAATCAAGGCTTCTACATTCAAAATATCCAAAATAACTATGCAGTGATCTCAGGTAATGGAAGAGCTCAAAAAGGATTTTGAAAATCAAATAAGAGAGGTGGAGGAAAAATTGGGAAGAGAAATGAGAGCAATGCAAGAAAATTACGAAAAACAAGTCAATAGTTTGCTAAAGGATACCCAGAAAAATTCTGAAGAAAATAACACCTTTAAAAATAGACTAACGCAAATGGCAAAAGGGGTCCAAAAAGCCAGGGAAGAGAAGAATGCTTTAAAAAGCATAATGGGCTAAATGGAAAACAAGGTTCAAAAGCTCACTGAAGGAAATAGTTCTTTAAAAATTAGAATGGAGAAGATAGAATGTAATGACTTCATGAGAAACCAAGAAATTACTAAACAAAACCAAAAGAATGAAAACACAGATGACAATGTGAAATATCTCATTGGAAAAACAACTGACCTGGAAAATAGATCCAGGAGAGATTATTTTAAAATTATTGGTCTACCTGAAAACCATGATAAAAAAAGAGCCTGGACATCATCTTCCAAGAAATAACAAGGAAAACTACCCTGATATTCTAGAACCAGAGGGTAAAATAGAAATGGAAAGAATTCACTGATCACCTCCTGAAAGAGATCCCAGAAGGAAAACTCCTAGGAATATTGTAGCCAAATTTCAGAGTTCTTGGGTCAAAGAGAAAATATTACAAGTAGCCAGAAAGAAATAATTCAAGTATTGTGAAAAATATAATCAGGATAACACAGGATTTACCAGCTTCTAAAGTAAGGGATCAAAGGGCTTGGAATATGATATTCCAGAGGGCAAGGGAGATAGGATGAAAACCAAGAATCACCTACCCAGCAAAACTGAGTATAATACTTCAGGGGAAAAAATGGAATTCCAATGAAATAGAGGACTTCCAAGCATTCTTGCTGAAAAGACCAAAGCTGAATAGAACATTTGACTTTCAAATACAAGAATCAAGAGAAACCTGGAAAGGTAAATAGGAAAGAGAAGACTTAAGGAACTCAGTGTTTACATTCCTGCATGGAAAGATGTTATTTGTAACTCATGAGACCTTTTTCAGTATTAGAGTAGTTAGAGGGAATATATATATATGTAGGTGGGTATGGGTATGTATGTATGTGTATATTATATATGTGTAGGTGTGTATATGTACATGGGTGTATGTATGAATATACATATATACATATATATATATATATATATACATATACACATATATACATAGAGGACACAGGGTGAGTTGAATATGGAGGGAGAATACCAAAAAAAATAAAATTTATTTTTGAATGGAATGTATTAGGAGTAAGAGAAAGGGAGAGGTAGAATATAGCAAATCATCTCACATAAACGAGGGAAGAAAGAACTTTTACAATGGAGGGGAAGAGGGGGGAGATGAAAGGAAATAATTGAGTCTTACTTTCATGCGATTTGGCTTCAGGAGAGAATAACATACACAATGGAAATCTATTTATCCTGCAGAAAGGCAAGGGGAAAGGGGATAGGAGACGGAAGATAATAGAAGGGACAGCATATTGAGGAAAGGGATAATCAGAAGCAAACACTATTGTGGGAGGACAGGGAAGGGACAGCATATTGAGGAAAGGGATAATCAGAAGCAAACACTATTGTGGGAGGACAGGTCAAGGGAGAGAATGGACTAAATGAAGGGCAGGATAGACAGAGGGAAATGTAGTTAGTCTTTTTTACAACATAACTATTATGGAAGTGCTTTGTATTGTTACACATGTATAACCTATATTGAATTGCTTGTTTTCTCAATGAGGATGGGTGGAGAGAGAGGCAGAGAATATGGAACTCAAAACTTTAAGAATGAATGTTAAAGATTGTTTTAGCATGCAACAGGAAATTAAGCTATACGGGCAATGGAGTACAGAGATCTATTCTGCCCTACAGGAAAACAGAAGAGAAGGGGGATGGAAGAAGGGTGGGTAGTAAAAAAGACAGACTGGAGGAAGGGATGGATGGGGTACATGCTGTCCTGGGGTGGGGAGTAGGGAGAGATGGAGAGAAAAGTTTGAATTCAAATTCTCATGGAAGTGGATGTTAAGAACTGATAATAAATAAATTATATATTTAAAAATATTTTTAAAAAAACATTGACTGTATGACCACTTCTTATAGGAGGAAGGCATCAGAGCACAAATGCCACCTGTCAGCAAATATTTCATTTCCTCACTAAATAGACAAATTGATCAAAAGGAACGTGAGTTTATAGTATAAACTTGTAGCACTCCTAAATGGCCCTCTTCTCCCCACACTAGCCAGGTGAATCCTCTGGGAGATGAAATTCCATTAATGAAGTGATGGAGTCACTCAAAAGGACAATGCTTGAGTCTCTCCCCAAATATCCAGAATTGGGAATATGGAAAAATGTGCCCAAAAGACCTTAGTGGATTTACTGGGAAAGTACATATTTGACTAAGGGAGAAAGGAGGTATAAAGGAAATAAAAAGAAATGTTTATTCTTGAACCCTGGATACATTTGTTCATATTCCCAATTCTGGATATTTGGGAGAGGCTCAAGCATTGTCCTTTCAAGTGGCTCCCTCTTGAGTCTTAGTAAAATCCTTCTGATATAGATTTTACGCAATGCAGTAAAGTAAGTCCTTTTTTGAGGATCCAAATATTATGGCCTGTCTTGTTCTAACTTGTCCTAACTCCAAAACAATGAAAGGGGGGAAAATGAGCATCTTGTTATAGAAGTTTCTCACTCCCAAGGGAAGTCTCGTCCAAAGAAACACTAAGAGTATATGGAGTTGGTTCTTCTAACAGGCACTAGGTACCTGAGTTCAATTGAAAGTTCATTTCTCCCTTTCAGAAACGAAACCCAATGCCTTGAGAGGAAAATTCCTCTAATGGGTTCATGCCATACAAAAGGTGCCTAAAATTTCTCCAAAGGATCCCTGAACCATACAGGACATTACAAGTGGAGGTTTGAATTCAACCCTCAAGAGGACAAGGAGGACAGCTTAAAATGAAATAGAATATAGAAAAGCAAACAAGAGGTGAGTATTACGCCATTGGAACTGACTACTTTGTATTTCAAGACCATCAAGCTGTCTAGGCTCACAATAAGACAATCTAGTGCTGCTCAAAAGTTTAAAGATAAAATAAAATGGATGAGTCCCCAGTGTGTACTACATGGATTGCTAGGCACCAGTATTTTAGGGATATAGCATACATATTACTCATTGACTGCTCTAATCATAATAAACATGGACACACGCAAATATAAGTACTTACAACTATACAAAAGTTGGTTTCATAATCGGATTTGTAAATGAAACACATTGGAAAACTGCCTATCTAATCAATCTGAAAACAAAACAAAAATACCAATTTTCCTCTGATGGATAGTAATAATTAGGACATATACAAAAGACAATCCTTCTTGGTAACACTCTCCTTCAACTTGCATGAGTAGGTTGGGTCCTCTAGAAGATTATTGTCCTCAGGTTAAAGGTCCACACTACTAAAACAATAACTCCTAAGTCCCCACCAGTGCATTCAACTTTAATTGTCATCCAGCTGACACAATCAGCTCAAAGCAAAGGCAATGGTGGAAATAGCATAGACTAAAAGGTAGTGACAACACATTTTCCTATAAACTTAGATGTGCCCTCCTAACAGATACATGTCACATCAGTGGTTAGAGGACACACACAAGTGAAAAAGCCAATTCAGATTAAGCTGGGGGCAGCTCAGGTAAGGCAGTGAATAAAGCACTCAGCCTAGAGTAAGGATAGGAGTTAAAATCCGTCCTCAGACACTCACTAGTTGTATAGCCCTGATTCCCTTAACCTATTTGCCTCAGTTCCTCTTCTATAAAATGGAGATAATAATAACAGTACATCTCCCAGGGTTGTTCTGAGAATCAAATAAGATAATTATAAAGCTCCTGACACAGTACTTGGCACATAGGAAGTGTTACATAACTTAATTGGTATTATTATCATGACTCATACCAGGTGCTACCATATTACCAAAGTTGCTACTGCTATTTTCCACAATTCAGTTCTTGCTTCGCTCTTCAACTACATTAATTCCCAAGTACTTAGTATCCTGACTTGGACACTGTAAGTCCTTAATAAATACTTGCTTATTTGAATAGAGTGCTATGCTGATCATCTAGGTATCTCTTGATAACAAGTTTTAATCCATGAGTGGGGGTAAGGCTGTAACAAGAAGCTCATTTTCCCCCTTTTATTATTTTGGGGTTAGGACAAGTTTTTTTTTCATATATCAAAATAGGTCATAATACTTGGATCCTCAAAAAAGTACTTACTTTATTGTATTGTGTAAAATCTATATCAGCACGATTATGCTAAGACTCTATACCTCCTATATAACAAGCTGAGGGTACTGATGGACACCATCAATCACCCCAAAGCTCCTGCAGGTTTGGAGGGCAATGAGAAAAGAGGAATTTCCAACACTGACAATATTACAACTGTTCTGACAAAGATTCAGGAAGTGGGTGCTAGGTATTTGGGATCCTTGGAGACATATATTTTGCACAAAATAGTAATCATTGGACTATAAAAGTATAATCAGGTTCTTCATTACTTCAGGGAATCAATATCTAGTTCTTCTGTATGAGGTTATGAATTTTTTAGTTTCCAGTTCTAGTCAGAGATACATTTTAATTCAGCAAAGACTTAAGTACCTACCAAATGTAAAATACTGTTGGGGGTGGGGGTGGGGTGGGAAGAATATAATGGCAAAAACAAATCAGTTCCTGCAATAAAAGAGCTTATATTCTACGGGGACAATAACTAAAAGAGAATATCTAAAAGCAGAATTACAATGTATGGCTTCTATTGTCTGATAATTTCTGTCCCTACACAAGTTTTGTTTTGTTTTCTGGAAGAGCATAAAGAAATAAGTTCATACACCACTGCCAATCAAAAAATTCTAAGTTGATCAACCTTAAAAGCCCTTCTGATCATTTTATATGGCATAGAAAAAAAACGTTTCAAGTAAAGGAAACACAATTTTGATACCATGAATTAAGAGGGACAGGCAGTTACTACAAGTCATCTTGTATCAGCAGCAATTCTATGCATTTCCCAAAAACTAAAGTTTAATAAAACAGGCACAGATCTTACGTGACTTAGGAAACCATACAGACACTAATGCACAGTAGCCTAAAATTGTCTTATCTATAGATCCCTTGAAGCCCAAATCTTTCAGAAAGGAGGTAACTGTCCCATGCTCTCTAAGGCTTTGGTTTTGGACTGAAAGCTGCCTAGAACTTATTCATAGAAACCTTTTGGTACACATTTAGAATTTTAAAAAACTAACTCCCTCAAACTGTTGATCCATCATTTCAGTTATGTCCTACTCCTTGTGACCCCATTTTGGGGTTTTCTTGACAAAGATACTTAACTGGTTTACCATTTCCTTCTCCAGCTTATTTTACAGATGAGGAAACTGAAGCAAACAGGGTCAAGTGACTTGCCCAGAGTCACACAGCTAGTAAGTATCTGAGGCTGGATTTGAATTCATGAAGATGTGTCTTCCTGATTCCAAGCCCAGTTCCACACCCACTGTGCCATGTAGCTGCCCCAAACTGCTTGGGGAACAGCCAACATTTCAACCAATTATCAAGGGATACTCATCAAGATAATTGTGCCTAAGCTATCACATTGAAGGGAGAAAAAATGTTAAACCCTATAAAACTTAGTGTCTCTAATAATTGGGTAGTTTCTTAGCATGTTGTCTCCAGGCTGCTGAGTGTGTTTAGATATTTATTGCCTCCATTCTCAGGAAGACCTGAGCTCAAATAAAGCCTCAGATACTTGCTAGCTGTGTGACCTTGAGCAAGTCACTTAACCTCTATTTGCCTTAATTTCCTCAACTACAAAACAGGGTTAATAATAGAATCTACCCTCCAGGGTTGTTGTATGGATCACATAAGATACCTGTAAGGCCCTTAGTGGGTACTATATAAATGCTTTCATTATTATTCTGTACCATTATATCAGTCCCACTTTACTTTCTTTCTTAAAAAAAAAAAATAACATTTTGTTTTTCCCCAATTACATGTAAAAAAACAATTTTTAACTTTCATTTTAAAACAATTTCTGAGTTCCAAATTCTCTCCCTTCCTCTTCCTTCCCCCACCTTGAAAAAGCTAGCATTTTTTTTTTATATATATTATACATATGCAGTTAATCAAGACATATCTCCATGTTAGGTTGTGAAAGGAAACATAAACAAAAAAGAAACCCCAAGAATAAAGAAAGTAAAGAAAAAGGTTGCTCCAATCTGCATCCATTTCTCTGGAGATGGATAGCACTGCCTTCATAAATCCTTGACAATCATCTTGGATCTTGGTATTGCTGAGTCATTCACTGTTGATCGTCATGCAATATTGCTATTACTGTATACAATTTATTTCACTTGGATCAGTTCATGTATTTCCAGGTTTTTCTGCTTATTCATTTTTTTTTATAGCACAATAGTATTCCTTACAATCATATGCCAGTTAGTCTTGTTGGAGACTGAACTTCAGACTTGTTGGAGATGGACATCTATCTCCTCAAGGTTCATGTCTTTGCTCTCACTAAAAAGCTGCTATAAATATTTTTGTACACATAGGTTTTTTTACTTTTTTAAAAATCTCTTTGGAATACAGATCTAGTAGTAGTATTGCTTGGTCAAAGGATATGCATGGTTTCATGGCTATTTGGGCTTTAGTTCCAAACTCTTCTACAGAACGGTTAAATAAATATACAACTTCACCAACAGTGCATTAGTGTCTCAATTTCCCAACATCTCCTGCAACATTTATCATTTTCCTCTTCTATCACATTAGCCAATTTGATCAGTGTGGAGTGGTACTCAGAGTTGTTTCAATTTGTAGTTAGAACTTTCTTTTCGTGATTACAGATAGCTCTGATTATTTTGCCTGAAAAATACCTGTTCATTTTTTTTGACCATTTATAAGAGGAATGGCTCTTATTTCTACAAATTTGATTCAGTTCTCTATATATCTGAGAAATAAGGTCTTTATCAGAAAAAACTTGCTCTAAATTTTTCTTCAGCTATGATTACTTTGTATTTCCCTCTATCCTATTTCCTCCACTTATCCTACTCTCTGTTCTTTCACCCTGTCCATTTTCAAGTGTCTGGTTTCTGACTTATACCTCCTCCAATCTGTAGTCCTCCTATCAGAACTCCCCCACCCATCCCCTTTCTCTTATCCCTTCCCCTCCTACTTCCTTGTATGGTAAGATAGATTTTTAAGCCTGAGTGTGTACATTTTTCCCTTTTTGAACCAATTCCAACAAGAGTAAGGTTCCCTATCTCCCCCATCTTCCCCTCCACTGTAAAGGCTCTTTTGTGCTTCTTTTACGTGAGATAATTTATCCCAATCTACCACTCTTTCCCCTTTTCCAGTGCATTCTTCTTTCTCACTTAAATTTATTTTTTAAAATAATCATTCCATCACAGTCAACTCACACCCATACCCTCTGTCTAGGCACACTCCTTCTAAATACCCTAGTAATGAGCAAGTTTTAGGAGTTACAATGATCATTTTCCATTGTAGGAATGTGAATAGTTTAACCTTATTGAATTACTCATGATTCCTTTCCTGTTTACCTTTTTAAGCTTCCTTTGTATTTTAAAATCAAATTTTGTGTTTTCACCTTTGGTTTTCTCATCAGGAAAGTCCTCTAATTTAAATATTCATTTTTTCCCCCTGAAGGACTATACTGTTTTGCTGGGTAGGCGATTCTTAGTTGTAACTCTAGCTCTGATCCTTCAATGTAGAAACTACTAAATCTTGTGTTATCCTGACAGTGACTCCACAATATCTGAATTGTTTTCTGACTGCTTGCAATATTTCCTCCTTGACTTGGAATCTGGCTATAATCCTGAGAATTTTCCTTTTGGGATCTCTTTCTGATGAGCAGTGTATTCTTTTGATTTCTATTTAACCCTCTGGTTCTAGAGTATCAGGGCAGTTTTCTTTGATAACTTCTCAAAAGATGATGTTGAGGTTCTTTTTTGGATCATGGCTTTCTGGTAGTCCAGTAAGTCCTAAATTATCTTTCCTGGATCTATTTTTCAGGTCAGTTGTTTTTCCAATCAGATATTTCACATTTTCTTGGTTTTTTTTTTTTTTTTTTAGTCTTTAGCTTCCACTTGCCCAATTCTAATTTTTAAGGAATTATTTTCTCCATTGGGTCAATTCTGCTTTTAATTGTATTCTTTTCTTCATTGAATTTTTGTGCCTCTTTTACCATTTGGCCTAATCTGTTTTTTAAGGTCTTATTTTCTTCAGTATTTTTTTATGTCTCTTTTACCACACTGTTGCCTTTTTTCATTAGAACCTAAGACCAATTCATATTTTTCTTTGAGGCTTTGGATGTAGCAGTTTTGACTGTTGTTTTCTGAGTTTATTTTGATCTTGTCACAGTACAACTTTTTAGTCAGGATCTTTTTCTGCTGCTTTCCAACAGAATTTTTTGTTTGTTCATTTTCCAGCCTATTTCTTGACTGGTAATTGCTTTAGGTTTTTTACACAGCTGTTTTCAGAGATAATTCTGGGAACCTGTTTTTTATTTTTCCAAGGTGGTATGCTCTGGAGAGAGCTGTGTTTACTCCTCCCTCTCCTAGCCTGTGCTCTGGTCTGTGACCAAACACAAGCGGCTCTTTTTCATCCTGGAACTATGACCATACTCCCAGTTTCCCTGTGGCCACGAACTTTGGCATGTTAGTATTTATTCCTACTCACCCTAGTACTGCTACTCAGATCTAAGTATGGACAATACAACAGAGTCCTGTTCTTGGTGTCAGCAAAGGGAACTCTGTAATCTCCTGATTGTCCGACTCCTTCACTTTCTGTGGGCTGAGAGATCCAAAAACTGCCACTGTTGCCACTGATTCAGTCATCCCTAAGGTCTACTGCTAGTTTTCAGGAGCATAGCCTGTGTTGGACTGTGCTTCACTCTCACCCTGGTACAACAGACTTTTCCTGCCAAACTTAAGTTGTCTTAGGCTGGAAAATTGTTTCACTCCTTCCTTTTGTGGGTTCTACCAATCCAGAATTGTTTTGAGGCATTATTTGAAGTTGTCTGGAGGGGATTTGGGGAAAGCTCAGGTGAGTTTTCTCTGCCATCTTGACTACCCCCTCCTTTACTTTCAAAACACTGCTTAGTGAATTATCCATGTAGAAATTGCCTCGAACTCTCTCCCAAGCAGAGGAAAATCATGTCTATCAACTGATAGATAGGGACGCAAGACACACAAAGATTAGGTAACCTATTACTCAGCTATTAAGCATCACTGGCATTATTTGAACCAGGTCTTCTTCACTCCCAAGCAAGATCTTTCTCAATCCATGATCCACACTGCCTACAATTTTTTTTTCCCAAAACAAAACCATTGTGCTTGTAAGTCTCTTATGTTTCAACTACCAATAATTCATATTTTCTATCTAATCTAGGAAAGCAATTAGGAACCGGAAAGACACATTTAATAGTGTATACTTAACCTTATCTATTACTAATACATTCTCCAAGTAGAACAGGTGCATGTTCATCATGACTTTCATATTTGCAGAACTCCAAATGACTGTTGCATGGAAATACATTATTAAATATATTACTACCAGTAATATCATAGCAGTAATGTTAGTGATATTCCCCTTCATATTCTCCAGTTGAAAATGAATCTGGAAGGAAAGAACAGACAGCGCCTCATGCTAACAATAGAGTGCTTTGTTTTGAAAAAGTAAGCTCATTGATTCACAGCAAGTAGCCAGTCTTAACCCACATCAACCACTTTTGAAAGGTTAATATGGGAATTCTCAAGCTTTTTAATTACTTACCATAAATTTTTAGAAATGTCTCACTTGTCTTACACACGTGTAGACAGATAAGACAGACATAAAAGTTCTTTCATATCCTTTCACCTATCACTGTTGTTTTAAGTGACTCTTCTTGACCCCATGGAACATAATGAATCAATGCAGTCTGCGGGGTTTTCTTGGCAAAGATACTGGAGTGGTTTGCCATTTCCTTCTCCAATGGATTAAGGCAAAAAGAGTTTAAGTGACTTCCCAGGGTCACACAGCTATTAAGTGTCTAAAGATGAATTTGAACTTGGGTCTTCCTGACTCCAGGCCCAGTGATCTACCGAGAGCCTCCTAGCTGCCTCTTCAGCAACTATAAATATATAGACAATTGATCAATATTAAGATATTGCAAGCAATGTATTAAGATACGCTGCAAACAACTATCAGCAAGGGTCTTAAAACTAATGACTGGTAAAACCATAAAAAAAAGACTTCACTTTTAGTTTTCTATTAATGCTGGGTGCTAGTTAATGC
This sequence comes from Bettongia penicillata ogilbyi, assembly GCA_023548195.1. Lineage (NCBI taxonomy): Eukaryota > Metazoa > Chordata > Mammalia > Diprotodontia > Potoroidae > Bettongia > Bettongia penicillata. The sequence continues at coordinate 20,486,961 of JAJHZJ010000009.1, read as the reverse complement.
CATTGGAGACAACCTTAAAGTTTAATCTAGATGTCATCTGACAACATAAGCACCTCTAACATCCAGTTTTACTTTTGTGATGTTCCCAACGTCCCAACAGTAGGCTGCACCAACTTGTGTACCACTGGAATTATCTCCAGAATTAAGATGAATTTTCCTTTAAATTCTATCCAAACTTAATTATGTTAATACAGAAGCTTCCAAAAGAAGCTCCAAGGTATGAAGCTAGGAGGGCACTGAAGAGAATACAATGTGATATATCTGTATTACCATTTCAGAATGCGTGTCTGCCCGATAACTTCCAACTGTCACATCAATGTTTAATAATTGCTATTTCACACTGAGTTTTTAAATAAGTTTATTAAAGAATGTTCATAAGAAGGCAACAACTTTTGATTTGTCATTTAAAAAAGGTATTTTTCTTCATGCTATATAATAAAGGTGATGTAAAACACTACAGAATTATGCTTTCTACTAGCATTCTCAGAGATAGTCTAGCACAGTGTAGTCATATCTGCATTGCTAGAATAAATTAAACAGTCTCTTCCTTGCTTCTCTTCACAAGTGCTGCATATTAACAGAAAATGGCACAGACAAACCATTTTTCTATTCATTCTGCAGTATTGGAGCCAGTGTCTAAAAAAAAAAAAAGGGAGGTGGGGTAGAAAGTATAAATACAATATTTTTAGAATAGTTAACAGAGCAACTTGATTTTCATGTTTAAATATTTAACTAAGTGCAAAAAAAAAAGTTTTCTTGAAAGAAACAGGTGCTATTAAGGAAAAAAGCCTCCATGCAGCAAGAGATGATTTATATAATTCAAAAACAACATTCAGGGCTAGAGGTGAATAAAAGGACTTGAATGAGGTCTAATGTGAACATTTAAGTGAATAGTAGTTTTGCATTTGTGAAAAACAAGTTCTTTTACCTTCTCTTTCCGAAATTGTGTACTATTTCCATTTTTTACATTCTCTTCCCCATAATTTTTTTTTTTTACCACAAAAGGCTATAATTAGGGGCAAATTTTGTTAAGATAAGATGGTCTAGATAGGGGGAGGGGGAAATACATTCAATATATACATATGTGTGTGTGCATACATACATACATATATATATACATATATATATCTCAACATGAACATTTACTTTTCCATTATATATCAAAAAGTGTATTAAGAATTCAAATAACATTTATTAAGCACCTGTTTAGTACAAGACACTGGGAACATAAACATGAGTGGCCATTCATGAAGGAGTTTCCAGACCAATGGGAAAGAACCACATATAACTTTTAAAAAACTGGAATAGGAAAAGTATGTAGTCAAGGAATAGACCAAAGTTCTGAGAGATCTGAGGAGGGAAAGATCATTTTGAGCTGGAAAAGTCGGGGAAGAAGAGGCTCGGGAAGGTGTGAATTAGACCATGACAGGTAAAGAGTGCAGTTCTGACTGAAGAGGGTCAATGGGAGGCTTGATGCCTGAAAGGCTGGTTAGAAACAGATGGTGGAGACAGAATGTTAGGCTCAAGAACTGAGACTTTATTCAGTGGTAATTAAAGGTTCTGAGCAGGAGTGATACATTTTTCTTTTAGCCAGGTTGTTTTAAACAGAGATTTATTTCACAGTAATGCTTCGTTTGTCTTGTTTGTCAAGGAAAGAAGTGTTCTACGTAAGAGAATTAAAAACATTAATCTGGTTTTGATTAATTTGGATGGAATTCTTTCCAAAATGTATCACATATTTTCTTACCTTCTTAGAAGACCATGTTAATCAAAACTTTTCTTGAGTACTTAGGATCATTATGAATATTATTTCATTATACTGTTTGTTATATGTTAACAGTGGGGTCCTCAGGGGCTATGTTAATGTATTGAGGCTCTTTATTCCTACAAGAAATAGGCTCGAACTATTTTCTAAAAATGTCTTCCTTCATTTTATATTTGCATCTCTTCCCTCAGTACCAGCTATACATATTGAGTTCAGTGTGTCTCCAAGTAGCCCATGCTAATTTGGTGTTTCTAATTAGAAAAGCATAATCTTATTTCTGTGAGAATGTATCTATAAGAATCAAGAGGCTCTAGGTGAGAAGAAGAGTAGGCGTGCTATGAATAATGTACACAATCTTGAGTATATAGATTTTGGCTGGGTTTTTTTTGTTTATTTTTTGATTCTTGGATATCTTCCAAGTAGTTGAAGTTACTGGACAAGTCACTTCTTTAAAAAAGGGATCTTACTCTAACTATATCTATATTGTGAAATCACTTCCGTTATAACAGACTACAACAGTAAAGTTATTCCACAAGAGAAACTTGATAAGCAAAGAGTTAATAGGCCTAAATATGATACAAGAACCTACATTAAAGAAAAAAATTCCCTTTATAAATTTAGAAATTCTCTCTGATCCATCAAGTATAAGTGTTTACTCTATACTGGTACCATTCAAGGCACTGAGGCTACAAAAACAAAAATGAAACATTCTCTATCCTCAATAAGCCTATATCCTATTGAGGTGCCTATGTATGTCATTGAAGTAAAACAAGGAATAATTTTTTTTTAAATGTTATCACTAAGGCAAACTGTTTCTTCTAACAGCTACAACAGCTCAAGGATATTAAAACCAGAAATTAAAGGAAAGCTACCTGCTCCTATGACTGCTGCAGTGAAAGAACATAAATGCTCTTTCCTGTAACACTGATGATTAAATCAGGATTAATCAGGATGCAATCTGTTCTTTGAAGACTGGGAACTTCACTCCTCTCTTCCTTTTGCTATTCCATTATACTTACAGAAAGACCATAGTCTTTGCAATAAAATTATGAGTCACACTTTAGTTTCTCTTCCCCCATCCATAAAAGATTTAGACAAAAATAAATAATGAGTACAGTAGGAGAGGAAAACTGACTAAAAGGAGAATGTAAAGTAAACCACAGCAACCTATGGAATACTTAATTACTAAATTTACTATTGGGAATAAATCTACAATGATGGAACAGATTAAATAAGCATCTCTTATTAAACAGGGAATTTTACAGTAATATAATCATTACTTGGTTCTGTCAGGTTTTTTTCCCCTACTTTATGGATTTAAAGGCCATTACAACCACCTATAAAAGGAACCTATGTTTGCAATTCAACAGCTTTCCCTTTCATACAAAGGAGTCAGGTATCATCGACTCCGAAAAACATACTGTCATACAGAAAACATAAACAAGGTAAAAGAACATTAAGTCACTGGAAATGAAGCATAAATAGAATTCATTGACAATAATGTGGCTTATGTAAAAAATACATAGTTAAAGCAGATATAAAGGATTTTTGGTAAAGAACAGTATAGGTATTTACAATGTGGGCTGAATAGACTGAAGGCACAGTTATAGTGAAGACCAGACATTCCATCTCTAAACACTGAATACATTATATGTTCATTATTTTCCCCCACTCTTTTCTGGACAAGATAACTGCCACAATATATGACAAAGACATATATGCAATGTGGCATTGATAAGTTAGTCATTACTTATAAAATTTGAAAGGTTTTTTTTAAGAGGTATGAACACTTACTTTTACCATCACAGGCGACAATTTTCACTTTATCCACTTTAATAAGCTCTGTCACCTCTCTGAATTCAACATCATTCAATACAAAAGTCCATACATTATCGCAGAATCTGTACGTATTTAGAGAGCCCTTTAAAAGAAAACATTTACATCCACCATGAAAACATTCACCTTCCTTTCATGAATGCCATTTAGACGAAATCAACAAAAAAATCAGTATGTGAGTAGTTCAAATATAAGGCCACCCTTGCCCCACCAATCTAACTTTGTATGAAACTTGAATATAGCTTATAATTATGTATAATCATGCAGAAGTCATATAACTATATAAATTTTTTCCTTTCAAAGAACTCTTACTTTAGGGCATAGCTTAAATTCAGACCAACGGGATCCTTTAAATATAAAGTTAAGTATCTTTAATAGACTAAACATTAACCGATGACATTTCATGTTTAATATGTGCTGCTTTTTAAACTTCAGATAAAGGTCCATCAAACAATGTTAATAGTTCTGAAAACCACAGACTTAAATATTTTCTGGCTTGGAGACAACTTTAGGATACCATAAGACCCAGCTACGCACTGGCCTGATTCACTAATTCTACCTGATGATTCCATTCTGACAGATCCATCACATTTCATGTTGTAGTGGGAGAGAAGAGCATTTAGTTCCTGAGCATTTAGTGAAATAGGGGTGGAGAAAAGCAGGCAAGTAGATCAGAATTTCCTTTAGTCCTAGAATCCTCTTTATGATTGTTCTTCTAAATGGACTGACCTTTCTGGGCTAGAAGTTTAAGAGACCAGCCAGAAGGACTTTTGTTAAAGTTACTAGTAGCACATCTTTGTTTGATACTGAAATTGTGAATAATTAATGCAGTACACAGAACTGTAAGGAACTGTTTAATCTATTTTCTGGGAAAGAATCTGGACCTACATAAAAATCTGAGCTTCAGTGCACAATGGAACTATTCCAGAAGGGAAGAGCAGAAATATGGGAAGAACATTTCATAGTCATTTAATTCAGTTAGATATAAAACAAAATGTCTGTGTAAATTACTAAAAGCTGCCAGTTATAATTCAAGCAAAATTGTAAAATTCCAAAATATTAAGTCCAGACATTGCAGAATACTAGATTTAAATGTGTATCGTGAATGCCGCCATGTGGCTGAAATGTGTAAGTTCACCTAAACACTTAAGGGTCTCTCAATTTCATAATTTTTTTTAATATTTAAAGGATTTTAGTGAACAATTTTTGAAGCATGCTGCTAATATATGAAAACAAGTACACATTTCATTTAACTTGAAAAATATTCATTTTTCATTTTTGTGACTGAAATAAATTTTCATACTGTATTTTCCAGGAAAAATTTAATATTCACTGGTTCCACAACTGACATAATTATAAGAAACATTTTTTTTTGAAAGTTAGATATGTAACTGGGCTGTGTGAAAAGAAATCTTAGTAAAGATAAGGAACTATAGCTGAATAGTTTTAAAGAGAAACTGCAACAGGAATGGATCCTTATTTAAGATTTCAGAAGAGTTAACATTTATAAAGTGTGATTCTTCGTACACCAATTTGTACATACTCAGAGTTACAAGTTGGACTTAAATGGAACAGTGTTAAAATGCAAACAGAATCATTCCTTTAATTTCATCTACTAACATAACATTTTTACAAGGTATTGCAGAGATTTTATTCAAAGGCAAGACACTAAAGTATTGTTACAACATCAAATATTTTTTCTCTTAAAAAAAAACCGTTCAGTTCCAGGAGTTTGATAGAAAAGATTTCACCTTAGAGTATATACTTTCAGCAATTTCAACATGTAAATTATGAAAATAAACTCTAATTCAAGAGGAAAAAAAACAATCCTGTTCTAAAAGCCAAATGATTTCATTCACGGAAAATTCATAAAACTGGAAGTTAAAATTTTTTTCCAAAAAAGCTTGAACTCTAGTCGAAAGTACTGCAACAGAAAAGCCATGCTTACATAGAGCTAACAATATACTAGGTATTAAAGTGAAATTTTAACAACAATGAAATTGCTGAAATTACCTAGACACTAATGCCATCTCTACGTTTCTCCCCAGCAGAGGTGACAAGAGAGGCATGTGTACAAATACTCTGAACTCAAAAGTGATCAAGTTCTGCAGCCAGAAGAAAACAATCATTTTAGATTTGTCTTTCGTGTGCATGTGCAGTCATCAAGTGAAGACTGAGAGGCAACATGGTACAGGAGTGTGGGAGCTGAGGAAGACACAGGTTCAAATCTCCTGTGACACTTACTACTTGAGGGACCACAGGCCAGTGACTTAAACTCTCCAAGCCTCCGTTTCCCCACTTACAAAACAGAAGTCATGATGTCTGTGGTACCTTCAGTCTGCACAGGGTTGTTGTGAGACTCAAATGAAATAACAGATGGAAAAGTGCTTTAGGACCTTTTAAAGTGCTACATCAATGTTAGCTATAAGGTAGATATATTATTTCACTTTCTCTGTGATCCACTTAGCTGGTCACAATACTTATAAGGACTTAATAACCTCTCTGACCTTCAAGTAGTATCTTAAGACTTATCAGCTAAGTTATCAACTCCTTATGATCTGCATATGGCCACACTGAAGAAAACAAAGATCCCTGTTATAATGACCTATTTACATTCAAACAACACATATGTAGCTTTTGGGATAACATTCATATGGAGGGGAAGGGTTAACCTGGCATACTTTCATCATCAACAAATATTTACTGAATATCCATGTGTAGGCTGCTGTCCTTAGGCACCTTTTCATTGAATGGGCTGGGATATGACACACTATTTACCCTTTATAGCAGCATAACAACAATTTAGACAGTTAGGTAAAATATTGATAAAGAATATTTAGGCCTAACAGATAAGCAAATTCTAGTCTGATTAGCTTTATCTATCATACTATTCAATACATTGCTTTGACAATATTACATTGTAGCAAAATGAAGATATACTTCATATGTTCATTTCTAATCCAGTCAAAATGAATAGGACCATCTGTATTTGGTTGTAAGTAACTTATAATCTTAACATGTTAACATCAGTATAAAAGACTAGATAGGGCAAAACTGATTAAAGAGCCACCACTACTACCTGTCTGGGCCCCAAAATTTAGCTAAGGAAGCCAGAAAAAATAGCAGAGTTTCTAGAAGTCATGTTGTGACTCTCAGCCCTCTTGTAATACAGTGTATATGTTTGAGATTTACAATTTTTTTCTTAACTAAACATGTAATAGCTTTGATTCAGCCACTGAAAGGTTTCTGGGCAAATGGTAACTCAGCTACAAAAAGACAATATGGTCCCACCACACACAAAACATGGCCTAAAGAACTGCACCTCTTATATACTGGATGACCCTAATATGTAAGCTCATCTAAAAAGTAACAACAGTCAGAAATATTTCTAGGTGTTACACAAGAGTTTTCAAAGTGTTATACAGCCATCATTCTGTCCATACTATGGATACATAAGTGTATAAGGGCCTTAAAAATACTCCGTGTAACAATGTGCAAGAGTCTAGGTTTAGTTAAGTATCCTTACCCTGAAATTGACTCTGTTCCTGACTCGCTGAGCCAATGCTGAATTTATAGCCTTGTCAAACTGAAGTAGGACTTGAAGGGCAAGCTGGGGGGTGATCTGTTGAGACTGAGTAAAAAGGCCACAATTCATTTCCTTCATTATGGACTCCAAATAAATCAAAGCGTATAGGAATTAATGCTCAAGGCTTATCTGAAGTAAGCCAAAAATTCTACTAGTGACAGCCTCCCACTGTCCCACCTGACCACCACCCCAAGTACATTTAAATTCCTCATTTTCATGACAACAGTTAGGAAAAAGGTGAAATTTGACAACAGTTGTGCAGTATCTTCTGACACAATATAGACATTTGGATCCAACTATCAATTTGAAAAGAAAACATACAAGGTTATAAATATAACAATTTTCCCTGGCTCTCCTTTCCTCAACTTTTTTCTAATTCACATCAATTACCCAATTACCATGCTTGGTTGTCAACACTGTCATACACACATCAATCAAAAAGCATTTATTTAGTGGTTACTATATGCTAGATGCCGAGGTTACAAAGATAAAAATCAAAATTACTGCCCCCCAGGAGCTTACATTCTATCAGGGAAGACAAGTCACATATTTTTAAAAAGAAAGAATGATTTTGAGAGGAAAGACATCAGTAGCTGGAAAGGTGGGGCAGGGGAGTCAGGAAAGGTTGAAGGGGGAAGTTGAGCTGACTTCTGAAGTGATTAGGGATTTTAAAAGGTGAAGATGAAGAGGACTGCATTCTAATCAAGAGGGACAGCCAATGGGAAAGTGTGGAGATGAGAGATGGAATGGTATGTAGAAGAAACAATAACAAGGCCAATTTGACACTGCCAAAAACGAGGAGTAATACATAACAAAGCTGGAAAGATAGCTGAGGATCAAGTGGTGAAGGGATTTAATATCAAACAGAGGGGTTCATACTTGATCCTAGAGGCTATGGGGAGTTAGTGTAGTGTTATGGTCAAACCTACATTGAGGAAAATTAAATCACCAACTGTGTGGAGAATATATTAGAAGGGAAGATGTGATACACTGAAAGGGAAACTGATCCTAGAGTCAGAGGACCCAGACTTATACCCTACTTCAGATACTTCCTAGTTGTGGGCCAATCACTTAGCTTCCCTACCTTTCAGTTTCCTCATCTATAAAACAAGAGGCGGGAGGTGGGAGTGGGAACTGACTGAATAAGTGCTGAATTAAATTAGATGGCCCTGGAGTCCCTTACAGCTCTAGATCTATAATCTTATGACTGAATAATAGTCCACTGCAACAGTCCAGGCTAGAGGTGATAAGGGCCTGAACGAGGATGGTGGCTATATGAGAAGAAAGAAAGGGACTGAAAGTTATGGATGTAGAAAAAGATCTCAACAGAATCAATATGTAGAGTGGGGAAGTGAGAAGTTAACAATTATCACGAGGCTGAACAGCTCAGTAACTAGAAGGATGGCAGTGTCTTCAACAGAAACAGGGAAGTTCTGAAGAGAGGTGGGTGTGAAAGGAAATGAGTCCAGTTTTGTACGTTTCAAATATTTATGGGTCATCCAGCTTGAAACGTCCCATCAGCAACAGGTGATGTAAGATTGGAACTCATGTGAGAGACTAGGGCTGTAATCAACTAAGAGTTGTCTGCACAGTGATGATAATTAAATCCATGAGAGTTGCTGAGGTCACCAAGTGAGGGAATTAGAATCTAGGTTCTAGTCTTCTGTCTGCCACTGAGAGCTTAGATAAGTTATTTAACTTCTCTGGGCCTCAGTTTGTTAAATTCTAAGACGATTATGGTATCTCTAATATTACTGCTAATCCTATAACTCTATAACAGTGATTCTAAGTACATATCACTTAAAGGATATACAACTTAGGGACATTCAGATTTGTTAAAAAAAAAAAAAAAAAAAAAAAAAAAAAAGGTTATACCAGGTTATGATTGTCCACCTTAGGGATTCCTTTAAATGAAAAAAATCTCATAGGAAGCTTCATCTTCAGCAGCTGTTTTTAAAACATACACTATAATTCAACTCTGTAAAACTGACTTATACCAAACTTTTCAGTGACACGTTTGCTCTAAATTGAGTTACTTATATCTGGTACTATCTGCAAGTTCACTTCAGTAAGTTATAGATGAAATTGAGGCCAACAATTGATAAGCTTGCATCAAAATCCAAAATAAAGTCTAATGTACATAAAGAACACATAAGCTATCATGTATGCATCATTCAGGCTAACTCTAAACCTTTCATTTTTAGAGAAGAGGAAACTGAAGCCCAGGGAGGTGAAGTGATTTGCTCAGGGTGACAAAGCTTACTAGCAAATATCTAAGGCAAGATCTGAACTTAGGTCTTCCTGACTCCAAGTTCAGCCTTCCAGTTACTGTAAGACCTAGCTACCTATTAAATCAATCCACTGACGTAGTTGGTGATGCAAAGCTGAAGTGTTACAGAGAAGACCTGTGTGCAAAAAATGAAATAAAAGGTATCATCTACATAACGTATGGCTAGAAAGGGCAGTGTGCTAATTTTTTAACAAAAGCTCAGGCTAACTGATGGATGGTCCATGTACTGGACTTGGTACCTACAGAATGTGGAAAGATTTCACAGGAAGAACTCTACTTAAGGTCAATTCTCTTTGCAGAATTTAGGGAGTTGCACAGGATAGAAAGACATGGATGGGTTTGAGGACCAGCACAACTTGAGGGAACACCAGCATCGATAAGATCAAAGATGCACTGAAATACTGAAGCTACTGACTGGCTAGATAAAGCCGTGTCAGGTGCTTTACCAATGAAATATGAGATGATGTCAAACTATCCAGATAAAAGTGCTCTATATTTGTTTCTCACCTGTATAAGCTCATCTAGGCTTTCCTGAAGGCTATTTCCCAGAGTGGTATTTCTATATAATTGATATGCCATGGCTTAAGAAGAAGAGTTCAGTTTTTCTTATCATCCAGCTGTGAAAGTACCCACAGATTTCAGGTTTTCATGGATTTCCTAAAGAATATAAAAATTAGCATTAATTATAAATATAAGATATATAACAGTGAAATAGCATAACTTAGTGAATTAGAAGCAAGCATCAGATCATGAAGCTATGAGTCCAAGAGTAATATTTAAAAAATTTGTTTTTTGGGACTAGTTTTTATATCTTGCCCAGGTTGTGGCTACTGACCAGTTAATTCTATGGTTGATCAGCTTGGAAACTTTGACCTAGGCTGGTTGGCTGCTCCTAAGTAGCCTGGTATCCACCACCCCGCCCCCTCCCCATTTTAGTATTTGACTTCATGTGGACACTGGACCAGCTTTAGCCCTACTAGAGGTCAGAATACCTAAAGTCATGCAATGTACCAGTTTCAGCCTCCCCTAAAAGCAAGGATTACACAGCATTTGTCATTATGGCCAGCACCTTTACGCATCGGGAGTTCCCCACACCAATAAAATTACAGGACAGTCTCAAAGGAAAAATAACTAAACAGAATAAAACACCACCAATAATAAACAGTATACATTTCAATAAATATTTAAGTACTCACTATATCCAAGGCACTAAATACATAAGAACCTTGTGCTTTGGATATACTGACTACCTAAATGTTTTGAGTTTTGGTAGAGCTTTTTAAGCATTTGATCTCAGATTCAGAGCTGGAAGGGATTTTAGATATCCTTTAGGTTTCATCCAACTAACTTTACAGAAGAGGTAACTGAGGCTTTAAGAGTTTGACTCACCCCAAATCACCCAAGTAATAAATGCACGTTTCAAACTCAAATCTCCTAATTCTACATCCAGTTCTCTATTTTACCACATTGTGTCCTGCTCCAAATTTTAAAATCCCTCGTAGTGCAGGTAGAGGGGTCACATATACACAAATAATGTGATACAGAGGAGTCTGAGAGCCAGTGTCAAGCACACAGTAAACACTGAAATGCCTACAAAATTCATGAATAGAAAACTGAACTGAGATAAGAAAACATGCTATGTGTAGAAGCTTTGAGTCATTTTTGAGGACTATGCAGAACCATACCTTGAAATCATTCTAGCAACTGAAGCAAACTGTGGGGTGGAGGTGGAAGGTGTTGAGGTAACCTAGAGACAGAGCTTATGGGAGCTACGTAAGAAGATGATCTGGGAAGCTAGGGCTTTCCTGCTGGGAAGGGTTTAGGGCAGAAAAGACGACTCAAATGGAGGAAGTGTTTATTAAGTGCCTACTACGTGCCAGGCATGCCTTACAAGTATTATCTTATAGATCCTCACAGCCACCCTGAGAAGGAGGTGCAATTATTATTCTCAGCTGAGAAAACTGAGGTTGAGAGACATTAAATGATGTGCCCAGACTCACTGAGTCAGAAGGGTCTGAGGATGGATTTGAACTCAGGGCTTCCTGACTGCAGGTCCAGTGCTCTATCCTCCATATCACCTAACTGTCTCTGACTCTAAGCCAGACACTCAATTAGGGAGGAGAAAGACTGAACTAGAGATCTACATACAAGGCTCTGGACAAGATAAAGTCAACTCTAAAGAGAGAGAGGCTGTTGATGAGTGACAGCAGGAGAATCATGGAGAAAACAGTAGGAGAGTAGCAGCACGGAACACAGACTTTATCAACTTTTCTCTTAGACCTACATATCTGAAGTGTGAGAGAAGCTCCAGCTACCCTTGAAAAGGGTGCCGATAAATATCCCACAAGGTGTAAGAAATTTCAGATTAAATGGAACTTATTAAAGTTAAGGTTCCAGGAGACAGAGTGAAAAGGGTGAATGATGGAAGATAAGGAGGAGGAAAGGCTAGGTCAAAGTTTAATATTTGGATGGGGGGCAGCAAGGGGGAAGAAGGGAAACAGAGGCTGGTGAGGGCCATTCTTGTTGATCTCCACTCCTCCTCCACCTATGCTGATATTCTGAATGTTTTTAATGATACAGTTTTCCCAGGTCAGGAGTTGGAGCCCATCAACCTGGGTTGGAAAACAGATCTAGCAAAAGAACATAACAGCCATGGAACCCTGAAGGGTAGCAGTCTGAGTGTGAGGCAAGAGTGCTCTAGTCAAGATTTCTTAAAAGAAGAGATAACTTCATTCTATGACCCTCTAATTTAAAATATTAAACAAGACATATAACATGGAGAAATGCTCACCAAAGATGTCTTTTTCATTAAAGATGTTCAGTACAAAGTCCAAAATGATGTCCCTACATATGGTGAGATGGCTCACATTTTCTTTGTAAATGATATTGTACCTATTATGTCAAGTTCTGGATACACTATAGGACTTCCTAAATTGTGGAGTTTCCTAAATGACATCAGTGATCTCGGAGGAACTGTATCTATCTGGTCTGGAAGAAAACCAAGTTAAGTAAAAAGTGCCTGTGGTTCAGACCAAAGTATTCAGCTGATGGACTGATGCACCCTGGGACATTTCAGATGGAAAATAAACTGAGCCAAGAACAGAAGAGGGGAGAGGACTGGACTGTACCTGGAAAGTTACAATATTTTTGATGATCCCAAACTTCCTGAAACAAAGACCCATATTTTCAATACCTATTATTTTTTGAGAGAATTTGCTGGCATGAAATGTTGCACTTTGGGGTTCTCATCTTGCCTCTGCCATATACTAACTGTGTGTCCTAACTGGCAACTCAGTCTCTCAGTGGCCCAGCAGCTTAAGACCACAAGTTTACAAGGAAGAGCGTTAACTGTCAGTGGTGGACTCTTTCTCCATAGCTGGATGGAAATCTATGCAATCACAACTCTAGAGGGTTTCCCTCCCCGCCACTCCAAAAGTTATTTTGGTGAAGCTATAGTGGTTCAAAGCACGGTATCAACTAGCCTCCCAAGAAATAAAGTTTCAGGTCACCCATTAAAAGACACAGAAGATAAAAGTGTGTATGCGAAATGCATAGAAGCAAAAAACTCTCAGAAAAATGTGCCCCTCGAAAGGGATATTGGTTGTGAAAACAGAAGAAGCTAGGAACAGCTCAGGTGTTGTAGGGGTGCCCTGCCTGCTCCCCTTAACCTCTCCCTCCAACAGGGATCGATTAGGGACCACGGACCACAGTGACACAGGACCAGAAGGCGGGGGCTGCAACGTGCAGCGCCGCAGGGGGTGAAGGATCTGCGTGCTTTACGGTTCAGAATCACTCGGTTACACTACCGTCTTTCCGTGCAGCCCTACGCCCACTGGTCTACACCCAGCTCGGCACTGGCTCCGATGTGTGAATGGTGCCCTGCAAACTTCCCTCCCAAGCAGCTCGCTGATGCCACCTGCTGCTAAGTAAACCCAGGAAAGGCCTTCGGGGATGCCCCATCGACCGGTCCCAACGGCAAGGCCGGAGAGGAAGCCCGCAGCCTGGGGGGCTCTCCACCCCGGGAGACACAAGCTGGGGGCCCAAGTTAGCGGGCGGCGCTCGGGCTCCCGGGGCCACGATCCCCGGGCTGGAGCCTCCACCCGGGCCGAGGCGTCTCGCCCCTCCCCTCGCAGGCCCGGGACTAACGGGCCGGGCCGGGCCTCCCACGGAGCCGAGCCCCGAGAAGAAGCCGCGCCCCCTCCTCGCCCCGGCCCCGGCCCAGCTCCTCCGGTACCTGCGGGGAAACCTCCTTCCACCGCCGAGCGCTGGGAGCCCAAGAGGCGCGGAGCTCGGGCCAGGTCCCTCCGATCGTCCCCGCCGCCTCTTCCGAGGCCCCGGTCACCAGAAACCCGGGCGCGCGACCCGGATGTGCTCATGGGCCCGCCCCCCGGCGGAAGTGACGCCAACGCGCCTGGACGTCAGCTCGGCTCCGCTCTCGGAGCGTTCCTGGGGCGGCGTGCGCGCGTGCTCCATCCCGACCCGCGTCAGCTGGCGCTGCCCGGCGGAGGGAGGGCTGGGGGCAGTGCGGGGCCGTGGCGGTGGAGAGGAGGGGCAGAGATGGCAAGGGGAGGGCCTCCCGAGGAGCCCCTGATCGTTAGCACAGGAGGGGGCTCGGTGGCTGGAATGCTCTTGGAGTCAGAAGGACCCGAGTTCAGATTCTGCCTCGGACGCTGTCTAACTGCGCCCCGGGGGCAGCCTCGACCTTTATATGCCTCACGTTTGTTGTAAGGATCGCCTGAGATCGTTGTAAAGACTTAGCACGATGCCTGGCTGTATAAAGAATGAAGTTCTCTGGGCATTGGACCTGGGTTCAAATTCTGCGTGGCTGTGGGGATCCAGACGCTTGGGAGCAGAGAGAAAGCGTGTGCAAAGCGGAGCCCGTGCCCTGGGAGCGTCACGGAAAAGCCCTCTGCTGCAAAATGCATCCCGGTCCGCTGTCTTCTCCAGCAGACCGACCTCTCAGTAATCATAAATCGTTATATATATATATATATATATATATATATATATATATATATATATATATATATATATATATATATATATATACACACACACACATATATATACACATATATACACACATATATATACATATATACATATATATAATCATATAATAATCCACAGCATCACCTCTCAATAAGCTTCGTTTTCCTTGTTCCTACCTACAAACACGCCCGTTCTCCGATCCCCTCTCCCCTCTGTTTCACTTGTGATCTCATGAGCTCAAATGGAAGAAAGGAAAGAAACCTGCATCTGTTAAGCAATAGACCCGTTAACTTGTGTTTGTGAGTTACCATTAGCTTGGTACCTGGGGTACCATAGGAACTGTGCCAAGTGCTTTACAAATAATACTTCATTCGAGCCTCATAACCTTGGGAGGCCAAGGGTTTGTATTGCAGATTTGAGGAAACTGAGGTTAAGGGACTTCCTCAGGGTCACACAAGTAGGAAGTGTCTGAAGCTGAAGTTTTAATTCCCTCTCATCCTTCCTGACCCCTGAGTCAGCACCATGGGTTCAGTTAGCCCTAGGCAGACGTTCCACCGATGTAGTTTTCTAAACCTAACCACTCTCCGGGTCTTTAGCTTCCCTTTCCAACCGTCTATTGAATATTTCAGTTTGGGTGTCCAGTAGACACCTTAAACTCAACATATCCGCAACGGAAATTATTGTATTGTCTCCCAGTCTTTCCTCTTCTAAATTTCCTTACTATTGTTCAAGGGTACTCCCATCCTCCCGGTCCCCTGAGGCTCACAACGCAATAGTCACTTTTTACTCCTGGCTTTTTCAAGCTCCCTACTCCTTCCCCCCCGCCCCCCCCCCCCCCCCCCAACTCTTGCAATACAATGTTGCAAGTCCGGTTAGTGTTAACATAACCTCGTCTGCACCTGGAACTGTCCCTCTCCTCTTCTGGCTTCCTTCTGCAAGCTTTCCTGATCCCCCTTAATTCTAGTGCCTTCCCTCTGTTGGTGATCTACAATTTTTATATTTCGTATCTTGTTTGTACAGTTGTTTGAGATCTGTTACCCTATTAGACTGATGGGGTGCTTGTGCTTGGACCCCAGTTTCAAGATCACATTTCTCTCCTCAAACCTCTGTACCTAACGGTTTTCTCCCCAGCCCAAGGACACTATGCCTAGAAATAACTCATGAGTGGGCCTGAGTAAGATAAACTATCTTTCCCCACAATTACTCATGAGTGGGCCCCAGTAAGACAAACGATCTTTCCCTGTTAAAAGAACAAGCTGACCTCTGTAGAATTCCCCTTGTATGAACAGGATTATCTTGTAACCACAGAATTGTTTTGATTCCCAGTTATTGTATACAAGCCAGTGGTCAAGCTCAAGCTCATCAACTCTCAAAGCTATCTTGCTGCAGACATAACAGACAAAAAAATACACCCAAGAAACCCCTTTTCCTGGTTTCCAGTAGTGAATGATGCCTGCAACTAAGGTTGTATGTTATCACCTAACTTGCATATCTGCCAGATAATCCACTACCTTTTCCTGCATAAGCTTTAGCATCATTCCATTAGGTGGCAAAGTTCTTTAAGGAGCTCTGCCTGCCATTATTTTGCCAACTTGACTTAAAGACTGCTTGAGTCCATGAGGAATTCATTCCAGACTACCCTCTTCTGTACTTCAGTCCTTGAGTGCCTGAACCCCTTAAAACTGAATCAAAACTGTGAGCTCCTGGAGAACAGGGAAGAACTATTTTTTGATTTTCTTTTTATCTTCAGTACTTACCACAGTGCCTGCCACATAGCATAGTGGATACTAACAAACACTTGTTGAATGCTCATTTATTTAAATTGTTCCTCAAGGTTTTGTGCTGGATTCACTTCTCTACACTCTCTCCCTTAAAAAATCTCATTCACTCCTACCACTATTCATTCAACTAACATCTGTATGCAGATAATTCAAAGAATCTTTCTAGTCTTGACCTCCTTTCTGTCCTCCCGACCAGAGCAGTATGATCAGCACTGGCTTTGAATTCAGAGGATCTAGGTTAGAATCCTGGCTCAACTTATTTCCTGTGTGGTCCTGAGCAAGTCGCAGCCTCTTGGGACTTCAGTATTCTCACCTATAAAATGGAGGGAGCTGGACTATATGATCCTAAACTCCCTTCCATCCCTAAACCCTATTTAGCACCTTTCCTTGCATCATGTGAAGTTGTAATGGGACTTTCCAACTAGACCTCTAAACCCCCTAATTTCATAGGTCCAGATAACTTGCCCAAGGCTAGTACTTCAAGGATGGGCAGCTAGGTGGTACCACAGTGCAGAGCATACTGGGCCTAGGGTCAGGAAGACATTCCTGAGTTCAATTCCTGCTTCAGACACTAACAGTTGGACCCTGGGCAAGTCACTTAACCCTATTTGCCTTGGTTTCCTCATCTGTAAAATGAGTTGGAGAAAAAAATGGCAAACCACTCCAACATCTTTGCCCAATAAGGATAATAAGGGCAGAGAGACCATTTAGAAACCTTCTGCAATAGAATGGCTACTGGAAAGTATATCATATTTGGGAGTCAGAAGACCTGGGACCAAGTTCCAGCTCCCCCTTTGGATATATCACTTCATTTTATTCTCTCAAATCAACTTTGTGAGAGAGATAATAACCAAGTGCCTATTTAGGAAGGAACAGACTCAGAGAAGCAACTTGGCGCATGTTGTTTTAAGTTAAATGCTTTTAAATCTGTAAAGAATTGTATAAAAAGGAGGTATAGATAGATAGAATGCAACCTAAATGATGGTGTTAGCAATGAGTCTAAAAGGAAAACTGATGACATGAGACTTGGCAATGGGTTATACTGGGGATGGAGGAAGACAGGAATCAAAGGTGATTCTCAAATTTTGAGCCTAGGGTATAGCACTAATAGTTGAAGCATGAAACCACGGTAATTTTAGATGATTAAGTTGTGATCCACCTTCTCCATCTGATCATGAGTTTCAGAGAGATTGAAAGGCAGTTCAGAGGTCATCTAATTCCAAATCTCACATTTTACAAATAAGGAAACATGATTCCCTAAAGGATATGTATCTACTTGCAACATTTACAATTTACAATCCTTAGGTGACTGTACTAAAGATCCATCATACGGACTAGTGAAAAGCAGCATGAAAGTCAATAGCAATTTAATATTAAGTTCGTTGGAAAGTTAAGGAGAGTTACATGTGGAACAAATGGGAAAAAAAGGGCAAACCACAAACACATAAAAGCCATACTACCTCTGAAAATGTTTATCATTTTAAGGGTAAGTTATGTTTTCAGTTGTGTATGCTATTCAGTCACTTATTGAAACATTAAGGAAAGTTTACAGACAAAATTCTAATTATCCCATGTTATAAGAATACAAGTTTAAAATAAAAGATGAGCTTTACCTTTTGGCAAATAAGATAACATTTCTTAGGAACAGAGATGGAGGGAGTGATGACATAAGAAAGATTTTAAGATCCTTTGAAAAAGCTGGTTAATTGATATGCAGCAGAATATATTAATTAGCTTAATGGATCAAGTAAATGAGGTAAAATCAGTCAAATAACGTTACTTTTCCAATTAATTTATTTAAGGTTCATTAAATCTGTAATAGTATGAAGTGCAACAGACTGCAAATTACCATATTCCTGACATGCCCAAAGAAAACCCCAAAAAGGTTTTCTTGGCTGAAAACCTCCTGTTACTCTTAATACGAACATTATACACTCAAATTGAATTTCTTATACTATACAATGACAGTACTTTTTCTACACATTCATCCCTATACTAAGGAATAAACATCTAGTAAGTTAACTATTACAGTGCATTAAATGTTAAATTTTTGGACCTTGTAGCAAAAAAAAATCAAAGTGCTTTAGAGTCAAGCTAGGTCATAAAATGAATACCAGCAATACTGAAGAGATTACATAAGCAAATATATTTTCCTCTAAATAAATGGGACCACTACAAATCTAACAGATGAAACAAACAAAAAAAAAATTGGAGTACAAGACTTGGTGTAGATATCGTTCTCAAGAAATTTAGAAATATTTGGTTTTTTGGCCAGTAAATGAAAACTGTTTTTGAGGTATTTCTAAGTATGTTCTCAATCAATCTGCATATTAGAAAAATACCAAAATAGCTTCGAATGTAAATGCACTATAAATTCCAAATCTCATGTCTTACAGTTTAGAATCAGTTTATTTTTAAAAGGACCTAATGTAATTTTGTGAATTTGAAACTTTCCTAGTTTTCATCTTATATGTGATTGAGCATAGCATCTTTTGTGAGAATCTTCCATAGTATTTAAGAAGATATATATCTATAGATATAGATGTAACTATATCTATATATACGCAATACATATGCAGCAAATTAAGAAGGGAGACTATTATATAATAAAGCTGCACAAATATAGCTGTAATGCTGAAATCCTTTGCAATTATACTTGCTGTTAAGTAGTGGAATATTTCCTATTACTATTTAAGAACCTTAGGGATAAAACTGAAGAACTACATACATACCTGTGGTACATGCCAAATTTACAATTACAGAAAATGGTGAGGCAGTATAGGTCCCTTTTGGGACAGCACTTCCTAAGAATTACACAGAACACTTAGTAGTACACAAAAATGAATCATACAGACATCTGCCCTGCTTTCCTCTCAGTGACGTAAGTAAGATCATCAGGGCCTTGTGGATGCCTGTTTCCTTACCAGCAGCAGGCCTTCCAGTGGAGCTAAGTTTCTAGACCTCTTCCAATTATTCTAACCTAAAGTCTGTCAAAGAATTTCTGCTCTGTTTAACAAAACAGGACATTCTGATTACTTTGCTAAAGCTGATTCACTACCACCATATTCTTCCTTTTAACTACCTTTAAAAACACATACTCTTCCAAGTTTTCTTTGCTCAACTTTACAAATAGTTCTGTGGGGAAAAACATCAATTAGTGGGGGAGAAGGGAACGATTTCCTTTCTGTCTGCCATAACCTATACATTTCTGACTAGGATTTGTCTCTATGGGGAATTATGCATAATAATTATATATGCATAATATATGCATATATAATAATTATGCATAATTACATGAAAAAAGGGCATACTGAGAGATTAAGTAAAACCCCTAGGCACTCAGACTTAGCCGTGCCATGCTCTTCTATACACATTAGCACTAAGTTAGAAGTGACCAAATTTCGATAAAACAATGCAGGATGTGTGGTTGGCAGGGAAGGGGTAGGCAAACAAATCAGAATGAGTTCACCGAGCACTGGAAACAGAAGTAGGACTGCTGCCCCTCATCAGAAAATGACAAACCCAAATGGATTTCTCAACATTGTTGTACTTTGTCTGATTGTCTCTTATTTCACTGCGTATAACGGACTGCTTATGCTCCTGGGTTTATTCATATATTCTGTATATTGACTGCTCTAATTATATGCAGGTTAATAATCCTCTTCTTCCTTCATTTCCTTAGAGCTGCTGGCTAGACACAAGAAAGAGCTTGGTTCAGAAATACCATCTGCACCTTATCACCTTCACTGGTAAGCATGTCCTACACGACCCCAGCCATTGAGTTAATACCGGAGGTAAATCGCTCATGATGACCTATCATTTATTCCCCTTCTCCTTCATCTGTCTCAACTCTTTCATGAACACTAGTCTGTAGGATTGGGAATCAGAATCCTCTTCTACTCATATAAGCAAATTTATGTTGGAATCAACAAACTGAGCCCAGATACTAAAACCTAGCAAAATAAATGATGCGGACTACATCGTAACCACGAAGGCAGAACCAAAACATTATCCAAGTTTCACATAGGAGTCCATATGGCTACATACAAAGGCTAATTCACATTTCTTTTTTAATAACTGAAGTCTATGTATGGACTAAATGATAAAATTTAAAATGCTACATGCATGTATAGCTGCAACCCAAATTAAGAACTAAAGATCAAAAAAAGGAAATTTGTTTTACATGGATCATTACAATCCTCTAATATACTCAAGAGAAAAATGCTTACAGAAATAGCATTAAAAGGCACATCACTGTACTGAAAATTCAGTTATACTCTGGGTCAAATCTGATTTCCTGTACATGAAGATGATATAACTTTTCCAATAAAATTCTGGTGTTACTGCTTCCCCACATCACTGTAACAGAGTTGGAGTGTATTTCCCTTCAGAAATTTAGCATTTTTTTGTACTGGGGGGAAGTACCCTTGTCATTTCTGGAATGATCATTTGCTTGCAGCTTGGAATGCGAGTAAAAAATGAAGTAACAAATATTTACATATAACTACTGTTGAATTTTGTGGAGGGCGGGGCATTTGGGGAGTCCAAAATAAGGAGAAAAACAAATGCATTTGTTAAAACGAACAAGTTCATTCTTGGTAACTACAGAGAAATGAGGCAGTTTAATTCTAAATAAGACAATTTACTATGATACACAGATTCTATTAATTTCTCTGCAAAATGGTCAATTATATCTCTAGTCTCATCCATATTCTTAAGAGAGTTATGAATCTGTCTTAAATAATAAAGCATTGCCATGATGTTGAGACACCGAAATAACTGAAATGACTCATGATCATGAATCTATAGATATTTAATCCTGGTACTTCAGGAGACTGCTTTGTAATTTTTCCTCTTGGACAGCCCTTTCATGTGAATTTATGACCAACAAAACCACAAAGGTAAAGAAGAAAAATTGTCCTTTGCAAAAGAAATAATTGCTATAGAATTCTCTAACAAATACCTCACACACACACACACAATTTGGGAGAGTTTATAACCCATTCAAAACCCAATCCAGGCAGTCTATGAAGAAATGATTTTATAGTGAAGCTGGAGAAATTTACAGAACTCAAGACAACATTAGGAATTGTGATGGAGATGTTTCTGTAAATTCATCAGACATCCTCAACAAAATACCAATTTGTTTTCCTAATTAATTTCCAAGTTGTATGTGTACCATTTCATTTAAGCGGAGTAAATGCACTTACCAAATTGAACAAGAAGTTTACACGGTTTCATAAAATGATTAATTGACAACACAATTTAATATTACTTAGATTTACAGTCTTTTAACTTCTATTATGATATTGTAAAACATGATGGAACATGAAAAAAAAATCTTGATGGACAAAGTTAAAAACCTAATTTAAAAAATGACATACAGAAGTAAATAGCTATTTTTTTTATATGTCAAAGTGCCTACTTTGATGGTACAGATAAAAGTAAGCTTTTGTTCTCTATGGAACAAAGAGTGAGAGTGTACAATTTGCCACATTTTCTGCAGTGCTATCTAGTACTCAGTAGTCCAGTAAAATGGTTATCTTGGACAAACAATTAATTTCACATTTGTGAACAATCCTAAGACATGTGAAAAGTTCTTATCTGTGGCCATAAGTCAAAAGGTTCTAAATATATGCACACAAGCACACCCACCAATTCCTAGGTCCCTTCAATTATCCAGTTCACAAAATGGCTTTTTGACTTGTTTAAAAAGTGTATAATGCATTGTGTAGTTGCATTTTCATAATGAGGCGGGAAAAATGTACACCAAAGAGGGAAAGCTTGTCATGGTATAGCTACATGTATCTAATACATGAACAAGAGTCTTCATGTATTTGTGACAACTGGTCTAACCAGCCCTCAATACACAAAAACACTCTAATTTTCTAAAAATCCTAAGAAATGTGTTTAACCCTTTACAAAAACAAAATTTCCATCATGCATTTTACAAAATAATGACTTCAGAGTCATTTATATGGTCTTATTCACCTGCACATTGTTCTATAATGCAGGTATGCAATATTATAAAATATTGTTCAAAAATCATAAAAATATATATTATCTCTCTCCTTTACCATTTTACGCATATAAATAGTTTACTGAAGAACATGCACCACTTAGACAAAACAAATGCAAAAACACCTCATAAAAAAAGTGTGGTTCTTTTACATTTAGCAATATAAAATACAAAATGATTATAATAACATTAAAGTAGCTATTAAAGTTATAAATTCAAAAGATTTGCAAACCAATACAGCAGTGAACAGTCCCTTATACAAAAGTCCGTTAAAGAAAATCAAGTCAATGTTGTAACAGTGACAAAGAAATAAAGGTCAATAAATGCATTTATAATGCAAAAGAGCATCACATCATTCCATCTGCACATTCTCAGGTCTTTTGTTTGGACTCCCAAGTTTACTGTTCACTCTTCTGTTCTTGTTTCCCATTCAATTCCTGGTCAACTCTGATTAAGGAAAAATGAAATACAAAATCAGGAAGGGCAGATTTATTAAATCAATTATTTTTCAAAGGAAATGCTTTTATTTTAATCTTAATAGTTCAGATAGAGTTACAAGGAATATTTTAGTATAAGGATTATATTGTTAAAACAAATTTGCAAAGAAATAGGTGCAGTTACAATAAAAAAGTTTACCAAACAACACTTATTTCCCAAACCAAGAGAGTCCTTTAAACAACAAGAGAAAACCAGTTAAGAAGATGAAAGAAACAACATAGTATCTTAAACCATGTCTGCTTTTTTTAAAAAAAAGTTATTACAGGTTATCTATTTAAAAAGCAAAATAGCCAAAGCCAGTCTGAGCATCTTAAAATTAGAATCCATGGCTTGCTGAATTCTAGATAACGTGTGTAACTGGAAGGGATCTCCAATTTTAGTCCAAACCATTCATTTAAATGAGGAAATCAAGGCCAGGAGTCATGGACCTAAAACTATACATGCATTAAGTAAAAGAGTCAAGCCTGGACCCTAGGGCTTCTGACTCCAAATCAAATATCCTTTCCATTGTATGATGGTGGAAGTAAAGTGTCTGGCCCACTCCACACAGGTAATGAACTAGGATAAGAAGTCAGGTCCTATGATGCCAGGTAAATATACTATGCTACTTCTTCAAAGAGCACAGCCACACTGAGTAGGGAGAGCTTAAATGCTAGTACTAGCATTTAATTTAATCAGCAGAAAGAGTTCTACCTGGATCTATGATTACATTATAATTTATAGGACTACAACTACTTCCCACTAAAATGCCTTAGAACAGTTTATGGTAGGGTTTGGGAAGAATATGAATATTACTATTTTATGCTGCATTATATTGTGATCTGATATGTTTTAATTTAGTGATAATTAGAAGTAGAAAACCCACCATCACACCATTCCTCCACTAAAACACTTCGAGAAGTTATACAGTATGATTAACTAAATAACTAGCACTTATAAATGCCTCTGATGTAAAACCCTTTTAATATACTCACACTTCAGGTATTTATAAAAATTTTATGTATCTCATATATATATATCTTCCTTGGCATTTTACTAATGTTAATAATAACAACTGGTAACATTTATATACCACCTATTATTGTGCCAGTCACTGAGCTAAGGGCTTTATGAACTGTGCTATTACTAACCCTATTTTACAGATGAAGAAACAGAAGCAAATAGTGATTTGTCCAGGGTCACAAAGCTATTAAGTATCTGAGGCTGGATTTGAAATAGAGTCTTGGCTGACTCCAGGTTTGGCACTCAATCCACTGTGCCACCAACATTTACCTAAAATACTATTCTAGAACTAAATGGAATAAGCTGGTGGGTTTCTATTATTCTTCCCCCCAACTTCTGCCACACCAAGTTTTAAACTATATCATAAGCTTTTAAACTTTTTTAAACTTTAAACTTTTAAACTTCATAAACTATATCATAAGTTTTAAACTATATCATACATATACATAAATTTGTTAAGTACTTATCAGAGCTCCCATCTTCAAAAAATGACCCTTCTCTATATATAAAAATCTAAGGCTGATATGGATTAGGTTTTTTTAATTAATTTAAGCGAGAAAAACAATGTGAAGTCATGATTCCACTGTAGTTGAATAAAATCAGAGCAACAGAATTTAAGGTATGATAAAATGCTACTATATTCTCATGCATATATACTTGGTACTTTCTATCAGAGATTCTAAAAAGATTTTTAGAAAGTAAAACATGAGCTCTTTTTTTTCCTACAGTATCCAAATTATACCTTGCTATGAAGTTAAGTATTACCATTGCCAAACACTGCTGTAATATGCCACATATGGACCCTGAATTTCATGTGAGAAGTAATATCAAATATCAACAATATAACTATACTCTTAAGCTTGGAAAAAAAAGGGAAAACGTTACTGGGAAAACTCCAAGCATATGCAGTACTGATGACATGGCTATAACACTATCTTTGCATATAAAATTAACTTAAGTTACTACTAGCCAATAATTTAGAAACTAGAAAAAACATCAGCTTTAAATTACATTACATGAAGAAATAGACTCAAAGAAAAACAACCAAAATGAGTTCAAAATTAGGAAAAGTTCACAACAGAAAGAGTTGAAAACTGTTTAAAAGCACATTGTTTAGGACCTGTTCTCTCCACATTTTTTTTAACAATTAAAAAAAAACCCAACACCCACATACAAATACAAACTTTCCTGATAAAAATGGGTCTCACTAGAACTCCAGGCTAATTCAAATGTTCTATATTTAATCATATCAGAACATTAACCTTAGACTGGGAACTCCATCCATGGTTTGTTATAGCAAATATATGCCTACCACTTTGTGTTTGTGCCTTCTCTCTCCTATTACAAAACGCTGATAGAAGACAATTTCTGTTATGCTCAAAGCAAAATCAAACTTAAAAGGTAAAGCGGGAACTTTGAATGTTAAATGGTACAGTGGCTAAGCAGTGACTACTGAACTTAAAGGTAGCTTATCAGATGTATGATTTACTTGACTGGTTAGCAGGCCATTTAATTTTAAGCATACAAGAGAATTTAACATATTGGTTAGCAAAGGAAAATACACATTGCAAATATAAATCATTGACCCCAGGGGAAAAAATATAAATACATTTAATGTACAATTCAGAGCTCTAAAATGTAATATTCGAAAATAATCTGACATTTGAGGGTTATTGTACAAATAGGTTTTCAAAATATTATACAGATGGCTTTCCAAAATAAAGTCAATCCCAATAAATATAACTAACAATTTTTTAATTGGCAAAATAGTGATAATTTACATATAAAAACATGGTCCCTAAAATATATAAAGACCACTTGTTGGTAATATGAGATGGGTCCTACATCATTCTCAGCCCAGATACGCAAGAACTCTTTAAGTTGCAATGTATTTGGCTTCATGAGACTGCCTGGGAATAAAGGAGGAAAAAAGATACTTCTGGGGAATATTTATATTTACAAATGCTATATCCTTGTCTGCAAGCTAACCAATCAGGAAAAGAGTTAGTGTGTGCGATGCAAATGGACTAGTCTAGATGCAACCCAGTCAAGGTGTGCATATACCTTTTCTGTTTCTTTTTATACTTTTCTTCTTCATACCTTGGTAGGGAAAAGTTATTTCAGTAAATATATACAAGTTATGAGGACCAATAAAAACTGAGAACAAAATAAAACTATAAAAATAAATGTTCATATAAAAAAGCTTGCAGACAAAATTTAAAAGAGCTTTGAAATACGGATGTCATAAGCATAGGTTCTTTAGTAGCTATATATACTACATTAGTTTAACAAACATCCAAACTACAAAAATGCAACATGTTTTACAAGACAAATAACCTATAATAAAAAGGCTCAACAAAAACGATGTATTGCTAGAAAATGAAAGAACTTTTCTATTATGGCATGATACTGCCCATTGTCCTGCTGTCATCAAGACCTCTGTCAAACGTTAGGTTTGCAGATCAAGTTAATTTTAGGGTCTGGAGATTGATTAAAATTCCTTAGATCTTCAACATTTATTTGCCAAAGATCACAACTCTACCAACCAGATCATTATGAATTTTCAGCAATGAAAGGTGGAGGCCAGAGTCCTCTGTTTATCCAGCTTGTCAAATACAAGGGTTACAAGACAGGGAAGTACAAATCCATATAGAAGGAAGCCCTCTGCATGTTTAAGGAGCTATGGATAGAATGCAGCTTTCTACTATAATTTCCTTTCTTTCCTAAACAAAAGCCCACCAAGGAGGTTTTCCCTTCTACCCAGTTTTTGTTGAAATATTGTCACACCATATAGACCTGGAAAAATGGGGCTAAAAATGGTCTGGGGAACAGCAAACAGAATGGGGAAGCAATATTCACTATCAATCACATCAAAGTATAAAATGACAAGATGAAAACATACTGTTTTATGCATTCTGGTATGGCAACATATTCCATGGGGACAAGTTCTGCTAGTTCTGCCAGGTTAAAGACGTACTTAATTTTCTGGCTGAATTTTGAGCTATGAAGAAACAAAAACATAAAAATATAATTACTTATTGATTATGACCACTTGGGTTAATAAAAAAATCGATAACGAGGGTAAACAAAGTGATTTCCAAAATACTACCTAATAAAAGGTCTTGTAATTGCTAGAAGTGTTCTGATAAACCAAGAAGGGTGAACTATTATTAAAGACTTTAGGTTTTTCCGTAACCTGAAAAAAAATTGAAATGCCAAATACTGATGTTAGAGAAAAATTCTAAAATGTGAATTAATAAACAAAAGCATCAGTAAACTATTCCATAATGACTACAGATTAAAACATTCAATTTGGGGAAATTTCCGAATTGAATCCCAGTGCCTTTGCTCTTGAACTACCTGTATGACATCAGTCAAGTCACTCAGTCTTGGAGTTAATTCAGTCTGTCTACCAATCAGTGAGTTGGTCCAGGTGACCGCTAGCCTTATGTCAGATCCCATGTTTTCTTACAAAGTTAAGAAATAAAACATAAAGGAATTCAAGATAATACCTAATATAGATCTGCTTCTTTAGAGTCCAGCATGTATTAATTACACAGACACCTTTAACCACACTTGGGATCATGCCAATCACCAGTAAATACCAGGAGAAGGGATAGTTAATCTTCTAAGTCCCACTGCCCTACCTTCAAATTTTTGGAGATTACAAATAAACCATGAAAAATAAGAGAAATAGTTTATATTGGCCTAAGTAACATATGCTACAAGTGGATCTATTTTCCGCATTGTAAACAACAATTATAAATAAAACTAGAGTAAAAAGCATTTAATGCCACTTAGCATAATTCCTTCTAAGAATATGCTAAGGGCTTAAAGAGCTCATATGAAAAATTTCAAGAATAGTGCCTGAGTATTTCCTAAGCAATTCTGAGTATAAGCACTAGAAGCACAAGATGGCATTGACCACTTCCATCCCAAAAAAAAAACCCATTATAAATTGTGGATGATGTTGAAGAAAGTATAGACGAGTTTCATTTTAAGAATTATACTGTTTCTTTTTAACATTTTTCAACTACATTATGTTGTAAATTATCAGTTTTGAGAAATAAGAGAACCCTCCTATGTGACTAATAATTTTTCTAAACAAATATATTTTATTTCCTTCCTGGGTATCCCAAAAGCAAACTTAACCGAATGAGATGCTAGTAAGAGGATCTCTGAAGCTTAAGTTACCGCCTGTCAATTTGCTGATAACACTTCCTGAGCCACCCCAGGCTTGGCATTTTTCTCCGTGTTGTAGCGCCGTTTAAATAAACTATCATGTAGTTCTCTGCTACCAGTAACTCCAAAGTGCCAATGACGTACCTGCCAAAACAAAGGGGGAAACAATTTAATACTGATTATGGCGGAGGACTTTTGAGCTATGCTTCAAAGTATGGAAGCCAGATCCAACGCTAATTTTGAAAATGGTAGTAGTTCAAATGAAATTAGTCACGTGGAGAGCACATTCCAAGAGGAGTCCAGCCAGCTGGAACCTCTCTAACCTATTCTCCACCACTGACTATGTATGAGAAAGGATTCTGACTTCAGTAGACTTCAATGTCTCCCAAGTAAAACGAAGAGGCTGGACCTGATTCTAAAAGTCAGAAATGAAAAGAAACTGACATGTCATCGACTGCAGCCCCGCTTAATGCACAGGAAATTGAGGCCCAGAGGGGCCAGGCTATTTGACCAAGATCATAAACACCGTGAGCGGCACAGCCAAGGCTCAAGTCAGGTACCCAGTGGTAATCTGGGTGGGTGGGGGGCTATTTCTATTCTAGCCCCCCAATTCTATGCTTTTATACTTAGTGTGAAAATTTTCCTTTCATGATAGAAAGACAAGAAACTAAAAGAGGTAGAAAATTGGGAGGGTATAGTTTTTAATTATCACATTCTTTAACAGGTCTTGGAAAGGAGGGCTAAAATCTGATTACCCTTTATACGAACCTAAATATTACTTACTTAAACAGATTGTCCATTAAATAGCGATAATTAGGTTGACCACTTTCGGGCATAAAGCAGACAGCAAACACAACAATTGCATTTAATCCATCTCCATAATAACCTGAAATAAAAAGAAAATCCACCAACAACCTATTCATCTTCACAAACATCACAAACAGACTTTTCATTTTTTTTGAAAACTCCTTAGACTAAAAGTTTTTAAAAAGTCTATGAAAAAATAAGGTAACGGAAGCCCTACAGTGCTAAGTTTCACATTCATAAATTCAAGTTTTTTTCTATAGTTTATCATAATACTAGAATATCTGATAGCTTAAGTCTTATTTCAACATGCAGCACAACAGACTGGCTAATGGGTAGGCAGGAGCAAGTTTTAATGAACTCAAAAGCAAGAATATTTGAAGTATAATAAAGGAATGAAGTACTACTTGAAATAAATACTACCTTATGAAGTAGAAAAAAGAAAAATGTATATCATAGATTATTGAATATTTTGATTTTTAAAATTTTTATTAACACTTGTATTCCTATTCTCAATTTCCAATTATATATCCTTTCCTTCTCCTCCCTACAAAGCCTTTTTACAAAGAGAACTCTTTTGAGAAAATTAAATATTGACTATTGAAATGATCTTCAATCAAACTGAATTCACTTGAATATTCATTCAAAATATTGAATGAATCTGACAGTATCTGATACATTCCCCAGACCTGGTATTCTCTACCTCTGCAAAGAAAGGAGGGAAGTGAATGCTCCCTGTCCACCTCTCTCTCTCTTTGCATGTTTAGTTGTATAAGAACAAATTCTTGACATAAGTCAGTTAAGTGGCTCTGGGTCAGCCATTGTGAAGTGACAGGAATACAAAGGAAAGTCTCTCCACTACAGAAGTTCATGGTCTAATGATGTTTAAAAAAAAAAAAAAGCCTAACAGGAATTCATATTCAGATAATTAACCAGTAATGTAGTGTTTTACAGTCTTTACAATAATCTTGTGACATCAGTAGAGAAAGTATTATCCCCATTTTTATCGACAAGAAAAAAGGCTCCAAAGTTAAATGATTCATGTCAATGATAAAGGATTCAAACTAGGCACTGTGAACTCAAGTCTAAAAAGTGTAACTCGTTTTAAGTTTTATTTGTGTAGTTTTAACATGGAAGAGTTTCAATGTTCTGAAGGAACTCTGTATACTGTGACCACAATTTTTTTAAAACTTTAATGAAACAAAAAGATTAAGCAGGATAGCCAGGTAGGATATTGTTAATGTTGCTTAAAATTTTTCTCTTCTGAAAAACAAAATAAAAGGCCCTTCCTAAAAGAGAAGCTTAAAAAAAAAACCACAGGTTTTAAAACTTGCTTCTCATGAAGAAATTGCTTCAATTAATGTTTCACAACTTTTTGGTCCATATTATCCAATTTTTAGCATTTGCAAACGATCTAATAAAGCAGAGAAATGTGACTTAAAACATATTCAAGTGATTCGCTTTCAGAGATGAGGCCTACAGAGCAAAACAAGCTGCACTAAAGGGTGACTGCATATGAAAGACTTCTCCTAGAGTATTTTAAGCTCTTTGGTTTACTGCTACATTCAGAGAGGTGCAGGAAGAGACCCATTACATCTAACTGGTCACGCTTTCCACTCTGCTGTCACCCAAGTTCACAACACTGTAACCCCTTTCTTGGATGAGCTAAATAGCTTTCTAAGAGCCTCAGGCCACTCCTCACAATTTTCTATATGCTGTGGCTGTTACTTGTTATTGTTATTATATGATACTCAGCCATATGATTTAATGAATGGCAGTGGAGCTGCTAAGTTTTATTCAAGTCACTGGATCTACCTAGAGTTGACAAAGGAAGCTTTTAAATTCTTCCTTTAAATATGATATCATCTATATCTTTCCTTACCATTCCTATTTCCACTACCCTAGTTCAGACCCTAATTAATTCATACTGTAATAAACTCCTAACATAACTCCTGGAAGAGACATTTTTCCTTTATTGTTCCAGGAAGAATAAGTTTTATCTCTTGCCTAAAAGGATCTCAAATGACTTCTAGACCCATTCAGGCCACCGTATTCTTTCTCCCTGTACCTCCTTCTACTACCTTCTCTTCAGTCTGGCAAGAACACATTCCTGACTGTATTCCTTAACTTTCCACTGTTTGTTTCTGTTCTCACTGGAATGCCCTTTCCCCTCATCACCTCCCCCCCCCTCAGTGTCCCTAAAAAAGACCTCAGAACACTGACATACTTAATGGAGGAAAGGGGAGGAGGATAACAACGAAGTAGTGAAAAGGATCCCTGAATTTTAAAAATGTGTCATTTTGAAATGTTTTATCCAGACTGCTATTTTACGCACCCTATGCCTTCTTTAGCATGTTCCCCCCCATGGATGCCAATCACATGCCCCCATTATGCGATTATTCTCCTAAGTTCAAACTCTTCATCTTGGCACCCCAGACAGGTCTCATCCCCAAACTGCCTTTCCAGCACAATCTTCTACTACCCTTCTACCAATAAACTAGCTAAATGGATTACATTTTCTTATTTTTACATCTTTGCTAATGTTATTTCCTTTGCCTATGATGCCTTCCTCTTCATATCATCCTGATTTATTTTCACTTCCTAAATTTTAACCAGACTTCAAAACATACCTCAAAAGTTTTTTCTACATATTCCCATCTCAAGGTAGAGAAAAGTCAGCTCTCATACCTTTAAATTGTGCTGAACTGTGTCACTTTTACAGTCCTTATCATACACTTCCTTGAATTCAAGTTACCAATCTGTCTCTTCTGTCATACCAGTCTCTGTGTGTTATGTCTTATTTCTCTTTGCCTATTCCCCCCACTGTTTCCTAGATACCAAAATCAGTATTTTCTGAATGAACATGTTAAATAGATTTTGTTTCTGTTCTGTAACCTTTGAGTTGTAAATCCAAGGCTTTAGGGAAAAGTAAAAACCATAATTGGAGAAGATGGTGAAATAACAATAACCCAGTTGAACTCTCCCAACATTCCTCTTTAAATAACTTTAAAATAAAATAATAACCTGAATCAAGTTTTGGAGTGGCCGAGCCAACAAAGTCAGTATGAGATATTTTTCCAGCCTAAAACAACTTAGGGGTTCAGGAGCAAAGGTTGATGATATAGTGGGGGTTGGTCTGAGGTGCACATGGCCACAGCACTAACGTCGGGCTTTAGAGGTAGGCTGCAGGAACTTCAGAGTTTTCAGCCCAGAGGCCTTGGTAAGGGCAGGGTACAGGGGGGCTGGACAACTGGTATGAAAGAGGTTACAAGGGACCTTTAACTAATAGTGGATACAGCTGGTACTGACTGGCACCTCTAATGCCCACAAGCAGTTCTGGGTCGCAGTTCCAAAACAGAGGAGTTTGTGCTCAGTAACAAGGGATCACCTGCCCTGGGCAGTTTCAGGGTCAAGAGAAGCACTAATGCTTGCAAGAGAGCAAGGACCCTTCCTAGGGAAAGACCAGGATGCCAGCGACCACACCTCTCCTTGGATGCACTGAAAACTTAAGAGACTACCAGAACTAGCTCTGAAAATGGCACAAGAAAAAGCGTGAGACAGTGACTCCTCACCCCTGTGTGAACAGAGCCCAACTTTAACATAAAATTCACAGTCAAGAAACAGGCAGGGAAAATGAGCAAACAACACAAAAGAATCTGACCGTAAAAAGTGTCAGAGAAAACCAAGACACAAACTGAACATGAAAACAGCCACAGCTACAGCTACAGCCAAAGAAAAAAAAGTTAACTGGATATGAGCTCAACAAAAATTCTTTTGAAGAGCTAAAGAAAGATGACTGGTAGAGGAAAATTTAGGAAAAAATGAGAGTGATGCAAGAAAATTACGAAAAGAGAAAAAGCTTGGTATATAAGGTACAAAAAATGCTAAAGAAAATAACACCTTCAAAAAGAATTGGCCTAATGGTGTAGAAGGCATAAAAATTCACTGCAGAAAAGAATTCCTTAAAAAGCAGAAATGACCAAATGGAAGGAGGTACAAAACCTCACTGAAGGAAGTAATTCCTTAAACATTAGAACTGAGCAAGGTTGAGCTAATGACTTTGAGACATCAAGAAACAAAATAAAACAAAGTCAAAACAATGAAAAAAAGAAAATGCAAAGTACTTAAGAAACAACAGAACTGGAAAGTGGATCAAGGTGAGATAACTGAAGAATTATCGCACTACCTGAAAGCCATAAAACGAGCCTGGACATCACATTTCAAGAAATTATAAAGGAAAACTGCCCTGGTATCTTAGACCTGGACGGTAAACTAGAAACTGAAAAAATCTACCAGTCACGTCTTGAGATTCAAACATGAAAACTTTCAGCAATATTCTAACCCAATGCAGCATGTATATGACTTGTCCTTAGTTCTTGAAGAGGACCGTGGCATCAGCATCCAGGAAAAGGGGAAAATACTGCAAGCAGTCGGAAAGAATTCAAATATTGTAGAGTCACAGTCAGGATCACACAAGATTTAGCAGCTTCCACGTTAATTGGAACAGAAGGCTTGGAATATGGTATTCTAGAGAGTAAAGGACCTAGGATTACAACCACGAATAACCTACCCAGCAAAATGAGTATAATCCTTCAGGGGAAAAAAAGAATATTTAATAACATAGTAGAAGCATTCCTGATAAAAAGCCCACAGCTGAACAGAATATTTAAACCTCAAATACAAGAATCAAGAAAAGCATAAAAGGTAAAGGAACAGGAAAGAGAAATCAGAAGGGACTCAATAAATTCAAACTGCTTACTTTCTTACATGGGAAAATACATTTAATTCCTAGGAACTTTATCATTAGTAGAGCAGTCAAAGATCCTCAGAGGGCCCCTGGTTGTGAGTTGATTATGTCAGCAAGAATTCAGAAAAAAAAATTGAAGAGTTAAGAAAGAGGGATGCACCGAAAGGATTGGGGACGGGGCGGGGGACAGAAAATGGGGAAAGTTCTCAAATAAAAGAGGCACGTAACAAAGAGCTTTTAGGGACAAGGGTGGTGGGCAATGCTTGAATCTCAGCAGAACTGATTCAAAGAGGGAAGAACACAGATTAAAGGGAGGGCACGTTAAGGGAGGAAAGGGTCAAAAGTACAACAGATTTTTTTGAGGAAGGACAGGGTAGAATCGAGGGAAATAGTAGTCATAAATGTGAATGTGAAAGACTCATAAAACAGAAACAGCAGAATGGATCAGAAACCAGAATCCAACAATATATTTAGTGCAGACACATTTGCAATAGATATACCCACAAAGTTAGAGACAGAACAGAACCTATTATGCTTCTGCTAAAGTGAAAAAGGCAGAAGTAGTGATCACAATCTTAGACAAAGCAAAAGCAAAAATAGAGCTAATTAAAAAATAATCAGGAAACTACTAATATAAAACAAACTCACAGCAAGTTTGACAAAGACCTCATTCTCAAATATACAGGGAACAGTCAAATCAATAAAAACAGGAGCCTTTCCCCAATTGATAGACAAAGGATATGAACAGGCAGTTTTCAGAAGAAATCAAAGCTATCTAGTTACATGAAAAAACTGCTCTATATCACTACTGATCAGAGAAATACACATTAAAACAACACTGACGTACCATCTCATACATATCAGAAATGACAAATGCTAGAAGGGATGTGGGGAAATTGGAATGATGCATCCCTAGTGCAGTTATGAACTGTTAACCATTCTGAAGCTGGAGAACAATTTGGAATGATGCTCAAAAGGCTATAAAATGGTGCGTACCCTCCAAGCCAGCGGTATCACTACTAGGTCTGTACCTAAAAAAGATCACAGCAATAATACTGTTACACAGTAAGAAGAAAAGGACCTATGTGTACAAAAATATTCACAGCAGTTCTTTCTGGTAGAAAGAACTGGCAACAGAGGGGATGCCCATCAACTGAGGAATGGCTGAACTAGTTGTGGCATATAACTGCAGTGAAGTATGTGTTTTAAGAAATAATGAGGGGGATGGCTTCAGAAAAAATCTGGGAAGACCTAATAAGAACTGATGCAAAGCAAAATGAGCAGAACCAGCAGACCAGTATCCATAGCAACAGCAATAATGTAACGATGATCAGCTGAGGAAGACTTAACTCCTCTGATCATTACAAAGATCCAAGACAATTCCAAAGGACTTGATGAAAGATGCTATCCATCTCCAGAGAGAGAAATGGACTCGGAGTGCAAAATGAAGTATAATTTCTTCACTTCTTTTGGTGACATGGCTAATGCAGAAATCTTTTGCATGCTATCATACACATAAAACATCACACTGCTTGCCTTCTCAGTGAGTGAGGGTAGGACAGGTAGGTGGGAGAGAATCTGGACATCCAAAATGGAAACAAAAAACAAAAAGACCAAACATAAACAATAATTTTTTAAAAATCTATTTCAATGTTACTAGATTCTGTTTGCTATACTGATGACATATGAAAGCCTATTATTTTTTGAGATCATATTTACTAAAAGGAGGCTGTCTGCATTTGAATTTCTAATACATCAATAACCCTTACCTCCATGACTGATAACTTTTTTATAGGGTTCAATTGCCTTCATGTCAACTCTGTGATCCTGTTCTCCAATTCTGAACATACGCCAGCGTCGTCCATCTTCCTTTTCCTCTGCTGCTGAGTATTCAGTAATCGATCCTTTCCTAATTACTTCAGTAGTTTTGGGTTTTGGAAGATCATCTGCCAAAGTAAATTTATTGACACATAAATTTTTATTTTTGCAATAATAACAATCAATTTATAGGTTAACCACTTTACTATCCATTTGGATTATTTGGGTAAATTCTTTATAATACAATCTGCAGAAACTTTAAGTTTAACTCAGTCGCAGAACATGCTCATTTAAAATGTGGAGGGTTTTGATTTGATCTGATTTCATGTTTTTCTTTTAGAGGTCAACATTTCTTAAATGTATTGTTATTGTTATTCTTTGGAGTCTCTATTCAGAGTGTGATGCATGCCCACAAGCTTAGTAAGAATAGAGAAAACTACCATGACCACCAACATTTTTTACTAGTATTGGTCCTGTGTTAGTTTTATAGGTTCTAGTCACAGGGGAAAATTACTCATTATCCTTGAGAATTCCTGTAAGTTACTCAAAATGATTGACAGCCAATTTCCTTTTTTTTAGATCATGCGAATTATTCCTCAAATGTTTATCCATTAGATAAAAAGTGGTTAACTTGATTATTTCTCATTTGATCACAGGTTTATGAGAAAGCAGCAATTAATACATT
The DNA here is from genome assembly GCA_023548195.1 of Bettongia penicillata ogilbyi. Taxonomy (NCBI): domain Eukaryota; kingdom Metazoa; phylum Chordata; class Mammalia; order Diprotodontia; family Potoroidae; genus Bettongia; species Bettongia penicillata. The sequence goes on along the minus strand of JAJHZJ010000009.1, from coordinate 20,450,956 downwards.
AATGATACTCTGAAATACACATGCAAATAAATTATTTAAAATTACATTAACCAGAGCACAAGCACCAATCATTCAATGAAATTTATGTTTCTCAATTACATTATGGTTGATTTTTTTTAACAAAGTAGTGATTTTTAAAATCTTAGTATCATAGTCCTTACCAAAAAAATTGAGCAGGTTGAGAAGGGGAAGGGTAGCAAGGAAAAACCTACTGCGTGTTAGTTGTGTTTCCAAGACAAAGTTGTTAACGGAAAATATCCTTCCAGGAAATGAATGCAGCAGCATTAAAAGGAAGAAAAGAAAAAACAAATAGGCAGAAACCTGTTTCAGCATCTTTGTAAAATACTGCAAATGGGAATACTTCCTGAACCAAGTAGCAAATGTGAAAATAAGCAGGTTCAAGACCACACAGATTTAACTGAATTCTTGTCAGTACATAACAAGTGTTTTTTCTCTACCATAAAGATCTAAAATCTTTTTTTTTTTTGCTACACAATAGCATGCTCTCTCTCCCCCTCCCATACACACAAGCAAAAACTACGTTTAAGATTTTTATTTTTACACAAGAAGGTAGTTAACCGGTGTAAAGAAAGTTATCAAACAGCAAATAGTGAATTTCTTTAGTTATATAAGATTCAAATGATCAAGAAGTCTACCAGTGTTTCCCTCTCCCCCCCAGGCAATAATCTATCCAACCAGTCTTCCCTAAAGAAAGCCTCTTTCACAGACCTCCTATTTTGATACCAACACAGATGAACTGGGGTTGTTTCAGAGGGTTGCAATTTTGGCCACTTTATATCAGTTACACTAAGCCTCTTAGCTGGCTCGCCTGTTAAGATCAACCAGGGGAAAAAAAAAATCAATATTTCAACACACTAACCTCTCCAAAAGGGCAAACTCCATTGTTAAGTATAAAAATGACCAGTCATGAGAAAACAAACACACAATATTCTACAAGTAAAAATGAAGCCACCTAGGCCAAATGTAATAAAATTTCTAATGCATTAATATTTTATGTCCCCAAAATTTTCTATTATTAAGCAGTAGCCAAAATGGCTTTTGGCAAACCAAATATAGAGGTAGAGAGATAAGCATATTCAAGGGAAAAAAAATAATTTTAAAATATATCTTAACCAAAAAATGGTGTATGTGGTGTATTCTAATTTTCTTAATTACTTCATTATAAAATATTTACCTTCCCATTCAAACTCATTACTGTTCTCAGATGGAGTATCTAAACCATCCAAGTCAATCTCTCCACTTTCATCCAAGTCATCTGACAAAATGGAACCATCACTCCGATCCAGTGTTAAGCTAATATCTGGAGCCATTAATTTTTTTCTTACTTTATTTCCATTCACTTCCAGTGGACCTGCAAAAAAAAAAAAATGGAAATGCAAAGTACTATTAATGTTAGCTTAAATGCTCCTAACAGAGAAAATAAGTTCATACTTTATTGCTTCATTAAAAAACTGTTGATTGAAAGCTATAGTATACTAAAAGTGTTAAATGTTTTTCATTACTGTTTTTATACAATGATGAACCCTTAACTTTATGCCTTAGTTGTCAATATAAGAAACCAGTTAAGATTTTTGTTCCTATGCTGGGTTTCTTCTTTCTGAATTCAAATGTGGCCTCAGACACTTAACTAGCTGTGTAACCATGATTCTCTAGATACATCACTTAACTGGGTTTGCCTCAGTTTTTTCATCTGTAAAATGAGCTGGAACAGGAAGCACTCAAGTATCTTTGCCAAGAAAACCTCAAGTCATGGAGAGCTGACTGCCACGACTGAACAACAAATAGTACTATGGTACCTCTATCGTTCTTCATTATCTTTCACGGAATGATTGAGAAACCTCACCTGACAGTTCTTTCAGTACCCAAGGAGGTTGGTTCACTTGGTCTGGGGAACCCAACCTCAAAGGCAATTAGGTACTATACTCCTTACTTAGTTATCAACAACCTTTACCCTCTTTTCTCCCGTCCTTTCCAGTGTGAAAATCATTCTCCATCAAGAAGACATAAATTGCTTCCAAAGTTTCATCTAAGAGTGGGTCCACTCTGTGCTAACACTTGGACATACTCTCTATTGCCCCCACTCAGCTACCTCTCCTATTTGGCATACAGTCAATCTATATTACCCAAACCAGAACTTGGTTGTTCTCCTGACACCTTTTCACCAAAGCCAAATCTTCTGTATTTGAGCTCTTTATCTTTGTACCCCTCCACCTCTCAAATCTCCTCTAAAAACCTGTCCTTTAATCATCCCTTCCTCTTCAATCTCATCCCAACTCCTGGCTCTTTCCAAGTATTCTCAGGTTCTACCCCTCCCACATCTTAAAAATGAACCCTTCACTTGAGATTTCCATCCCCTCAAGTCAGTATTCCCCATCCCTGTCCCTCCCTTTTATAGTCCAAAAGTCTATTAATAAAATTATACTACATTGCCTCTACTTCTTTTATCAACCAGTAATATAGATCCTCTCTCCAGTACAGAAATGGTTTGTCAACTTTTAAACCCAATGGCTTTTTCTCATTCCACATTGTACTGGCTTAACAACTGTTTCCCTGAACTGTATCCTAGACCCCACTTTAATGCTTTTGCACAGACTATCTTCCATGCCTTCTCTTCCCTTCCACCTCTGAGAATGCTTAGAACCACTTGGTTGAGGTGTTACCTGTTCCATTAGAGACAGCCTTTCCTCATCTCACATATGCTTATGGGTTTTTATGTGGATCCCATTGGTGAAGCTCCTTGAAGGCAGAGTCTGTTTCTCATTATGCCTTTGAATTTCCAAGACATGGTACTGTGCTAAGCAAACCAAAGACTTAACTAATGCTTACTGGATTGGACTATGTGAACTGACTGAGCCCTTTCTCTTAGGGAAAATAAGATGAGTAGGGAATTTCACCTAAATCCCCAGACACTTACCTGGCTGGTCTTCTGGTCCTGATACAGTTAATATATCTGCTTCAATGCTGTCATCCTCTGGTAAGGGTCTGGAAAACACAGATACCATAATTACCCTTTTCTCAATCATAAGGGAGCACATAAAGTGGCTTATTGAAATAAAAATGACTGTAAAACTAAACAAAGGTTATATATAATGTGGATTGAGTTTTATTGTAAATTTAGTCAAATTGACAAGAAAATTTAGTTGAAATTATCAAAGGTTGAATGAAATCAATGAATCTGTGCGTAGATCATACGTTTGATTAGAAAAATGGCTGAGGTGAAATATTATTTTTCACCAATAGCAATAAACCATTCACAATAAGCAGACAGCTATGGTAAAGTGGAATAAACACTGTATTTAGTGTGGAATATAAATAAAAATAAAGATCAATGTAAATATAAACACAAACACTGTATTATAGTAAGAAGGTCCAAGTTCCAGTTCTGGTTTACCTTAAGCATATAATTTCTCAGTGTTCACTTCCTCATCTATAAAATAGGGATAGTGACATTTGAAACAGATTGTTGTAAGGTCATATTAATACATGCAAAAGTACATTGTAAACTATGAGCCACTAACACCTTGCTTCTACCACAAATGAGATGACCCATGCAAGTAATTATTAAAATCAATTAAGTATCCCTTCCCTCTTAAAAAAAAAAAAAAAGTCACAGGATGCCTGCCTTACAAATCCTACCTAAAGAAATTCAACATTTGGGGAGGTGGAGCCAAGATGACAGAGTAGAAGCAGAGACTTACCTGAGAACGCCCCACGCAACCCCTCAAAATACCTGTAAAAAATGACTCTAATCCAATTCCAGAGCAGCGGAAGCCACAAAATGACAGAATGAAACAATTTCCAACCCAAAACAAACTGGAAGGCCAACAGGAAGGGTCTACTGCACCAGGCTGGGAGCAGAGTACAGTCTGGCCATAGGTCCACCAGTGTGGAGCTGGAGCAGGTCTGAGGGGACTGAAATGTTGGTAGCTGCTGCAGTTTCTAGATTTCTCAACCCACAAACACCAAAGACAACTTCAAAGGTCAGTAGGAAAGCTCTCACGGGTGAGAGGAACATGGTCGGGCCTGCCCCAGCCCAGTGCCAGCCGCTGCTGCAGCAGTGGTTGCTTCTGGAGCTCTCAGCCTATAGACAATGGGAAAATTAAATGCTGATCTGGGTCACAGTCCTTGGTGGTGGTTCTGCGGTGAAAAGAAACCCTGGTGTGGCAGAGCTGGTGGCAACTGTGAAGAGGGAATCCTACTCACAGTTCCAGGGCAGAAAAGAGTGCTTATGGTTGCTCACAGACCAGACATGCCAGGGGAGGAAACATCTCTCCTTTGATCATATCACTTCAGACGAACTGAGAATTTACAGGTTCCAAAACATTTATCTGAAAACAGCTACATGAAACCCCTGAAATGTGGGGCAGTACACTCTCTAAGAAGGAGCTCAAAAGTCAAGTAATTGGCTGGGAAAATGACCAAAAAGGGGAAAAAAAAATAAAAATATGGAAAGCTGCTTTCTTGGTGAAAAGGTATTCTCTTATGATGAGGAAGAGTAAAGCATACAACCAGGGGAAGACAACAAGGTCAAGGTTCCTACGTCTAGAGCCTCCAAGAAAAATATGAAATGGTCTCAGGCCATGGAAGAGCTCAAAAAGGATCTTTAAAATCAAGTAAGAGGAATGGAAGGAAAACTGGGAAGATAAATCAGTGATGCAAAAAAATTATGAAAAATAAATTAACAGCTTGCTAAAAGAAACCCCAAAAAATGCTGAGGAAAATGACACCTTTAAAAACAGACTAGCTCAAATAGCAAAAGAGGTCCAAAAAGTCAAAGAGAAGAATGCCTTAAAGAGAATTGGTCGAATGGAAAAGGAGGTTCAAAAGCTCACTGAAGAAAATAATTCCTTCAAAATTAGAATGTAGGAAATAGAAGATAACTGACTTCATGAAAAATCAAGAAATGATAAAACAAAACCAAAAAAATAGAAGACAATGTGAAATCTCACTGGAAAAACAACTGACCTGAAAAACAGATCCAGGAGAGATAATTTAAAAATTATTGAACTACCTGAAAACCTTGATCAAAAAAAAAGGACCTAGACATCTTTCAAGAAATTATCAAGGAAAATTGCTCTGAAGTTCTAGAACCAGAGGGGAAAAACAGATATTGAAAGAATCCACTGATCTCCTCTTGGAGAGATCCCAAAAAGTTAAACTCATATTAATATTGTAGTTAAATTCCAGAGTTCTCAGGTCAAGGAGAAAATATTACAAGCATCCAGAAAGAAACAATTCAAGTATTGTGGAAACAATCAGGATAACATAGGATTTAGCAGCATCTACACTAAGGGATCAGAGGGTTTGGAATATGATATTCCAGAGGTCAAAAGAGCTAGGATTAAAACCAAGAATCATCTACCTAGAAAACTGAGTGTAATAGTTTCCGGGGGAAAAAATGAGATTTCAATGAAAGCATTCTTGTTAAAGACCACAGCTGAATAGAAAATTTGACTTTCAAACACAAGAATTAAGAGAAGCATGAAAAGGTAAGCAGGAAAGAGAAATTATAATGGACTTACTAAAGTTGAACTGTTTACATTCCTACATGGAAAGATAATATTTGTAACTCGAAACTCAGTATTTGAGTAGTTGGAGGGATTATACACATATATCTATAGACAGACAGAACAGGGTGAGTTGAACAGGAAGGGATGACATCTAAAAAAAATAAAATTAAAGGTGAGGGAAGAATATACTGGGAGGAGAAAGGGAGAAATAGAATGGGCAAATTATCTCTCATAAAAGAGGCAAGGAAAAAACCTTTTCCATGGAGGGGAAAAGTGGGGAGGTGAGAAGGAAAAAGTGAAGCTTACTCTCATTTGGCTTAAGGAGGGAATAACATGTACACTCAATTCAATATGAAAATCTATCTTACACTACAGGAAAGCAGGGGAGAAGGGGATAAGTGTGGTGGGGGGGAATGATAGAAGAGAGGACAAATGGAAGTAATTAGAATACTTTTGGGGAGGGACAAGGTCAAAAAGAGAGAATAGAAGAAATGGGGGGCAGGACAGGATGGAGGAAAATATAGTTAGTCTTACACAACATGACTATTATGGAAGTCTTTTGCAACACTACACATATATATAACCTATAGTGAATTGCTTGCCTTCTCAGGGAGGATGGGTGAGGAAGGAGGACAGGGAAGAAGATGGAACTCAAAATTTTAGGAATGAATGTTGAGAATTGTTTTTGCGTGCAACTGGGAAATAAGAAATACAGGTAATGGGGTATAGAAATCTATCTTGCCATACAAGAAAAGACAGAAGATAGGGATAAGGGAAGGGAGAGATGTGACAAAAGGGAGGGCAGATTTGGGGAAAAGGTAATCAGAAAGCATGGCGTTTTGGGGTGGGGAGAGGGGAGAGAATTTGGAACTCAAAATTTTGTGGAAATGAATGCTGAAACCTAAAAGTAAATGAACATAAGAAAAGACTAGAGCTGAATAGAAAATTTGACCTTCAAATACAAGAATGAAGAAAAACATGAACAGGTAAACAGGAAAGAGAAGCCTTAAGGAACTCACTAAAGTTGAACTGTTTACATTCCTACATGGAAAGATTTTATAACTCATGAGACCTATTCAGCACACACACACACACACACACACACACACACACACACACACACACACGGCACAGGGTGAGCTGAATATGAAGGGAGGATATCTAAAAAATAAAATTTAAGTGCTGGGAGGAATGTACTGGGAGAAAAAGAAAGGGCAAGGTAGAATGTAGTAAATTACCTCACATAAAAGAGGCAAGAAAGAGTTTTTACAATGGAGAGGGGTGGATGAGAGGGAATAAGTGAGCCTTACTATCATCAGATTTGGCTTAAGGAGGGAATAACACACATCAGTTAGGTATGGAAATTTCTCTCACCCTGCAGGAAGGCAGGAGGGCAAGGGAAAGGAGGGGGAGGATAATAGAAACAATGGCAGATTGAGGGAAGGGATAATCAAAAGGAAACACTATTGTGGTGGGACAGGTCAAGGAAGAGAACAGAACAAAAGCAGGCTAGGATTGAGGGAAGTATGGTTAGTCTTTCACAACATGACTGTTATGGAAGTGTTGTGCATGGCTACACATGTATGACCTATATCAAATTGTTTGCTTTCTCAATGAGAATGGGTGGGAAGGGAAGGAGGGAATATGAACTCAAAGCTTTAAAAATGAATCTTAAACTATTTTTGCATCCAACTGGGAAATTAGTTGTATAGGCAATGGATGAAGAAATCTATCTTGCCTTATAGGAAAATACAGAAAAATAGAAGGCAGTGGGAGGGGAGTTGGGGGGTAGTGGTGATAGGAGGACAGATTGGGGAAAGGGATGGTTGGGGTGCATGCTGTCCTGGGAGAGGGGGAGAGATACGGAGAAAATCTGCCAATTCAAAATCTTGTGTAAGTAAATGTTGAAAACTAAAAATAAATAAATTGTATTTTAAAGAATTCAACATTTATTATCAAGTTAATTTTTAAGCCAGAGGTCATGTTTTAACAATAGTTTTAAAATTTCCTTTTTATCTTGAAGCACTGCTTACATTGGGAAGTCTTCATCTTGCCATTCCTCCTTAAGTTCCACACCTTCCATCCTTAGCCTGGCTTCAATATCAATCACAAATTCCTGGTAATCCAGAGAACCAATGACCTATGATAGAGCAAGACAAAGATAATTATAGTTAGGATAATCAGTTCATTTGTTCTCTATTCTCCCCTTCTGTCTATTAAAATGTTTTCACCTACTTAAAAATGAATTTTAAAAAATAAGTCATCTCTAATGTGTCAAGATATGACCACAGCAAGTTATTCAGGAGAAAAGATTCATATTTACCAACTCTAACCTACAAAAGTAATATCAATCATTTTGAAGTTTTCTTCTATTTGGGGTTCCATGTTTTCTGTTGGTTTTCTTAGTATTCCAATGCCCTTCACTGGTTTCTCTTTGTCTTTGTACCCCATAAATGTAGACAACTCCCAAGGGTCTTTCTGTCCTTAGGACATCTCATCAACTTACATGACCAATTGAATATTAAATGCATTGAGAATACAACAAAAACGTGACTGTACCTCAAGGAACTTTTGTACTGATTTCAATCACCATCTTTTTTTTCTTTATTTTTATATTTCAACATTCATTTCCACAAGACTGAGTTTCAAATTTTCTCCCTCTCTCTCCCATTCCCCCACCCCAAAACACCCTGCCCCTTCCCCGCAACTGCTCTCCTTTCTATCACACCCCTGCCCCCTTTGCTAATCCCCATCTTCTCTCTTTTCTTGTAGGACAAGATAGATTTCTACATCCCATTGCCTATATTTCTTACTTCCCAGCTGCATTCAAAAACAATTCTCAACATTCATTCCTTAAACCTTGAGTTCCAACTTCTCTCCCTTCCTCCCTCCCCACCAAGAAGGCAAGTAATTCAACATAGGCTATAGATGTGTAGTTTTGCTAAAGACTTCCATAACAGATTAATTATATTTCCCCTCTATCCTATCCTGCCCCATTTATTCTATTCTCTTTAGACCTTGTCCCTCTCCTAAAGTGTCAATAACCATCTTTATGTAGATGATTCCTCCAATTTCAACATGCCTACCTGCAGAACCTCTCCATCTGGATGTCCTGCTGATGTCTATAATAGAACCTATATCTTCTCTCAAAAACCTACCCCCGGGGGGCGGAGCCAAGATGGCGGAGTAGAAGGATGCACATTTATGAGCTCCGAAACCAAAAGCCCATAGAATTAATGTAAAAAGAGTCCCCCATAACTTCTGGGTCAATACAAGGTGTGCAGAAACAGAGTGGAAGAGATTTCCATTCCAGGGAGCCCTGGAGACCCGTCCCCAGGGTCCGGCGCCCCCCGGAAAGTGGACCCCACCCCCAGCGCTGCCCTGGCCGCGGCCCCAGAGAAGCTGATCCGAGCAGGCTTCAGAGACGGAAGCTCCGGCAGCCGGGAAAGTCCCTCTGCCCACAGAAGCTACAGGTCAGTGAGAGAGAAGGCGGGGCTGGAGGAGAGGGGAAGCAGGGCGTCTCCGTGACTTGGGCCCCCTCCGGGAGGAAGCGGCGGTGGCAGAGACGGGGGCAGGAAGCGGCAGAGGTGTGGGCCACAGCTGAGGCGGCAGAGGCCCGGGACTCAGGAATCCCCCAGCAGCAGGCAGGATCTTCATTACGGAAGATTCCCGCATAAAACCTGACAGAGCTGAGCCTGGGAGACGGCCCTGCCCCCACCCCGCTCTATTACTGAAGGCTTCTGCTCAAAGCCCCCAAGGGAACTGAGATTGGGAGGCGGGGCCCCCCACCCCGCCCCCACACGCTCCATTCCTGAAAGTCTCTACATAAAGTCCCTGAGGGATCTGAGCCTGGGAGGCTGCCCTGCCCCCACCCCAGCACCTGAACTAAAGCTCACTGATTGACAGCCAGCAGGAGGAAAGCCCATTTAAATCTCAGAGGCCAAGCACTAGCTGGGCGGATCCAGGCGGGGGTGGAAAGGAATCTCAGAAGTCAAGTAACTGGCTGGGAAAATGCCTAGAAAAGGGAAGAAAAATAAGACTTTAGAGAGTTTTTTCCAACAAATGCAAATGATCCCGACCTTCGGATCTGATGATGAGGACGTATCCTTGCCATCAGGGAAAGACGTGGAGGACGAGGCCTCAGTACCCCAGACACCCCAGGGGGGTGGCGGGTGGACTCAGGCCCTGGAAGAGCTCAAAAAGGATTTTGAAAAGCAAGTTAGACAGGTGGAGGAAAAACTGGGAAGAGAAATGTCAGAGATGCAAGAAAAGTATGAAAAACGGGTCAATACCTTGGTAAAGGAGACCCAAAAAAATGCTGAGGAAATTAACACGTTGAAAAATAGGCTCACTCAATTGGCAAAGGAGGTTCAAAAAGCCAAGGAGGAGAAGAATGCTTTCAAAAGCAGAATGAGCCAAATGGAAAAAGAGGCTCAAAAGCTCACTGAATTTAATAGTTCTCTCAAAATTAGAATGGAACAGATGGAGTCTAATGACTTTAGGAGAAACCAAGAAATCACCAAACAAAACCAAAAGAACAAAAAAATGGAAGAGAATGTGAAATATCTCATGGGAAAAATAACTGACCTGGAAAATAGATCCAGGAGAGACAATTTAAAAATTATGGGACTACCTGAAACTCATGATCAAAAAAAGAGCCTAGACATCATCTTCCATGAAATTATCAAGGAAAACTACCCTGACATTCTAGAACCAGAGGGCAAAATAAGTATTGAAAGAATCCATCGATCACTACCTGAAAGATCCAAAAAGAGAAACTCCTAGGAACATTGTGGCCAAATTCCAGAACTCCCAGCTCAAGGAAAAAATCTTGCAAGCAGCTAGAAAGAAACAATTCCAGTACTGTGGAAATACAATCAGGATAACCCAAGATCTAGCAGCTTCTACATTAAGGGATCGAAGGGCATGGAATAGGATATTCCAGAAGGCAAAGGAACTAGGTCTCAAACCAAGAATCACCTACCCAGCTAAACTGAGTATAATACTTCAAGGGAAAATATGGTCTTTCAATGAAACAGAGGACTTTCAATCATTCTTAATGAAAAAACCAGAGCTGAAAAGAAAATTTGACTTTCAAACACAAGAATGAGAAGAAGCATGAAAAAGGAAACAGCAAAGAGAAGTCTTAAGGGACTTACCAGAAGTGAACTGTTTACACTCATACAGGGAAAGACAATATTTCTAACTCTTAAAACTTTTCAGTATCTGGGTAGTTGGTGGGACCACACATACACATGTACACGCATGCACACACATACACACATGCACACACATACAGAGATAGAGAGCACAGATTGAACTGAATAGGATGGGACCATACCTTAAAAGAAACTAAGGTAAATGGTGACAGAGAAATGTAGGGGGAGGAAAGAGAGGGAAAGGGAAGGGGGTAACTATATGTCATTTAAGAGGCAGGTAGGAGTTTTTCTTAGTGGAGGGAAAAAGAGGAGAGCTGAGAAAAAAAAAAAAAAAAACAAGAAGTTTACCCTCATCACATTTGACTAAATGAAGGAGTGAAATGCACACTCATTTTGGTATGAAAACCTATCTTACAGTACAGGAAAGTGGGGGAGAAGGAGATAAGCAAGGGTGGGGATGATGGAAGGGAGGGCAAAGGGAGGAGGGAGCAATTTGTAGTCAACACTTGGGGAGGGACAGGATCAAAAGACAGAAGAGAAACAATGAGGGGCAGGTTAGGAGGGATGGTAATCCAGTTAGTCTTACACAACACGACTATCAGGGAGGTCATTTGCAAAACTACACAGATAGGGCCTATATTGAATTGCCTGCTGTCCCAAAGGGAATGGGTGAGGAGGGAGGGATGGGGAGAATTTGGAACTCAAAGTTTTAGGAAAAACTTGTATTGTTGTTGCAATTAGGAAAGAAGACATACAGTTAATGAGGAATAGAAAATCATCTGGCCCTACAGGAGAAAAGAGAAGATGGAGACAAGAGAAGGGAGGGATGACAGAAGAGAGGGCAGATTGGAGATAGGGAAAATTAGATTGCTTGGGGTATTGGGGTGGGGGGAGGGGATAAAAGGGGAGAAAATTTGGAACCCAAAAATTTGTGAAAATGAATGTAAAAAATTAAATAAATAAATAAAATTTAAAAAAAAAAAACAAAACACCTACCCCCTCCCTCTCTATGTTCCTACTTCAGCAACTCAAAACTGACTTTTCTACTTCAACCTCTGAAGTCCAGTTTCCAAGTCCTATACTTTCTTTTTCTAAAACCTTTTATCAGTCCTCTTTATTCAGGCCTCTGGAGCACAATCATCTAATCACTACATCTCCTTGGTTGCAGTTACCTTCATCTGTTTCCAATCTATTTCCCACTTTATTATAAAATTCAAGGCAAAGTCTGTTGATTTATTTTCATATTCTCATACTCAAGTAGAGAGGCCCCCTCACAGAAAGCACTTGATAACTCTGCTGAACTGAACACGGACAAATAGGCTTCTTTAGAATTACCATACAGCACAAAAAACAATATTCATAATTATAACCTTGTATCAGGATTAGGCATCCAAAGGATTTTCCTTTAAGTTCTATACCCACAGTATACTTCTTAATGTGGTGGGGGTTTTGTTTATTTTGTGGTTGGTAAAAACCCAAGGGGACAAAAAAATTTTTTTTTTAACATTTTTGCTATTTCATAGCAATTCTTCAGATAAGGAAGTAGACTAGTCAGTCAAGATGGGCCAATTCAGTCAAGAGTTCTGTACTTGGAAATATTAGCATCTAAAAGATTTAAGAACAGGAAGCTACGGAGAAAGGCTAGTATAGTACAGCCGCTTTGATGGAACTCATAAACTGAACTCCTGTGACTAGCTACTTTTTTTCTTCAAAAATAATTATAAATTAGAAAAAAAAGGCTGACAGCAAAAATCAAGAAAATTAACATGATTAACTTGATTTGTGAACCTACATATTGGCTGCTGGTGTTCATATGACTCACTTAGGTAAACACTGAAGATTTATGTTAAGGGAGTAGTTGAGAAAAATGTGGCTCCCTCCGCCCAGGCAAACAAGATGCCTAGAAATAAAGCACTACAGGAAAAAGAGTAGAAATGTCCTTAAGTTTATAATCCACTAAATTAAGGATTTCCTCCCGGATACCACTTCTTTAGAGGACAACTTGATGAATCCAGTGGAGATGAAGAAGAAATCAGAGTGAGGAGCAGCAGCCCCACTAAGGTTTTTGGCTTAATACCTTTGTAGAACACACACACACACACACACACACACACACACACACACACACACACACACACACATCCTAATGTACTTCTTCCCTCCACTGTCACTTAGAATAACTATCTTCTTGCAAGGGTCTGCTCCAGGATCACTTTGCAAAACCTTTTCCCCATCCTTCCTACCTCCACGTATTCTCTTACCTCTAAACAGAACCTTCTCAACTTATTTCCTCTTCTATGGTGCTGGTGCTAGTGGCACTAAGTCGTTTCAGTCTTTCCCGACTCTTCATGACTCCCTTAGGAGTCTTCTTGGCAAAGATATTGGAGTGGTTTGCCATTTCCTTCTCTAGCCTATTTGACAGATGAAAAACTGAGGCAAACAGGGTTAAAGTGACTTGCCCAGGGACACATAGCTACTAAGTGTCTGAGGCCAAATTCCAACTCAGTTCAGGTCCTCCCTCCTCCAGGCCCAGTTCCTCATCTATAAAAAAAAATCAGGATAATGATAGCACCTACCTTACAGGGTAATATTTATAAAGTGCTTTATAAATGTTCTTACTTATCATTCCCTACTTATTTATGTTTTATTACCTGAGTAGAATGCACATTTCCCTGAAGAAAAGAATTGGTTTTTATTTTGTCTAGCTCCAATGACTGCACACAGTAGGTATTTAGGAAGCCCTTTCTAATTTTTGGACACCATTAACTAAAAAGTTCTTCATACTAGGTCAAAATCTGCCTCTCACTAAACGGTTCTAACTATATTCTCTAAAGCCTGTGGGTGTTGAAAAGGCAGGCACAGAACGTGTTCCGGGGCAAAAATAAGGATGAGGATCCAGCACAAAGGACTGAGAAGTCTCAAGACAGAGCAGAGAATAAGCATTAAGAGCGTAGTCAACAGTGTCAAACAATGCAGAGGTGAAGGAGAATGCAGACTGAGATAAAATGAAGATTCAGCAGTCTAGAGAAAAACTGTTTAATTATCAAGAGATAATTCTCTGGAAGGGAAAAATTTTAGTAGAGTAGCTAGAAGTCAAAATAGTAGTCAAAGCTTGGACTACAGGAGGTTTAACACGTGGGGAAAAAAGAAAAGTGGAGGCAAAAAATACAACTTTTTTCTAGACTGAAAGGGAGACAAAAAAGAGACTGCTGATTGCAATATGAGAGGAAATGATGGATTCTATTAGACAGCACATAATGGGTTATATAAAGCAAAATATTTAAGCATCTAGTGTGTTCTTTACTAAAAATAAAACACTGAGATAAGACCTGGTCCTTCCCTTCTTGTGGTTTCGAGTCTGGCAAGAGGATAAAACTGTATAAGAAAGCTGCGATAAAATTTTTACATCAGTTATCTTTGAAAAAATTATTTGTTCTATGAGATGGCTTTCTGGGAGGGCAAAAGGGAAGTAATATACAATAGGGAAATTTAGGTGCTGTAAAATAGAAGGGAAATTTAGCTGGTGTAAAAATTAAAGATGTCAATAATATTTTTTAAAAAATCTTTTGTCTAATATTCAAGATATTTGGAAACTACCACAAATATGTAGGACAAAAATCAGTCAATATTAATTAAATGCTCACTATGTGCCAGGCATTGCACTAAGTTCTAGGGTCACAAAGGCAAAAATGGGAAGAAAACAATGCAAATAAACATACCAAAGAAATCTATATATGGGATAAATAGGAAATGATTAACAAAGGGAAGGTAATGGAATTAGGAAAGGTTGGGAAAGGCTTCCTGTAAAGGAGGGAATTTTTGATATGAGTTAAAGGAAGTGAAGGAAGTTAGCAGACAAATGAGGACCACATCTGAAGCAACAGCCAGAGAAAACGTCCCACGCTGAGATGGAATGTCTATCTCTTATTCATGGAACAGCAAGAAGGCCAGTGTCACTATAAGGCAGCGACAGTGGTGTAAGAAGACTGGAAAAGTTAAACAGGAGCTAGGTTATGAAGAGTTTTGAGCACTAGAGGATTTGATATTTGATTCTGGAGCCACTGGAGTTTTTGTTTGCTTGATACTTTTTTTTTTAAGTAGGGGTAACATGGTTAGACCTGGGCTTTGGGAAAATCACTTTGGTAGCTGAACAGAGGACAGATTTGAAGCAGGCAGACCTATTAGTAGGCTATTGCAATAGTCCAGGTATGAGGTAATGAGGGGCTGCACTAGAGTGCTGGCAGGGTCAGGGGAGAGAAAGGTTTCACCAAGAGATGGTTTCATCCAAGAGATGTTGCAAAGGTGAAATCAACAGGCCTTGGCAACAGATTAGACATGGGAGGAGGGAATAAGAGATGGTGAGGAGTAGAGTATGTCTCCTAGGCTATGAAGCTGAGGGGAGTGCATTGTGTTGCCCCAAAAACCAAGAGAGAAGAGAGTGTCACATAAGAGAAGGTGAACAGCATTGTCAAAGGCTGCAGAGGTTGAGAAGAAGACAATGAGGTTGGCAACTAAGAGATTGCTGGCAACTATGGAGAGAACTTACTGTGCAATGGTAAGGTTAGAAGAGAGACTATAAGGGATTAAGAAAAGAGTGGGAAGAGAGAAAGTGGAGGCCCTTACGGCAGGCCTTTTCAAGGAGTCTAGCTACAAGGGGCAGAAAAAATAGAGGATGATGGTTAGTGTGGTAGAAGGATCAAAGTGAGAGTTTTTTTCAGGAGAACAGAGATGAGAATGTAGGCAGCAGAGGATGGGCCAGTAAATGGTGAAAAATTGAAAATACACGAAAAAGTGGAGATGACTATGGGGGCAACATGCTGGAGGAGACAGGATAGGACAGAATGGGATTGTTTGACCAGGTAGAGGGGTTAGCTGTGGGAAGGAGTAAGGTCACTTCATTATGTGAGGGGAAGGAGCAGATAGTGGCAGGAGGCACCTGAGTAACAGCAGATGAGGAAGAGAGGAGAAGAGGAAGCTCAGGGGATGAAGAGCCACTCTTAAATGGCTAAGTGGTCAAAACATATGAAGTTGTTCTCAAAAGAAAGACTCCAAATGGGTAAGAGAAATGCAATCAACACAACTGTGAGGTTTTGCTTTATATACAAAACTGGAGAAGATGATTAAGAGTGGAAACTGTCACTCTTAGAATGGCTATATAAAGATAGGGTGTTTTTTTTTTAAAATATATTTTCAACATTCATTTTTATAAGATTTTGAGTTCTAAATTTTCCCTTCCACCCTCCCCAAGACGCCAAGCAATCTGACGTAGGTTATACATGTACAATCATGTGGAAATATTTCCACATTAGTCAGAACAAAAGGGAAAAATCATGAGAAAGAAAAAAAGTGAAAATATTATGCTTTGATTTGTATTCAGACTGCATAGCTCTTTCTCTGGGTGTGGATAACATTTTCCATTGAGTCTTTTGGAAATGTCTTAGATCACCATATTGTTGAGAGGAGCCAAGTCTATCAAAGTTGATCATCACACAATGTTACAGTTATTGTGTACAATATTCTCCTGGTTCTGCTCACTTCACTTAGCATCGGGTCATATTAAATCTCTTTCTGAAATACATCTGCTCATTGTTTCTTATAGCACAATAGTATGAAAACATTCATATACTACAACTTATTCAGCCATTCCCCAATTGATGGGCAGCCTCTCAATTTCTAGTTCTTTGCCACCACAAAAAGAGCTGCCATATTTTTGTATATGTGGGTCCATTCCCCTGTTTAATGATCTCTTTGGGATACAGGTCTAGCAGTGGTATTGATGGATCAAAGGGTCTGAAGAGTTTTCATAGCCCTTACTGCTCTCCAGAATGGTTGGATCAATTCACAACTCTACCAGCAATGCATTAGTGTTCCAATTTTCTCCACACGGATGTACTGATGATGGGAGGTTTTTTTGATCAATTGTTAAGGCAACTTTGATTCATGCTAAAAAAAAAAAAAAAAGTGACTTAAAGACCCTTTTCTTACCATGTATCTCCAAGGAGGTCAAATATAGAAAGGTCTACAAAATGGTCATAGTAGTCCTTTTTGTGGCTGTAAAGGATGGTGAGTGCCAGTGGATGGATAATGGATAAACAAATTGTGCTATGTAATATAACCTAAAATTACCAAGCCCTAAGAAATTATAGACATGAAAAATTCAAAGAAACAGGAAGATTGATGACGCTTGGCCACAGAGAGAAATAAGAAAATGTTCCTCCCTTTATGCAGAAGTGAGAGACTACATATATAGAATAAACTATCACAATCCACACTTTTTGGTTGACTTTGTGGAACTTGTGTTTTAAAATCTACTCCATGGGAAAACTTAGTAGGCAAGGAAGGGATATATTTGGAAATGAGCATGATTTTAAAACAAAAAAGGCATCACTTTAAAAATAGCCAGGGTACATACTGTACTCACGGCATTAGGTAATATGGGACTGGAAGTCATTACTGACCAGGAGAATCAAGAAAGGCTTTCCGAAAGAGACATTGTTTGAAATGGGCTTTCAAGAATATATAAGAATTCAAAAATCCAAGAGGACATTTCAAGGACAAGGACAAGAATAGCCTGAGCAAAGGTGTGATAGGCAAAAAAACCAGTCCAGATGGACCATAACCTACACAAAGGGTAACACCAAACTAAATCTAATGTCACTGATAAGGTCTGACCAAGTCAGACTACAGTAATAATATCCAGCATCTATATGGTATTGTAAGGTTTGCAAAGTGCTTTATAAATATCTCATTTTAATCCTGACAACCTTGAAAGGTAGATGCCATTATTATCCTTATTTTACAAATTAAAGGTCAGGGTCACACAGTAAGACCTTAACATATTTACAAATTATTCCCCTACCAACAAGTGCTTTTGAAGTTTATTCTTATACACTTTGCTGGGCATACAAAGACAAATGAAACTGCTTTCAAGCTTACATTCTAGTGTAGGGAACAAAATTGACCTATGTAAACATATACAATAGCTGGGATGATCAGGAAAAGCTTCATGTAAGAAGTGGAATATGAGGGGAGCACTGAAGTAAACTAGAAATTCTAGGAGGCAAAGGTCAAGAGGAAGTACATTCAGGAACAACTATATAGATCAGTATGACTACAGTGTCCTGTATAATAAAGAAAGGAAAGATAGCGTAGAGAAAGGTTATGACAGGCTCAAAATGACAGAAGATTTTTAATTTAACTCTAGGGGTAATGGGGAACTACTGGAGTTTATTAAGCAGAACAGTAACTTAGCTAGACCAATGCTTTAGGAATTATCATTTTGGCAATTGTGTGGAGGATGGATTGCAGTGGGGAAGAGACTTCAAACATTTAGAAGGCTACTGAAAGTCAAAGCAGGAAGTGATAAGTACCTGAACTAGGGAAGCAGCAGCAGTGAAAGTGACAGATGAAAAATACTGTGAATATGACAATTTTCAAGAGCTCCCTTTTCTTCCCTCCTCAATTCGAATCACTCAGAAATGTCTTCCCCCCACTATCTTCTTCACTATTTGCCAAGTCTACCCCTTTTACATGCACCCATGATCTCAGTCCATACTCTCCATCAGAATGACCATATTATCACCCCACTAACCCTAACCTCTCCCTTTTACTGCCTGCTTCCCTGCTGCATAAAAAAGGTTAACCACCTACCCCTTTTAAAAAAACCCACTTGATAAAAATGTACTTCCCACTCGTTCTCTTCCCATATCTTTCTCCTAAGTGCCAAATCCATTTCCATCCTCTTTGACCTCTGCGCAGCTGGTGACACTGTCAGTCACCCTCTTCTCTCCACATTTCCGTGACATTACTCTAACCTAATTCTCCCCCTACTTGTCTGACTGCTCCTCTTTGTAGGTAATACTCACTAACCACAGGTGTTCCTCAGAGGTCTGTCCTTGGTCCTCTTCTCCACTTATATTACACTTGGTGATCTCATCAGCTCCCAGGGTTTCAATTATAATCTACATGCTGATGATTCTTAGATCTACTTAGCCAACCCTAATCTATCAACAAACCTTCCAAAGTCTCAAATCTCCAACTACCTACTACATCTCTCAAAGACCCTCAAACCCTCCTCCCTTGCAAACTTCCCTCTTATTAAGGATACCACTATCCTCCTAGTCATCTTAGGCTGGAAACCCAGGTGTTATTCTCAACTCCTCACTCTCTTACCCCTCCCTTCCTAACATGCCTAAATTATTATAAAGGCCTGTTAGTATAAGCACCCCTTTTATCTTCTGACACAACCACTACTACTCTGGTCCAGGTCCTAACACCTGTCACCTGGAATATTGCTAGTTTTCTGGTTAATCTCCCCATCTCAAGTCTTTCCCCACTCTGGTCCACCCTCTATTCAGCAGCCAAAAATGTCTTTCTAAAATACATGTGATCATGTCAACAACCCTTCCCCACATCATTTAAAAATTCCATTGGCTATCCCCTCCAAGATCAAATATGAAATCCCATTTGGCATTCAAATTCCTTTAAAATCTGAACCCCCATACCTTTTTAGTTTTCAAATGCCTTACTCCCCACTCCTTATACTTTCTGGCCCCAGAGTTTTTCACAGAAGACACTCCCCCCACCCCCCAATTCACCAACTCGGGCATTTTCATTAGCTATCCCTCATGCCTGGAATACTTTCTCTCCTCATCTCTTGTCAAAGCTAAAATCCCATTTTCTGTGACAAATCTTTCTTGGAACACCTCCCCCCATGCTAGTGCCTTCCCCTCTCTATCACCTCTCTCCAACTTATCTTGTTTGTACACAGTCTTCATGTGATTTCCCCTATTAAACTAAGCTCTTATCCTCAACTCTGTAGTCTGTTCTAATCTCATATTTCAACCGAAATTTCTTTCCAATGGGAGAAGTTACCAACAATCCCTTAACTGCCAACTCTAATGGCTGTCTTTGGACACCAGCTTCTCCTCTCATCCTCTTCTTGATTCTCCTTTCTCTATGTTATTGTGACACTGCTTCTTCTGGTTTTCCTCCTACCTGTCTGATTGCTCCTTCTCAGTCTATGTTGGATATTTTATTTAGGTCACAGGTGTCCTGTCCCCCTCAAGGCTCTGACCTGGGCCCCCTTTGCCTTTTTTACTCTTTCACTTGCTGATCTCATCAGACTCCAAGGATTACCATCTCTAGGCAGATGATCTTCAGATTTCTTTATCCAGCCCTAACTCATTTCCTATTTCTGTTTCTAGTCCTGCATCAACAAAGGCTTTGGACATCTTGAAATGGATGTCCTATAGACCATGTCTACAGGCCATGTCCTATAGACCAGACATGTCAAACTCATGTGGCTCACAACACTCCAAGTACAGCCTGAATCAGATTAAAATGTAGTTCCTATTTTACCTGAGTTTGACATTACTGCTGTAGATTAAACTCTTTATGTCCAAAAATGAACTAACAGCTTTCAGTTCAAACCTTCCCTTCTTACTCACTCACACTTCAACTTAGGTTTATCCTTCAGTCATCATTCAAATACATGACCTCCCCCTACCCTCCACAGGAACATAAACGTAAAGTTTCATGCAAAAATGGACATGATAAAAGAAAAAAATGGTAGGTATATATTACAAGCAGAAGAGATTAAGATGTGGCACGAATACACAAAAAGAAGTATATGATCACAATGATGTGGCTACTGATCCAGAGTCAGATATCCTGGAGAATAAAGTCAAGTGAGTTTTGGGAAGCATAGCTAACAATAAGGTTCATGGAGGTGATGGGATTCCCAATGAGTTATTAAAAACCCTGATTCTGTTGAAGTGCTGCACTCAATATACCAGCAAATTTGTAAAACACAATAGCAACTACTGGATTGGAAAAGATCAGTTTATGTCCCAATCCTAAAAAAAGGTATGTTCAAATTACTGAACAACTTCACTTATTTCACACACCAGCACGGTTGTGCTTAAGATTCTGCAAGTCAGGCTCCAGCAATGTGAATCAAGAATTATCAGTAGACTAGTTTTCAAAGAGGAACTAAAGACCAAATTGCCATTCACTGGATTATGGAGAAGGCAAGGGAGTTCCAGAAAAACATCTACTTCTGCTTCATTGACTACACTGAAGCCTTTGACTGTGTGGATCACAACCAAACATGGCAAGTCCTCAGAGATGGGAGTACCAGATTACCTTCACTGCTTCCTGAGGAACCTGTATTCTGGCCAAGAAGCAACAGTTAGAACTGAACATGGAACAACTAACTGGCTTATGTTTACAAAAGTCAAACAAGGCTGTATATTATCACTTTATTTACCTTATATGTAGAATACATCATGGAAAATGCCAAGCTGGATGAATCAAAAGCCAGAATTAAGACTGCCAGGAGAAAGAGCTATACAGATTAATATGTTCGTCCTTCGTTGCTGAAGAAGACTATGCCATCAGAGAAATAATGACATGACTTACACTTGACTTTGTTTTGAGCAAGGGAGGGCTGATATCGATTAATATCACTCTGATGGAAGAAGCCTCTTCATGGGGATGAAAGAGAAGAGTGATAAAAGGTAGTTTGAAGCTTTATATCAAACTAAGATCTTGGCAACTGATGCCATCACTTCCTGGCAAATAGAAGGAGAAGAAATGGTAGCAGATTTTATATTCTTGGGCTCAAAGATCATTGCAGACAGGAACTGCAACCATGAAATGAAAAAGAGTTTGCATGTTCGAAGGAAAGCTATGACAAATCTGGACAGCATACTAAAAAGCAGAGACATCACCTTGCTGACAAATATCTGTATAGCTGGCTATGATTTTTCCAGTAGCAATGTGACTGAGAGCTGAGATGAGCACAGTAGAACAGATATTTTCAAATTTTGGTGCTCAAGACGACTTGAAAGTCCTCTGGACCACAAGGAGATCAAGTCAGTAATACTTAAATTACTTCAGGCTATTTGCTGGAAGGTCAAATACTGAAGCTGAAGTTTAAAATACTTTGGTTAGATGAGAACCTAGGACTCACTGGGAAAAAACCCTGATGTTGAGAAAGACTGAAGACAAAAGGAAAAGGGAAGAACAGAGGATGAGATACAGAAAATATTATGGAAACAATGAACATGAACTTTGACAGATTTTAAGAGACAGTGGAAGATAGAAGGGCCTGGTATGCTATGTTTCATGGGGTCACTAAGAGGCAAGACATGGCTGAACAACCAGAACCCCTATAGCAAAGTCCTGTTGATTCTACCTTCACAAAACCTCTTGGCTATACTCCCTTCTCGGAAACAGCTTGGAACAGGCTCTTATTACTTCACTCCTGGGCTACCTCAAGAGTGCTCTGGTTGGTCTCCCTGCTTTAAGTCTCTCACCACTTCAGTCCATCCTACATTCAGTTGCCAAAGTTATCTTCTTAAACGCCAAGTCTAATCATGTCACCTTCCTACTCAGTAAACTCCACTGGCTCCTTATTACTTTCAGAATCAAATTTAAAATCCTATTTTACTTTTAAAGTCTTTTACAACCTGGCCCCTTCCTACTTCTCCACTTTTCTTAAAATTAGTACCCCTCAAGGTACTTGACAATCTATTAATGCTGCCCTTAGCCTTTTCACTAAATGTCTCCCATACTTAGAATACTTTTACTTCCTGGCTTCCCTCAGGTGTCAGGTCAAATCCCACCTCCCAGAAAAGGCATTTCCTAGTACCTCTCAATACTGATGTCTTTTTCTCAGACATTACCTCCAATCACTGTGTACATACTTTGTATTTACAAAATTGTTTGCATGTAATATCCCCTATTAGAAAGCATGCTCCTCAAGGGTAGGAGCTGTTTTTTCCTTTCTTCGTATTCCTAGTACTTCCTAGAACTTCACATAGTGCTCAGCATACACTAAGTGCTAATAAGTGCCAATTTACTAGGAGGCAGAATCAAGACTTTTCAAATAATTTGGATACGTGGGGTAAGGGAGAGGAAAGGTGGGATAACGCCTACAATTTCATTTTAGTTCTGAACTTATTGTAATTGCTACAGGTTAGCCCCATTAATAAAACTGACAAAAGCGTAAGTTTGTATATTCAGGATTGCTCAAACTGAAATCCATTCTTACCAAGGTCTAGTCATAACTGCTAGAATAGGCTTTGATAATAGTACTGTATGTTTAAACAAATTACATGGTGGGTAGACAGGATATGTTCAGACAAGAGTTTCATTATCTCCTTTTAAATGTTTTCAGATTTCCCCACCTTAAAGTCAACAATTTTGGTAACATTATAGGACATTTTAAATTAGTTCCCAAATTGTTACCACATAATCACCAAGATAAATCTTAAATGCTTTCCTGAGATGATGTCCACTTACATGGCAAGGGAAAACCAGCAAAAAAAATCCAATTGTTTAAAAGTAAATTAACAAGTCTCCAACCAAAAACTTTAAAGTCAAAGATTCTGCTTAATTGTTGGAAATCTAAATATACTAAATATAGTACAATTAAAAGAAAAAAAAACATAATACCTAAGAAACAGGACTTAAAAGCCCTACTGCTGGTATACATGTAAAAAATGGGTAATAACTTTTAGCAATTACTTTTCTAACATCTGGTTGTATAATAGTAAATGTCAACATTTTGGCTGTAAAATAAAACGCTAATTTTGTACGTTGGCAATTTTAAGAGAAATACCAGCAGTAATAAAATTGTAGGCTTACATTCATTGTAGGCCAAGTAATGATTAATCACTAGTAATAGGTAGAAGTAAAGAATCCAGCATAAGTTTTGCCTCTGTAAAACAGAATTACCAGGCTTCTCTGGGGGTTTCAATTTATTAAATGAAGGAGAGAAAGAATAAAACTTTACACAGTACCTATTACATGCCAGGCACTAAACTAAGCCCTTTTTACAAACATCTCCTTAGAATCTCCCAACAACCTTGGCGGTAGGTGCTTATATCCGCCTTATTTTACAGCTGAGGAAACTGAGGCAAGCAGACGTTTACTTCCTTAGGGTCACACACCGCTATTAAATGTCTGAATCTGCATCTGAACCCGTCTTTCTATCTAGCTGTAAGCCCACCAGCCGCCTCAAAGGATAGGAGGAAAAGACTTGTAATAGACATAAAGGACTACATAGTAGCTTTGGTTGTAACACTGTAATTTACTAACAGCTTGAAACTGAATCTTACAGACTACGAAGGTTCTGACACAGAAAGGACAGAGAAGGTGATTCAGCGTCTGAGCCTTCCGGCCCAGGTGGGTCTCTACCTGAGTCAATTTAACCCGCTGAAAAGCTCCATCCCTAAAGCACTTTCCCCAGGAACTCCTCTCGGGGACGTGTTTTCCGTAAGGTTCTGGAGGCCACAAAGCGGGCAGCCGGGTAAGCTCCCAGAAATGGCCCTCGTTCGTTATCCCCCGCATCTCACATTTATTACAAACGCCTCTTCCGAAGCTACTCCCCAAGGGTACAAGGCGCCTAGGAAACTTGGGAATGGCCTGGGAAGACACAGCCGTCCCGCTCACAGGAGACACAGCCCGGCCACGGCAGGAAGGACCGGGGCTGCGCAGCCCCAACGCGCTGCTCCCTCCGCGGCTGCCCCCAGCCCAAGGGCCCACGGAAAGAGCAGCTAACACCCTAGGAGAGCCGGGGCTGCATTATCCGGCCTCCGAGCCTCGGCGGCCCGGCCCCGCCCGCCGCACTCTCCCGGGCCCGGCCCGGAGCCGCCGGGGTGGGCAGCTCCTCCCCGCCCCGGCCCCGCCGACAGCCCGCACCTACCCGGGAGGCAGCCTCCGGCTCCGGCTCCTCGTCCCCTTCGCCCCTCCAGGCCGGCGAAGCCGGGCAGCCCGGCCCGGAGCTGGGCCCTGCGCGGGGCTCCCCCAGAGCCCCTAGGTCGGCGGCGGAGACCCCAGCCAGGTCCCCCAGCCGCAGAGGCAGCGGCAAGAGCGCTGACCTGGATGTAGATGGGGGCCTCGACGGAAGTGACAACATCGCTCCGCTTCCCTCGCCCGGGGTGGGGTGACACAAACTAGCCGAGAGGGACCGCGGCGCCCGGCTTAAAGGAAGGAAGGAAGGAAACGGGAGGAAACCCCACCCCTGCAACGCCCGCCCGAGCCTGCGCATGCGCGCTGACACCGAGGCGCGGCGCCGTCCCGTCGCCAGGGTAGCTGGTGAGAAGCTGTGCGCACGCGCAGTCCCCTCGAGGGCTTCTGGGCGGCTGCGCCCAACTGAAAGTAGGGGCTGCGGGTGCTTGACCAAAACTTCCCCCCAGAGTGCCCGTTCCTGTAGACCTGGAACCGGACCGCTTGGTTTCCTGCAAGGCTAACACTCTATCCCTCCGAGCCTTCCCCTTGAACATTAAATTACCACGGTCATCACTACAGTTTGTCAAATGGACGTGACAAAGCTTGGAATCAATAACTTGAATTACAGTAACATCCTCCATTAAAACAGCACTTTAAGGTGTGCAGAGCATTTTGCAAAAATTGCTGTTTTTTTTAAAAAAATATTTTATCTTCTCAAGAACCCAGGGAGTTAGGTGCTGTTCATCTATCCATTTTACAGATAAGGAAACTGAGGCAGGAAGCGGGTGAGTGACTTGTCCAAGGTCACGCAGGAAGTGTCTGAGGTCGGGTTTGTACTCGGCATCTCTGGCTCCAGGCGCAGTCAGCCGGCTTGCTTTTCTTTCCCGTTGTCTTGTAAGCTCTGCCAGCTCACCAGCCTTCTTTGGACTCTATAGCGCAGCCCGCAGCGCAGTGCCTGGCACAGGTGTTTGTCCTTTGTTGTGGAAGAGGACGGTGACATCAGGGAGGTGATGCCATGACTGCTAGTGAATTGGATTGAAGTGAGGGAGGCTGTGCAAAGTCACCAGCTTCGATGTCTCCTCCGGAGCCATCTGGGTCCAGTGCCCTGATACGGAGCAGGATAACTGGAGATAGCCCCAGATGCGTCTGGGTCCAGTGCCCTGAGGCGGAGCCGGATGACTGGAGATGGTGACCCTTTTTTCCTAGCACATAGTAGTCGATGAAGAAGTGTTTATTGATTCATTGACCTCCTTAATTCCTCCCCCTTCTTCAAAGTCCATTTCAAATGCCGTCTCCTTCAGGAAGACTTGCTAGGTATTACGTATCCCTTGGGGAAGTTGCTTAATCTTGCT
Organism: Bettongia penicillata ogilbyi; assembly: GCA_023548195.1. NCBI lineage: Eukaryota > Metazoa > Chordata > Mammalia > Diprotodontia > Potoroidae > Bettongia > Bettongia penicillata. The sequence continues at coordinate 20,425,174 of JAJHZJ010000009.1, read as the reverse complement.
GACTTTCCATTTTCTTTTATATAAAATGGAGGGGTTGAAGTATAAGTCTTTCAAGGCAAGGTCTAACTCTTAAGTCCTGCACTTACTTGGTTTAAATCTTTAATGGGATAGTATAGATGAAGCGCTTTTCAAACCATCAAGTGATGTCAGCTGTTACTCATAATGTCAGTAAACAAAAGCTCTTAATGAAAAAAAGAATCCACTGAGCCCAAACTCTTAACGTAGGTGTGTAAGAAAGCACAAACTAAGATAAGACCTTGCCATCCTCAATCTAACAGTCTAAAAACTGCTACTGAGAGGATTCAGGTGGTGTTTTGTTTTGTTTTGTTTAAAAAAGAAAAGAAAAGGAAGGAGAAAAGAAAGAACAAGGTGTTTTGTTTTATTTTGTTTTTTTAAAAACTGAGAAGAAATAGTCTCTTCAGCTTGATGCCAGGACCCCGTTGACCCCTGTGTAACTGTCGGGGATCAGGAATTTGACTTCTGCTCTGCCAACTCTCTACTCTCACAAGGCCACCAGTCTCTGAACCAAGACCCAACTGATTCACCCTGACCTTCCAGCAAAACTCACACCCGCTCACACATTCATAGAGACCATCTTCTCAAAGAGCTACCTCTACCTAGGATGAGTAACTCAACCACGCCCCAGCACTCCACCCACCCTTGTCTTTCGGATGCTGGCACTGGTTGCTGGCAGCATAATCTACTCCACTTTCAATCTCTTTCTCTCGCTGATTTATAATCAAATCAACATTGGCTATTATAAAGGGCATGATAGTCTACTGCTCCCAAGGCTCCTGCAGAATTATATGAAAATTAGGTGATTAGCCCCCTTCTCTAACCACCTGTTGTCTCACAGACATTTACATTGGCTCCATCCCCCCATTTGCCCCTATGCTATCATTTGGACTATTATAGTGACCTTCCTGTTAGTATCCTTGACCCAAGTCCCTCAACTCCAATCCACTGTTCAATTGCCAAAGTGATTTTCCTCATGTGATCTAATCATGTCCCTCCTCTATTCAATAAATCCTATTACTTGTAGTATAAACTCTTTTTAAAAAGCCACTTATAATCTGGTGCCAATCTATCTTTTTAATCTCATTGTACATCGCTACCCCCCTTTCCTGAATCTTATGGTCTAGCCAAACCGGCCTCTCTTTACAGTACTGCATTTCACATGTCTGTGCTTTTTCCCTGGTTGGTCCAAATGCATTTATTTACTTCAGCCTCATCAAATCCCTCACTTCCTTCAAGATACAACTCAAGGGTTACCTTCTACACCAAGACTTTGCTGATTCTCCAACTTGTAGTGTCCTCCCCCTTAACTTCCTTGTATTTATGCTATATGTATTTATTCTATATATAGGCATACATATATGTTATATATTTCTATGATTACACATATGTGTGTATATATCCTGTTAGAATGTTAGCTATTTCCACAGGAATTCCTTTTTTTTTCCAGTCTTTAATTCTCAGTGATTAATATAGTAATTGGCACATGGAAGAAGTGGGGTGATGGGACCTGGCCACCTAAAAAGAAAAAGACCATATCTTTGAAAGCAGCCCATAAATTTCAGTGGCCCAAATCACAAGCACTACCCCCCTCCCCAATCTGAGCCACCCCAGCCCACCTAGATGACTTAATAAATTTATTTGATGGTCCTCTCATTTTCCCTTTTGGCCCACCTCAGGCTATTTAACACTCTTTAATCTTATCAAGATCCTTTCAAGGTTACACCTGGACCACCCTTGCTGTTTATCTCTCAATCCCATCCAAATCTTCTCATGTCCTTTTTTTATAAGTATCTCACCCCATCCAGGTGAAGATTCACTAAAAATCTCACCTGGCTCGCTTTGGCATTTAAGGATTTTTTGTTGTTTTTTTTTGGAGGTGTGAAGATAAGGTTGTTGGGGTTAAGTGACTTGCCCAGGGATCACACAGCAAGTAAGTGTCTGAGGTCACATTTGAACTCAGGTCCTCTGACTTCAAGACTGTTGGTCTATCCACTATACCACCTAGCTGCCGTCCACTCTTTTTCCAATTCTTTATTGATTAAAAATGAGGGTAATGTGAAGGAAAATACAAGATAAATAAAAGGGAATGTTGAATATTTTGCATCTTACATTTTACAGTTGTTGACTGTATACATCTGTGTAGAGGAGCCTTCCTGTATCCTACAACGTTGTTCTCCAAGTAGTAACTAAATGAGTATGAACTGGTTCTAGGTTGGGTTCAGAAGTTAACACCAACAAAACCCCAAACAAATCCCTTAGCTGTGTTAGACAAACCCTACATTCCATGATTAGCCTTGGAACTTATTCTGGGCCTCAAAGAGTGGAAGGCCCTCATGCTGTCCCCAAGCCCAAGCCCCTCAGGGATGGTGCTCAGAGTTCTGCAGGCCCACAAAGGAGAGCTCTTCCCAGCCAGCCAGGCTCTGGGTAGCTCACTGTCTTACTATGCACTTTCCATTTTAGAGTTTCTCAGCATCACTACACAAATTCACAGAAATATGAGTGCACGCCCAAAGAAAAATAAGAATGATACTGTCACGGGGCTTGCTAGCTGTCTCCCTAGATCTCAGTGGGATAAAATCATTTTTTACAAAAAGACAAAAATAGCCCATTTCTATCTTCTCAATCCACTACATGAAACTTCAGTACTAGTGTAAGGCTCCTTGGGATGTAGGGGCAGCAGGAGCAGGGGCTGACTGTCCTTCTGCCTTCACCAATCATACTCCTGGACAGAAAACTAACTAGAGAGAGAGCATCACTCAGCTGGCTTTACAATGAGGGAGGTTACTATGGGACTGCTATGGGACTGAATTCTTAGACCAAAGAGCATCATTCTCTGCCCTCCCCCACACTTCAAACTCATCCAGCTCCCCCAAGGTTTACAATAAACCTTGCTATCTTGACTAAAAGCTTGAGTGCTTGAATTCTTTCCAGGCAGACTCACCCTGTACCCTGGCATTTCAGGGTGCCCAGCAACCCCAAACCACATTGTCAGGGTTCCCAGCAACACCAAACTGCATCAGTAGAACAGTAGAACATCTATCTTAAGTGGCAGCATTTCTCTAGAGTTTTTAATTTCTTGCAGAAATAGTTTACTAACCCCAACTGATATTAGATTTTATTTTTTAGCAAAGAAATCCATTTTTCCAAATTGATAGCAAAACAGAAAATATACATGTGAGAATATATCAGACAATACAAAAAGAAGGAACTCTTCCCATTGGGACTGAGGTAATTCAACTCAACCAAGAGAAAGAGAGAGAGAGAGAGAGAGTACCAGACCTCAGCCAAAGGGGAAACTCCCCAGAGCTTCTAATATAGCAAGCTGGGGATAAGGAAGGACATAGTGGAGATTGCCAGCTCCTCCTATACCAACAGCTTCCCAGATTTTACTTGACATTCTAATAAAGAACTAAAAATGAAAAAGTCAATATCATTAAAGTAACAAAGAAGCCAGAGAAGGAGTAATGGACTGGGAAAAGAGAGAGAGGTGGAGTTATTGGAAGTTGCAATGAAGAAAAATAGGCTTAGAAGGAATGAATTGATTGGTTGGTTGGTTGGTTGGTTAGGCCTTCCTTCCTGAAGAGGACCAAAATGACATCACCATCATAACCTCAAGTTTCAGTATGTCCAGCTGTGGTTGATCAGGCCAGTATAAGCTCGGAATGCTCTACCACAGGTTGGGCACAGATAATCTGTGTGAATATTTGGGGTGGTTACTCCAAATTTGTTCATTCTATGTTTACTTTGTTCTGTCTTAATTCTGCTTTGCTCATAGAGCACAGTACCCTTTCTGATGTGGGCACGCCATACTGAGAGGTCCTGTGCCAGTATCTCCCATGTCATACAATCAAATCCAAAGTTCTTGAGAGAGACCTTGAGAGTGTCCTTGTATCACTTCTTCTGACCACGATGTGGTCGCCTGCCCTATGTGAGTTCTCCATAAAATAGTTTTTTTGACAAGCATACATTTTGCATTCACACAACATGGCCAGCCGTAGGAGTTGCACTCTTTGAAGCATAGTTTGAATGCTTGGCAGCTTAGTGAGTAAGGACCTCAGTGTCTGGTACCTTATCTTGCCAGGTTATATTCAGAATCTTCCTAAGACCGTTCAGATGGAAGTAAGTGATTCGGTTTTCTGGCATGGTGCTGGTAGACTGTCCATGTTTCACAGGCATAGAACAATGAGGTCAGCACAACGGCTCTGTAGACTTTCAGTTTGAGAGTCAGTCTAATACCTCTTCTCTCTTCAGGGAGGACCAGTACCTTTGGTTTGATGGCTGTGAAGCTCTTTTCAGGGCTGCTTTCCACCTTTGGTGTCCACCTGTTCCATCCAACTCTCACCTGTGACTCCAAGAAGCTGCAGCATGCACAGTGGCCACACACCAGTAAACCATTTCAGCAGAAGGGCCAAACCTAGTTGAGGGTAACCAAGGAGTCTCAAACCCATTGATGAGTTGGGGGTGGGGTGTCTACCCCAAGCATGTGAAGACTTCTTCTGGAGAAGAAGTGAATCATAGGTGAGTTGAAAGATAGGAGTTTGTGGCTAAACAGAGGGTTATCAGAACTCTGGATCATGAAGGTAGCGCTCTCATGCCGGTGAGATCAAGGTTAAAACCATTCCTATATATGGCTGAAGTAAAGTTAAGATGTATTACAAAAGAGTGACCTCTCTGTACCTTAGTTTATCTGTAAAATGAGAGTGCTGGACTTAATGATAATTAAGTTCCCTTCCATCTCTAGCATTTAAAGGATACCTCCAATGGACTTTACAGGATTTCAAAATGCTAGAAATGGAAGGGAATGTTAGAAATGGGGGCAGCTAGGTGCTTGGGACCCCAAAATACTGACACATCAGGTCCTGCCCAAATGAATTTCACTCGTCTTCTTTCAGTCAAAGAAAAACAAAGTTTATTAAAGATTTGTCATATTGGGTAGACGCTTAAGAAATCTCATCAATAACTAGACTCCTGAGGAATCTGAGCATTTGTGAATCTTGTATTGACAAGTGAGCCAGATTGAATCTCAGATTGAATCTGAGCACCTTCATAGAGGCAGGATGGATTTTACATACATAAAGATTGTGGGAGGTATCTAGGGTTGGACAAGTAGTCTGGGGTAACTAGAGGAGGGTTTTAGAGAGGATTTTGTGGAGGAATCTAAAGAGGATCTTGATGGGACTAGGGTGACTAGAGGTCAGAACTAACAGAGTGGGATTTTGATGGGATCAAAGGTGTGAAGTAGCCTGAGGCAATTGGACAAAGCAATAATGAAAGGCTTATGGCCTCAGGCGAACTCCAGATCAAGTGGGAAGATTCAAAGGGGTTCCCAGAGCCTATACCCCATCAGGTAGAGAACCAAGCCTGGAGTCAGGAAGACTTAGTTTCTTGAATTCAAATCCAACTTCTAACCTTTACTGATTGTCTGACTCTGGTCAAGTCACTTAATCCTGTTTACCTCAGTTTCTCAAACCACTTGAGTATCTTTGCCAAGAAAACTCCAGATGGGATTGTGTGAGGTACAAGACCCTTACCCAAAATTTTAGAAAATAAAGAGACTTCTTGAGGTAAGAACAGAAAATACTTTACTCAGTTCTCGTGAGAAAGGGGCATCTCTTCCACTAGGACTGGACTAGTGGAAGGAGGCAGTTTACAGAGAACAAAGCATCATCATATACTCTAACGCAGAGAATTCCTCCCCTTACTCTCCCCCCCCCCTCCCCCCCCCCACTATACCACCTCTCCGTTGAATGGGAGGCAGGTTTACAGTCTAAGCTCGGAAAAACTAGACAAGACCCGGGAAATCAGGTAACCAGGATCTACCTATCCAAACACACTTCCTTATCTAATACATAACTAACTGCTGATGTGGCTATACTACAACTAAAGTAAAAAGGAAGGGAGGGGAAGAGGGGAGGGGGAGAAGAGGGAGCTATCAAATAAAGAGAGATTTGATTAACTTCCAAGTTTCAATTACAGTCCATTTTGTCCTTATTTTGTAAAAATACCAGTGCCCAGGTAGCGCTCTCACAGAGAGAAGGGAGGGGAAGGAGGGTCCTAAACTGCCCACAAGCCCTGGGTTCCTGGGCATCAGGGATCCAGAGAGAGAGACCTTATGGACAAGAAATTTTATTTAGAAAATACAATATTCCCCATATTTTATTATGAGAAGTCTTCACAATGTCCTTATTTCAGAGAAGAGTCAGAAACTGTCAGAAACATCTTTCTCCACAGTCAAGATTATTTTCTGGCATTATTTATTAGAGTCTGCAATGAATCATCTTGCCCACAGGGTGGCAGAAGATCATTTAAAATCATAAAATGTTTATTGATAACACAAATTCAAAAGGAAAAATAAATGCAAAAAATAAAAATAAAAAATAGTCTTTCACAAACAGAAGTCTGCCAAAGAAAATAGAATGTAAATGTAAAACTCAAGTTTAGAAAACACACTGTTTATTTTATCTGGGTCTTGGTGAAGTGATATTAATATTCAGATAATAAATTACAATTAAATGAATAATAAGATATTGGTCATGCAATAACAAAGCATGCTCTAACAAAGGGAAGGAAAATTGGCCTTCTTTATAATACTAGTGCCTGTTTAGGCTATAGTAAGAAGTAAATCAGTTTAAAAAGTTTTAGTCATAAAACTTGCAGTACATTAAAATAAAAATGCTTTATTACATAATGTATATCTAGGAAGAACTGAAACTTTATTTTCTTTAAAAAAAAGCACAATAATCCAATAGATTAGTATTTTTCTAGTACTTGCCTTTAAAGACAAACTGGCATTTTTAACCATTGATAGTATCATTTCTCAAAACACTTTTGGAGCTGCCTTTACAACTCTAAAAGTTACATAATAAAATTACTCTCATTATTTTACAAATGCACTTAATTTTTTTTTTTTTAGAGAAATAGATAGTGGGAAAAGCACTGGATTCAGAGTCAGAATCTGAGTTCTAGGTTTGCCACTTACTACCAATGTGACATCAGGCAAATCACTTAACCTTTCTGGGACTCATTTTCTTTTATCTATTAAATTAAGGCATTAGATGATCCTAGATTTCCCTCCCAGATCTAAAAAAAATCATATGATCCTTGATTTTCCAACATAATGACCTTATCTGCAGGTGGGGTCATTAGAATAAGTGCATTGTTTCCCTAGGTAACTACTTTGAAAGGACAGCACTCATATGACTATATAAGTTCTAATGTATTTATCAAATTATTTTATAACAAAATAAAAACATTAAAACAAGCAAGTGAATTAAAAATAGAGTATTTGTGTAATAAGCAGATAAATTCCAGCATATTTCAAGGTGGGGTTAGCATTTATGTGAGCATATATCTACAAGAGTTCCATGTCCAGTTTCTTAATCAGTCCAGAACTTTTTCATGAAGAAGATGGGATTTCAGTAAATTTAAATTTTAGGAGAAATATAGCTGTTGGACAATGAGGGAAAAGAATCTCTAAGCCTATAAAATTACTGTGGTAAAGTCTCAAATATGGGAGCAAAAATAAGAAATGTAGTATGTTTATGATGAATAATTGTGGTTTGGTTCTAAGGAAGTGAGACATTCTAATGAAAGAATGTGAATAAATTGACAGATCTGGACTTGATTTTTTTCAAATGGAAAGCCACAGAGAGGCTGAAACATGGCAGTAGCATGATCCAAATGATAGGGAGAAAAAGCAGTATTAAATGCAGCAGTGAGAATAGAATGGAAATACTGTAATGGGGAGGTTCTTTAAGGAGATAATGGTGAGTGGAGATTGTTGACCATCAGGGTCAGTGATTTTCAGGAATCATGGAGCCTGGGTGAGAAGTCTGCATTATGGTGGATGGTGGGAGAGGACATGGAGAATGCAATGATAATCTTTGAAAGCAATGTCCTTCATAAATTGTGGATAATGTTTAGATTGTGTTGATTTACTGGATAAACAGACTTGAGGAGGACCTTGAAACAAAGTCAGGTGACAAGGACAGGAAAAAGGAGCACATATTTAGAGTTGAAAGGGACCTGAGAAGTCAACTGGTCTAACTTCATGACCTTGAACAGAGAGTTTACAAGACTTGCTCTAGGTTACAAAGCTAAGGGAGAGAGTCACGATTTGAACTCAGGGCTTTTGAGTCCAAATCTAACAATCTTTACACTGTACCATGCTTCCTCTTAGCTGTTGTAATTGTTATTCATATGAATAATTAATTAAATTTCCCAATATTATGGATATGGGCCTGGAAAAATATGAAGTAAGTATAATAGGTATAAGTATTAACATATCATCTATAAAGACCCAGAACGCAATAGATGACTGTGACTGAGATGAGGAGGAAGACATGCAGACTGATTACATGAAGACAGGCAGAAAATGAATGATAGTTAAGACGTTGGGTTGGAACATAAAACTTGCAGGGAGGAGTTTTAGCCTGTGTTCACTCTTGTTAGTCTATGGTATGGAATGAATGGAGAGACATCATGGAAAAGGTTGGATAGAAATTCAATATCTGTAGCACTTATCTGTGTTACAGTGATTACAAGTTGTAAGATAATCAAGTCTAATAGAGTCCATTAAGGAAGACTAGTTTATTAGATGTTGAGTGGGCACTCTATAGTACATAGCAAAAAGGCCAATCAATGATTGACTTGCTGAAAATATAGTAAATTATGTAGAAGTGGTCATTGCAAAGGGCCAGTGAATGAGATGGTTGTTATAGATAGGGAGAAACTGATTTACAGACTCATTTGGGAGTCACTCCTGATCTATAATAAATAATTTGTAAGTCATCCTCCCTTTCTCAACCCCTTCCCCCACAAAAAAAAACTTAACAATACTACAATGTGTTAGGAGGTAAATGTGACTGGATTCAGCCATGAAGTTGAATAGCTAGACTTAAAAAATAGTCATTAATGATTCTTTATCAGCTTGGAAGGGAGTCTCTAGTAGAACACTCTATGGATCTGAGGTTGGTTACGTACTGATTAACATTTTTCTTTTTAGTGATTAAGATCAAGGCATCTGTTCTGGGTTTGTCCTTGGGATTGGAATGAAATGAGACACTTTTGGACCATAAAACAGTTAATGAGGGTAACATAACAATAGCATGGAAAGGATGTTCACAAGGGTACAGCACTGATTCAGTTGGGCATAGCTCCCCTCCCCTCTGCATTTGCCACAGTGGTACAACCATTCAGAATGATGTGCTGTTTCAGAGGGCAGTGGGATAAATCAGTTGAGCCTCAGGAATACCAGTTATTCAAGTGCTGGGCATGTTTTTGGCTACATCAACAATTTGAATCTTAATCCTTTGGTTCAATTCAATCTTAGACAGTTTCCTTGTCCTTTTAGGGAAAACCTAGGTTGGCTATGTGGCAGCAACTTTCCAGTCTTAATAGATATTGCTTATCAGCACAATATCTTCATCAAATCTGTAGATGATACAAAGCTGGAAAATCTAATATACTGGATGATAGAGAAGGAATTAAAAAAAACTGGCTAGAAAATTGGGCTGAATTTAATATAATTACACTTGCTAGGAATGAATATAAAGAATTACTTTTAAGTTCAAGAAATTAACCTTTTTTTTGAAAACTCTCTGGGTGTTTTAGTAGATTGCAAGCTCCATGTAATTTAAGTGTGATTTGTTGTTATTTAGTTTTCAATCATGTCTGACACATTGTGATCCTTTTTTGGGGGGTTTTCTTGGCAAAGATACTGGAGAGGGTTGTCTTTTCCATCTCCAGCTCATTTTGTAGAGGAAGGAACTGAAGCAAACAGGGTAAAGGGATTTGCCCAAGGTCATATGACAGCATCAAAAGCTAGCATGATCATGAGCTTCATTGAGTAAGACATAACTTCTAGGAAGAAGGAGGTGATAGGTCTGCTATATTCTGCTTTGCCCAGACCACATCTATACTATTGTGTTCAGTCTTGGGCATTGCATTTTTTAAAAGGACATTGATAAGTTGCAGAAGAAGGCAAAGGAATGGTGAAGGTTTCTTAAGTCTACATGCCATATGAGAATCTACTGAACACTAGAGGTGTTATCCAGGAGGTGAATACAGAACTACAAGTAGTAGAAGTTGCCAAAAGACCAATTTAGACCATTCCTAACAGAGTCATCCAAAAGTGAAATTGGCTGCCTTGGAAGATAATGCCTTTTTCCTCGTTGAACTTTTTTAGACGAAAGATAGGTGATCATTTGTCAGGTGTATTGTAGTGGAGATTCTTTTTTAGGCATGAGTTAAACCAAATGGTCAATTTCCAACTCTGGCTATCATTCTGTAGATAGATTCAGTAGGACCATAGACTAAAGTAGTGTTGCTTTGGTTCTTTACTAAGTCCTTCCCTGAGATAACTAGGGACATGTTGGGATAACTAGGGGACAATCTAGTCCCCTACTTATAATGGAAATAGTACTTAATTATCCCGTTCAGTGAGTGCATTCCCCAAAGCACCTAATTTCCTAGCAAAGAGTGACATTGCACTCAAGAGATTTGAATGCATCTTTACAGGGTATCTTTTATTTGAAATGTTCCAAACTATTTTATAAATAATCATCATTAAAGTTGATAGGAAGTAGCATGATGTAGTGGAAAGTAAATAGGACTTGGAATCAAAGGAACTGAGTTTGAATCTCAGCTCTGCTACTTAATATCTATCTTCATGACCTTGAGCAAATCATTTTAACTCTGGGTCTCAGTTCCTCAGATGTAGAATAGGGGGGAAGGGGGGTTAGACAAAAAGACCTTTCTTCCAGCTCTAAATCTACGAACATAAATAGGAATGTTGCCACCTTAGAGTCCACCTTAGAAATGGCAAAATCAAGACTTAGCAATGTCAAATTACTTGTCCCAGGTCAGTCAAATGGAGTCAGTGGAAAAGCTGCAAGATGAACTCAGTTGTGTTCTGGATAGATTAAAACAATAAAATGTGTCTGAACATGTGATTCTAAGTATAGAAAATTATTTTGTTTATGTGCTCACACACATGACTTGATAATATTCCGTCTATCCTCACTTTAAATTGCAAGTTAGGGGAAAATTATTGAGAAGAAGATATTTTAGACAATACTGTAGCAATACTTGTGTAAATTCAAAATTTAAAAGTCATAAGGTACATTAAATAAAACTGTTGCATGTTGTTTCCCTCTGCTGTATAATTTAATCATAAGCTTGTTATTCTTACTGGCAAGCACATAAATTCAGTGATGTTTGGCAGCTCACTCATAATTTTTGAAAAAAACATGAAGTACTTTTACATGGACTGAAGATGTCTTTGCTTGTTGAGCTTGAGGGCAAAACTGGATACAATTATATATTCACTTAATTATTCATAACTTGAGTCTGAAGTGAATGTGTATACATTTTTCACTTATTCACTTTATAAAATTCAAAACTAAGCCCAGCAGCACTTTTATCCTTGGCACTGTGACAAGTTTCCCTTCTACAATGAACCAGTCAAAGGAATTGTTGCAGAGAGAGTGTCTTTTTTCTCAATTCAGCTCCAAAGTTGGGCTGCATGTGGCTATTACATATCTCCTCATAACATACACACCTCATAGAGTACACGGGGGAAATGGTCAGCTCTTCTGACTCTAAATTCCTTTCCCATTTTACTGCCAGATTAGGAAAAAAGAATATTATCTTATTTTTATGTTTGAAGCCCTACAAGTTAGAGGTCAAATTAAAATACACTGTCTATAGATGGCAAAATTATTATTAAGTTATGTGGTAACATATATACGGGAGAATGCAAACTAAAAGAGAAATAGAATTATAGTAGTAAATAAATTGGAAATCCTGAATAGTTCTTGGAATAAAGATGATAATTAGAGATAAAGATCTACACAGTGAGGAACAACAGGGATAGAACCATATAATTAGATATTTGAAAGCAGAGATTTTGGTCATATTCTATAGGAAAAAAGAAGTCATGTCTTTTTTCTTTTAATTCATTAACCTGCCCTTGATAAAGTCTTACAAGTGTGTGCTAATGCTTCAGAATGATACTGGGGTTGTAATTTGACCAACGGTTAATTTTAAAAACAGAAGTAAATATTAGCCATCTGATATTAAATTTTTGAAATATTACTAGGACAGGTTAATGTAGTTATCTATATTAGGAAAATGTGAATCAAATAAAATCTCTCCATGAAAACAGAGGTTCCTAGCCTTTTTGTGTGTGTTATGGATACCTTTGGCAATCTGGTAAGGCCTATAAATCCCTTCTCAGAATAATGCTTTTAAATGCATAAAATAGAATGCATAAGATTACAAAGAAAAACTATTATATTGAAGTGGTTATTGAAATATATTTTTAAAAATCATGAACCCTAGAATTAGAACCCTTGAATTAGAAAAAAAAAAGAATTTGGGTGATTTCTCCCCCATTTCTCCTCCCTCTCCCCAAAAAGATACCACAGTTTCTTTTTTCCGTCTTCTTGTGGGGATTTTAAAATGAAAACTAATCAATTCAGGTAAAGAGTTCTCCAGTCTGTTAAAGACCCTCTCATCCAGATCAGCATAAAGCTAAGTGTGACACAATCATTTACCATGTCATTAATCATTCATTCTTCCCCTGCAAGTAAAAATAAATTCTTATTTGTTTTAGTATAACATTCCAAAAGCACACAAAGCAAATTAGCAATTGGTGGGCAATTAGGAATGCTATTGTGATATTTAACAAAACAAATCACTGGCAGATGAATGAATTTGATGCAAGTATAAAAATTACTGAAGAACATCATTTAGTGCACTGTTATAGCAGACTAAATGCTCCACAAGCGTCTGAAAGAGTTAATATGCTTCCAAAAGTGCCTCAGTCCCAAAAAGGAATTTATGCGCTGGGATCATCTAGGGGATGACAAATGTTTTAATCTGGTGAGAACTCAGGAGAGTAACATAACCAGAAACTGATTTAGGCATGCTAAAAAGTTTTGAAATTTCCTATTTGCATGGCACTCAGGATTCTGGGTATAAAAAGAAATATTGTCAGTACATTATGTGAATTGATTTTTTTTCTCCTAGCTGAATTGGAAAAACACCTAATAAATGATAGAGTAAATGTACTTAGGTTACTATAGAGTGGGAATGCAACTAAAGTTAGGACTTACATATATTCATATAGTTTCATATTCATTAGAAATATGTATACAGTTTTAGATGTACTTGGAAATACAGTACCAGAGGCTGATACAGTAGACAGAGTACAGGACCTGGAATCAGGAAGACTCAACTTGAACTCAAATCTAGCCTTGGATACTTACTAGCTGTGTGACTCTGGGCAAGTTGCTCAACACTATTTGTTTCAATTTCCTCATCTGTAAAATGAGTTGGAGAAAGAAATAATAAACCACTCCAGTATCTTTCCCAAGAAAACCCCAAATGGGGTCACAAAGAGTCAGACACAACTGAAATAACTAAACAACGACAATAATACCAGAACGGAGGCAGCTCAGTAAGGAAACAAACTTATCCAAAGACATAAGTTCTAGTTCTGGTCCCTGGATTCATTTTCTTCATCTCTAAAATGAAAAGGCTGACTATATGATCTTAAAGATACATTTCAAGTCTATTATTCTACTACTTTTTAAAATTTAGCATAAATCCCTGTTTTTAGAAGATGTTTTACTGACAAAGTAGTACCAGACTCAATACAGAGGCACAGGACAAGGAGGTATTCTTACTGAGAGTACTAAAACATCAACTGGTCATTGCTTAGTATTAAAGAAGTCAGGTTTCATCCCAATATGAACTCTGACTTTCCCGGAGTTAATCTGAACAAGTGACTATGATATGGTATGTTTTAGGGATCCTGGGGAAAATTCCTTCTTTGACTAATGGCAGACATTTTACATCTCAATTTTAGAACTTCCTTACTTTAGCTTAAGACCTTAATTCTTCTTAAAATGCAATCTTAATCTTAAAATCTAAGAATTTTATTGATTTTTAGATATAAAACATCAGGAAATTGGCTATATATAACATTTGGTAGCAAGCACAGTGCAGTACATAACAGAGCTCTTGACAAAGATACTTCAAAATTCAATACTTCAAAGATGTGTGACTTATTTGTGAATATACTCCTTCCACTGATAAAGATTATAATCTCTCTGTTGTTAACATGATCTCAGAGAGTTGATGTAGTAGAAAAATTCTTCATCAGGCAACCAACCTGGTAAAGAATATCTTTCAATCTAGCTGGACTGGTTTTTGGAGGATGGACATATATGGTCTATTGCCTGTACTCATCATAGTTACGGGCTTCACAAGACCTGCTAGAGAGTTGGTCATAGCATTTTGAGAACCCAGGGCCATCTCCATGCTCTTGATGAAACATCAGATTGGGACTTTATGACAGCTAGCCCAAATGGATAATCATTATTTTGTAAGACAATGAAACACTGGGATACATTTGAGAATCCAGATATTTACAAATGAGATTTTTATTTTAAAACTAAAAACACCAAACAAACATCAAATCTGGAAGTACACTTGAGTAGGAGTCAGAAAGTTTGGGTTGTAGTCTCAGCTCTTCCATTAACCAGTTGGCCTTGGAGCCTTGAACAATTCACGCAACTTTGCTTTTCATCTTTCTCATGTATAGAATGAGGGGAGTGGTCTAGATCAGTGTATCCAAAGTGAGGTTTGTGGCATGATCCAAACAGATGTGATTAATCAGAGAGTCCTAGGAAGATGATTTGCTGTCCCTAGGATAGCCAATTACTTCTAACATAACTACACCTAACTTTATCCTCTGAGCCAGATGTGTTTCCCCAGGGTGGTTATAACTTGAGGATACTGGGGATACAGTATTAGCTGTGCAGAATAGGATTTCTCTCCTCCCTTGAACATGCCCACCTGCTTCCTTTCAGATAACTATGGCTGCAGTAAGTGCCCCTTGGATGATAGATAAAGTGCTTTGGACAGCAACCAGTGAATAAAACCCCCAACCCCTGCTTTTTTCATTTTGAGTGGTATAGAGTACATTTCAAAGGATAAGCAAACATGGATGAGTTGTGATATACAACACAGACCTCTTTATATTATCCTTTCCTCAAAACACATGCTTCTTTTGAACTTTCCTGTTGTTCTCAAGGATACTACCATCCAGTTAGTCATGTTCTCAACTTTAATATTCTCTCTTTTCTCTCCCTCTCATCTTACATATACAATTTTGTCATTTTTTTCCCTCTACAACATCTGAGCCTTTGTCTCCTCTCTGCTCTACTGCCATCATCCTAGTTTAGGCCTTCATTACCTACTTTCTATTCTATTGTGCTAACTTCCTAATTTGTGGCCATGTTATAAGTCTTTTCTCTCTTCAGTCCATCCTCCACAAAGCAGAGTGATTTTCCTGATGTATAAGTTTGACCATGTCACTTCCCTACTCAATAAATTCCAGTGTCTCTCTATTGGTTCTAGGATCAAATATTATTTCATTAAAATTTTCTATTTCTGTGAAATATTTATAAGGTATATAGTTGTTAATATAGTGGTATATACACACATATTTATAAATAAGTAATAAACATATTGAGAAGGATGTGTCCAAAATGGTGTGTTTGCGTGTGTATATTGATGGGATGCATAATCAAAAAAGCTTGGAGATTACTGGTCTAGATAATCAATAAGGTGTCTTTTAACACTAAAATTCTATAATAGTGATAATAAGTGGTACATATTGTACTTCTAAAATATTATTTCATTGATCTTCACAACAACATTGAGAAGTATGTAATGGCAGTATTATTTCATGAACCCAATTTTGCAGATAAGGAAATTTGGCCTCATGACTTGCTCATTGGGGAACTAAGTTGAAGAATTGGAATTCAAACCTAGTACATATAATATGATTTCAAGGACTTGTTTCACTATATCACAGCTGCTACTTAAAGGCTCCTTCTCTCTAGACACTTAGATTTTTCCCCTCCCTGGTCCCAGCTTCCCAGTTTTCTAAAATTAGAAAGGTCCAAGAACAGATGGGATAATACACCTTTCAGACATTAATATGAACTGATATTTAAATTGAAGGATCATCTTAAATTCTCAACCCTCAGCTTAGTAAATTTCATAAGCCTCACTCAGTATCCTCTGCTTGGAAATACGTTGAAAAAGTAGTAAGAGACAATCCACTAGAAGCTTGCCTATTACCTTTTAAAACTCTGATATTTAAACCATGCTATATGACTAGTAGTAATTCTAATGTAACATTGATTTCCTGCCTATATCACTGGATGGTGAGACAATAAATGTGAAATATCCTTTATAAACCATAAAACAACCTACAAACATGAAGTATGATGATCCTCTGTTTTCACCATTAGGAAAAAACAAAAAAATGGAAAAATTAGATTTGATGGTTGTTCTCCTGTTTTCAGCTGTTTTAAGGACTCCCATAACTAGAGGTCTTTACATTATATAAATTTAATTCATCATGAGACTTTCTTGATACAGATGTTATTTTAGAAGAATGTTATCCATTATAGGAGATTTTTTTGTCCCAATAAACATGTCTCATTTAAAATTCTTTTATCTAGAAAAGAATTTCAATTTCATATTCTCTGAGAATCTTAGTGGACAAATAGTAGTCTTAGAGAAATTGTGTAAAATTAACTTTTCTATTAATTAACATCAACTCCATTTTGGAGATGTGTCATAACAGAAGCACAAAACATTCCATATCTTGACAAACTTTCATTGGGCTTAATATTGTATATAAATTGTACTTATGGAAAGAAAGCTCATTTTGTGGTCCTTTCCCCTTTCTATCACAAAAGAATGAGCTCCTGAAAGTCATGGCATTTTCCGAGATTTGGAACTTTTGAGCAGGAGGAGGGGAGGTGTTGTTTTGGTTTTGCTTTTAGACATCAAGTTTCACTCAGTATAATTCTGGTACTATTGGAGAATGAATCCAGTCTGCAACCCTCCTGTGCCATTGAGCATACCTTTCAAAGGAGAAATTAGTGAGAATGAGATAGTCATACCTCATGCGAATTAAAATAAACTGTGTGCTGCAAGACAATAGGATTATGATAAGTAGCTAGTCTTTTCATACAACACGTTCCATCTAGTTCAAGGGAAAAAAATGATAGTCCCAGATTTGCTACCTAGATAAGTAATTTCTAATCAGAATTGTCCCCCACCCTCACCCACTACTGCTTTTGGGGAAACCAGGAAAGAAAAGCAAGCAGGTCAGCATCCAAACATTGAAAACAATATTTTAAAAACATCACTTTGGGTTATGTGGTTTGTATCCCTGTAGATTTCATAATTAACTTTTAAAAAACATACATGGAAGATACAGCCACCTAATCTACTTTTCTTAATTTCCAGTGCATTTATAAACTGACAAACCAGCTATTACTGACCGTGACTCATCAAGATTAAAAAAGAAAGATAATTTAGTTATCTGTTGTCAAATCACTACTTAATGTTACTTTCTACATTTGCTGTGATAAGCATTAAAATTTGCACATTGGTTGATAAATCATTGTTTAGGAATGTCTAAAAGGTTCAGTAAATGGTATGAAGTTGCCATAGTGTAATAAATGGTTATTTGATAATGAATGAAATTGTTTGAAAATACTGTTAAAATGTCAAGTTTTAAAATACAGATCATTACTCAAAAGGAATGCAAACACAGAAACCACAGTGACATCATAAATATACCACAACAAACACATTTATTTGTACAGGGAAAGTAGTAGGTGCTCTGTATAAAGCAACGTAAATTGATATATGAAGTTAATTTTAGCTTGTAAAAGTAATTGCATTGGTTTAACTTATTTAACTCTCCTTACAATAATATTTATTGCAGAAAAAGAAAGTAAAGAAATAAATTATGATAAATAGATAAAATACATAGGAAATGGGAATTGTTTTACAATTTAATTACACTGTCACATAAAATTATCACACAAATACACCAACCCGACAGGAGAAATACATTAAAACTCTATTACCCAATGCAGACCACAGCTTCTATGGGTTCTTATTTCAGTTAAAAATAATTTCCATTCTCTTCCCCCTCCACCCCCACTAACATCACAAAATATTTCTCCCCAAAAAGTACCACATTCATGTTTCATTGTGGAAATTCATGATGATAACAATGAATCTTCAAAAGTTATCCTAGTGATAAGCACTACTAAATGGAAAGGGTTTGATTATATGTGTACTTTCTTAAGGCCAACTTAGTTAAATACAGAGAAATTTATAGTCAGAAGGCTGGTTACTACATACTGATTTGTTCATTTGTAGAAGAAAAAGAAGGAGCTCTGGTCATACCACTTTGAAATGGACATAAATATTCTATTTAGTTTTCTGTGGCTTTTTTCTGCCACTACTAAGAAAATAGCAAAGTGACAAAAATGGGGTTATAAGCTGTTTAAAAATTCAAAGTTCTTAGATTGTCTAAGTGCATGAATTTAATTGGTTCCACTTTAATATATAGCCTTTGTCTAAGAAAAAAAGTGAGAAGAAAAGAAACATACAAAGAGTAAAAGATGAGATACAGTTAAACCAGATCATCCTGAGACATTTGTAGATGAACTGAAAGCACAGTAAATTAATAAGAAATGGAACAGATTTTCTTTATAGTTAAAGCATTTCCAATACTCCAGTTATTTTCTCCAAGTTGTACTTAGACATGGATTGGGTTGATAAAGGTATCTGCTGCTTCCAGGTTATAGGGGCTAAAACTATAGTTGATAAGCCCCCACTAATGTGTTTCTCATTAACAGTCAGACAATAGACAAAATTCACTCTTAGCACAGGCATTTGCTAAGATGATACAGTAAGAAAAGTATTCTTCCCATAAAGATGGGAACATTCTTCCCATAAAGATGCATTTTTCCACAAATACAATATTTATAGGAATAGTAGATATAAACTTAGTAAAATAGTAGTGAGCCACTTATTTAGGGAACACATTTGGCCAAGGCTACTTACCCCTTTGATACTGCAGCACTTTGGAGTACATTCCTGCAGAGTCCTTGCAAAATTCTCCCCTGGGCATTTCTCCATTTATGGTGATAAAATGTACTAAAAATTGAACATTTTTAATATAAAAATTAACTTAGATGATGGCTTTCTCAATGTGAAGTTCTTTCCCCATGATTAATACCTGAGCATATTACTCTGGGAATTGAATAATATCAATGTTGAAATTCTTGAAATATAAATTATATATATTTATACATTTATATTAATATATAATTAATATATTATATAGATATATAATAAACATATAAATAAAAATATCAAAATTATAAATATAAATTAAACCAGAAGACAAAAGAAAATGAAGGAATGAAAGGCTACCTCACAGGTTCTCTTTAGATAAACAAATAAAAGGGTGAAAGTTTTTATTATGTATGAATAGATAAATGAAAAATCATTTCTTAAATGTTTACTGTGAGTTTGCTAAGTTTTTGCAATGTTTTTACTAAGTATTTACTATATTTTACTAAATTTATTTTCTACTTATATATATCCCCTGTACTACCTGCATTAGGGAGAGACTACATATATAGGAAATTTTAGCTGCAAGACAGGTGAAAAAGCTTTGTGGACTTCAATAAAGTTATATAGTAAAACATTTTTTAAATTAATAATATAATTAATAAAGCCATATTGATTTCTGATATTGAACTATTTTCAATATGAGGAATTTTAGTGCTGAAAACCTTCTTTTCTAGGTCTTCAATAGTTGTAACTTCTGAGAAGGAGGGAAATGCTGTGCTTGCAGAGGAAGTAACCAGGTTGCATATGCATCAGGACTCTAGGTATGACCCAGTATGTGCTCTGGTCAGCTCTAACTGGCTACCAAGGGCCTCTTGGTTTTCAGCATGAGTATTTACACCTCAGAAATCCACAAATCAGTCTTGATTTTATGTTTTGTTGATTGTCTAGACTTAAAAAAGTATAAATAAGGCAGATTAAACTTAAAAG
Source organism: Bettongia penicillata ogilbyi (assembly GCA_023548195.1). Taxonomy (NCBI): domain Eukaryota; kingdom Metazoa; phylum Chordata; class Mammalia; order Diprotodontia; family Potoroidae; genus Bettongia; species Bettongia penicillata. The sequence continues at coordinate 20,405,197 of JAJHZJ010000009.1, read as the reverse complement.
TTTGTGTGCATACTTTTTCTTTTTCTGTAGAGTCTGACAGCTAAAGAATTATCAGCATGTTCTTGTATTTCTCTATAAACATTACACTGAGCTCAGTAGGAGTACAGCAAAAAATTCAGGGAGTGAAGTCATCACCAAGGACTGGTAGTTGTAGGTTGATAAGAACAACCATAGCTACAAAACGACTAGTATTTATTTCGTGCTTAAATGTTTGCACGGTGTTTGACATCCATTGTCTCATTTGAGTCTCACCATACCAATGGGAAATAGGATAGAAGGACAGGGTGGGTAGTCTTAAGAGTGCTGCTGGTCCCAGGGCTCTTGGGCTTACCGGCCCACCAGCAGCATTTAGTTAGTGGTTATTGTTGGTGGGGTTATCAAATCCCTTTTCAAGAGATGACTCCTCTTAATGTTGGCTGCGAAGGCCTGCTGTCTTGGATGCTTGCTCTGGGGTTATGAAGATGCTTGATTCTTTCATGTGACTAATCACTTCGGCCTAGATGGAGTAATCTTTAGGAACAAAAACCTAATTGACATGCTGGAGCAATTCTTAAGTCAAATAGGTGGGCAGGCTTCCTAGTGAGCCTGCAGCTTAATGAGAGTTAGACTGATAATACTTATATGCAAAAAGGACAGTGAAAGGATGTGAATAGAATTCAGGAGTGGTAAGTAGTCTTCGAAAAAGTGGAAGGGATGTCAAGTAAGCTAATTAGGTGATCTAGTTGGGCTGGGGTGGGTCAGTTGCCTTGGGTGGAAGTGCCAGTGATCTGGGCTCCTGAAAGGTACGGAAAAATTTAGAGACTGGGTTGATATCAAGGATGTGGTCTTTTCCTTTTAGGGTTCCAGGTCCCATCTCCCCATCACTTCCTCCTTCCCTTGAAGAATGTATGCAACCACAAATGTCTCTTGCGAATAAATTTTGCCTGAAAGAGTGTCCAGAACCAACTCTACCTCACACCAAGGTCATCATTTTCTCCATCAATTAGGATTCTCCTTCTACATATGCAAAGACATACAAAATGCCCCAAGTTTGGCTAGAAATTTAGGTTACAAATGTAAAGGGAATCAGTTTAAACATGTACACTAGAAAAGCAAAACAAATGAAAATTGTACAATCCCCAGACTATGAAACAGTCCATGTACATAATATACATGATACGTTGAAGTAAATCCATGTCATATGACTATCAATCAAAGGAATTGGTCACAGGAGTATGCTGGTAAATGTTCGATAACTCTTTGGGGAAACATGTGCACAGGACATACTTTTAAATTTAATCTGCATATTTTCTCCATCACTTTTTAAAGTCTACACAAGCAAGAAAACAATACATCAAGTCCCAATTTGTAGTGTTTACTGATTTTCAAGTTATAAAAATATTGTGGTAATATATGTGTCAGTGTACATCTATGCTTCTCACCCTGCACAGTTCTTCTTCATGATTTTTTGTAGATCTTCCATAGGTGCCATAAAGTCTTCCTCTAGATATAAGTCCATTTTAAGACTACCAATGGGGCATTTGGTATCTATTTTCCCTCACTAACCCCAGATAGGCCCGTTCCATTTTCTAATCGTAGATTTCATCAGTGATATCTTTACACCATTTTAAAAGAGGAAGTCACAGTTGGAAATTTGTGCTTGCTGTGTCTCTCTCTCCATTACCACAGTCAACTTCAATACCTCAGAAACTGTAATATTCTAAGATATACAGTCATCGAGCATCACTGGAAAGACATTTGCTTTGAAAAGATGGGTCTTTGAAATACACACTTGGGATCCATAAAATTACTTAATAATTTTCCAAAAACAATCCACCCTACTCTGTTCCATCTATTTACTATGAGGTTCAACTCATTGTTCCTTTGCAATATTTGTACTCAGTATGTGTATTGGTGTACTAAATCAATGAGCCAGTGATCCAACTGCATGCAATCATCTGTGTAATGGGCATTTTTCATTTGTTTAGTTTCTCTTGCATGGATTGTTAGGTATAACTATCCTTTGAATAATCATGGATCTGAAGTCCATAATATTTTGTAGCTTGATGTAAGCAGCACAGTATTACCTACTTACATAACCATTAAGAGAATCTCACAATCTATAATAGAGGTTTTTACCTGTTAAATTTTTTTGATGGCTTCCTTTCAATATAATTGGCTTCCTATGTCTTATATATTTTGTTTTATGCATTTAAAAACATTATTCTGAGAAGGGATCCATAGGCTTTACCAGACTACCAAAGGGGCCCATGATGCAAATAAATGTTAAGATTACCTGATCTATAAGGAATTTATCTTCCAATTAGACCTTGCTCAAGGTAGCCTGCATGACAATAGAAAATACCTTTGGCATGCATATAATTTCTACGTTATATATCATCTGATTTTTAATAATTAGAGGGGCATTGAATAAGATTGCAGGATAAGAAAACTTGTATGACCTTAAGGCAAGCATAAAAGATTTGTTGGAACAAAGACTTTCAGACTCGATTTGCTCCAATAAGTCAAATATTCTTTTGTAATTAGCAAACAAACTCAGTGAGATCTTACATTCTTTTCATCTTTCATTCAGTTATGTGACTGTAAATATGTGATCTACTTTGAGAATCATTTGTAAAAGCCTGTTTGTTTCCTTCCCATAATTTCTTCAGGGATAACTTGAGAAGTATATGTAGATCATCCTCATAGAAATTTTATAATGAGAAAGTGGGTATATGGGTTAACGGTTTTTAATATTCTTTAGATTTAGGTAGTGATTTTTCCCCATTCTTTTGAATTTTATTCCTCCCCGAGAAAGCTTCTAAAGTGACCCTTCAAAAATTTCACAATAGTGTGGCCTCTAGCAGAGATTTCCTTGGTATACATTTGGGTTAGTATAGCCACTTTTCCCAACTTTGCCCTGTGTACATAATTCATCACCTAATGGCCAATCCAATCTTCCTCTCACTCTTAAGCTATGTTGACCTTTGGACAGCAGACATTTTCATTTGGGTCTTTCCAGTATGGTAGAACCAACCAAAATTTATGTTTGACTGCCATGACCTTTGAGAACCTAGGGTTACATCTGTGTAAAAATAAGGTACTGGAATTGGAAAATTTAGGAACTGAGTACAACTAACAACAGACAGGTTTTGTGTACCTGTACACGAATTTTTCTCAACAAGAATTTTTTTTTTTCCTTTGGACTTATGATTTCATTGGTATGGTAGCTACCTCTACCGGCATAAATCAACAACTTTACTTACAGCCTAAGAGAATTTCCTGGGGCATTGAGAATCAAGAACTTTAGAGTTGGTCATGATCTCAGAAGCTTGAAAAGCATGATTATAACAATGATACCTGAGAGGTACCTTTTACCTGAGAGGCATCCTTGTAATAATATTCCTGGCAAGAGGCCAGTTCTTGAAGACTTCCAAGGAGAGAAAAGCCACCATCTCTTGAGGAAGCCTATTCCATTGAGGAGTAGCTCGAAGTGTTAGAAAGTTTTTTCCTAGACATCTAATGACTTCTGCAACTTTTACCTATTGTTCCTGTCCTACTGGCACTATTTGGGCCAAAAAAGCACATGTCTCATTTATTTTCTGTATGATAGGTCTTCAAATATTTGTGGCTTAAAGGACTGAGTAAAATACCTAAGCTTCATTCCTGCCTCTGATCATAGCTGTATTACTGTGGACTAGTCACTTAGCTTCTGTCCTACTCTTTATCTATAGGGCCATTGTGAGGGCCAAATAAAATAATATCTATAAAGTATTTTGTTGCTATTTATTTTTTTAAATCATTTATTTATTTATGGCTAGTTTTTAACATTTACTGTTATAAGATTTTGAGTTCTAAATTCCCCCCACCCTTCCCCAAGATGGCGTGCAATCTGATATAGGCTATACATGTACAATCACATTAAACATACAAGGAAGAAAAAAAAGAAAACAGTATGCTTCCATCTGCATTCAGACTCCATAGGTCTTCCTCTGGATGTGGATAGTATTTTCCATCATGAGTCTTTTGGAACTGTCTTAGATCATCGCATTGCTGAGAAGAATTAAGTCTGTCAAAGTTGGTCATTACACGATGTTGCTGTTGTGGTAGCACTTTGAATGTTACATACAAGTTCCTGTTTTACCTAAGTGAACCTTTCCGTAGTCTTTACTTTTATTCAATAAGAAATGGCCCCTACCTATCCCCTTCACTTAGCCTACCTCATAAGGGCATATCTCAAAAAATACCTTTATGCCAGTCTGAACTGAAATGCAGACATTAAATATTGTGCCATGATAATAAACAAAATTATGAAATGAAAGGCAATGTTAATGATAAAGTAGACACAGTACTGTACAGTAAAATTAACACAGGTGTTTAGTATATTGCCCTTTTCCCACCCACTGCACCTAGCCTTTATCACTGGTGGTTGGCTATATAACATTTTTTTTTTTTACAAAACTTTGGACAGATAAGTTTGGACAGTGACTCTATTTTTTTCCTTATATGTCTGATGATAGGCAATATTATGCTCAACTAGTCTCTGAATTTTTAAAAATCTTGAAGTATTTGGATTCACCTTTTCAATATAAGAAAAAATTCACTCAAATGAGGAACTGCTTTTGCCAACTGTTTTGTTGTGAAACTTTTTGGTTCAACCTTAGGTTCCAAAGCTTTCCTTTCTTCCGCAATCTTTGCAGCTAGCATCTCAATCAGATCCTCATTTGACAGTTCTTTTCCATGAGATTCAATCAACTCCTCCACATCATTTTCATCTACTTCTAGCTGCTAATTTTATAATCTCTTTACTCACTTCCTTGAACCTTTCATCTTTGTCAAATCCACAAAAAATTGGGAATGAACGTGGGCACACTTTTTTTGAAACTCTATTCATTTGCATATCTACTGTATCTTCCCATGTCTTTTAGAATTCTTTACATAAAGATGAATTTTGGGTAAAGCAAATTTACTTAAAGTGAGAACTGTCTATACTTGCAGAGAGCTATCATGTCTTCTGTGAGTTTTCTCTTTTCCCAACTAAGAGATTAAGTGACATCCATAGTTAGACATCTAATATGTGTCAGAAGAAGTACTTGCAATCAGGTCTTTGTGACTCTTGGGAGATACCATAATATAAAAGAGTATAGGAAGAGAGCTGGCTTTGGAATCTGAGGACTTGGATTTGAATCTCTGATCTGTCACTTACTACCTCTGTGACTTTGGGCAAGACACTTAATTCCTCTGAACCTCAGTTTCATTATCTATAAATGAGGGAGTTAGATTGGATGGATTTATAATATTCCTTTCAGCACTATATCCATGATTTTATCACTCCAGATCTGGCTACCTACATACTATGTCATACTGCCTCTCAACAAAATGTTTGTTATTGTAAATACAAACCATATTCTTTTTTATATCCCCTTTCAAAACTCAAAACATTGAAAAATTTCCTGAGAGTGGAAAAAGATGACCAAAATTGGATCACTTTTTTTCCTAAGTGACTTAGCTAGTGAACTGACATACATATATAGTGAGCTGCAAATGCTGTGTCTGAGAGTTTCTCTCTGATTTATTAAGACAATTATAATGAGAAAACATAAAGGAAAATTAAAAGCACTTGGAAATTTCAAGTGGACTGAGCTAAAATAACCAAGCATGTGCTAACGGTGTATTGTCTAGAGATTTTCTTTCCAACATTGACTGATAGTATTTTCACACAGTCTTCTACATAAAAGATAAGGTACATGTTCATACTGAAAATAAAATGCACATTTCATCTACAAAGTAAAACCAACATTAGATACAGAAGAAACATAGAGGAACACAATTATAGAGATTTCCAAATACACCAGAATGCAAATTATTTAATAGTATGCAAATAAATAGCAGAAAAGCAATACAATCAGAATTCTCAGTATGTCATTTCCATATCCATTACTGTTTAAAGGTCACTTAATGATTTATTTTCATTAGGAACTTTGAAGTAAACAGGGTTACCAACTGAAATAGAGTGATTTCATAGTCTCTGATTTGGGAAGATATTTGATAGATAAAACTATATTTTTATCTGGTGTGCTTCAACATGCAAATTTACTTACAAAACAGATCAATAATGAAATTAATAAGAGAAAATATTGAGAGTCCACTCAGAAATGGAAATGGGGAAATGGAGGAACTGAAAGAACATAGTATAGCTATTGAGAATCAGAATCATAAAAAATTACCTGCAATGGCTTTCATACTTTCATAAATTAAATGAATGGACTCAATCCAGAACTTTATAGTCTTAAAAATGATATGTATATATTGAAGGTATGATCTTTTTTTTAATTGGCTATTTCTATTGGAAGAGTCATAACTAAGGATAGTTATCATTAAAATTTAGAAGTGATCATTTATTATACTTCAGGATGGCCTATTATTTACTGTAGTTATTAAAAAAATATTGAACATGGAATGCATTCAACTTTTAACATATTGGTAATACTGGTAATTTTATCTTTGAATTCCTCTACATACAAAGGCAATAAGATTTATCTGACTCATGGCCAGACCTTGAATTTAAAGCTAAAACTCAAGATAGATAATATATTATAAAAGGTCTGAATATTTCTGAATGTATCAGATGACATCATGAGAATTTGTGCCTTTAATTTCCAACATCTGCTCAAAGAATGATTTCACCCTCTATTTCCTAACTTCCTTCAAAATGGAAATGAAGTCTTCACATCATGACTTCCTCTTTTCAGTTCTCAACTTCTGTGCTTTGTTACCTGAATAAACAAGGGGACATACTAAGACTCTAGAGGACCATGTGCCCATGCATGGAATTACAGGGAAAGAATGGGGTCAGTCCTTTCCTTTTCCTATAAGTGCTAGTCTTGTAACAGCCCCTTCCACCTTTCAGAAGATGAAAAATAAGACTCTGAATGCATGTAAATTATTGTGTCCATATTTCATGTAAACAGAAAAATGCCACTAAAGATATTATTGTAAGGCTTTCATAAGACTTCACCTATCCCATGTAGCTGTTTAGGGCTGTAGGCAGGGAATGCCTAGAGTATGGAAAATTGAAACAATTGCCTTGTGCTTTCAGATTGTGGAAAATGGCAAGTGTCTTTGGAGCTGCAGTTAAAATAAGGGAATGGGGTAGTAGAAAAAGAGGTACCAAGACTACCTGGTCCATACAGTTAACACAAACTCCTCTATAGCTGGGGCTTACCCTGGAATCTGGGAACTTAGAAAAATATTTGGGCAACTATTTCAATATAACTGGTTTTCTTTGTAAGCCTATGTATTTTACATTATGTATTAAAAATACTATTCTGAGGAGGGGCCCATAGGTTTCCCCAGATTGCCAAAGGGATTCATGATACAAAATGCATCCTCTGGCAACAATAGCCTTCTCCTCCTTCTGTGAAAGGCAGCACAGTAAAGGGGAAAACGTCCCAGACCTGGAATTATAGAGCCTATGTTCAAATTCTGGCTCCAAAACTTGCTTGTGGGATCTCAGGTAAGTCACTCATCCTTTCTGAGACTTATTTTTTTCATCTGCAGAAGGAAGGCAATAATGCTTGTGTGCTGTAGTATAAAGATTTGGAGTCAGGAGGACTTGTGTCAAATTTCAGTTCTGACACTTACTAGCAAAATGACCACCGGCAAGTGACTTACCCTCTCCAATCTTCTGTTTCCTCATCTATAAAATGCAATATCTTCCCTATCACTAAGCATTTTTGTGAGGAAATGCTCTGGAAGTCTTAAAGCACTATATAAATATCATTTTTTAAAATTATCAGTGAGAAAGTGAGAAGAATAATGGATAGGTTATTTTACTTGGAATCAAGAAAACCTGAGTTCAGATCCAGCCTTTAATACTTCATTGGTTGGGGTGCCGTGGGCAAGTCCCTTAATCTCTTAGAGCCTCAGATATCACTCTAACACTTAAACTCTTGGTAATGTGCTATCCACCTTGCTAAAGGGTCAGTGAGCCCACAAGTCTTTAATGTATACTTCTTCATGTTATGTGTTGTTCTTCTGTGAGACCATCTTGTTCTCAAGGTTCACCTTAACCATTTTTCATCTCTTTGAAATGTATCTTGTGAATCTACCAAAGCTTAAAGATCTAGTCTTACCATAAGAAAGCTATGATAAGGCTATTTTGAGGATCTCTATGTACCTGCTAATGACAATGAAGTCATTTTTAGAAATTACCCAATAACAGTCTGTCTCTCTCTGCCTCTGTCTCTCTCTCTGTGTCTCTGTCTCTGTGTCTGTCTCTGTGTGTCTCTGTCTCTCTATGTCACTGTCTCTCTGTGTCTCTGTCTCTCTCTCATATAACATACAAACTCTTTTCAGTAAATAGTCTTTTATTTTTTCCAGTTACATGTAAAGATAGTTTTCAATATTCATTTTTTGTAAGATTTTGAGTTTCAAATTTTTTCTCCCTCTCTCCCTCCTCAAGATGGCAAACAATCTGATATAGGTTATATATGTGCAATCATATAGCTATATTTCCTCATTAGTCATATCAGTCGCCTTTCTACTGTATCTTCACTCAAAATCTCTTAGCAAATTAGCAGTCCCATTCCTTCATCAGAGACCAGGGTACATAAAACCCTAACATCAGTGAATCTATCAGTATCTAGTAAGCTAGAGTCCAGTTCTAGGGTAAAAGAAACATCCTAAGTTTAATTTCAGGTATAAAATAGTGGACACTGCCAACTTTCAACTTGCCATTTTCTTCTCCAGCTCATTTTACCCCTGAAGACACTGAGGCAAACAAGGTTAAGTAACTTGCCCAGGGTCACATAGCTAGCAAATGTCTGAGGCCATATTTGAACACAGGATGCTGGGTCTTCCCGACTTCAAGCCTGGTACTCTATCCACTGTGTCAAACAGTTGCCTGCCACATTGCTTATCTGATACATATCCATAATTTCCTTGAATCTTTACTCTGAATAAGGGTACTGTTAGCCCATGTGTAGGGAGAAAGGTACTCTAATAGAAGTACAGCTTCATGTCTGGCATGGTAAGTGCTTTCCTAAGAGGGCTACGGACTACTTCAATTAAAGTGGTTAATGTTCAGACTTTTTTTTAGAGACAGAGAAAGGGAGTATATCCTGCATCCTACATCCTGTGTCATTCTCTAATAACCTTGGCCAAAAAACTGTTGGGAAGCCAAGCTTACTAATGTTTATCAAAATAATCATTAAATGAGATGATCATCTTTATAAGTTCCAACAAAATTAAATAAGGGGAAATGGTGGGATTACATGTGTCATGAGTGTCCTTGGAGTAATCACTGAGCCCCAGACTTAATATTTCATGTTCCTTTTATTCACTGACCGAGCAGAACTCTGAAAATTCCATTACAGATTCATTCAATGGTCACTCACCAAGAGTAGTGACCTATGCATCCCACAGAACTGCTGTACAGTTTCCTAGATGTAATCCATCCCATTGTGTCCTTTCTATATGATATGGACCTCACTCATTTTCAGTCTCCAATGTTTGTCCAAGGGCTATATGTTGATGAATTGGCTTAATGGTCTATCCACCCAACTGTATATCATACTTTAGAAAGTAAGCATTCTTGATCTACTTATTTCTTTAACTGTGTGAATTGTTAGACTGATTTTTTTTTGAGTGATCATAGATCTCATTCAGGAGGCTCCATATATATGTGTGTGTGTGTATGTATATATGTATATATACATATATACACATACATACACAATGTAAATATATTCATACATATACACATATATACACAATACACACAATGTGTATATATATATACACATATACACATATATACACAATACACATACACACATACACACACACATATATATATATTGACCCATTCCTGAGCAACGAATATACTTCACCCTCAATTCTGCTCTGGTAGAATTTTAATAGGAAAACCTCTTTCCCATAAGGTCTTGCCCTGGTCAATCAGTTCTTGTCTCTTCAAAATGAACCATATTGCCCTTATTCAACAGTCAAGTGAAGGTGTTCTGAAAATGTTAACCCATATTACTTCAGGAGTACCAAAAGCCTTCTCCCCAGGAGCATCAGTGAAAGATGTTTTGTGACTCTGGACATTATTGATGCAGGATACTTTTCAAGTAACTGACATGGTTGGGGTTAGGGAAGACTTTTTTTGACCATGTACCCTGTCAGAAAGAAATTTTTGATCATACAAACTCAATACATGCATATTTGCTTATAATATTTATTTATAATTTATTTATAACATGCTATTTATTTGCTATTTGCTGTATAATAACATGCTATTTATAATAACATGCTAATTATTATATATTAACAATTACATATTCACAATTATTATGCATATTTATATTATGATAGATACTATAAGAAAAATTAAAATAGAAAGTAAAAAAGAATGAGATAAAAGATGAAATAATATTTGATCCTAGGATAGCCACTGGAGATTATTGAGTAAGAGTCAGACACGTACTTTAAGAAAATCAGTTGGGTAGCTTTGTGTTAGCTGGACTGGAAGGAGAAGAAACTTGATGCAGGGAGACCAGTGAGGTATGAAGGTTTGAACTAATGATGTGGTTGTATGAGTCGAGAGAAGGGGACAAATCACAGGGTATGGAGGTAGAAGCAGTGAGATATGGCAATTGTGACTGGATTAGTGGAATGAGAGAAGAAGAGTTAAAGATGGCTCTAAGAGTCCAGTCTAGCGGCACAGGTCTGTGACCCCTGCTACTGAGGGGCTGAGGCTTGCATATCTCTTGAGTTTAGGAGTTTTGTGCTGTAGAGAGTTAAGTGGATCAGATATCTGCTTTAAGTATGGCATTAATAAATGATAATTATTAATTATTTTTTGTAGCGCTTTAAGATTTACAAAGTGCTTTACAAATTTATTTCTCATTTGATCCTTACAATAACCCTGAGAGGTAGCTGTTATCATTATCCTCATTTTAGATATAAGGAAACTGAGGGAGACAGTTTAAGTGACTTGCTAGGGTCACACAGCTAGTAAGTGCATGAGGCTGGATTTGAACTCTGGTTTTCCTAACTCTAAGTCTAATGCTCTATCCACCTACCTGTCCCAGGAGCAAGGAGTTTCCATGTTGTCTGCAGAGAAACAAACTGGCTCAGTAAGAAACTGAGCAGGTAAGAAAACTCTTGTGCTTATTAGAGTAGGATGAGGTCCATGAGGAGCCTCTGTATTTCTAGCTTGTATGAGATGGGAAGACATAGTCTTAAAAAAAAAAATGACAGCCAGGTTGTGAACCTAAGTGACTTGAAGGGTAGTTGTGCTCTTTTCATAAGTAGATTTGAAAGAAGGGTGGGTTTGGGGAAAAGATAATGTAATGAGATCTGTGACGGTAGTCCACAGAAGAGAGATATTTCTTCAAAATTTAGGAATTGGGAAAGTCATTGTGAGGAGGTAGCATTTCATGGGACCATAAATTTAGAGCTAGAAACTCTCTCATTTTGCAGATGAGAAAGCTACGACCCAGAAAGTTTAAACCCTTTGCACAGAGCCATGTAGACAGTAAACAGTAGAGTTGGTATTAAAATCCAAGTCCTAATTTCATAGATTTAGAGCTAAAAGAAACTTTCAGAGACCATTGAGTCCAAACCTCTTCATTTTCTAGACAAGGAAGCTCAGGACAGAACAATTCATTGAACTGTCCAGGGTCACACAGTAGTAAATGAGAGGAGAATTCAACACAGGTCTTCGAGATTCCAGAAAATCATGTCCTATCTACTATACTAGGTTGTCTCTTGTCTTCTGATTTCAAATCCAATCATGTTTCCCCTGTACCAGTCATAAGAACTTAAAGTCTTTTATGTTAGAGCCCTCAAAAACTGCACATTCTTGACATGCTCTTCATATAGTAGAAGAAAGTGGACATAAAACCTTTCTGAAAGCAAGACTCACTTTCAATATACCACAAAATAGTCAGAGATAAACCTTTCAAAACAGTCGAAGTACAAAAATAAAAGAATAATGCAGTTGTCACATTAATACCAGAGAATATAATTGCAAGAAAATAAGTAGCATTATTTATACTTTCAAAGAAAATGACTAATTGCATGAATTCCTTAGCTTGAGTCATCAGCGTCAATACATAATTCCCTTTAGCATTAGCAACACCAAAAAAGGACAGTGTAGAAATTCTCTACAGTCATGTCCTAATTCAGTCTTTTTCACAGTCTACCAATTATCTTTCATAAGCTTATTTATGTTTATGGTTTCCTGAAACAGGCTTATATCATCACTGCGTGTCAGGATCTTCTCTCTTTGAGGTAATAATGTGACTTGTACCTGTTCTGAGATGTCACATTAAGCAAGTTTCCATTTGCTGCCTTTTGGGGTTCCATGTTGGCAAAGAACAAAACACCAGTCTATGATTTGTATGTCAAACAGATAGCTTTGGTTGACATTTAAGCCATTAAATAAATGCGATATTTTTTGGAAAATATTTCCAGATGAATAGTTCTTTATTGTTTCATCATATTCTTATTTCAACTAAGAAAAGTAATAACCTTGATCTTCCCCACTTAAAAAAACTATGTTAGCAATCAGATCAGCTCAATTTATATATCTGAGAGGTTATACATATAATCCATGATAGTTGTTTTACATATTTTTGATTTGCATAAATTAATGCAGTACCTTATGGAAGTGAACTGAAGACTCAGTGATGGGGACACCTTATCTTCTGCCAAGTAGGTTTGGAAGACTGGCTAGGTTGGGTAGAGCACAAGTCAAGTTGAAAATAAAGTTGAGGTTTGTAACCTGCTTGTCCTTACTATTAGGGAAAAGAGAAAAATCTCCACAGAGGTAACGCCAAAGAAAGGTAGAATTGGAAATTATGGCTCAGGGTATTTAGGAATAACAGCCCTTTAGTGACTGAGTCCCTATGTGAATGCAGAGGAAACTCTAGGAAAGAGCTGTGTGCATGGAAATAATCTCCAGGGATTACACAGGTCTCAGCAGGAAACTGAAGGATTTGATGGCGCAGGTGGTGTTTTCATCTCTGCTGCTGATTGAAGAAAAATCATTGCTTCTCTTTAAAAGAGAAAGGCAGAAATGGGAAGCGAACAGGTGGCTAAGAAGATTATGTTGGAGAACAGGATTTGGCCTTCTGGACCACAGTTTAAGGTGTAGGAATGATGGACTCTTGGCCAGAGATGGAGTGCATATAATGAAGGCTGAGAAGAACTTATTGACCTGGAGACTTACTGGTCAGATCAGGTTTGCTTGAACTAAAAATGGAAGGGTAGAGAGAAAGCAGAAGAGATGTGATTGTCAGACCAGAAAGAGCATAGAAAGTAGAACAGAAATGAAAATGTCCAGTGATGGACTGGAGACAATAACCAGAAAAGAGCGGGGAAGGCACCGATGTGCAGATGATAGGTAATTAAAAAAAAAAGGAGCTAGAGATCTCAACATAGGCATAAGGTTAAGAAGCCAAATATTTATTTTTTTTAAGATACAATATTTGTTTAAGCTTAAAACGGATTGATCCATATAAACATATGTACACATGAAGAATTAAAATTCTCTCTCTTCAAATACATAATGTATTTATTTGTGAGATGCAGGACTAGCCTTGGAGATCAGAAAGAGCCCATTTCAGATATTCCCTCTGACGTATCCTAACTAACTGTGTGACTGTGGGCAAGTCACTTAACCTCTCAGTGGCCCAGGCAGCTCTCTAGGATGACATTTTGATATGTGAGCTCCTAAAAGGCAGGTACTCTTTCACTTTTATCCTTACATGTCTAGCCTAGACATGGACAGGTCAGAGGGTGTCTATAAGAGGATGATGAAGACGAGAGGACAGAAAACTATGTCATATGGGGATTGGTTGGAGAAACAGAGAATATTTTTTAAACTGAAGAAAAGAATAGAAAGAGATAGCTTAGAGTTGTTCTTGGAAGCCATGGGCAAGAATGACAAGGTGACAAAGTCATTTTCTAGTGACTTTCATAGAATGTGTCAGGGTTTGAAGTTTTGCTGTAGGTCAAACGACTGTTAATTATGTTTAAAGTGATGGCTTTTCTCTCTCCAAAAATCAAATGAGCTCGACCTTTTTCAGTTTCTGGAAAAATTCTAATGTAGGGTGAGCTCAAAGCTTGGGAACACTTTTTTGGATATACACACATGTATGTACAGACACATATATACATGTACACACATGGGTGCACATACGTGTGTGTGTGTGTAGTGAGGACTCCAGTTAGGCAGGAAAAGAACTCTGACCTTTTCTTTGGGGCTTAGTTTTGTTTCTATGCTTTTCCTCCCTTAAACTAAGTAATTGGTAACTCTAGATTCAGAACTTCAAAGGCCTTTGGCAGTTTACTGGAAGAAAAGCCTTTCAATGGATGCTAAGTGGACGTGATTTAGTCACCAGAAATTAAACTGGGAGTTACATAAACTTTCTGACTCTTAGTCAGAGATTCCTCAGATAGATAATGATGACTGAGGAAAAGACAAGTGAAAAAGTAAGAGTTAAACCCAGTAATGTGTTGGTAAATGTTTGACAACTGACTGAAAATGAATAGAAAAAGTTTAATTGGTATTATCAACATTTTCTTCATTATTTTCTTAAGTCTAGAGACCAGGGGTGGAGAACCTTCGGCCTGGAGACCACATGTGGCCCTCTAGGACCTCAAGATTAACTCAAAGGCCACATGTGAGGACCTGGAAGGCCACTTATGGCCTCGAGGATGCAGGTTCCCCACGCCTGACTCTAGATAATCAATGAAACAACAATTCAAGCTTGATTTGTAGCATTTTCCAATTTCCAAGGTGTAAATATTCACACTGAAAATTTAGCAATCAGCCCTTATAAGCCTATATAAACTGGTTGTAACACACTGCTGGTCAAACCTAAGGGCTAAAGTTTGTTGGACAGGTTATGACTCTGTATTCCAAATATCTTAGCTTGGGATGAGGATTCTTCTTACGGCGAAGAAATTTCCATTCTAGCCAAGTCTCAGACAAGACCTGGGACTCTTTTAGGAAGAAAAGTCACCAAAGGTTTTTCCCCCTTTGTCTCTTTACTGTTACAGGATTTTTGTCTTTTTCTAAAAGAACAATAGCAGAAAACTGCTGACCTTTAGCTAAAATAGTGATTCTAGTGTCCATTCTTTCTCTTAAGAAGAAAGCATGCCAGTCGAAGCCAGAAAGTGAAAGCAGAGACTAGTCTTCCTCAGTTTTGTGATGTGTAGGGCCATACCTGGCTATGATCACCAAACCAGCCAAAAACAGTGACTGGCAGAAACAGCAGGTCTGATAACAGCTGTATCCCACAAGGGGTCAGCAAGGGAACAGGCCTGGTAGGAGCAGTATGATAACATTACCAGAAGACATCCATAGCCCTATAGTAGTGTAGGAATTGTTGGCCCTCCGTGTCTAACTTAGCCACATGTGTTCCTTATATGTGCTTCATATCCATGTTCTCTACACATGTCCACTCTTTTCATTGATAGAATGTGTCTTTGTTGGGGAGTATGTTCCATGTTTCTAAAGAAAATGTTTTATTGCTACTTGTGATGTTATTTCATTAAATGACTGATTTAAATTAATCATATGCTCTTGCTTACTAGTAAAGGCAAATACATTAGTGGGGACTTAGGAGTTTTGAGTGTGAGCTGTAGTGCTGAAAGAACACAGGCCCATGGAGAACTTTGAAATTAGGGTAGTCTTGTCTGGATGAAAATACCATGTGCTAGGGTGAGGGTACCCAAGTCCCTTACTAGAACTCACCAAAAATATGTTACTAGAAGAATGATTAATGGATATCCAGAAAAAGAAGCAGTGATCACAAAGAACTTTCTTTTAACATTTTTATCAGTGACTTGGATGATGGAATAGATGCTATGCTTATTGAATTTATCGGTAACACAAACAGAGAGATGACCAATATGTTGAAAAATAATGACAGGTCCCAAAAAGATCTTGACAGACTAGAATGCTGGAATAAATTCAATAGTATTACATTTAATAACAATAAATGCAAAGTCTTACATGAGTTCAAAAATCAATTTCAAGAGTATAATGAAGGGTGGGGGTGGCTAAATAGCAGCTCATGTGAAAAAGTTCTGGGGATTTTAGTGAACTGCTTCCCTCTTCCACCAAGACTCAAACAGTCCCCTCATTTTCCCCAATGACAAAAATTATTGCATCCACAAAGGCTTCAGCTCAGTCTTAAAGGAGCATTCTTACTGGCCAAGAAAAGCCAACAAATTCTTCCTCTATCCCAGGAAAATAAGTGGAAGGAGCAATTGTGTAGTCCAGAGGAGGGGGAACTACTGATATAGGAAGGAAGGGAGGACTTCATATCATTATCAGTCAATCTAATCAATATCAGTGTCACAGTTATTTCCAAGGGATAGTACTATTCAGTCACTAGGTAGGATAGGATATGAAGTTCTTATCATTGCATCATTAACCTTTTACTACAACCTTTATATTTTCAAAGTGACAAAGGGCAGGCAACTTCATTAGACTTCATGTATTTGTCACTTTCTGATGTCTACGGAGTGGCATCTTTTTCTAGGTACAGAGGATTAAGCTTGATTGCAGTCATGTGTGGGATCTAAACCAAATCTGCAAGACACATCACCACTGCTCCAATATGTTCTTTGATGTACTCGGTGATCAAACCCTTGAGCAGCACAGAATCTAACTACAGAAACATATGCAGGTATTTGGGGTGAAGCTGACACCCCACAGGCTCTCCTGGCTCTATCTCTGTCTCTCAGAAAGTCAGGAGTCAGAGTCACACTAATCAGACGCATAGGGTGACATAAAGCATCCCCAGACCACAGTAGCCAAGCCATTGGAAGCTTCTCAAAGCCTTAACTGGCCATTCTCCCATATTCTCCCACTGACTGTATCATGAATTTCACCTAAAAAAGATGGCTGGTTTGGAAATCATATACTGGCACCAACTGCAGAGGTGATCTTCCTTAAATATTTTCTCTTTTATGATCCAGATGTCAGTAAAACTTCTAAAACTTCCTCCCCTTTTCTTAACTTCCCTGTAAATATTGAGAGTACCAGCATCGTTTTAGTCACCCATACTTGAAACTCAGATATCATTTCTCTCTCTCCCTGTTTCTCTCTCTCTGTCTCTCTCTCTCTCTTTCTCTCTCTCTCTGTCTCTCTCTCTCTCTGTCTCTCTTTCTCTCTCTCTTTGTCTGTCTCTCTCTCTGTCTCTCTGTCTGTCTCTTTCTCTCTCTCCATCTCTCTCTCTCTCCATCTCTCTCTCTCACTCTCTCTGTCTCTTTCTCCCGCTCTCTGTCTCTGTCTGTCTCTCTCTCACTCTCTCCGTCTCTTTCCCCCTCTCTCTGTCTGTGTCTCTCTCTGTCTCTCTCCCTCTCTCATTTATCATATCATATCCTCCACATTCTATTGCCAAGTCTTATCATTTATACCTTCACAAAATCTCTCATATACACGTACTTCTCTCCTCTGATATTACCACTACAGTGGTGTGCCTGGGTTATTGCAAGAGCCTTCTGGTTGGCCTCTTTCCCTCATGTTTCTTTTCTTTCAGCTGTTAAATTGGGTTTCCTAAAGTAAGCATCTGTTTGTGTCATTTCTCCCTCCCCTTGCCCTTTATTCAATAAATTGCAGTGGTTCCCTGTCTCCAGAGTGAAATATAAAATCCTAGTTGACTTTTACATTTCTCCATGACTTGGCTCCTTCCCCCCTTTTCCAGTCGTATTACACTCATTCACTTCTACATACACTGTGACCCAGTGACATTGACCTCTTTGCTGTTTTCTGCCCAAGACACTTCAGCTTCTAACTGAGTCTTCATTGGCTAGGAATTCTCTCTCCTTATGTTTGCCTTATGACTTCCTTCAGTCTCAGCTAACGTTCCACTTTCTGCAAGAAATCTTTCCCAGCATCCTTTAATCTCAGTGCCTTCCCTATGACACTACCCCCCCATTTTTTCCTGTCTATATCTTGTTTGTACACAGTAGTTTGCATGTTTTGTTGCTGTAGTCATTTCAGTAATGTCTGGCTCTGTGACCCCCATTTTCTTGGCAAAGATACTGGAGCGGTTCGCCATTTCCTCCTCCAGCTCATTTTACAGATGAGGAAGCTGAGGTAAATGGGGTTAAGTGACTTGCCCAGGGTCACACAGCTAATAGTTTCAAAGGTCAAATTTGAATTCAAGTCTTCCTGACTTCAGACCTGGCACTTTATCTACTAACTGCTCTGCATGTTAGCTTCCCCTTTTAGACTGTGAGCTCCCTGAGAGCAGGGAATATTTTTTAGCACAGTGTCTAACACATATGAGGTGTTTAATTAAATGGTTATTTGACTGAAGCTAATTTTGGTCTGAAGCATATAATGTTCAAAGTATGAAAAAATTAATGATGATGATGATAACCAGCATTTTAAAATTGGCAAAATTCTGTGCATACATCATCTCATTTGAACCTCACAACCCTGGGCAGTAGGTGCTCTTGTTATCTCCATTTTATAGATGTGAAAAGTGAGGTTGAGACATTAAGTGAACTCTTCAGGATCGCATTACCAGTGAGTATCTGAGGTGGGATTAGATGTCAGGTTTTCTTGACTCCAAGTTCTATACTCTCAGATCTCTTCTACGCCTGCGTTCCTACCTATCAGATCTTTCACATTCACTTCCAAAATATTTCATTAGAAGAGGCAGACTGATAAAATTTTTTTTAAATGGTATTTTATTTTTCCAATTATATGTAAAGACAATTTTAACACTTAATTTTTTTTTTAGAAACTTTTGAGTTCCTTTTTTTCTCTGCTTCCCCTCTCCCTAAAACAGTAAACAATATGTTATAGGTTATATATATGCAATAAACTGATTAACTTAAAAATTGTTGGTGCCTTTTCCTGCTGTGTTATGTTGTCAGAAAGATTTCCCAAGGAACTGATTATTTGAAAAACATATACATACATATGTTGCATTGGGGCATGCTTTCACTAATATATCTATTTAGGAAACACATCTCCAATTCTAAACCTTCAATTTGAAATGTTTGTAACCAATTTTAAATATTGTAGTTTTTTTTTAAATCCATCTGTTAAGATATCCCCAAAACTCCATAAAATATTTCAATTTATTATTCGAACAGGAAAGTACTGCCTAGGAGAAACATTTATTATCATTATTTGTGTCATACAGATACACCTCTATGTACGTCTATGTAGATCTGTTTGACAGGAACAAGAGCTAAGAGCATTAGATAATGCTCAGCCATGTTCCCTGCTCCTCCCCAAATCAAGGTTGATCCCTGTAGTATATTGACTAATATAAACCACTCAGAATCTAAGAGCAACAGTTTCTCTTTCTTTGTACCTATGCCATTAAAATAAACTACTATTGCTTAAGAAATAAAGGTATAGATATAGATAAGTCATGGAGGCTGCTCATCCCTTATAGGATGGTACCTGTAGAAAGTGAAGTCATATTTGAGGTATAAATAGATGTGTGTTTGTATACATGTATTTTTTCTTACAGACATAAACCCCCACATCCTTAGTTTATAAGGCAGCTCAGTGGTTCAGTGGTTAGAGTGCTGGACTTGGAGTCAGGAAGACCTGAGGTCTTGTTCCTGCCTAGATGTGAGCCTCTAGGTAAGTCACTCAACCTCAGTCAGTCTCAGTTTTCTCATCTGTAAAATGGGGATAATAATAGCACTTATCTCTCAGAGTTATTTTGAAGATAGTTGTAAAGTGCTTTGTAAACCTCAAAACACTATATAAACATTAGCTATTATTGTAATTCTTAATCCACATGTCCACAATCACAATTAGCCTCTGTATGAGATTAATTTGTATCTGTTTATTTACAGGATTTTTATAAAGCACCTTTTCTTCTTTTTTAAAAATAGAATTTGTTGATGATTTTTCTTCTAATATCACAGTCATTTTTGGAGCTGCCACCCTTTCTACTCCCTGCTCCAAAATTGAATCAGTCTGTGAAACAAAACCTGTTAAGTAAAAACAATGGTTTTATTATTAAGATAGTTACTCTCTCTTATAATCTTCCACTTTTCTGCTGAAAGGAAGGAGACAGGTTTCCTTATTTGTTCTCACAAATAGAATTAGTTAATACAATTACTCCGAATCGGGTTAAGCCTTATTTTCATTTTTATTACTGCAGCTTGTGCAATTTTTTTCTTGGTTCTGTTAATTTAACTCTGCATCATTTTGTACAGATCTTTCCAGGTTTCTCTGAATATTTCTTATATCATTTCTTCTTGAACAGTAGTATTCCATTTCATTTATATAGCAAGATCTGTTCAGTCATTACCTACTTGATGATCATTCACCATGTAAGACGCTTTTTACCTGAAAAGCTCATGGCACTTTACTGTAGCACGGATGATCAGATGAACCTTAGATTCTGTAGAAATCACTTTCCCCATGATCTGTAAAAGCTATGGAAATGGTTCTTGCTTGGATGGACCCTTTTACATTAAAACTTTCTCTTCCTTTGATTGAAATCTCTCTCCCCTCATCCATCCCCTTCCTGGAAATCTAAAGGAAAAGAAAGTGCTGGAAAAAAATCCCAAGGCAGAAGGACTCCCAAAAGCAGGAACGGAACTGTTTTTGTAGTGCTTAAAGACATAACTACAGAGTGATAGTAGATTCCATACAACACTTTACACTACAGTCCAATCAGGACTTACATGTGTCAACCTAGGAAGTATACATCCCTCAGTGAGAGTATGTGACCAGGATACCCTAGTTCAGCAAATCAGTTTCCCTTGATCACTTCTACTACATTATATAATAAGTTTTAAGCACACAGTGTTCTAAATCATTTATGGGAAATAGAAGGATAAGACACTGGAGAAAGTTATATTGGGGGTGGGGGTGTGCAAAGAGATAAAGGGAGGAGAGTAAAAATCTACATAGCACCTAATAAGTGCCAGGAACTGTGCTAAACTCTTTACAAATATCACCTCATTTTATTCTTATAAAAACTCTGCAAAGTAGATGGTGTTATTACCTCCATTTTATAATTGAGGAAACTTAGACAAACAGGTCAAGTGATTTTCCCAGGGTCACACAGCTATTGTCTAAGCATGGATACCAACTCAGGTCTTCCTGACTCTAGATCCAGCATTCACAGAAAAAGGCAAAGGGTTTTTGCACATGATCCAAGCCCCTCTGACTCCTGAGGGATATCTTGTGGTAGGTATCAGGTTGGAAGCAGAGTATGAGGCAATAAGATGAGAGACAGAATTCTTGTCATTATGAATCAGAAAAGTGTCTGGGCTCACATGGAGAAGGAATGTCAGAGTAAGCGTTGGATAAGAAGCTACTTAGGCTAACAGTCTGTAAACTTTTTTTATTTACCCCATCAGTAAAAAATGTTTTCAAGTACTCCCAGTATTTATGTTATATAATGCCCTACTATTCTAATAATTGTGTGCATTTTAAAACACATTAAATAGCAATTTTTAGAGGATGAGATAAAAATGAAATATTTTACCCTAAAGTCAAGAAGTCATTGGAGTTTTTTGAGAAAGGGAATGAAGTGTCCAGATCTGAGTCTTAGGAAAATCATTTTTTATCTGTGTGGAGGATGGATTAGAAAGGGGAGAGACTTAAGTCAGGGTCTCAAAATAGGAGGTTTGTACATGAGTCCAGGTGACAGATTGTAAAATGCTACATTAGGGCGGTAACTGTGTGAATAGGGAGAACAAGATAGGAGCTTGATATGTTGTGGAAGTAGAAAGGACAAGATTTGCCAAAGGATTAACTGTGGAATGAATGAAAATGAGGAGCTGTGGATGATACTCAGCTTGCAAACTTGGATATGACTGGAAGAATTATGATGCCATTGACCATAATAGAAAAGTTGTAAGAGGGGTAGATTTGGGGGAAAAGATAATGTAATGAAATCTGTGATGTAGAAAGCAGCTCATTCATGTTTGTTCACCTTGTCTGATTTACTCCGTGCCAGAAAATATGCAGACTCTTACCAATCACTGACTTAGGATGTAGAATTAGACAAAAGGTGTCTACTGTAGCCCTAAAGTGATCTAGCAGGACAAGATATAGGTGCAGTGTGTATGTGTGTGTGTGTGTGTGTGTGTGTGTATTTGTATGTGTAAATTTTCCCAGTGACACCTGCATAAATCTTAATGTAGGTGCCTGGATGGCAGTTAGGTTATAACTGCCTGGAGAGGTCCACATTGGAGCAGAAGGAGAAAGGTTGGGAGACTCTGCAGCCCTGGGAAGGAGGGTGACATGTGGGAGTTTCAGGAGGTAATTGATAAAGGAAGTCATAGTTGTGCTGGGGACAAATCCTGTGATTGACTACCAAAGGAAGGATAGAATGAGATATGTCTTCCTTTTCCTCCATCTGGTTAATCAGGCATCTCTTGAGGTTATGCTACAGCCCTCAGAGATGTTGGAGATCCCACTTTGGAGACTACCAGCTTAGACAGACATTAACAAGGGAATACAAAAGGGTAACCTGGACAAGAGTCTAAGAATGCTGTGAGCAAATCTTTTCTCTTTTGCACAGATTTAATTCATAGAACTTCCATAATCGAATTGGTAGAGTACTGAGCTTGGCATCAGGATATCTTAGATTTAGTTTTCACTTATATTTTCTAGCTTTGTAGGTTAGTCACTTATTTTCTGTGTAACTCAGATTACTTCTTAAGATTTACCCACCAAGTTAAACACGGGTTGTGATCCTTTGGGTTACTTACATTAAATACTAGCCTGAGAACCAACAAGCCAATTGTAATGTGGTTAACAGGAGAAATGAAAAGTTAGAACATTTGAAGGCAATTTCATTCTTAGAAATAAGAACTCTTTGCAGGTAAATGGGATCATAGTGCCTAATTGTTGAACCAAGAGGTACATAAGGAAAAAAGATAATGAAACTTCATACTCAAAACCTCATGTAGGCTGTGTCTCTGCATGCCAAATGAAACTTACAAAAGTATAAAAATCACAGACAGATAGAAACCAAAAAATATTTTTTTTGTCCCAGTTATCAAATCTTTCAAGCAAAAATATTTTGGCTTCAATTATCCAGGTAGAGAATGAGTATAATTATCTACTTTGTTTTGTGAGTATAGACAAGGCTTTAACATTATTTTGACTCTTTCCTGGCATGTGTAAATAACTGATACAAAAAAAGTGATAATTTATTAATTAAATTGTGTAGGTGACCACCCAGTATTTAATGGGAACTAGCAATTAGTATATGTAAATCAGCCAAGCTAGAAGTCTCTCTGTTCCTGTTCAGAATAGAGCAAGAGTTAATTTGTAAGAAGGCTTGTCCCAGGTCCATTTACTTTACAAAAGTCACGTTTTCTCCTCCAAAAATTCCAATATCCACCATATTTGTTGTGAGCTTTATCATCATGCTTAATGCCCTTGCAAACAGAAGAAATAAAATGCTAACAAACCATCATCCATTACTTAATTATATTTATCTAGACAGATAATGTTGGGGGTAGGGGAAAAAAGAGTCAATGGTAAAAAATATGTTTCTCATTTGGCAAACAAAGATGAAATTTACAACTTAATTATTCCTCATAGTGCCATAAAGAGACTTTTCTGTTAATCATGCTCAGGTCCTAAGATTCTGATTTTTTTTTTCCCAAAGAGGCTTAAAATGTGTGTTGACTCCCAATTAAATCAGCTCCCCCTCCAGTGGGGAAGTTGCTAATGCGATTTAAATGTTGGTGAGGTTTCACTGGGATCTACAGTAGGCAATATTTTTGACACTAATGAAATATTTCTCCTTAGGTGAGACAAATGTCATATAAGGCACAATATCATCATTTTACAACTGTCTGATAGCACTTCGGTTTTGGAAAACACTAGCAGCATTCATCTTAATTTTAAAAACATAGTTTAAAAAACTTGGTAGAACTGAAATTGTTGAAATTATTCTAGTTATTGGTTAGCATTAGAAAATTTCAAATAGTCACAGAAGTGTTGCATGCATGTACCCCTTGATTCATTTCTAGTAAGCAAATACCCCCAAGTGGTTACAATCCTTCCTATGAGGTAAAACAGTACGGGATCAGTGTTCTATTTGACATCTCATAGTCAGTCATAAAGATTACATGCATCTTGCCTCTAAGGACATTGAGGAACTTGCTCAAGTGGCAGTCTTCCTAATTTGATAATTACCCAAAGGCACTCTAGCATAAAGGCTAAAGTTGGGCACTTAACCACAGCAGAACTCCCAATAATAATTCAGAGACTGATTTCCCCAGTAGGGACCAGATTTAGGGCAGTACCTTACTCAACAGCTTTTCTATCATGTGAGAGCAACAGGGATTTGTAACGTGAACACAAAGCAGGTAGGAAGTTGAACAGTGGAAAGAACACTAACTGGAGACAGAAGACCTGGATCCGGAGGCTGCCTCTAACATTTAATGCCTGGGTGATCTTGGCAAAACAAAACAAAACAAAAAACCCTCAGTATTTCAGGGTCTCAATTTCATCACCTGTCAGATGAAGTTGCTGGACCAGTTGTTTCTGATGTCTTTCTCATCCTAAAACCAGGGGATAACAGATATAGAGCTGTTTCCTCATCTTTAAAATGGGGATAATAACAGCATCTAATTCACAGAGCTGTGGTATCGAATGAAACAACATAAGTATAATGCTTTGCAAACCTTAAAGCTCCCTATAAATGTTAACAATTATTATTGTTAACTATCCAATAATCAATTCTAATCCAATAAACATTTATTAAGCAATTATTATATGCCAGGCACTGTGCTGTTAAACACTAGAGAAGTTTTAAAACTATAGGATATTATACCTGCCCACAAGGAGCTCACAATTTCGTGGCTGTAGTTAAAGGACTTTGTGAAGGAAAGCAGTTGGAGTTGCACTGAAGCATCTGATGATAATCTGAATTTATGCAAAGGATAAACTAGGAGTGACTGTTCATTATATAAAAGGATTCAAAATAAAGTGGATTCCTCTAAACAGCAATCTTTTTGTTTACCTTTGAAATGTGATTCAGCTGAACAAATGTTGCTCTTAATCATAGCATTTTAGAAATCCATCTATTATATAAAGTAAGATACATACCGACCATTATTCTTTGGGATTATATATATGGTTTACTTTGTCAGTGCCTACTTGGTATCCCTGTTCTATAGTAACTGGCATTTTCCAAGCAACCTATTAACTCTACTTAAAAAGTTTTATAATAAGAATATACATGCCAAGAAGAATCAGAAGATAGAGGACCTTGTTTCAGATGCTGCCTCTAACACTTACTACCTGTGTGACTGTGGTAAAAATAAATAACTAAATAACGATCTCCTAAAGTCTCGATTTCACCATCTGTAAAATGAGGTGTGCCACAGTTGGACCAGATGCCTCTGATATCTTCCTCAGCACAATCTGGGCACATAATTTCTGTGAATTTAAGCTAGGAAATGTTGGCAGAAACATGCCATATGTCTGTAGCAAGGTTCCCCCCTCACCCCCCTTCCCCCCGATGCCACATGTAGCATAAGGGTATCATTGTGGGACTTGATGGGGGTGAGAACGGATATCTCTTGCCTCTTCTCTCCTCACCCCTTTCCAAAGGAAACTTTAAGTCCTGGCAGAAGAGGAAGCAGGAGACTGGGGCCAGAAGCCTGGTTATTCTGCTCTCCTCAGAGAAGGCAGGGGGAGAAGCCTGGAGGGGATCCCAGGCTAGAATTACAACTCTCTGCTCCCTTAAACACTGTTAGTGTAGGATTTATAGTTTTCAGGTTCAGGCTAAACCCCAGTCATTATTCATTAATAAGGAAAGGGACCCCAAGTTCTATACCCAAGGCCTGACCCCTTTCTCACCAAATATCAGTTCCACAAAAAACGCAGATATAAGAAATAGCAAAGAAATTCATTTATCTTAGTTGGTAGCAAAACAGAAATCAGAGAAAGTATACATAGGAGAATCTATAGAAAATGATACAAAATGAAGGAACTTTTCCATTGGGAGCAAAATAACTCAGCTCACCCAAGAGAAAGAGTCCCAGATCTCACCCAAGTGGAAATCCTCCAATCTGCAGTGTAGCATGCAAGGGATAAGGACATGACTAGAGACTCTTAGCTCCTCTCATGTTAGCTTCTTTCCACAGTCCTTTTCTCTTTCAGTCACCTGAAGAGGGGTTAATGTCATCCATTTCTCTCTCAAAGCTGGAAGCCAGAAGTACCTGGAGGGATTGCAGAGGCTGAAGAGACTCTAAGAGACTGAAGGTTTGCAAAGCACTCAACACCTCCTCACACAAGTGTGGGGCATTGATCTCAACCAATGAGGAAAGAGTCTTATGCTAATGGGCTTTGGGATTCAGGTTACATTCCTCCTCTAGGCTGAAAATTTTTGTAGTCCCTTGAAAAAAACAGTCAGGGAAAATCCCAAACCTGTAATTGTACAGTGTAAACACAAGCATCAGTACTTTAAATCAACAAAGATGATTTTTCTGGCATCCCACGAAACCAACCTATAGTGCCTTTGAAACTAAAATGAAACCAATGCACATTAACAATATACACAGTAGACATGGCACACTACCTGGGAGGACAATATGCTTAGGACACATATGAATTTTGAAAGTACATGTATATCCATAGTACACTGCGTTCAATCAAAAGTAATAAGCATGGCCAACTAACGAAGCAAAGCTAGTCAATTAACTGCAGTAGGTCTATATACAATATATTACAACTGTAAGCAGTTGGGTATACACAAAACAACGAACAGACATAACTATATAGCACGTACACAACATAGTCAAAGGAATATAACAGCAACATAAAAAACAAACATACCCTAACATGTAATAATTCACATTACAGCAATAAACATATGTATTTACATTCAAGACACATTTCACATTGACATTCTCTAGTATTATTGCCTAGACCACATGTAACTCTATCTTCAGGTTTGCCCGTAACATCATAACTTATCCAAGTGACTGGTCTAATAGACCTACTTGTCTTGTAACTGACTAATCTCTCAGCTTCAATGCTAGAGCTAGAAGTGGATATGGACTGACCATAAGGATCATTATAGACTTGTGTGTCTATTTCTAGCCATGTTAGATTGGCTGTCAGTACCTTCAGGCTCTGTGGGTTGAATGTGTACTCTCGGAGTCTCAGTAGCATTTTGGGGCAAGAAAGGAGGTGTCTCTGGCTTCAGTTCTCTTGCCTTGTAACAATACCTGCGGTTTCCTTCACTGGAAATATCATTTTCAGTGCCTATATTGGCATCAGAAAGTCTTTGTACAGCTGATGGACAATCTGGGGTTTTTTCCTCCCAGTCTTTTCCTAAGTGAATTTCTATCAGTTTTATTTGTTTTCTTATTATTTCCTCCGTAATTGTGATCAATAGTCCTGATAAGGCCCCCCTTATGTTCTGGGGCTATTTTGTAAATAGTCAAGTTGCTCAAATTCTTTGTTTAGGTCAGCTTTCCATTAGGTCAGCTAACTTGTGAGTTCCTTGAATGTCAAGATTTCTCAATAGAACTCTGTCTCCTTGTCAAGAGCCTTAATCTTATTCTCTGGCATCAAAACTGTCTTGAATTTCTGTCATTGATCTTCTGAGCTGATGCTATGACTAGTTGGTAGGAATTTCTCAGTATTTCCTTCCACTGAGAGATATATTGCATGTGAGTAACTGAATCACCTTCTTCATCTGAGGTACTAAAATATAAACCATGGATCTTGCCCAAACATAAGCAAATAAGGTGTAAAGCCTGTAGCATCATTCTTGGTGGTACTTACTGTATGCATGTGCTAGAAATTATACATGTTGACTCCACTGAGCTTTTTGTTCTGGTCCTCTAAGTTCCCAACATGTTCAACAGTGTTCAGTTAAAATGTTCAGGCTGTGAGGGTCTTTCATATTAGTAAGAGGTAGTCTAGAACCTTTTGATACCTGCAAAGGTCAATATTTCCTTGAATAGTTTACTCTCAAAATCTCTGTCTTGGTCGGAGTAGATCCTGTCAGGGAATCCATATACTGAAAAATACTTTTCCTACAATACTTCAGCAATAGTAGATGCTTTTTGGTTTCTGGTTTGGTATGTTTGTACATATGTGGTGAAATGGTCAGTTACCATTAAGATTTAACTCATATTTTTACTATCTTCTACAAGTGATAGAAAGTCAATACAGATAAATTCCAAAGGCTTGCTGGTATTTGTGTGTTCTAGGTATTTAGAAGAGTTGGCAGTGTTTTCCTTTGTAAAGATCTGGCACAAGTTTCACCTTCTGGGATACATCTACAGCTATCTTAGGTCAGTAAAACTGGTTTCTTACCAGCTTTAGGATCCTTTCTTGACTCATGTGTCCAAACCATCACATGAAACATTAACTTCTCCTCATGTTCCCTCAATATCTTACCAAAAGCAATGATGTCTTCAAGATATACAAACACTTCAGATAGTTCCCGTCCCTGGCCACTTTCTCCATTAGCCTTTGGAAAGTGGTTGAGGTCTCTGAGATGCCTTGGAACATCCTCTCAAACTGATAAAATTCAGCAAGGCAGATGAAAACAGTCTTTTCTTTGTCTTTCTCAGATATAGGAGTCTGGTAGTGTCCAGATGCAAGTATTCCAGATTCTCTTAGTATTCCAAATTCAAGACTGAAAATCACTGGTTGCCTAGTGGACAATCCAGGGCATCTTACATTCCTGGTATGATGTACTAGTTCACTTTAGCCCTTTGGTTCAAAGCTTGGTAATCAACATACCTATGTATCTTTCCATGTTTCTTAGGCACCACTACTATGGATGATACATAAGGGCTGTTGGATTCTGTGATGATGCCATTAGCCAACATTCTTTGAGAGAGTTTCTGAGATCTTCTATTGGACAGGTACCTCTACAGATCTTTCTCTGAATATTCTGCAATCAATGAGCTGGCCTCTGTGGATTGTACCTCAAGCACATCCCACAGCCTACTCATGCAATGGCAACATGTCTGTCTTCTTGCTGACTGGCTATCTTTCTACTCTGTGGATATTGTAGAGTCCACAAAATCAAACCCCTGAAGATCTAGTTCAGAGGGGAAACAGTCGAGTCTCCTGTGTTGTTCACTCTTGCCTCAATTCTCATGTAAGTCTCTGCACAGTCTTTCTGGATAGTCAAAGTGTGCAGGTGATTAGGTTTTAGCTTCTTGTTTGCAGTATCCTACTAGAATTTTGAAAAGACTAGAATTACTTCCCACTAGTACTGATATTTCCCTCAGGGTTGAAGAGATTGGATATACTGGAGACAGAATGTCCACTTTTCTGTTGACAACTACAACTTCATTGGGAAATTTTGAACTCACTTGGATATAGCTCAATGGACAGTATCCCATAAACCACTAATTCCAACCCTGCTCATAGACTTTAAAGGTTTCTTACTCAAGTGCCTATCATAAAAATGTTAGAAAGTAATGGTAGCTTGAAATCCACTCTTCAGGACAATATTGTAGTTCATTCACATCCTCAATTTTTACTACTTCATGATGTCCTTTGAGTCCAAGTAGAATAGACTCATAAGGGATTGATGATAAGGTTGATGGTACTGTCCTTAGGGACCCTTTAGTGATCCCATTCTGATCTCCTGAAACTAGATTGGAGGAAATAACTTCTTCATGACCAATGCTGAATTTTCTTTGCTGGTACATCCAACCCAAGTATAGCTATTTAGTTCACAATTATAATAAAAAGTGGATCTGTTATTCTGAGGATTACCTGATGGTGGTGTTGTGATGCCAGGATTTTGTGCCCTCCATTCCATGGTCCTCCTTCTCTCCAAGAAGAGGATTGTACCCTGCTCTGTCTGTCACCTGATTGTCTCAGGTTCTGTGTCTGTGACCTCAACACTGATATTGCTGTCGTGCTTTGTTCCTGGAGTCTACTGAGGATGCTCCCTGTGAATTATACTGATGCTTGAAGCTCAGGAGTATCTGTCCCTCCTCAGTCACTGTTGGCAATGGTTTTGGTGTCTGCATGACTCTCATGTCTGCATGAGGGTCATGTACCTTGCAAGCCCTGAGACAGTCTCTCTGCAATGTAATTTTCCACAAATTCTCAGGCTCCACAGTGCCTATCTCTGTAATCTCCATACATGTTACTCCAACTTTAAGAAGGAACCCAATAGGCTTTTCTTTCTTATATTGCACAATATTAGTAACAAAATTAGCAGAGGCCTCTTCTGATCTGTGCCCCTCAAACCTCTCAGCTAAAGTTTGTATATATGCATGAAGGTAACATCTGACTTTTCCTCTGTGAGAAGATCCACTGCCTTTGCAGATATTCCTCTTAGGCTATCTGTCAGAGCCATTACTTTGTCTGGTTCAAGGGTCTTCCAGTGTGACAAGTACATTCTTGCCTGTTCAACCCGTCTACTAAGATTGTTCTCCTAGGAGACATGATTCATGTCCAAAGAAAATGCCAATTTGGGGCATATGGCGTTTATCACAGGAGGTGAGGCCTCCACTTCTCTCATAGATGGAGTCAAGTTCTTGGGTATAATTGAATGTTTAGTCTCTCTGTAGAAATGCCCTACTTTTATTAGAAAGGCTCCAACCTTTTAAAGCAATTCTTCATCCTCAGACAGTGGACAAGCCTGAAATTCCCAGGAATAACTTCCGTTTGTCAATTCCCCAAGTGTATCTTCATGGTCAAAATTCTTAGGAAGGATTAGGAAAAAATTTCCTGAGTCATTTTGCTTGCCTTAACATGAGGGGCTTTCATTCTATACTCTTAATTCCATCACTTTTCTGCTCAATATCCTTAATACACATTCATTCTTAGAGACTTAAGAACTTTTCTGGGATTTAGTAGTTACTTATCACAAATTTGCTGAGGACTATGTTATTTTCTATAAACCATTAAATGACATCACTCATTCACATAAGATTGTAGAGATCCAGATCCAAAAAGTCAAGAAGAAGGGCAAAATTGTCTTAAAATCTTCAAAGCCTTTTGGAGATAAATGGACAGACAAATGTGAAAAAACCTGTCAAAGACTTAGCTGCCTTACCCATGCTCTGGTAGTGACTTAGGAAGACCCAAATAAACCTTTGGTTGTCAAGCCTAAAGGCTTGGGAGTTGTCCTATAACGAGATCAATGGTCACCAGAGACCAGTTGCATTTACCAGTAGAATTTTAACTGACAGTGAGTCTTGGCACCCTGTCTATAAGCTCAAGTTCTTGACTTCAAAGTAGGCCACTTCTTGTCTAATCTCTTTTAGGTGATGGTCTTTCAGAGACTGGAAAATGGACACCATCTCCCTTCTATATCGTCTCCAGTTCAAACACCCTCAGTCCTTTCCATCCCTTCAATTTGTCCTTGCATAAAGTTGTCTCTAGTTATCATCTTATATCTGGACTATTACGAAAGCCTCTTAGCTGGTTTTCCTGATGCACATCTCTCCCCACTATAGTTTATTATTCACTCAGTTGTCAAAATTGTCTTCCTAAAGTGAAGGCCTGAAGATGTCATCCTCCCATTTAAGCAACTCCAGGGTCTCCCTATCAGATGAATCCAATGTAAAACCTTGGTTTGGCTTTTAAAATCTTTCATAATCCGGTTCCTCCTACTTTCCTAGTCTCCTTGTGCTTTACTCTCCTTCACATAATTTACAATCCAGTGACACAAGCCTCCTTGCTCTTCCTCACACATGATGCTTCATCTCTGGACTCCTTATGTTTTCACTGGCTCCTTCCCAGGTCTACAACTCTCTCCTTTTTCACCTCTATCTTGTAGCTTCTCTGGGTCTTTTCAGGACCCTAAATTCCACATTCAAAAAAGAAGTCTTTTTTTTTTTTTAGATTTTCCCCAATGGTAGTTCCTTTCTTCTAAGATGATTTGCAATTTTTCCTTTCTATATTGTTTATACACAGCTGTTTTCATGTTATCTTCCCCATTAGATTTTGAGTTCCCTGAGCATAATGCATTGCACATAGTTTTTTGGCTATTCAGTTGTTTCAGTTGTGTCTGACTCTTTTTTTTTGGCAAAGATGCTGGAGTGGTTTGCCAATTCCTTCTCCAACTCATTTTACAGCTGAGGAAACTGAGACAAACAGGGTTAAAGTGACTTGTCTAGGTTCACATAACTAGTGAGTACCTGACTGAGGCTGGAATTGAACTCAGGTCCTCCTGACTCCAGGGTCAGCCCTCTAGTATGCCACTCAGTTGCCTCAATATTTGCACACAGTAACCACTTAGTAAATGTTTTTTAACTTGTAACAGTGGATTAGTTATGGCGAAAGGAACAAGGCAGGGAAGACAAATACCTAGGTGGGATTCCTTCATTGACCAATTCAATGTTCGAATGTTACAAACAAAACAGAAATAGAGTGCATATCATAAGCACTGAGTGTATCATAGACAAATTAGTTGATTTACTTGACACAACAGTGCTAGGGTGCTGAATTCCGTTAAAACAATACCTTCAAGCCTCAAACATGACCTTGACCACATAGATCTCTTTTTCCTAAATATTGCAGTTTTCCTGTGATAAGACCAAGCTACAGGAGAAGTATGCACAGCTCTGTGGGTCATTCAGCATATGAGCCTAAGAAAGGACAGATCCCACTGTAATACTGTCTCTACTAGGCACAGTTCTTAAGTCAAGTCATGTAAACAAGCACTTTTTAAACACCTACTGTGTGCCAGACAAGTGCTAGAAATACCAAGAAAGACCAAGGACAGTTCCTGTCTTCTAGGAGCTCACAATCTTGTTTATGAGGCTTGAAGTAGAACACGAGAGGATCCAGACAAAGATGCCACTTAAACCTCTGCTTTTAAAGGTTCATTGTATGCTGTGGGGATGTGCCCATGAGGGGTACTTCCATACCTAAGAACCCGAGGGTGAGCAGTATCCCCCAACCCTGGGAAGTACCGCCTATGTTTTGGTGACACCAAAGTCTCTCCCCATAGACCAGTTTTCAGTTTATGCCGGGTCCATTTATACCATTCAGTGGTTTCTCGTGTGCTGGAGAAATCATATATGCTCCCTTGAATTGGCATAACATTCATTTGGTGGACATTATGGTGGTATGGGCCCTGGAGGAGTGCTCAGATCAGTTTGGCATAGTCATAGGGTGGTTAGGTGGTTCAATAGATCTCAGAGCTCTGGACATAGTCAATCCGTAAGTATTTCTTAATGTGACCCAGGCACTGTGCTAAATATTGAGGACACAAATATAAAAAAGAAAGACAATTGCTACACTTAAGGAGCTTACAATTTAAAGGGAGAAGACAATGCACAAAAGGAAGCTGAAAAATTGAGGGGAACACCAAGTATAATAGAGAAGTACACAGTAGAACCGAAAGACCTGAATTCAAATGTTACCTCAGTCACTGTGTGACCTGGGCAAGTAATTTAATTTGCCTTAGTTTTCTCATCTCTAAAATGGGGACAATAATAGTACCTCCCATCCAGAGTTATTGAGACAATATTTGTAAAGTGCTTTGCAAACCTTAAAGTGCTATACAGATGCTGTCTATTTTTGATATTATTGTCAGTAGGGCTGATTACAGTAGCCTTAAATTTCTGCTGCTGGGAGTTCAAAATTGAAGATTGAGCCTCAAAATACCGGCTTAAGGAGTGTGGACTTTCTTCAGAACATAGAGGGAACTACTGAAGGTTTTAGAACAAAACGGTTTTCAGAATGGCAATTACATTATAATGTCCTGTGATTGAACAACCAGCCCTCTTAGTGTCTCTTGAAGTTAAGAACTGTACAACTTATTTTTGAAGAAATGCTGTGGAAAAGTTAAATATTGATCACAAAAATATGTCAGTCTAGGATTGAGAAAATTCAATATATGCAAATTCAGATTTATAAAGACCATCAATAAAGGGAAAGGGTCCCAGTAATCTGATTATATACATTAACTGAGAAGTCCTTTAATTTAAAAAAAAACATTATTTGTGTTGTTCCTTTGGTGCAAGATCCTTAAGTAGATTTTAGGTCAAATGATAAAAATTTTGTTTACACTAAAAATCTCAAATATATATATGTATGTATATCCATATATATACACACAAGTACACACACAAACATACATATATGTATGTGTCTGTACATATACATACATACATATGCATATACATGCACATACAATATTTCTACAATGGTTTGAAACATTACTCCCAACAGCTGTTAGTTCTAGAGTATGAATGTCAAAATGAGTTATTTGAAAGCATTGTATTTATTGCTAAAAGCCTTTTTACATGGTTATTAGCAGGAACATCAAGATGAAAATAGATTTCATTATGAATTACCAATTAATTTGTGTAATAGGGGCATGACTATCCAACTACATTTTCCACAGTGCCTAAGCCAAGGGAGCAATCATTCACTGGGGAAAAAGCCTCTCAGGATAGCATTTCTCCTTGAGGACTGTGTGCCTGGATGCAAGGGGATTGAATCTGCACATTGAAATAGAAAAATAGGGTATGGCCAAGTGGAGAGTGGGAGGGAAGAAGAAACATCCTGGCAGTGAGGCGTAGGTCAGCTGATTGACAAACACCCCATCCCTGGTTCTAACTGCTGTATCTAACAGACAGTACTACTGCTACTACCACTGCCTCTGCCACTACCATCACTACCACTACTACTACTAGCTATCACTACTACTACCACCACTACTACTACTACTACTATTACAACTGACTACTTCTACTACCAGTACTCCTCATCATAATAATTTTTATATAATGCTTTATCATCAACCTTTTCTTGCCTTGTCCCTCCCTCCCTCCCACCCCAATATCTGTTCTAGGCCTTCTTTTGTTTTCTTTCTACATTCTTTCCCTTAGTGATTACATCTGCTCCCATGGATTCACGCATCATTTCTATACAAATAACCCCACATATACATTTGTGGTCTCTCTTCTGAACTTCATTCCTACGTCATCACATGAATGTTCTGTCAACATTTACAACTCATAAAGTCCAGAGTTTAACAAATCAACTCCCTTTTTTCCTCCTGACCCCCTTCTCTAATCTTTCCCTCCTCAATATATCCCCATTGATGCTCCCAGTCAATCAAGTTATTAATTTCAGAGTTGTCCTTGAATGGTCTCTCTTCATTACCTGCCATTTATTGAATCAATGACCAAGTCTCACTGATATTCTCTCTAATATCTCTCACATCCATCATCTCTCCACTCATGCAACCACCATCATAGTCAAGGTGCTGCTTATGGTGCGGTGGATGGAATGCTGAGCCTGGAGTCAGGAAGACTCATCTTTTTGAGTTCAAATCTGGCCTCAGACATCCGCTATCTGTCTGAGTCACTTAACCCACTTAGCAAGTCACTTAACCTTGTTTGCCTCAGTTGTCTTATCTGCAAAATGAGCTGAAGGAAATGGCAAGCCATTTCAGTATCTTTGTCAAGAGAACTCCAAATGGGATCATGAAGAATCAGACAGGACGGAAATAACTGAACCACCACAACCAAGTCTATTATTACAAGAGCTTTCAAAATGGTCTCCCTGCCTCCAGCCTTTCTCTTCTCGGATTGGTCCTACACAGCTGCCAAAATAATTTTCCTAAAATACAGGTCTGGCCATCTCTCTCCCCTGCTAAAAAAAAAAAAAAACTTTCAATATTTCTCAAGTTCCTCTAGGATAAAATACAAATTTTACAGCTGGACAGTCAAGCCTCCCTCTTATAGTTCAGGTCTTATGTGATTCAAAAACTTCAGTTCCAGGCAACATGAGCTACCAAGAGCTCCCTTAGCTCAGTCTCTTCCTTATACCTGGAATGTGTGCGCGTGTGTGTGCGTGTGTGTGCATATGTCTCCTCACCTCTGCCTTCAAGCTTCTGTTGAGATGACACCTCCTCCAGGAAGTTTTCTCTATTCCCTGTAGCTGCTGCTGCTCAATTCCTCTTTAATATATTTATTACTGCTACAAGCCAGAGTCGACTAGACAGACCAGTATGGAACCTCAGGTTTGATAATGAAGCAGAATTGAGCAATCTAAAAGATCTGATAATTAACAAAAGGAGATTTGCTTATCCGTAACAGGAGAAGGATACTCAACAAGGATATTCATTGAGGATACCTCATTGATTTAGCTGAGCATAGTGATCCTGCCTGTATGATGCCCATCATAGACCTCTGTCAAATATTAGATTCTAGCTGGACTTCCTCATGGCCTTTTAATTCAAGTGACAGGGAAACCACATCAACAACCTAACCTTGGCCTCCAGAGCCAGTTAAATATCCAGCATGGTATCATTGCCATTTTTTTCTTCTTTTGAGGTCAAGTCTCCATTTTCAGGTTTTCATGATTAGAAGAATTAATGCTATGAATATTTTGATATCTATAGGACCCTTTTCTCTTTGGCTTCCCTGGGGTAGAATTCCCCAAAAGGATACATTCTAAACATGCAGATTGATGCCTTTTTTCTTAACCCTTAAATTTTACTAGCCTCAGATTCAACTAACTTTAGTTCTATCTATAGGCCCTGTAGAATTTTTATTTCAACTTAGAATCCTAGCTTGGAGTTAAAGTATCTACACCCTACATTCCAGTCAACCTGGTCTGCTAGCTGAATTCAACATTTCATCTCCATCCTTGGTGCATTCATACAAGTCATGTGACAGTATAAGATAATATCTGTAGACAATGTATAGAAATACTGATAATTTATGTGGATTTATTTTATATCCTGTTACTTTGCTAAAGTTGTTGATTATTTCAATGAGTTTTTAGGTGTTCTCTGAGTATACCATCATATCACGGGAAAGAGTGATTGTTTTTTCCTTGTTGCCTGTTCTCATTCCTTCTTTTTAAGATAATTGTAGTGCCTGGCACATGGGAGGTTTTAATAAATGCTAGTTTCCTTTCCCTCCTCCCCTACCCCATTCCTGAAATTCATTTCTAGCTTGTCTTCAACCATCAACCAGCTGCATAACTTGTTAGTAACTTACAGACATCTGTGACTTTTCTCTATCTTAGCCCCAGACAATCTATTCACCCAAATGAGGTTATTCCACTAATTTAGAAGTCCTTAATACCCTTTCCAATAACTTTCAATTGGATTACTGCCTCGTGCTCTCCCATCTTGAGACATGCTTTTCTTAAACTTAGCAAGAGATGGAAGAAAAAAAGCTATAATAGTGTGTGGCCAGTGATGCGGCCATGGTCATTTTTCTCTAATGAGAAGACATTTCCCCACTACATTCCCCTTTCCCTTTTTCAAATTTCTAAGCATCAGAGTTGTCTAGCAAGGGATGCTTCTTAAACCTGGCTATGATAGTGTTTTGCTAGTAGCATGTGGTCACTTAGTAGTAGCTTAAGAGAATGTTTAAATAGCCAGAAAGATTTCTTTAAGAACTTATATGTTAAAGGGTTAATATCTCTTACGCTGCATATTCTAAAATGCAAATTTAAAGAGAAAATTTGAAGGGAAAGTTTCATTACAATTCACTTCTCCTTTATTCATCACCCCATTCATTCAAGTCCCTATCCTTCTTACCTTCACAATATCATTCTCTTCTCTCCTTCTCCCACTCAGTCACCACACTGGTGCAGGCCCTCATCACTTCATTCCTAATTTACTGCAATAGCCTTGTTGATCTCTCTCTGCATTAAGCCTCTCCCCCACTCCAGTCCAACCACAACACTACTGTCAAAATAGTCTTCCTAAAATACTCTCTTAATGAACTCCAGCGATTCTTTGTTACCACCAGGATCAAATATAAATTCTTCTGATTTGCACCTAACACCTTTCACAATCTGGCCCTTTCCTACCTTGCCAGTATCTGCCTTCCACATACTCTGTGATACACAGACATGGGCCTTTATACTTCATCCTTGAATATGGCACTACCTCTCCCATTCACTGACAATCCCCCAAGTCTACAATATCTTCCTCCCTCAGAAATCTCATCTTCTGCCAGAAACCTTTCCCTGTCTTCTCCCTCCAATCCTTACTCCCCACTACTAGTGTCTTCTCTCTGACATTTGCTTCACCTTGTGTATGTGGTCTTGTTATTATTGTGTTAAATTTAATATGTCCTTGAAAAAAACTCTGCATTTTGGAAGTAGAAACAGAGATGAAAGAAACTAGGATTTAATCCAGGATTGAGGGCTTTGGGGGCATAAAGAGAAAAGGAAGTGTGAGGAAGTCACTGATGGTTAGAGGGCAATGCTGAATAAAGGGGTGATACTGTAAAGGTCTGAGACTGTAAAAGGGTAAGCGAGACTAGGAAAGGAGTGAGCACCTGGATATTAAAGAGAGTACAAATAATGGTTTAGTATGAATAAGGAAGAGGAAGAGATGAAAGGACAGGACACTCTGATGAGAGAGGGAAATTTCAGAGTACAAGATTATAGAATAATAGCAGCCAGCACTTCTACAGTGTTGTAAGGCTTGCAAAATGCTTTACAAATAGGATCTCATTTTATCCTCGCACCCATCCTGGGAAGCAGGAGCTATTATTACCCCCATTGTACAGATGAGGAAACTGATGTAGATAGGCTAAGTGACTTGCCCATGGTCACACAGCTAGCAAATGTCTGACGTCAGATTTGTATTCTGAACTTCTTGATTCAAGTCTAGCAGCCTGTTCATTGTTCTAATTAATAGCACATTTAAGAAGAACAAATCTAATCATCACCGCAACAAAATGTAAATCATATGAGACAGCATTTGTCACATTCCTCCTCCAAAGCCCTATTTGATATTTTTATCATTGACTTGAATCATAGCATAGATGACCTGTTAATCAGAGTTGTAAATAGCACAAAACTAGGAGGAATAATTGCTAAGACATTGGATGACAGGTTAAAAATAATGCTGATGATAATTATCAATTATGCAGTTCCCACTATGTGCCTTGGACACTTACTAGCTGTGTGACTCTGGGCAAGTTACCTCACTCTTATTAGTGTGCTGGAGAAGGAAATGGCAAAGCACTCCAGTACCTTTGTCAAGAAAACCCCATGACCAGGATGGGCATCAGGGTCCCGAAGAGCTGGACATGAGTAAAATAACAGTACTTCTGTGCCAGGCATTGTGCTAAATCCTTTATAAAAATTGATCCTTACAACAATCCTGGGAGGTAAGCACTACTATTATCCCCATTTTACACTTCAGGAAACTAAAGAAAACAGAGACTTGCCCAAGGTCACCCAGAAAGTGTCTGATTCTAGATTGGAACTCAGTTCTTCCTGACTTCAAACTCAAGGCTCTATCCATTGTGCTACCCACCTGTCTATCTGGATCTAAAAAGATACTAGCAGTCAAGAAAGCTGGGCCAAATGAAATAAGATGAAGTGTAATAGGGAGAATTATAAAACCATATGTTTAAATTCTTAAAAAATTGACTTTGCAAATGCCTGCTAGGATAGACATCAGTTTATATGAGAAAGATCTGGAGGTTTTAGTGGACTGAAAACTCAGTGTGAATCAACATTGTGATACAGCAGCCCAAAAGGTTATGGTTGTATTAATAGTATATACTTAGGCTGTATTAATACATCATAATAAAGGAGGTGATAGCTCCATTATATTCTTTCCTGGTCAGGACACATCTGGAATATTTGTGTCTAATGAGGAGGCAGCTAGGTGGTACAGTAGATAGAGTGATGGACCTGGAGTAATTGTGAAGACCAAGTGAGTTCATATTTGTAAAGGGCTTAGGTAGAGTGGCTGACATAGCAGGTACTACATCAACGCTTATTCCCTTCCCCACATTTGAAAATACACATATTTGTTGATTCCTTGGTTTTCACATCACCCCCATGTCCCAAATGTATTCTTCCCCATTCTTATAATAAAGGACGATAACAAAAGGAGCCAGCACATCAAAGGAGTGTATAATGTGGGGTGATTGATGTTACATACACATGCAAAGCAGACCACCCCAGGGCCTTTGTCTGGCACCTCTGTAGAGCGCCACAGGGCAGATGGGTTGCTCAGCCAATAGAGTGGTGGGCCTGGAGTCAGGAAGACCTGAATTCAAATCTGACCTCAGACATTTCCTAGCTGTGTGACCTTAGGCAAGTCACTTAACCTCTATCTGCCTTGATTTCCTCAGGTGCAAAATGGATATAATAACAACCCTGTCTAAGGAACAAATGAGATAATAATTGTAAGGCACTTAGCATAGCGTCTGGCATGTAGTAACTGCTATATAGATATCAGCTATTATTTTTGTTGTTAAGCACAGGTACCATATTTTAAGAAGGATATTGAACGTTTCTAGAGAAGAATGACTAGGATATTGAGGGACCTGAGACCACATCAAAAAGGATTGGTCGAGGTGGAGATGTTTAACCCAGAAAAGAGAAAACTTTGGTGAACATGGCAGCTCTCTTCAAGCATACCATAGAGAAGATTCGATTGGTCCTGTTTGACCCCAGAAAGCAGAAAAAAAGCACAAGGTAGAAATTACAGAGAAGTAGATATCAGATTACTATAACAGAAGACTTCATGACAATTGGTACTACTCAGAAATAAGATGCCTCCCCTCCAAGTACATAATCGTATTCTCATTTTTGTGGGTCTTTGAATAGTGACCAGTCTGTGATGTAGTTGAAGGAATTGCCCATCAGCTACTCTTAGAATTGTAGATGGTTTCTGGGGTCCTGTGATTCTAATTGTATGATCACAGGATACATGCAACTGGCATTCAAGTGAGTCTTGTGAAGTCATGGAGAATATTAATTATTATCCACTCATAAATGCAATGTTAAATATAGAACTAGGGTCTTACAGACAGACATCTATGGAAGACATAATGGAAGTCTGATTGAACTGGTCAATTACCAGGATAAATGTAAAACAAGGGTTTAGGATGAACACATTCTTGAAATGTTATAAGAAGGCTTATTGAGACATTAAAATTTGTTTTCTTTCAATGGAAGTCATACAGTAATAGAATAAAATCAAAATGAAACTTTCTGTCCAATGACATTATTTTTGCCGTTGCTGTGGATTTTGGGGAGTGGAATTTGGGAGTGGAAGTAACCTCTTCCATCTGGATAAGTACAATTAACCAGTTCTTTCAAATAGATGCCATAATAGTGACTCCATCTTGCAACTTAAAAACAACTGAGGCATAGTAATTGAAAGAGCAAGCCCTTATAAAATGTGGATATAAAAGTTAGAATTAGAAATTTCATTCTACTGTTGGATCACTGGCCTTACAGTATAAAATACTGGCTAGTATAGTTAAAAAAAAAAGAATGCAAAATACAATGACATGATTAAAGAATATACTCTATGCACAAAGCATGCTGGGAATTCCTGTTTCAGTTAATTGGAGATATGTGTGTGCATCCAGGACGGAATAGATTGCAAAGAACCACCATTCGTCTTCCTTTCAGTTAAACTGACCCAAGGGATACTTTTTAAAGTTTGCATATAAAAAGGCACAGTTAGTGTAAATTTTCAGTCAGGGATGTTCTATAGATTAGGTGCACAGTGCCCATAATTGCAAATTTACTCCTCTGAGTCTGATGAAGAATGTCATTTTTCAGATCTGCCTTGCAAGTGTCCTTTTCAAGGCCCTTGTTCTGAGAGGCCAGAACAACATACATATGTGTTACCTCAGCACATGGTAATAACACCAGGTACATTTCATTATAAAGTAGGATTGTGAAATTCTCCAAGCCAGAGGTAAACCCTATGAGGAAAAGTCTCTGCCAAAGTGACTCATTCTTCCCCAACTGGGAGTGTCAATTCTTTGAAAAGAATTTTAAAATCCTACCTTAATTTTTGAGTTGGATACAAAAAGTAAGGGAAACAAAACATTAGAATTTATGACAAAAGGGAAGAGTTTCAGTATTTATCTGCCATGATAACTAGGAGAAACATGAATCCATTTTATAGGCATCATAGAATTGATTATAAAGTACTTATTAGATATTGGAACTTTTCCATATGACCCTGGAGCCTTACCAAATGAGGCAGTTCAAAGGGTGGAGTTGTTATTTAGCATGGGAAATGTGGGGTTGGTACTCACGTTTTCCATTTTTGCTGCGTTCAAACTCTTTTCCAATGTCTGCTCTCTGAAGACTGGCTTAGGTCCTGGCCTTTCCATCAGTGTTGGCCAAAAGTTACGATCTTTTTCAACCACAGGAACTCATGAAGCCATAGAAACTACTTAAATGTTTTTTTGATTGATTGAATTTACAAGTCTTCCAAGGGCTACTAAAGAGTATTTGTAATTTGTGTGCCTGGAAGGAGTGCCTACATCAATGAACCCACAGATTCTTGAAAGTATTGACATAAATATACCTTGTGTCTTCACTCAGATCATACCATGATGACTTATCATGATACTGAGGTTTCCTTCAGTTCTCAAAAGCTAATCCAGTAGAGCTCAAATCTGTCAGGTTCTAACAAGCTGGAGATTCTTCCATTACTGGCTCAGGAGTGGATTCTATTTCAGTTTTTAAAAGACTTTGAAGACCACCAGAGGAAGAATATTTTCAGCCACAGTTATTCATCAAGACCATCTACAATTAGTAGAATGTAAGTTCTTTGACTTAAAATATTAACTGGCATTCAGTAGCACTCTAAGCTTTGAAAAGCACTTTACAAATATCATCTCACTGAAACCTCAAAATAAACCCTGGGAGGTAGGTGTTTTTACTCTTGTATTACAGATGAGAAAACTGAGACGGAAGTTAAATGACTTGCCCAGAATCATGTAGCTAGTATGTGTCTGAGATCGGATTTGAATTCACCATCTGCCTGAAGAGAGTTCTAACATCCATAAAATCATGGTTCTTTGACAACTGCTTTGTAAAATAAGAGAAATAGCAGACCCAGTCTAAATAAATATAGCTGATAGGCAGATCTGAAAATGGAATTATAGGGAGGCACCTATCGATATATATTGGGTAATGAGACGGTCCTGATGAGGCCACTAAGTGG
This sequence comes from Bettongia penicillata ogilbyi, assembly GCA_023548195.1. Classification (NCBI taxonomy): domain Eukaryota; kingdom Metazoa; phylum Chordata; class Mammalia; order Diprotodontia; family Potoroidae; genus Bettongia; species Bettongia penicillata. Next base: position 20,362,307 of record JAJHZJ010000009.1, on the reverse strand, counting down.
CGCCAAAGTGCATATAGAGCTGGATTTGGAGTTGTACTTCCTGAGTTCAAATCCTGCCTCAGACATTTAGTAATTATGTGACCTTGGGCAAGTCACTTAACCTGTCTGCCTCGATTTCCTCGTCTGTGATACAAGAATAATAATAATGCCTATCCTACAGAATAATTATGAAGACAAAATGAGATAACATGTAAAGCACTTTTCAAACCTTTAAGTGATATATAAATGCTAGTTATTAATATACAACCTCTAACAACCCTTTTCAAACAGTCCTTCAAGTTGATGAAGCCTATATTTTAAAGTAAAGAAAAACCTCATTAATTTTGGAGTCCACTTATTTCAAATTGTAATAATCATTAGATGAACTGGACTAACCTTTGCAATCTCTAAGGACATAGGGCAAATGCATGGTCTGAGAAAATTGCCAAGGAGATGTTCAATCTACTGGAGAAAGCAAATGACTTTCAAATATTCTTTTTTTTTCTTTAAAGGGTCCTTCTGAATTTATCTGATAAAGAAGTTACTGATGACCATGCTTTACAATATAGCAACAAAATACAAAATTTTATATTCTTCTGAGAACTTCTATAAAAATTTTTGGAACAGAAAATATGTAACAAATAATGTTATTATAACAAAGGCAATTAATTCTTAATTTAAAAGATGACTTTCACTTATAGCTTGGAACTTCCCTTATACTGCTATTTGCTACAGAATGAAATTCACACACACACACACACACACACACACACAAAGAGAATCTATTTTGGACATTCCAAGGGGTTTTAGTTTCTGATATCAGAGTTAATTTCATTTCCAGGTGGTCCCAAAGAAGAGGAAAAGATTATAATAGGAGTTCAAAATCTTCTAGGTATATAATATATATACATCACATTTTTAGACTAGAAAAAGAATGATTAGAACATAATTAGTTAAGTCAGAATTTAAGTAAGTGACATTTTGGAATAGTCTTGTAGAAATGCTCGTCTATTTCACATATGGAACTACTGTATGAAACTAAGAGGATTATATCTGAGAATATTGAAGTCTTTATTGGTGATATGTTCCATAGACAACTCTTTCCCACATTTGTGTTTATTAAAAACTGATGTAAACAAAACCAGTGCAAAAAATATTCTGATTTTTGGGACATTTTATAAGCGTTCATGAAAGAGATTATTGTCTAGCATCCTTTCTTCTTCTGCTACACGGATGTCCTCATCCTCTACCCAGCGTTGGTCTCTTCCTGCAACAGTTTCTATTTTCTTAGATTTCACCTGTGGTTCAACATCCACAAAGTGAGGCTGGTGACTTTGCATACCCTCCCTCACTCAAATCCAATCACTTGCATGTCATGGCGTCAGCTCCCTAATGTCATGGTCCTCTTGGAGAATGAAGCACAAGCAATAGTACCAGCTAGCAAGCAACAGCAAAGAGGAAAATATCCAGAGGTGAGCTGCCTGGGGGAATGAAGTGCCCAGTGTTCTTTTCTCAGATACTCGGTGTTTCCAATTGTATAGGCTCTGTTCTTCAGTGTCATTTTCACAACTTCAAGATGTGTATTCATATTGACAGCCACACTGAGATTGTTCCATGCACTTAATTCATGGTTTACAGTTTCATGACTCAGTTTCCTCTAAAATCTCATGAGCTTCGTTCTTCTTGGTGCTGTCAATATTTTGGTCCGATAAACCATAAAACCTTAACTGCTATGGTGTTAACATGGACAGAGGGAATCAATGACTATTTCAGGTGTTCTTAAAATTCTATCCCTTCATGTGTGCAGTCGACATATATTTACTGGGAATTCATTATGGACAAATCTCTGTACTAGACACTATGTGGAATTCAGACACATTCAAGGTATAGCCCTTGCTGCAACAAGAAGTACCTGTTGTATTATGCGCAAATAATTAATAAGCTAATTTAAGGGATTTGGAGGGAGTCTATTCATTAAAGTAAGCTTGGTAGAAAATTTGCTTGACAAAAATTCTTAGATTTTGTCACCATTACTATAGTCAGATACTCTGTGACAGTATCTATGTGGTTATTGCCTTCCCTCCACCATCCCCCATACAGATTACAACCCTTCTGTGATTTTTGTTCATATCCTCCTATATGTTTTAGACATGGGGTCTAACCAATGTGCTAGGAGTTTTCCTTGAGGTCTCTTGACATCTCAAGTCAGTGATGGGTGAGATGTCCATTTCTCTCCCGTTACTGAATGGACTTTAAAAGTATACTTAAAAATGTAGTTTTAAAAAAATCTTTTAAGAAAATTTCTCACTTTTTGACTATTCAGAAAGGCTACTTTCTAAATGATTTTTAATTACTAAAGGCTTACTATCTATCTTTTTTTTGAATGAAACAACTGAACTCCGTTATGGCACATTTTTCACTTTTAGGGTAAAATCTTTTAAGTTAGAAAAGTTTGAATCAAAAGAATCAAAGTAAAAGAAATCTCTTAAAGGTTTATCAACACAGTGATGAATCTAGTTTTAATTTATTTCCCAAATATCAGCCCTGGACTCATTATCTGTTTTCTCTTGAGGACTGCATATGGGGGAAAGATTAGAGCTTCATTGTATATACTTGAGTTTGAAGCTAACAATAATAGGTCCATATATGTATTGGCATCTGAGCTGAGTAAATCCAGAAAGAAGGATGCTTCCAAAACTATTAAGAATAAAAAAAACACACAAAAAAATTTTAAATAGAATATTCTAAAATAAGCTAATAAAAATTTAAAAATACTTTCACTGAGTTAAAAATTGAACTATTTTAACATTAAAAAAAACTCAACAAGGTGGAATTTTAAATTGTTTTATTTTTTAGCCTCAAACTCAATTCAAGTTATAGGGTTAGATAGGAATTTACTAATTACCTAGTCCAGCTCTCATTTTAAGGATAAAGAAACAGATCTGGGGAGGAAAAGTGACATTTCTACACCTGAGCAGTACCTGGTTGCTACTTTGATGGACCCACCTATTTGTTAGTGGCACAGTTTCTGCATATGAATCACAGAACTTCATGTGACCAAGTACTTCAGGGATAAGTCCACTTAGGGATTAGTCATAGAAATAAACTGATTCAGAGACATACCATCCTGATTCTTTGGTTTGGGAATTTAGAGAAATTGGCTTTTACTAGAATGCTTTGGAAACTTCTTTGAAGTTCTCTGATGAATGGTATCATATTACCACATCTGCCAGGTCTCATCTATCATCTCCAGGAAGGAATCTGATAGCCTATGGAGGATCAAACCATGCTTTTGCTTTTCAGATTTCCAAATTAGAAGTCTGGGTTTATTCTCCAATCTCCCTTCAAAAACTTGAAGTCAAGCGAGCCTGAAAGGCAACAGTCATTTCAATGCTTGAGGCAGATTCCTGCACTCCAAGGACTTGTTGGTCCCTTAATATAATTCTCAATTCTCCTGTCATTAGTCTGAGCAGAAGTGGGGTTGTGATGCGTCTATCTCTCTGGAGGGATTTCTTGGCTTACACTTTGACTTTCAAATTGAATTTCACTGAGTCCCAAAGGCTGTCTTTTCTTTAAGTGGACAGCCCACATTCATGCTCATTGGGGAAAATTGTTTTCCTTCAAATGATCTGCACAAAACATTAACAGAGGAAAAATGTCCCATCACTGTCAATGGGATGAATATTCTATCAAAATTCTGCTCTCATTCTCCTGTATTGAGATTAACTTTACCTGCTGAACATGGTAAAATTTATTTCAGTGGCCTATGACCACCATACATCAGCATCCGACCCTTATCTATATAAAACAATAAGCATGATCTTAAGGCACTCTTAGAGCCTGTCTAAGAGATGTATATTTGCTGACATACAACCTGACTCAAGCCAAACATCATTACCCCTGTGAGTGATTGGAAGGCAGCCATAACTTAACAGTTTTATTTCCCTCTTGCAGCTGAGCTCCTTGACCATGCTGGCTGAGCTGACACGGCATTTCAAGTCCTGTTACCAGCTCAATGGTTCTCTTGTAAAAAAGCACCTCTTCATTTAGCCTCTCCATCTTGATCATTGCTGATGGGCTATCAATAATTTCAAGCTGGTTGAGCAGTTGGCTGAAGGTTGAACAAATTCTGCCTGGTTGTTTGCATGATCGTACCCAAGCGGAAGAATTCTAATTTGAAGCAGGTTTCCTTGTGAGCGCTCCTTAGAAAATTCTTCTGGAGTCAAATAGGTTAAAAAATTAAGTTTGGGAGGTCCAAGTACATTTGAAGTGGAGACAGAGTGAAGCCACAACACCCTAAAATTTCTTTTAAAAAGAGAAGAAAAGATTAAAAAGGATCTCTTGGTGTCCTTCCATATTTTCTTTTGTTATTAAGACTGGAATCCTAAGCATTCATTTAATTCATCAGCAGCAGGAATATTCTCAACCTAACAAGGGTTCTTTTCGGACACTGGCATCTATGTTTGTTTATCAAAAATAAGTAACTTCATTTCAGTAAAATGTGTGCATTATAATTTAGTTGCCTGTGTATAGAACGGTATTATGAATGATAGTAAGTCCAATAAGCTTTTGATTTATTAGGTGCAGATGTAAACTTGATAAGGTACAGTGTTCTAGGGAGTCTGATAAAAATGTACCCGAGATTCAAAATGTTATAAAGACGTGTTTCTGCTACGTAGAAATTACATTTGCTGTTTTTTTAAAGGCATAAATCAACATAAATTTCTTCTGTAGTGTTGACACAATGACCTGGTAGGAGGCTGCCCTGACCTTGCAAGTGGGTACCCCACGAAATTAACTATTGCTGGGTTCTTTACAGTGCTGCAGCATTATATCAAGGTGATTATCGCATTTCTGAGCCTGAAGTGTCTGAATTAATGCAAAATTTCTTAGAATAGATGATATAATTTCCAAAGTATTTTTTGATATCATCCTTTAAAACATGCTCCCCACATAAGAATGATACTGCTATTTCTATATAAATTATGTGCATGGGCTCCATAGCAGAGTTAGATTTTTCAGGCATGGATCAAGTGTACTCTCTGGAAATTAGAGCATGGCAGGAAGCAGCGACCATGATAACAACTCCCACAGTCTGCATATGGTCTCCTCAGGCCCTGATTATGTATTTATCCACCCTTGCATTTTCAATCACTTGCAATCATGAAATGATGAACTGTTTAAGAGAATCAGAGCCAAGCTAGACTTTCTCTAGGGCACCAGGGCACCACAGCTTTGCCTTGCCTGATACAGCTCATATTGTCTTCTTTCTGATTTGATAACTTATAATGTGCAGCTGTTTGTTAGACAGGGAAAAAAGAAAGAGCATGGGAAAACACTCTGCAAGGAAATGGAATAATAAAATGATGGTGGCAGGTAGAAGGTAGAACAGTAAAGCCCCCCCAAATTGCTAAAAATCAGGCACTTAAATCGAAACATATAATCTGAAGGCAACTGATTATTCTTGTCACTGTTTTTCAACTAATTCTCATCGCTCTCATCCTTTATACTTTTTGCTTTTCAAAAATAAAGAGTAGGTTTTGTTTCTTTTCCAAAGGGAAGCATAAAATATTTTCTGGAGACAATGATATTGATTAAAAAACACAATTTAAGATAGTTTAAGTAAAGTCCTATTTGGAAATCAAGTGATGGATTGTGACCCCTCTAAGCCTAGAAATCTCTCTTATCATTAGACCTAGATTAAGCAGTCTGGGTTCACCAAAGATAAACCATCTCAGCTATGTCACTAACTTTTTAAACAAATCTCAAAGTCTGCCCTTAAAGTGTACCATCATCCACAGGGGCTGCAAAATATGTGGGCTCTTGGATAGCATCGTCTAGAACTCTTCATTGCACCTGTCCCAATTAAAGTCCTGTCTGTGAAACATACACCGGAAAACAATACTCATCTTTTGTTCCCTTCAGGGGGGATGATAGTGATTTACACTTTGTTAGACAGTGATATTTCCAGCTATTTTTTGAGCTCTTAAAAGGACTATTAAAATGCTTGCTTATCATTCAGCAGTAGCAATAGCTTGTCTTACCCCAAAATAGTGGTATGGCAATTAAAAAAAAAAAGTTAAAGTAAATTAATTTTTTTTTGGTGGGGATGTTTCTTAATTGGGGGGAGTGGGGAAGAAAGAGAGAGGTTGAGAACTTTATAACAGTCTCTGAGATAATTGGAGACATCCTGGAGTGTAATAAAGCCAGAGTTAGAAATCATTGACATAGTAAATCAGAAGACCTTTGGTGCTCTTTCCATGAATGTGTCTCTGCTGGGTAAACCTGTGTAGGAGATAGTCAATGGTGTTGCTGCCTAAACCATTGGAATAATCAAATAGGTCCTTTCAAAGTAGAGGCTTGGGTTAAGGAAAAGAAAAGCAATGAGTCCCAGCTTCCTGCTGTTAAGGTGATCACAGTGGCATTGTGGCAATTATTCTCTGTACTAAGAATCATTTTGCCATCTACTTCAAGTAAGGACTGAATTCCCCATAAGGAAACAAGTTATTTCTAATCATTTTAAAGTGCCCAGCATATTTATGAACCATAGTAATTAATATATCTGTCAATAGAATAGAAATGTAGCCCTAATAAAACAGAAGGTTATAGTAAGTCAATAATTAAGATTAGCAGTTTGGCAAACCATTTGAATCAATCAGACTACTGAAAGCAGTAACAAAGAGTTTTTCCCACATTTTGTTCTAACAATATATGCATACACACACACATATATGTATATATATATATATATATACATACACACATATATATATATATGCATGTATTTTCATATTTATATAAATAAAATCCTGGCTTAAGGTTTTCTTTGACCCAGACTACTTGTGTGATCCTGGACAAGTCAATTTCACTTTTCTGTGTCCCAAGAAATCTATGTCTGCAAATAACAGAATAATTGCCTATTTGCATTAGTGAGTTTCCTAAGTCTCCAGTACCAGTAAAATCACAGGTCTGGCCGTCCCCTCCCTTTGTTGTTTAGTCATGTCCAGCTCTTCGTGACCTCATTTGGGGGTTTTCCTTGCAAAGATACCTGAGTGATTTATCATTTCCTTTCCCAGCTTATCTGACAGATGAGGAAACTGAGGCAAACAGGGTTGAGTGATATGCTGAGGGCTAGAGAGCTAGTAAGTGTCTGAGGTTGGATGTGAATTCAGAAGGATGAGTCCTTTTGACTCCAGATCCCACGCTCTATCCACTGAGTCATCTAGCTGCCCAAGTCTCTCCCTTAACTTCTGTCACATACATACATAAATACACACACACGCACATATAAATACAAGTGTGTACAAGTGGGTATAAATGAGGGTATGCGGGAAGCAGGACTGGAGAGCCAATTGTTAAATGTTCAGGGTGCATTTATACCTCAGAAATGGGCAAACTTATTAGATCCGGATTGTTTTATTGATTACCTAGAATTAAGAAAGTGTAGGAGGAAATGTTAATAATGCAGGTTAAACTTAAAAGTGGGTTGTGGGTACATTTTCCCCCAGAGAACCAATTGTTAAACATTTACCAACACACCCCTGTGTGTATATCTATAATATATATATAGATACACACATATACATATGTATGTACTTATACATACATATGTATATCTATGTATGTGTGTATCTATATATCTATATAAAATAGCTTTAACTTCTTAACACTATTATTGGCAGTTGAAAAATGATTATTTTTTTAAACGAATTATGATGTCCTTTTCCTGTTTCTCCCCATTCCCTCTAGCCCCAACAAACTTTATAACAAAGAAGAATACTGGTTCAAGGAGGATACAAGTAATTAAATTGGATTGGTTGGGGGAGTGGGTGTCATTATTATCATCAATAATAACACACACTTATTGAGGACATTGTATGTGCAACTGAGGTTGGTTCTGAACACTGGGTCCAACAGATGAGGACTACGAATCACCCTGAGCTCAACTTTGCCTCCATCCCCCTTAATCACATTTATCAGAATGAATTTATTAATGTATAATTAACCCACTTCCTGGTTCTGCACATGCTTAGTCAAAGACCTCAGCCATGGATAACCTCTGTTCTTGCCCCATCCTCCATTTCCAGGTCTACCATTTGTCAACTGTTCTCATCAACAAAGGTTTTGATCTTATGAAGGACTTTATAATTCTTAGTCCCTCTTCTGGCCGCAGAACCAGCACCTAAAATCTAAAGATGGTTTCTGCATGTAAGGTAAGTTGATGGGACAGACCTGGTTCCAATGGAGATAACATTGTGCTCCAACCCAGTATGGCATAAGAGACAGAGTGCTGACTGACTTCAGGAAAACCTGAGTTCAAATCCTGCCTCAGAAACATAAAAAACATCAGGATCAAGGACAAATTACTTCCATTTTGAGCCTAAGTTTTTCATCTGTCAAATGAGGCTAAAAATACCTCCAATATCTACCTCACTAGTTGGTACGAGTGTATTAATCTATATAAAGCACTTTGTAACAGCTTTAACATCCTGGTACAGGCCTTCTTCCCTGCACATGCCCTTGGATTATTGCAGTAACCTTTTGTCTTCTCTCCCCACCTCACCTGTCCCTTCTCTACTCAATACTCACTGCCAGAGATCTTCCTAAAGTGCAAACTGAACTGTGTCATCCTCCCACCTCAAAACCCTTAGTAAACTCAAGGGGCTCCTTTACTTCAACCTTCAGGATCAAATATAAAACCATCTGGCTTTTAAAGAACTTAGTCACCCGGTACCTTTTCTAAAAAGTATTCTAGACTTTTTGCATTTTACTCCCCAGCACTCTATGATTTATGATACTCTATGGTGCAACGACTCTGGCCATCTTGCTCTTACTTACATAAGACACCATCTCCGACTCTGCATTGTCACAGACTGTCCCCTGTGCCTAAAATGTTTTCCTTCCTGATCTCTGCTCCCTGGCTTTCCAGGCTATCTTGAATGGATATCTATATAGCCATCTAGCAATAGAAGTATCGATATATCTATGCAAGACAAAATAGAGATAATCAACAGAGCTAAGGCACTAGCACCGAGGTGGAATAAAAGGCAAGAGATCTGAGGGAAGCCAGGAAACCCAGAAGGCAAAGAAGAGGAAGACAAGAATGGACATTCTACACACACACATCTAACATACATGACACATGTATATGTTGCATACATTATATATAGTTATATCACATATAATAAATGTGTGTGTATACATATATGGACACAGAGACACACACACACATATATATATATATATATCTTGTTGTCATCCTTTATTTTATCTTGTATAGATATAAAGATATAGAGAGATATAGAGATAGAGGTATCTATTCAAGATGAAACGCAGACAAACAATAGATGGAAGGCAGTAACACTGAGGGAGACATGATAGGCTTCTTGCAGAAGGCAAGAGATTTGAGGGAAAGCCAGGAAGCGGAGATCAGAAGAAAAGCATTTCAGGTATAGGGGATAAATATATATAGGGTGTGTGTGTGTGTTTATGTATATGTGTGTATATATATACACATACATTCATATACAGACACACACATATACATATATATATATGTCTTATACACATACACATATATACATGTGCTTGAGCTAGCTTCGTAATGCAGTAGATAGGGTGCCAATCCTGGAGTCAGGAGGACCTGAATTCAAACTTGGCTTCAGACCCTTACTAACCACGTGACTCTGGGCAAGTTACTTAATCTTGTTTGCCTCAGTTTCCTCATCTGTAAAATGACCTAGAGAACGAAATGGCAAACCACTTCAGTATCTTTGCCAAGAAAAGTTCCAATGGGGTGACAAAGAATCAGACACAACTGAAATGACCCAACAAAAACAACAAAAATATATAAGCATATCCATATACGTACACATACACACATAACACCTCATTTTTTTGCATCTACTGGTTTGCATGTTGTCCTCTCCTATAACTGATAGCTTCTGGGGTCCAGGAACTGTTTTTTGCCTTTATGTACTCAGTGCATGACACATCTTAATGGGCTTAATCAATCCTTTTGAACTTGATTGGATTGCAAACTTTAAAAGACCATGTAAATGTCTGTTATTCTTCCTACAGAATTTAAGAAGTTAGTTTAATCAAAGAATTAGAGCTGTTCCCCCTCCCCCCAAATATTATTATTTTTTTAGATGAAAAGGCATTTATTTGTTTGTTTTCAAAGTCCACCACCTCATTTTCAAGTACTAGATTTCATTCCAGAAATCTGCTCCATCTTTCCCCTTTCAACTCCTTTCTGAAGGTCTTTGTTCATAAACTCCCATCTACAGCGGGAACAACCTTTCATTTGTGTTCAGCCAACAATAGTTTATCAACAAGGCAAAACATTTCTTACCAAGGCTCCCCTCTTCTTTAGAATTTCTTTCAATTGTTTTATTTCCATTTAGAGAACCTTCTCTATCTCCTTCAGGGCATCTCTTTCCTTGATGACAGTGTTCACTGTACTAAGACGAATCAAGTTTCTGAATCAAGTCTGGTTTCTCCAGTCTACATTATGGACAATGTATAATTCCTCCTGTTCTTTAACTTCTCTAACTGACAAAGTAGTAGTTTAATCTCATTCACCTGTTTTCTCACACTAAGAAGCTTCTCTTCTGTTTCTTGAATCTTTAGGATCTTTTCTGACAGATCCGGTTTTTTCCATTTTTCAGTAATAATTTGCATCTTCAGATCCTGCTGTAATGTGACAGAAGAGGGAGTCACCAACATGTGTGTTAAATTCTGAATTTTGTCATTTTGTACTTTTTGAAGCAAGTCTTTCTCTTCCAAAAGTTGAGCTAATTGATCTTTCTCCATTAACTCTAATGTTTCATTCTGTTTTCCTTCTGTCTTTAACGGAAAAACAAACACATCTCTTTCTCTAGATTTGCCACCAAGATTGCATGGAATCAATTACTTTGACTACAGGAACATGAACTTGCACTGAAAGTGGCTCCAAAACATTGATATACGCTGGCAAATGGGGGGGGGGGGAGGGGAGAGTTGGTTTTGTGTTAGAGATTTTTATTGATTTTTTTCTTACAACACCTAAATTTCTCCCAGTATTCCTATTCCTCCCTATCTCCCTTTGTTTTTTTTTCTTTTAATCTTTTCAAATCTCTTTATCACTGGTGCCTAAAGGGGTCATGATTACCAGGTTAAAGAAAGTAATAGAAGATCCACTTTTTCCACATGAAGATAGCAAAACAATTACCTGCCCTGGTGGGTCAATACTCAACTCATTTTCAAACCAGTGTTTGACTTAAACAGCCCTGGATGACTTGATCTTTCTTTGTTCATTATGGAAGGATTCAGAATTCAAAACGAATTTTATCTGATAGGTTCCAGTATTTGTTTTAACTTAATTAAAAATTGTGTGCTTTCAAAGTATCTGACATTTAAAGGAAATAAGATTATTAAAGTAAAATAATCTAACTGATAGATTAAAAGATAAAATGTCTGCTGAACTGACACTGAAAGTATAGTTATATGAGAAAAAACTAGACTAACAAAGAAAGAGTGGGAGATTAGGAAGAGTTGTAGAAGGAAATTCTCATAGAAGTAAAATAAAATTAAAGACCTCTTAAAACACACACACACACACACACACACACACACACACACTCCTGTAGAATCAGCATGCTATAGAGAACTAGCCTCAAAATGAGGAAGACCTGGGTTCACTCTCCACCTTTGATATACACTGTCTGTGTGACTCTAGGCAAGTCACTTCACATCAAGGCAATTCTGTAAGCTTCAGAAAAGGTGCCAACTTACACTTGCATAGAGAATTTCCTTACCTGGGAGTTTGCTATTACAATAAAATCACAGATCTAGTCTCTATCAGAGGTGAGGAACATGCAGCCTCAAGGTCACATGTGGCCCTAGTGATGGTAATTTAAATGGGAAGATCTTTCCCATTCATTAATAGGCCCATGTGACCTGCCTGGGTCACAAAGAAGTCTGAGTCACATGGAGCCTGTGGTGGGAGGTGTTTGCTGAACAGAACAGGAAAGGTGGAGTAGAGCTAAGAGGAAATTGGTCAGAAAGCAGTCAGAACTGAGGGAGAAAGAGAAAAGCAGGCATCTGACTAATGTGAGTGAAAGAGTTTGTTTGTGATTTGTTTAAGAGAGCTGGTTTGTGGGAAGTCTAACAGGGAGTAGGCTTGGGGATGGTGTGGCCCTCTGCAATGTTATTATGTATAGATTTCTTTGTTGTTATGATGGATTTGGCTTTCTGGTGTTGGGATATGGTTTTCTGGTGTCTGAATAAATGTTTTAGTTCTATCTTCCACAGAGAGAGTCTGTTGTATTTTGCAATTCAGAATTGCACCAGCATATTCATGGCTACATTCAAGGTGCTGTGAATATTGCATTGGTGCTACAGTCCTCTAGATCCTCGTGTGATCTTTTGACTAAATTCCAACTTCGCTGAAGTATTCAGTCAAAGGGCTGCACTTGGGGATCCAGAGGGGCCACATGTAACCTTGAGACCACAGGTTTCCCACCCCTGCAGATCTCTATCATTCACTCTAACGGATTCTACCCTATCTCAATTTCAATCCTGCAGAACAAACTTCTGCCTACCTCAAATAAGTATATTACAGTTAAAATCTGGTATTAGCATCCTGCCTTAATTATAATTTCAGCCTGTACATTCGAATAATTTCTATTAAATTTTGACTTATCCTCAAATAGACAGCATTATCTGTGGTATCTTTAAGTACTATATTAATAGTATCCATTTTTACTGTTTTCTTATTGGAGATTGTGATTTCATTTCCTGACCTTTCTGGATCCAGTGGAAGCATAATACTTTTCATTCCCATCTTTCACTTTAACTCTGAATATGTTATTATGGTCTACCTGTGTTTCTTGTATGCAATATATTGTTGGTTATGTTTTCTAATTTGTTCTTCAATGTTCTTGATTTTATTGGCATCCTCAGCTCAGTAACATTCTTTTACTGTGATTAACTGGCAGCATAAAGCTTTTCAAAGTTGGTACAGAAGTTCACATATATAATCTCTTTTGAGAATTTTTGTTTTTTTACTCTTTCATGGGCAGGGCAAAGAGTGTGATTCAGGATCTTCCCTCTTCTCTACTAGCCTTCCTCATCCCTATCCTATCATGATTTGGTATATTTTTTGCCTATGCCCCTTTCTTCACTTCTTTTCTCTGGAATTTTAAAGGTCTATATTACATGGAATTTGACCACAACAGTTGTTGTTTTGTTCTGTCAGTGATGCTTAAACAAGATGAAACTTCAAAATCTTCCATGCCATATGAATCTGTTTATTTTTATTAGGCTGACTTTGTGTTTTGACGACACTGCTCATTTCTAGTTTCCATGAAGGAATAGCTGAGAATTTGTCATCTTATTGAATTTATACTTACTCATTTTGGAATTTTTTTTTGTTTTTAAGGATATGCTTTCTTTGAGTACAAATTATTTTCTTTTGCTTTCGGAATATTATATTCCAACATTATCTCTCCATTCCCATAGTTGCTGATTATTTGTTTCAAATTGATACTATTTGACATGTAAGGAAATTTCTCCTAGATGAAAGGCTTCCTTTATGAACCCCTAGAACTGGGCAACTACATCTCTAGATGAGTTAAATTTTGAATTCCTCTTGGAATGCATATTGTGGATCTCCACATTGCCTCCCCTGCTCCCCTACAATATGTCCATATTTCTTAGTGAAATATGGCATTTGAGCATTTTGTTTTATCATGTTTTTCTGAGAAGCCAGTAGTTCTTGGATTTTGTCATTGAACTCCACATTCATACCCATAGCTTGTATGTGTGTGTACACACATATACATATATATACATACATATATGTGTGTGTACACACACACACACACACACACATATATATATATATAACAAAGAAATTCTGTTTCTATCACAGATTAAATATGTATATGTCCTTTGTAATCTGTGGTAGGACCAGGACTCATTTACGTATATTTAATCTGTGGTAGAAACAAGGTTCCTTTGTGTTTCCAAAACAGGTATTAGTTTTCCCTAAAAGGCAACCAAGTTGTCTGTTGGAACCTTCTGGTTCCACCCAAGGACATGAAAAATATCATATTGGTGGAGCTGAGGCTCCTTGAACTTGATGGAATACTGAAGACCACACAAGTCGCCATACCCTGCCTTGCTGACCAAATGTGTTTCCAAATACAGAACAGAGAGACAACAAAAAATATAGTGCTATTATATCCTTGCTGTATTAAGGCAAAGCAAAATTCTTTTTTTTTTAAAAAATGTTATATTAAAATTTACAAATATTTCATTTGTCTCAACATCGAAGTGAAACTTTTGGCATACCTTGAACACCATCTCCACATTTTCAAAACGTTCTATCTGCTACTTGTTCTCTTTTTCAGTGTCCACTGACTTAATAAGACTTTCTACCAGATATGTGCCTTAAATCGTTTATCCCTGTGTTTGCCTTTTTAAAAATTCTTTACCAGCTCTAGTGTCTCTACTTAGATCTTTTAATTCTTTTATTAAGCTTCTCACTCACCACAGAGGTTCTGTGTTTCCATTCTTTTCCCTGGTGATTCAGTTGTTGCTACTTCATTATTGTTACTTTCTTTAAAGACTTTTATACCTTTTTATTTTTATACCTACCATCATATATTTAAAGTTAGTAGGACCCCCAAATCCATTAAGTCCAACCCCCTCATTTTACAAGTGAGGAACTGAGATCAAGAGAGGTTAAGTGACTCCTTAGATTCACATAGCTGGAAAGCGTCCAAGGTGGAATTTAAATTCAGGACTTCCTGAATCCAATTCCTAAAGCCTGTCCACCATTACCTCTCTTTTTGTCCCATTATAGTGCTTCATTATATCAGTCCATTTTTTTGCCTTCTTATTTTTTAAATCTCCCTGCTGTGTCTTTGGTAAGATTTTCCTTCTGAGGATTTCCTTCCTTTCTCCTCTTTTTTTTTTTTTAATATTTATATTTGTTGTGGTTTTGAGGTGATGGAGGGGCACTTACTAATGAAAGTTTCCATCAGATAGAAAACAATAGTTATAACTATTAACTATACATATTACATATTAATCATATAGATAACATAACTATTTTCAAAGTAATTATCAGTTGGTATTTTTTTCTCTAAAAAATAAATGAGGAAAAGAGAGTAAACCCTATTTTATCATGCAGAAAAGAAAAGACACTAAATAAATCACCTAATGCCAGAGGCGATTCACTTCATTTAAAAGGGAACCAGAGTCAGTATCAGATAATAAAGCTTTCCTAATCATAATGCAATAATAAAAGTTTTAGTTATGAATTAAAGCAAAACTGGTATAATTTGAATTTAGTCAGATCTTGAGCACAACAAACTTTACTGTGTTCATTGGGATTTGTCAAAGGAGGTTTAAGTATTTTCCAATCATTCTAATCACATTCTGAAACAAGCACTTTCTTTTCAAGACCAGCATTTTTGATTTATTGCAAGTTTCATTTCTGGATTTCAATCTATGTTGTATTATTCTAAGGGATCAAAGCACTCTCCTTGATAACAAGATATAACCAGGACATTGTACAACATAATGACTATGTCTACACAGCCTTGACATGAAATAAGGGAACGGAAATGAGTGGTGCCTGAACTGGTTGTATCTTTTCTTTTACCTTTGTGTTCACTTTTTGCTTTTCAATCTTGAGGGTTGTTTTGTGTTTTATTGATTTTCCTTTTTTCTTTTCTTTCCTTCTTTCCTTCCTTCCCTCCTTCTTTCCCTCCCTCTCTCTCCCTCTCTCCTCTTTCTCTTTCATTGTCACTTAACTTCCCACTACCGTCTTGTAACATTTAAGTCCAGTTAAACGAATCATGCTTGATTAGAATGAGTGTGACTGGACTGAGTGCAGGGATAGCAGTTCATGAGGAATAGGGGGTGGTGGTGGTGGTGCTTCCATTCTCAAGGCTTTGTGTTTACCTGCTATTTCATTCATATATTGTTTGGTCAGTCCCTAAATAAAGAGAATCCACTTTGATTCTAGGTCTTTACTGTTGCAAAAGACTAACTACTTTTGCATTTCTGAGTACCTTTTCCCTATCTTTCACTTTTAAAAGAGGGTTTCCAGACCAAAGTCTTCTGATTGGTTGCCAGGGAATTAGTATTTACCTGATATTTTGTATGATTTCCAGTTAGCAAGTGAGAAATATATGTTCAGCCAGACTCATATAGACTTGATTTTAAAGGTCATAAAAAATAAATTTTTTCCCAGTGATCATAGGCTCATACTCTTACAGATTGAGAGCTATAAGGGAACCTTAGACATCAATCATCTGGTCTAACGCCCAAATGAGGAAACTAAGGTTCAGACAGGCTAAGTAACATAAATCTCACTATGGAGCATTAAATATCAATAGTATTATAGTAATTATATTTATTAACTATATTAATAATAAAGCCCTTGATAAGACATTTGGTCCTTTGTTAATAAGGATTATGTTAATAAAGCTCAAAATATTTAAAATAATTTGGGCATTTTAATTACAATTGTTATGAAAGGTAAAGCACCCTATTATCTAACCTAATGTTATAAGTATGAATTATTAAAAATAAAAACCATGCAACTGCTTAATTGAAGTTTTTCCCCTTACACTTATATAATGTACAATGTTGACCCTGGATTGACAACGTCTTAAAACATAAGAAGAAAATTAAAAACTACATCTTCTCTGGAAGAAAAGCAAGATCAATATGTAAACAGCCACAGAGCCTCATCCAGCATGTGTCACATAAATATCACACTATCAAACAAGAAATGTAAATTATTATACATACTCTGTAATTGAAAATTGTATTATACATTAGTGAAGTCACCCATTTATCTAATCATAATCAGTTCCAATAAAATCTCATTTAGGAAAGTTGAATGTAGTTCAGGGTGATTGGTTATGTGAATTTCAATCACTGAAGTTGATTGGTTATGTGAATTTCAATCACTGAAGACTCGGGTTCTCAGTCTTTCAAACTCTCACTGAGTTTCTATGTCAGTAACTGTTCAAATTCAGTACAACCCAACACTTACGTGCCTTTTCTTACGTATTAAATTATGCAAGTTCTCACTTGTTTAAAATATTAACTAGTGGTTCTGTTTGGGAGAAATGTGTTCAATGAAGTTCTAACTTTTTTTAAAAAAAATTCTTAACTTAGTTATTCAATATAGATGATGTTGAACTTTTTTTTTTTTTTAGATGTTCTTCAATGTTGAGGGAGTTAAGCTAGTCAAACTTCGCAAACTCCTACTTTCTACCCTAAAGCTAATTTGGAATTTGACTATGACCTGGCCTTTCTCTATAAGAAACGATGATAAATGTTCTCTTTTCTTCCAGTCAGATGATAATATGACACAATCACCCCCTCACTGCTTGGTTCTGCTTAAAAACTTCCAACTGGAACTTGAAAAAATAGAAGACAATGAGTTGGAGTATGCCAACTATATAAGTAATGCCAGATTGTGTCCTAGAAAATAAAGGTATGAGATTTCAACTACTAATTATATTTCATGACCCAATTTGTAAGATGTTTCAAATAAACATCAATTCAATTTAGTTCATTTCAACAAGTATTTATTAAGGTACCATGCTAGGTACCGGGAAAACAAAGACAAAAACAGAATGATTCTTGTTCTCAAGGAGCTTATATTCTACTTATTAATTTCCCCCCAATCTCCCCACCGCCACTTTCCTGTTATTGTCAAGGGCAAAACCATCATCTCAGCTACCCAGGTTCTCAACTAGGTGTCATCCTTGACTCTCAACTCTCTCCCCTCTCAGTATCTTACCGGTGCCAAGTCCCATTGGTTCATCACCTTAATGTATACCTTTATCAAACTTGTGATAGTCTGGTAGCTTCAAGTCTCTCCTCTCTCAAGCCCATCATTTATTTAGCTGTCAAATTGATTTTCCTAAGCTATAGTTCTGACCATGTCACACTCCTACTCAAGAAACTCCAGGGGTGTCCTATTGCCTCCAGGATCAAATACAAAATCTTTTATTTAGCTTTCAAAACTCTTCATAGCTTGTCTCCTTTCTAACCTTTCCAAGCTTCCTAGATCTTACTCCCCTTTACATACTCTGAGATCCAATGACACCGGCCTCCTTTGCTGTTCCTCACCCAAGACCCTCTGTCTCTGGACCTCATGCCTTTTCACTGGCTGCTCCTCATTCTTGTAAGTTCCTCCTTCCTCATCTTTACCTCCTGGCTTCCAGGCTTTCTTCAAGACCCTGCTAAAATTCCAACTTCCACAAAAAGTCTTTCATGATCCCCCTTTATTCTAATATCTTCCTTCTGTTCTTAATCTCTCATTTATCCTGTGTGTATCTTGTTTGTACATAGTTATTTGCATGTTTTCTCTCCTATTAGATTATAAGCTTCTTGAGGGTAGAGACTGCTTTTGTCTTTCTTTGTATCCCCATTTAGCACAGTGCTTGGAACAATGCATGTGTTCCTCCTTCCTTGCTGAAGAAGACCATGCCATCAGAGAAATAATGACATGACTTGCATTTGATTTTGTTTTGAGTGAGGAAGGGCTGTGCAGGTCACCAGCCTCATTTCTCCTCCAGATCCATCTGAATCCAGTGACCAGATATTCATCAAGATGACTAGAGATGACCCAGGATGAGGCAATTGGGGTTAAGTGACTTGCCCAAGGTCACACAGCTAGTTAAGTGTCAAGTGTCTGAGATGAGATTTGAACTCAGACACTCCTGACTCCTGCCCTAGTGGTCTATCCACTGCACCACCTAGCTGCCTCCTGGAACAATACAGGTGCTTAATAAATCCATGTTGACTGACTGAAGGAAGCAACCTATTCCCAAATAAGAAATCTGAGGACAGAAATTAAAATCTAGGGTTGGAGTGAGATCAGGGAAAGTTTCATTGAGGAAGTAGCACCAGAAGAGAACCTGGAAGGAAAATAAGCAGAAATGAGTAGTCAGAGCCCAGGGTACCATGAACTTGCTAAAACTAGCAACTCTTAGGCTGAACCAAGAAGGAACCTAAATTCATCTAAATTCAATTCATCGCCCCCAGTCTCTAGAATTACCCAGTCTACCACCTTTGAAATGGCCAATTCCTCTTGTATGACAAGACTGATATAAAAATGACTAGGTCTCCAAATATAGGTACAAAAGGCCATCTCATCCCATGATGCAGTGAACTCTTCTTGGCTTCATTTCCAGTTCAGATTTCTTGTACCTATCTGTTCTGAATCTTGGCACTTTCACTGCAATGCCTTTTGGTGTACCCACTTATATTGCATCTTTGCTGTGTTTGCGCCTCTAAACAAATGATAACTAGTGGACCATAGCTCTTTCCTGTAATGATGATAGATGGAAGGTCAGAACCACTTCCCAGCAGTCTATGAGAGTAGGCTGTGAATTCCCTTTTGGAATTTATCAATATAAGATGCATTAATGGATATTAATATTAGGTCATAGCAAATGTGAATTCAGCTGTGTTTGAATCTATCACCAAGTGCCTGAAGTTCTTTGCTATCTTTCTTTTAAATTGTCAATGGATAAAACACCAATGAACTCTGTCTCTGCTTTTGTCTCTGTCTCTTCTTATTCACTATCTTGATTATGCACACTGATGAAAGAGCATTTTTTTAGTACCATCCTGAACAATAATAATTATAATACATATTAATTTATGGGCACCCATGCCTGAAGGCCTCCAGGCATCTTAACAGAAAATAACCAAGAGAATAACTTACAATCAAACAAGTCAAAATGTCCAAATAAATAAATCCCAGAGTCAGCCTATAAATAAATTCATGGCATCCTGGACTCAGCATGTAAAAAACCCTATAAATAAAATTCACCACTGGCACAGATGAAAAGAAAAGTGAAATTACTTGCTCTTTACCCCCAGTGAATGTCATTGCCAATATTAGCCTAGCACTAAGGTGTAGTTTGACTTTTGTAATCTGGAAAGACTTCTAATTTTGCAGGTGTAGTTTAGCTTCTACATGCTGTCTTTGGTCTGAAGTATGATCCCTTCTGCCTGGCACCTGCTTTTTTTTTTTGTAATTTGCCAGGACCCTTTGAGGATGGAAATTTTCATCACTCCTACAGCCTTGCTGATTGGCTTCTCCTTTATGATATCGGAGGTGGGAACCAGTCGGATTCTCACAAGTCATGCCTCTTCCCTCCAAATAAAGCCCTATTCCAACTGACCCTATTCATTGAACTGTCAGCCACTCACCAATCTGTTCAGGCTTCTGGATATGATTTATCAAGTTTAGGACCAGCCTCTCAGAGGACCACAATCTCCTGATTGGTTGCTATCTACCTGATAGTTGGTGAGATTTCCAGTTAGCAAATGAGAAAGGTAGACCTCATACAGACCCAATTCCAAAGGTCAGAGAAAAAGAAATTCTTTCCAGTGATCACAGGCTCCTATAATTATAGAGATAGAGCTGGAAGGGGACCTTAAAAGTCATCTGGTCTAATCCCCACAACAATCCTGGGAGTTAGACCAGTAGTGGTGGTAGTAGCTGCTCCCATTTTACACACAAGGAACCTGAGGTTGAGAGGCCAGATGACTTACTCAGGGGCACACATCTACTAAGGGTTTGAAGAGGAGCTGAGCAGATGTGGTCCCAAGTCCAGTGCTCTTATCCAATCCTCTACCTAGCTACTCATTAACTCATAGTTCTAGTTTTCTTACAATGGATTTCTCTGACCAGTTTGCTATTTCTTACTTTTTCAGAATTTTCTTTTCTAGCCTTTAATGATCAGTCTGGGTTCTAGGGCCTAAGCAGGTATTTTTCCTCCTAAAGCCACCTACTCTACTAAGTCACAGAATATTTCATCCAGGTCCACCAGGTATGGCTTGGGGAAATTCTTTCTTCCCCCTTTACTCCTTCCTAAGCCTGACTCTGAGGATGAGGGTGGGATAGGGAACACTACATGCACCCCAGAGAGATCCCACCCCAGTGCTCCCCTTCCTTCTTCTTATCCATGATCTAATTTGGATTATGCTCTATGTTTCACTTGACCTCTCTGTTCTGTGAAGTAGATTTCACAAGTAGGATCCTTACAACTAATTGGGCCCTAGAAGGTGAAATTTCCCCTTTCCCCTATGCCATAAAGGCCTTGCAGGGCCTAAGAACCAAGGCCCCTTTCTTTCTCTCAGCTAGGGATCTACCAGGTTATTCATTCGGGGAAATAAATGGCATATTGTGCAGGACTGATAGAGGGGTCATGTTCCATTGGCTATATGTCTCACTCTACTACAAAACTGAGAAATATCTGTGAATTAAAAAAAAACTACCATTATATTTCAATTGACCAATCTTCTTCAGTTATTGAGTAAATTTGTCTAACCTTCCAACTCTGTAATCTTTATTTTTCCTTCCTTGACAAATGTGCTGGGGCCTCTGCTTTTTTTGTATTTACCCTATAAATTCCAAACTCTTCTATCATTGAAAGCTTTTCCTCATGTGACCCAAGCCTACGTTTCATATTTCCTTCCCACTATTTCCTTTCATACACCTATTGTTTCTCCTTAGCTGAACCACTTGCTATTCTGGATTTCATACTTTTTTTGATCATGAAGTTCTGCCCATCCAAAACGGACATCCAGTTTTGGTTCATCTTTCAACGCCCAAATCCAAATTCAGTTTCTCCCGTGAAGTCATTCCTGTGCCCTCAGCAAGAATTAATTACTCTCACTTCTGTAGTAATGTTACACTTGTACCTAGATCCATTGTAATTTGTGCCTCTACTTCTAACTAGATTTAAGGGCAGTTGCCATATTTTGTCTTTCTTTGTATTCTCCTAGCGTGGACCAGATTATGCAATAAACAAAAGGATATATAAGTGGGACTTAACATCTACCCTGTTGTGGCAACACTGAGACCTCCTGCCCTTGCCACCCACTCTGTAGCTGAATTTCCTACATGTGCTGTCATCCCCAATTAGGAAGGAAGGAAGGAAAAAGTATTTTTTTATAGCACTTACTATGTATCAGGCACCATGTTAAACACTTTACAAATAAGATCTTATTTAATACCCACTACAACTCTGAGAGATAGGTGTTGTTATTACCCCTTTTTAAAGGAAACTGAGGCAAATCAAGGTTAAATGACTTGCACAGGGTTGCACAGCTAGAATGTATTTGAGGTCAGATTTTCCCAACTCTAAGCCCCATCCTCTATCCACTGAACCACCTGGTTGCTTCTAATAAACTTGCGAGTTCCTTGGTAGCAGAGATCATTTTATTTTTCTTTTCATATCCCCAAAACCTATCACAGTACTTAACAAGTGCCTTTTCATGCATTCATTCATGAAAGAATTATTTTTCTTATTCAATAGGTAAGGAAACCGAGTCACAAAGAACTTAAGCAACTTACCCAATGTCACATCATGCCATAATAGCAGGATTCATGTTTTCTAACTTTCAGTTTCCTTCTCTTTAGATTAGATATAAAACTTGGTTTCTACTCCACATGTATTATCATAGCCTAGTCCTTGGGCAGTCCTTAGTATTCAGCCCTCAGTATCTAACATCAGGTCTCCAACGGGGTGAAACTTTTTAAGAAATTATATCCTCTTAGTTCCAAGTCACCCTTTCATCATCACTGAAACAACCCAACGTTCAGGCCACACCAGCTGATTGAGAAAGGAGGGGAGATGGGGCTTGGCAGATTCTATGTCCAATTACCAATTCCCGTAGCTACCCTCAGTTTTTAGTGTAATTGATGTGTCATAGAGTGTGTCCTGTGATTTGTTACGGCCTTGTTGATTAACGGGGCACTGACAGACTCCATTGTTTCTTTTCAGTTCTGTCTGCCAGGAATGTGTGTTCAGCAAACAAGAAAAGGCAGGGAGAAGCCCTGGTGGGTCTCTGGTCCTCACTGTTGTCACGCTCGCTTTCCTGACGTTGCTTTGGTAGCCATCACTGCTCTCTCCTGATAAGTGGTGTAATGATGGCTGACCCCTTGCAATAGGTCATTTTGAGTCCCCATGGCAAGGAGAAGGTTTGGAAGACCACTCCTGCCTTTTCTTATATCTTAAAAAATTTGAAGGTCACAGTGGTATGGATCCAAATATAAGGAGGATGGCCAAAGCTTTGGAACAGGCAGCCAGGCCATTTCTAAAAAAGCCACCTTCTCTTGTTGAGTTTAAAAAGGCATCTGGGTGTTATAGGAATAGTATTGATCTAAAGAGTCAAAATCCATAAATTTAAGGGCTAACTTTGCTCCTAGTTAGCTGGGAGATCTTGACAAAGCTATTCGATTTCTCTGAGTCTTCATTCCCTCAAAATGAGGAGGTTGGACTCAATTAAATTATTTTTAACAGAAAGTATTAATCAGGAGAGTTAGTAGTAGAGAGAAAGAGGGTCTTGAATTGGGATAACTTGGAATCAAGTCCTGCCTTTGACATTGGTGCTATGACCCAAGAGAAGCCTCTCAACCTCTGTGGTAGGAATAATCCCAACTCCACCTCCTCCCCTGTAGGACAGGCTAGTTCTCCCTTAAAAGATATTGAGACTTTTCTTAAGACTCGGCAGCCTCAGAGTCTTGATGGATTATTTCTGTTTAAACTTCACAGAAGACAAGAACAAGAGCAATTATAATAATATTTATAATTTATATATATCTATATATAATTTATAATTATCCATAATTATAATATAATTATAAATTATAAACATACAATTACAGTTATAAATATAATTATTATTATACCATTATAATTATATATCATAATTGTATGATTATAATATATAATAATATTAATTATATGTATATGATTATAATATTATAATAACTACATGAGGCAAGATGGCATTGTGGATAAAACTCTGGACTTAGACTCAGAAAGACCTGCATTCAAATCCTGCCTCAACATCAATGTTACTTTCTCAAAGCCTAAGTACAAAAGAGCTCAAGGTCTTGGCTGGACCACAATGGATAAGTCAGATAAGGGAGATTCATTCAGCTGAATCAACATCTCTCCCTATTGCATATTCTTCTTCTACTATGGCTAAATAAATCTCTTTTCATTAACTGTTGAATGACATACTAGTGTTTAATTTTGTTACAATATTGAGCCTAAACTACCAATGGACTATACCAACTCAAGTCCAGCCCAGAACAACCTCTCAGAGCTACAGGAAATTCCCCAAGTCTTAGGCTGAAGAACAGTTGCTACTGTGGTGTGGTAGAGGAAGTTTTCTCATGAAGAACATCTATCCCTTTGAATCACAGTTGTGTAACCCACTCCCTTCTCCAGTGTGGAAGGTATTTTGCTAGGTTCTAGGGTCATGAAAATGAAAATAGAGCAGAGAAAGAAAGGAAGACGAGATGCAGTAGAAATCATAGTTCAGTCTGGCCAGATGCTGGGCTGAGAGAAGAGGGTAGAGAGTAAAATAAGACTAAAAAGGTAGTTTGAAGCCAGCCAGCCTGTACAAGCCTACTTTACCCTAATGGGTGACCACTGAAGGCTTTTGGTAGCTAGATTGATAGATAAAGCATTTATTCAGCACTTACTTTGTGGCAGGCACTATTCGAAGCACTGGAGATTCAGAACAGGTAAGCAAGACAGTCCACACTCTCAAGAAACTAACACACTTGTCGGGGGAAACAACTTGTAAAAGGCAGCTGAAAAGGGAAGGAGATAAAGGGTAAGGGCAGGATTTCAAGGTTCCATTGGGAGACAAGGACAATGACTGGAGGGTAAATATCATGGCAAGAAGACTGGGAAGTGTTGTGGAGACTGAGTAAGAGGAGATGTGCAGTGACACGGTTAGGACTTTGGTGGATAGAGAAAACCCGCACATATTTCTGGATAGAAGGGAAGAGGTCAGTTAAGAAACTGAAGAAGGTATCAAAGTTGTTTAAAATAATAATGATAATGACAATAAAAAAGTAATAATGTTTTTATAGGGATAGTCATACCAAATACTCATTCCAAACTACTTGGAATAAAAAGCTTTTGAAATACAAAGACCTAGCAGAAGAAATCAAGAAGGTAGGAACAGGATAAAGTTCATAGCATCCCCATCATACTGAGTGGTACTGGAGTTGTCTCAAAGATGCCTAAGAGAATAGAATGTCCAGGACTGTTTTAATTTAAACTTCATATAAGATGAAAACAAGAGAGAGAACAATTACTGCAAGACTCAAGATGGTATTGTAGATAAAGCTCTAGACTTAGAGTCAGAAAGATCTGGGTTGAAATCTTGCCTCAATCACTGTGTTACCCTAAGCAGGTCATTTACCCTTTCTGGGCTTCAGATCTGAAAAAAGATGATCTGACAACTTCAGAGGTCCTTTCCAGCTCTACATCTATTGCCCCATGAACTGACATTTATATGTTGTTTCAAAGTTTGCAAGGGGTTTTAAAATTTATAAAGTATTCTACATGCATTATCTTATTTGAGTCTCACAACAATACTGCAAGGTAATTACTACAGGTGTTATTATCATCTAGATTTTATAGATGAGAAAACTAGGACTCAGAGAATTTAAGTGACTTTCCCCAGCTCACACAGTAAGTGTCAGAGGTAAGTTTTGAACTCTTGTTTTCCTGACTCCAAGTTCAACATGATCCACTATGACATTTGAAAAAAAAAAGAGGTCTCAGACCACAGTTTACTAAATGACTGAGCTATTTGAAGGCCATAAGAATATGTGAGGAGAAGAGATAGGAAATGATTAATATTCAAGCATAATCAATCAATTCATCTGTAAGGATTCCTCCCTGCAGTAGTTGGACTTGGCTGTATCTCTGTCCTTACAGGCAGTCAAAGGCAAAACTCTGAATTAACCCAGGTCAAGGTCCACAATACAAGCCAGAACACAAGTCAAAAGTCGGAGCAAAGGGTCTATGTCAGGAATAAGAAATTGCCAGGACCAGGATGAAATTCAGAAAAGAGCCATAGAACCAACTTGGATTCCTTCCTTCTTTTAAAAATGGTCTAAGCCAGGGGTGGGGCTAAGCTCCAATATCTCATACCAAATACCAAGATAAAGTCAAAATGGGCCTATGATTTAGACATAAAGGGTGATACCATGAGTTGATTAGGAGAGCAAAGAATAATTTACCTTCCAGATCTATAGAGAAGGGGAGAATGTATAGCTAAACGAGAGAGAGAGAACATCATGAAAGGCAAAATGGATAATTTTGATTACATTAAATTAAAAAAGTTTTGCACAAACAAAACCAACACAACCAAGCTTAGAAGGAAAGCAGAAAGATGGGAAACAATTTTTATAGCAAGTATTACTTATAAAGCCCTCATTTCTCAAATATATAAAGAAATGAATCAAATTCATAAGAACACGTCAATTCCCAATTGATAAATGGTCAAAGTTATGAACAGGCAGTTTTCAGATGAAGAAATTAAAGCTCTCATATGAGAAAATGCTCTAAATCCCTATTGATTATAGAAATGCAAATTAAAACAACTTTAAGATACCACTTCATAACCTATCAGACTGGTTAATATGAGAGAAAAGGAAAATGATAAATATTGGAGAAGATGTGGGGAAACTGGGACACTAATGCATTGTTGGTGGAGTTATGAACTGATCTAACCATTCTGGAGAACAATTTGAAACTATGCTCAAAGGCCTATAAAATAAGCCCTCCCTCAATCAAAACAAAGTCAAGTGCAAGTCATATAATTATTTCTTTGATGGTATGGTCTTCTTCAGCAATGAAGGACAAACACACACCCTTTGATCCAGCAATACCACACTAGGTCTGTATCCCAAAGAGATCTTAATAAAAGGAAAAGGACTTACATGTACAAAAATATTTTAGGCAGCTCTTTTGGAGATAGCCAAGAATTGGAAATCAAGAAGATGCCCATCAGTTGGGGGACTGCTGAACAAGTTGTGGCATATGAACGTAATGGGATACTATTGTGCCATAAGGCCATAACAAATGATGAATAGGTGGATTTTGGATAAGAGGAAGACTTACTATGACCCAATGCTGAGTGAAGTGAGCAGAACCAGGAGAACACTGTACACAGTAAGAGCAACATTGTGCAATGATTGATCGGCTATGATTGACTTAGTGCTTCACAGCAATACAACGATGCAAGACACTTTAAAAGACTCATGATGGAAGATGCTTTCCACATCCAGAAGAAGAAGCATGGAGTTGAAAGCAGATCAGAGCAGACAATTTTCACTTTTTTGTTTTTTTATTTTTGTGGGTTTTCTATTCTGTTCTGTCTTTCAGAATATGACAAATATGGAAATATGTTTACATGATTACACATGTATAGCCTATATCAGATTGCTTTTTGTCTAGGGAAGGGGCCATGGAAGGGAGGAAGAAAAAACTTGACATAAAATCTTACAAAAAATGAATGTTGAAAATGATCTTTACATGTGATTGGAAAAATACTATTTATAGAAAGAGAAAAGGAGGAAGGAAGGAGGGGAGACAAGGAAGGAAGAAAAGAAAAAAGGAAGAAACGAAAAATAGTCTAAGTTAATGGCTGGACTCTTTGAGTGTAGTCAGTACTGGAAGTTGTTACAGGATGATGAAGGCATATATCCTCACAAAGTCAAGGAAACTGGTTAGGGAAGAGCCTGGACAGTAGGAAACCTGGCAAAATGGAGGCTGAGGAAAAAATCGTCATCGCTGCTTTGAAAATTTACAAATACTACTGTCTTAAGCCCAGGAAGTGAGTGACTGTTGATTTCCTTCTTTGATGAAACAATGGATCTTAATTACTACTCAAGCAATTTCCTATGGATATTTCTGTCTTCACTAGGGAGTTGCAAAGTCTTCCTCGACATTAAAAACTTTCAAATCATGTGCAGGGACTTATAAACCTAAAAGCTTATAAAGTCCCCTCATCTCTCACTGGTTGTACTCTTTACCGGCTGACAGTTCTGGCTGGTGCCCAGCTGCTCTTGGGCTCTGGGCCAGTCCCTTTAATGAATCTCTCTAATTTGGTTCACACTGTACCGCCTCTCTGTGAAATGCCACTTGGGCCTATCTTGTCTAATAGTTGAACGAAACATATTTAATGACTGTCCCTTCATTAAACATTACAAGCCTTTTAAGGCCTTGGCAAAGGGGTGGCTCACTTTGTAAGCTAGTTCTGCCACAAAGTCAGTACCCAGTGCCAAGTGAATCCCTTGCATTCCTTCATGATTACTCTGCTGGGTCCTCGTGGGTGAGACAGTCTCTGTCACTGGGGAAGGAGCAGCTTTTCCAGGCCAATGGATTCGTTGCTCAGGCTATATCTCATGCCTTGACACTAGATGTCAGCGAAGGGTAATTGTCTCAATTTAGAGGCCAGCCTAGGTAGCTGCTAGGGAACCTTTGGTTCATGTTTTATAGCAAAGGTGAAGTATGGCTCCATCCCCACTCCAGACATATATTACAATAAAAGGGGGATATCGGCGTCTAGTGTTTTTAAAGTCAGTCATAAAAGATGAATAACGAGGCAGTTTAAAACTAAAAGACAGCTGCCAAGCTCAATGGCCGTGATGGATGCCTGAACACCCAGTGTGGAGAAAACCCGTTCTCCAGAGACCACCATCCAAAAAATTAATTACTCCCATTCAGCATCTTTAAATGTGCCACTTAATATACTGCCACCATAATTAAATTTCCAGCCCTGTGACCTTGAGACCATTTCCTGAGATAATAAATGAGATCAAGGTTTAATCGATGCAGAGCAAGTTGAAACTGTCCAAGAAAGCAAAGAACCATCGTAGCACAAGTCAAGGTTAGGGCTGTGGGGATGGGGTGCGAGCGTGTGGAGTTGAGGAAAGGTGGGAATCAAAGCTAACACGTAGGGATCATTCCATTCTTTGGAGAAAGGTATTGATTTTCAGGTGACCTTATTTGCAAGCCAGGACAGAATAATCTAAGAGAAAGAGCCCTGCATGTTAAGTGACCTGAGTTCTAATCTGAACTTTGCCAATAATAACTATTTTGGGGAGCTTGAGCAAGTCAGTTAATCTCTCTATGCCTGAGTTTGCTCATCCATAAAATGAAAGGGTTCACGACTTGGTGGTCTTTATGATGTCTTCTGATTCCAAAATTCTAGGCTCTTATAGTGTCCGGGTTCTGTTTTGGTTAGAACAGAAGGAGATGGCTGGTATAAGGGTAAGAGGGTTGAATCTCAGGGGACCTGAGTTTGAAACCTTGCTTTGCCAGTTACTACCTATGTGGCCTTGGGCAAGTCCTCATCTAAACAGTGAAAGAGTTAAGATCGCTTGTCTTCTTTCTCTAAAACTATGATTTTAAATCACAGGGCTAATTGAATGTCAAAGGAAAGAAGGAGGGGCTGAAAAGCTTACTAAAGAGAAGACCAAGTCTAGAGTAAATCACCTGTGCTGCTTCCCTGCTCTCTCCTGACAACCTTTTCTATAGGTAACCTCAAAAGGACATAGAAGCTACCAAAGAATAGAAATGTGGCCTGATGGATGGATGTGTGGGAAAAGAAAGAAGAAAAATTACTTATTCTCAGTCAGTAGGGGTGGAATTGTAGGAGCATAGATTTAGAGATGCAAGACACCTCAGATAAAGGCCATCTAATACAAATCCCTTCATTTTTTCAGATGAAGAAACAAGATGTTAAGTGATTTTCCTAGGATCACTTCACGATTAAATGTCCGAAGCAGGATTTGAACCCAGGTTTTCCTGGCTGGAGATCTAGCACGCTATTCTCTACACCAAATCTTGGTTCAAGCAGTTACTAGCTGTGTAGCTGTAGACAAGTCATGTGACCTGCCTTAGCCTCAGTTTCCTCATCTGTGAAACAGGAATAATAATTACATATACCACATATACACCATATCACCTCTTTTTCATATCCTCATTGGTCAGATTTGAACTCCAGGAGATGGGTCTTCCTGATTCCAAGTTTATGCTCTATCTACTACTCCATCTTATGCTTTGGCATAACCTTAATTCACTGTACCAGGACTAGCTATATTAGAGAAATAAAGAACAAGGCAGGTATGGTCCTTTAAGATGCTTAGAGTAAACTTGGAAATTCATTCATTCAAGAAAAACACAGAGAATAAAATTTGCATTTATGAAAACAAAGAAAAATTGCAAATGATCCTTTGTCTTCTTCTCCCCTCTGAAGTAAGACTGGCAGAGAGGC
Source organism: Bettongia penicillata ogilbyi (assembly GCA_023548195.1). NCBI lineage: Eukaryota > Metazoa > Chordata > Mammalia > Diprotodontia > Potoroidae > Bettongia > Bettongia penicillata. The sequence continues at coordinate 20,332,193 of JAJHZJ010000009.1, read as the reverse complement.
AGAAATAGGGCCAGAGAATACTAAGAACCACATAGCTTTTTAGACCTTCTGTAAACATTAATTTAACTAATGGTACTCTAAATGCAAGATCCTTGTCCAATAACCAGTAAGTTGACATACTACTGGAGGAACTGAATAATATCAATATTGACATTCTCATTATAAATTAAAGCAGAAGACATAAAGAAGCTGTGGCGAATGGAAGGAAGGCTGACAGGCCCTCCTTTTGGGAGGCAGAAAAAAGAAACTGTTAAAGTTGCTCTCTTCATGTACCCTGAAGCAACAGGGGACAGGTATACCCACTGACCTTTATTTTCAGAGTTCATGATGGGCTGAAGCAAAATGACGACTGGGAAGAAGATTGCAATTTATGCATCAATATTAAATGCAGAGGATGCAGAGGCAATAAATTCGATAAAGTATCAGAAGACATCTTCCAAAGCAAATTTTCAAGGAAGCTTCTATGTATAGGTAGATATAGGTGAGAATGACAAAATGTATGTGGAAAAACATGATTTGGGATTAAGAAAATAGAGGACAAAGGCTTGAAAATTTCTCAGGAGCCTTACACATCTGTTTTGTAAATACAGGGTATCCCAAAAGTTTTGGTGCAGTTTAAAGCTATTAAAGCTTAAATAGTAAGCTATTATTAAGCTTAAAACTACGCCAAGACTTTTAGGACAGTTTATATTTTCAGTGAAGAAAATTGAAAGGGCAGCAAAATGGTACCACAAAAAAAAATGTTGGATTTGGAGTCAGAGGACCTACGTTTGGACTCCTAGTCTTCCACTGTCTACATGCATGTCCTTGGGCAAATTTACCTTTCTCACTAATAACATCTCCTTTGAGTTGTCTTGGAAACAGATCCTAGCCCTTCTCCCAAAAGATAACTGCCCTGGCGGTTTTCAAAAGAAGAAGCACAAGCTATTACAATGATATGAACGAATGCTCAGGACCAATAAGAGCAAGGTTCATTAAGACAACTTCATTTATGCTTCTACAAAATGAGTCAGTTTAGAGTAGATGGCCACTAAGATCCTTTTCAGTTCTAAATACATGAACCTAACTGTTTAAAATAATTGTCATGATCTATGAATGGCATTGGCCATACTGAGAACCAAACAGTTGAACCAAAAAGGAAATCGATTTTATCTTAACTGGAAAAGGAAAATGGATTACCAATATGAGTCATTTCTAAATTAGCTGTCTATGTGCAGACAGACTAGTACCACTTACAGCAAAGATTAAATCTAATATCAATCTAGGAGAAAAGAAAAAGACAATGCTGGCAATCATACTATTCCCAGTCTGACTACTCAAACAAATTATTGACTTAGAAAAAAGATGGAAAATGTGAAAGCCTTGTACAATGTTTAGCAAGTTATCATACTATTAGAGGATCTAAGTTGGCATGCTCATTACAAATGAAGACAGAAGACACAAGGATGATTATTTGAAACTGTAATTGGGCATCATACTATCCAAAGCTCTGATCTCTTTCAGTGCTGTTTTCCTTTGTGATATTGTAGTCATCGCATGAATTGTTCTCCTGGTTCTGCCAGCTTTTCTTGGCATTCAGTTATAGAAGTCTTCCAGTGAGTAGTAGAAAATGAGGTCATAAGATTTTATCTCCTTTAAACTTAGAATCATTTTATTTGCATTTGTAAAAGGTTCATGATTCAGATTTTGAGATCATTTTGAACTTTGTAAAGACTGAGATGCTGAGTGACCCAATCAACCAATGTGACTCAATCAATCAGAAAGAATTTATTAAGCACCTAATGTATGCCAGAGATTAAACTAAGTACTAGGATCTAAAGACAAAAGTGAAACAGTCCATACCCACAAGGAGTTTATATTATAGCATAGGAGACAAGACGAACATGTAAATAGTCACAAAATGTATACAAAATGAATATGAGGTAGTTTAGGGAGTGAAGACACTGATAACCGGGAAGATAGGAGAAGCCTTATATAAAAGGTGACTTAAGCTGAGTTTGAAAGAAAATAGGTATTTGAAGAGGCAGAAGTGAATAGGTAAGGCATTCTAGGAATAGAAGACTGCCAAAGTGACAAAGATGGATGTGTGGGAAACAGAAAGTAGACTGCTATGACTGGGCTATCAAGTAAATAATGTGTAAGAAGACTAGAAATTTAGGAAGGGGCCGAGCTGGGGAGATCTTACAATACCAAAAGGAAGAGTTTTTATTTGATCATGGGAGTAAAAGAGAGTCTTTGGCCACTTGAATTTACTGAGTAGAAAGCCCACTTTTGCAGTAATGTAAAGGATGGATAAGTGTGGGAAAAGTATTGAGATAGGGAGACCAAATTTTTTTTTGCTATTATCCAGATGAGAAGCAATGAGGGCCTGAACTGAGATGAGGTAGGGGATCTATGTGAGAGATGTTTGGAGATCAAGATGACAAGATTTGACAACTGATTGCATATATGAGGGATGAGTGAGAGTGAGGACTCAAGGATTACTCTAAGGGTTGGAACCTGGGTGACTAGAAGGATGATGGTGGCCTTGATCATAAAGGGGAAGCTCAGAAGATGTATGGTATTGGATAGAAAGACAATAAATCCTATTTTGGAAGTGTTAACTTGGACTATGGGACATTTATTTTGAATTGTCTAACAGGTAATTAGTGATGTGAGCCTGGAGCTCAGAAGAGTGACTTGGGCTGGAGAGATAGATAGATAGATAGATAGATAGATAGATAGATAGATAGATAGAACCATTCCCAGTTTGAGTATTCAAACAAATTATTGATGTAGAAAAAAGATGGAAAATGTGAAAGCCTTGTCCAGTGTTTAGCAAGTTGTCGTACTATTAGAGGAATAGTTAATTGCTCTAAGTTAATAGTCTAACTGCTCATCTGGAAAGAAGAGGTAATTGAAGCCTTGAGAGTTGATGAGGTCACCTACTGAGAGAGTGAAGAGAGGGAAAAAAGGAGGAGAGAGTGTGTGACCTTTACAGAAAGGTCAAGAAGGATGATAGAAAGAAAGGTCATTAGATTTGGCAATGAAGAGATCGTTGGGAACTTAGGGGAGAGCAGTTTCAGCTGAATGATGAGGTCAGAAGGTAGACTACAGAGGGTTTGGAAGAAAAGAAACTTTTTCCAAGAAGGCATAAGAGACACAGGACATTAGCTAGCAGTGATGGGAAGGACTGAGCCATATTTAGAGCCATCAGGGAAGAGCCAGTAGACAGTAAGAGGTTGAAGATTAGCAAAGTGGAGATGATGGTGGAGACATTCTGCTAGAGAAGACTAGAGGTCAAGGATCAAAGGTACATGTCGAGAGGCTGACCTTAAGGAGAAGAAGGGTCTCTAAATGGATTAAAGGAGACAATAGTGGTGTATGATATGAATTTGTTGTGAAATGGGGAGAATTGGGACCACTCAGCTAGGGTCTTGATTTTCTCAGAAAAATATGAGGTGAGAACTTCAGTTATGAGGGACACAGAAGAGTATTACAGGAGATTTGGTGAGGAGAGAATTTGTGGAATAGCCACTACGGAGAGTGGGATAAGTCATCAATTAGGAAGGATCTAAGGATCTAAGCCTAGGGTCACAATGCAGAGTAGTAGACTTCTTTCTCTCATTTTTATTCAGGGGCTAGCAAAGATTTGTTTAAATATAAAATAACTTTGCCTCTTGTTTGTATAGGCAAAATAAAAGAGTTCAGTCAATAAATATTTATGAAGTACCTACAGTGTCAGATACAGTGCTAAGCACTTTACAATTATTTTCTCATTTGACCCTTATGACAATTCTAGCAGGCTGCTGCTAATTGTTATTCCCATTTCATAGATGAAGAAAATTAGGCAAATGGAAGTGGAGACTTCCCAAGATCTCGCAGCTAGTAAGTGTCTGCCACTAGATTTGAATTTGATCTTCCTATCTCCAGGCCCAGCACTCTATCTACTGTACCTTCTAGCTGCCTAAAAAAGCAAGGTGAAATATTGGTCCTGCTCTCAAGGAACTCACAGTCTAATAAGGAGACAACATGTAAAAACTGTACAAACAAGCAATATGCAGGATGAATTTAAGATCACCAGCAGAGGGAAGGTACTAGAATTAAGGGGAATCCTGCAAAGGCAAAAGTGCGATTTTTTAGCTTGAACATGAAGTAAGCCAAGGAAACCAAGAGACAGAGATGAGGAGGGAGAGCATTCTAGGCACTGGAGTAGGAAGATGGCATATCTTCTGTAAGGAACAGTTGGCCAAAGACCAGCATCACTGGATTATAGGGTACAATCGTGCCTGTGGGGAAGGGAGGTATAAAATTTAAGAAGACTAGAAGGGTGGTGATGAGGATGGGCAGGTTATGATGGACTTTGAACATCAGAGGTTTTTCTGTTGGATTCTGAAAGTGATGGGGAGCCACTGAAGTTGATTAAGTAGGGTCATGCCTGTACTTTAGGATGATGAGTTTGACAGCTGAGATTGGAAAAGGGGAGACTTGAGGCAGGTAGCTGCACCAGCAGGCTACTGATATAGTCCAAGCAGGAGGTGATGAGGACTTCCACAGGGGGGTGACATTGTCAAAAGAGACAAGGGGGAATCTATGAGAGCTGTTGTTAAGGTAGAATTGACAAGATTTGGCAACAGTTTGGATATGGGAATTGAGAGTGAGAAGCTAAGAATGACACCTAGATTGTGAGGAAAATTAATACTATGCTATATCATAATAAGCTGAAATCCATAATTTTCCTCATTTTGTCAGACCCCACTTCTCAGTCTAGTGCACCAGGCAGTTCCTGAACGGTGTGATTGAGTAAAGTAGTCACTCCCAGCTCCTGCTTGGACTGAGTCCTTCCCAAGTGGGACTCTCCTTTCCATTTACCTTTGTGAGCTAGATTTCTTTTTTTAAAGACCATGCCCTAAACCTAAATCACTCTGACTCTCTTTGATTGGCCAACAATAGATCCCAGTGCAAGTCTTGGTCATTGTTTGGGTTCGGTTGGCTCAAGGTGAATGTAAATAGCAATTATTTCTGTTTTGACCAGAAACCCTGAAGGTCTCCCCGTCCCATTTTGATTTTTTTTTGACTAGGTAAAAGAGGCCATTTTTTTTGCCTCATTTCTTACCTAGCCTTAATCACTGGGAAAGCCCTTAGCTTAAAAAGGCCAAGGTCTCGCTCTGCATGTGGGCCATCATCAGTCATCCTGATCTATATCTTGCCATTGGACTCAGATGGCTCTGGAGCAGAGAGTAAGGCTAGTAACTTCGCACAGCCCTGCCTCACTTAAATCCATGTCACTTGCAAGTCATAGCATCCCCTTCCAGATGTCATGGTCCTCTGACAAGGAAAGACAAACAACTTGTCTTTGTTTGTCAACTTGGACTGAGCTCCTCCCCAGGGAATGACCCTCTGATCCTAGCTGTTCCTTGTCAAATTTCAGGATGACTTGGTCTTCAATGTGAAGCTAATTGAGGAGAGGGAGGGATCTTGATTGGTATAGTTTTGCTTTCTAACTAAGATGACTAGAAGCAGTTGATGCCCATCAAGCAATTTATATTCCTAAATTGCCAGAGAGAGGTGTGATCATCCACACTTGAAGGCCATCCCACCTACCAGTTGAATTTTCTTACCTTTGATGGGTGTATAGGGTATATGGGTTGTGTAAGGAGCACTAGTACCTCTGATGTGAGGGCTTGCTGAATCCTTTTCAGAGCTGCTCCTTTCCCTTTGATGTCCACCTTTCACCCAATTCTCATCTGTGGTTCCAAGAAGCTATGGTATTTATAGCAGCCATACCTGAATAAACCAGGTTGAAGGTAATTGATGGGCTTCGGGCCCATCAGTAAATTAGGGAGGTGTGAACATTTTGTTCTAACACCATGAAGGTGGCTGAAGCAGGTGCTGTGGAGGACTTAGAGTTTGGTTAGACATTGAAGAGTCAAGATCATCCACTGCATCCAAAGCCATCCCATCACCAACTGTTTGGACTTTTGTCGTGCCACTGGACTTCAATAACTCTGGAGGAGAGAATGAGGCTAACCACTTTGTGCAATACTGCCTCACTTAAATCTAATTCACTTTCAGTCAAGACATCACAAAAAACATCTGTGCCCGTGGAAGTCCTAATGATGTACTGTGAGGGAAATCTGTGGGAAGACACATCTAGGTTTAAAAGACCCTGTTGACCCTCACTAGGGATCTCTGGTTATTAGGAGAGGCCATTAATCATGCTTAGGTGCCTAGCATTTTGCTGAAGTGCTAGTGTGACACATTTTACTAATATTAAATAGCATCACTGTTAATAAAATGATATCTTTCCCTGGAGAAAACTGTGCCTCAGTATCATTTTTACTTGACATAGTTACAAGCCTAGATGACTGGAAGGATGTGGTAGCCTAGACCAGAGGTGTCACATCACACTCCTGAATGTAGCCCTACCAGATTAAAATGTAGTTCTTATCTGTTTTCAATGTGTTGATGTATTAATAAAAAAGAAATATATGAACAAGTGTGGTTTTCTAAGTCAATTTCACAGCATGGTGGAATCCTTATATATGACTTAATAGACCCCATTTCTATCTGAGTTTCTATCTATCAACTGCTCTAGATAATAATAAAGAAGTATGGAGGACGGAGCTAGGCATTCCAAAAGGTAGGAATGAGGAGGGAGTGAATTCCAGGCATGGGGAACAGTCTGAACAAAGACATGGAGGAAGGAGGAGGAAATGTCATGTATAGGAAACAAGTATGCCAGTTTAACTGGACTGTAATGTGTGATGAGGAGTAATTGTTATCTGCATGTTAATACAGGCTGGAACTTTCTGCTTCATGGGCTTCTCAAGGGTTCCCAACCATTAGAGTCTCTCTTTTGAAAGAAAAAGGAGAAAAAGAAACAGGAGGAGGAGAACGAGAAGGAGAAGGAGGAGAAGGAGAACAAGAAGGAAAAGGAAGGAGAAGAAGGAGGAAAAGGAGGAGAAGAAGAAGAAGATGATGATGATGAGTTTGGGGTGGGATAATGTCTGAATGAAGACTTCAGTGGGCCACTGAAGGAGAAAGCGGGATCCTGTGCGCTACAGAGAAACAGGGTAATGAAAGAGACCTAGAATACTCCCAAACAGAAAGCTTTCTGCTACTCTGCCAAGGATAATTTTCTACCACTATCACCCAAGAGTTATTGTGTTTCTCTTCCAAAAACTGAGCATATAACATCATGACCTTCCTCTTTCTCCTTTATGGTGAGTCTTCAAGATAACACAAGCTCAATCAGCCATTTAAAATGTGCAAGAACTGCTTTGCTCCAGTGTGAGTAAATCTCAGAGTATAGATTATACACAACTACATCTCAGGAGAGTAAATTAGAGGCAGACAGTTCCATTTCTCAGTTTCATCTTGACACAGTTGACCAATGATCAAATATTTGTAGTTCGCTCAAATTTTATTTCTTCGTTTCCCCCTTTTCCCCTAGTCCACACTGCCTTTTCCCTTTTATTTTAAAGGCAGGATTACTGAAGCCCTAAATTGCCCCAAAACCCAGAAGGAAAGGAGAAAATAAGAAACAAAAATGAGGAACTTCTTCTTGGGTACAAAGGGTGCTGTGTTTCGAACCTACAATTTGAAAGGCAAGAAAATCCCAAAAGCAAATACTGCTTTGTAAATTACCTCTGCCTTGTTCCCTCACACACAGAAGTGACAGACTTATTTAAAGGATTCATTCTTTTTAAGCAGCAGAGATTTACTAAAGAAAGAGAAAAAAGATTAAGATTTCTATTGACTTTGCTTCTGACTGATGTTGTGGGTGAGTCACTGTTCCTTACTAAATAAGAACTTCAAAGATTAGTGAGGATTGGTGTAGGACTGCAGAATTTCTATCCTGTCACCACAAACTGGTATATGCATTCCATCTATTTCTACAATAAAAATATCACAGGAAAGGGAAGAATTAACACAACTAGGTCAAAAATAACAGTAAAAATATAAAAGGAGAGACAGCATGTGATGGATTTGGAGTCATTTAACTGGTTTCACATCCTAACTCTGTATGTGGTCTTGGGCAAACCACTTTTCTGGGCCTCAGTTAGCTAACTCATCTACAACATGAGGGAATTAGTTCAAATGGCCTCTATAATCCCTTCCAGCACTAAGTCTATAATTCCAAAACTAAATTCTACAAACTACACATAATTCTTGTTATTAAAAAAAGATTATTGCTATATTTTTCTCTTGAAATAAGACACCTTCCACAAAAAAACCCCAAAACCATTCCACAAAAGTACATTTCCTTAAAACAATTAAAAAAAAGTCACCGTGCTTTTGACTATTAACACTGGTCATTTTCTATGGTTATAATTTATCAATTAATAGCAGAAAATGTCTTTTCATTGTGATCATATCGTTCCAACACTGACCATTGAATTTTACTCAAGTTTTGTTGACTCATAGAGAGGACTTTATTTATATGATGAGAGTCATTTTTTAGTAAAATCAGCAAACATTTATTAAGCACCATATGCTAGGCATCATACCAAGTGCTGGGGATACAAAGAAAGCCTCCCCTTATCCCCCAGAAACAGTTCTGCTTTCATAGTGTTCACAGTTTAGTGGGGGGGAAACAACATGCAAATCACTATGCACAAACAAAATACATGCAGGATCTATTGGAGCTAACTTTCTAGGGAAAGCACTAAAGTTAAGGAAAACTGGGAATGCCATCTTACAGAAGGTGGCACTTTGACTGGGACATGGAAGAAATTGGGAAAACCAGGAGGCAGAGATGAGGAGGGAAAAAGTTTCAGGCGTGCAGGGAAGCCTGTGAAGATGCCTTGGAGATGGAGTGTTAGACACAGCAAAGGAGTCTGTGTCATTGGATTACAAAGTACAGCTAATATAGAGAGGAGGAGTAAGGTGGAATGGAGTAAGAAGACTGGAGGAGCCAGGTAACCAACTAGTGAGAAATTCCTGGGGCTTTGACCCAGGGCTCAGAAACTCAGTGTGTTAAAAGTGCTTGTACTCTTTTAGCAAGTAGAAAAAAAAATAGTTATCAAGAATAATCAGCTAAATAGGAAGTTACCAGTTGGCCGACTTCTTTCCTGTTGCATTATAGAGAGTTCAGATAAGGGCTTAAGGATCAATGCCTGATTGGCCTCATTTAGGCAGGAGGTAGTCTCCAGAAGGGCAGATGGAGATGTATATAAGCATATAAATCAATCTAACTTGGGGATTCCAAAACACAAGCTTTGGGTGGACCCAAAATAAGTCCTGAAAGGACCTAAACAGCAGCACTGGACGGAATCTAAGCATTCCTTACAACCACCAGGCTTCCCTGGAGTAACTCTGAAGTCAGCCCGACCTGTATAGTAAGCTTTTGGCGAGACAATTTCCTAGTCACTTAAGCTAAGATCAAAGAATATTGAAGGATAAAAAAATATCTTCTTCATATTTTCTTTCCCAACTCCTGTTAAGGTCTGTTAGTCTCTGAAGGGCATGACTGATTGATGAGATTTCTCCTGGCACTCAAGGAACATGCTTGCCAATTTTGGATGAGATCTCACCCAACTAGGAGACCTAATTTCTGTTTAGAGTATAAAGGGTGAGCCTTTAGCTTAAGGGAGAAACCCGTCTTTGATCTTCTCCATTAGAGTTTAGTGTGATCCACTTTATGAAGGAGAAAACCAGTCAGAGAGATCTGGATGGAAATGGTTCCCCCTGCCCAGATTGGTAGAGGCTACTGAGTTCTATGATCAAGTCACATTTTCAGTAGGAAGAGTTGAAGACTTGTAGCCTACCTCCTCATTAGGTGTCCATCAGTCAGGGTTGATTTTCACTTGTCAGAAGAATTCCCTTTCAGAAGGTATTTAAGGCATTTCAGGGTATCCCTTGGCATTTTTGGTTACAGAGAGAAACCACTGACCCTCAGTTTATTGATTGTCAGCTAGCCTAATTAATAAACTGATTATTAATTACCCAGAAACTCTGTCTCCAAGAATTTTCATTCATCTCAGTTTGGAAACCAATCAGATGTATATCCTAATTCTTATACAAAACAGTCTAATCTTGTTGTTTTCCCAAAGTGAAGTTTAGTATTCCATTAAAATTTAAAACTTTGACATTTTTACCTTCCCCTCTCCCCTTTTTGAGGAGCTATATATATGTTTGTATGTGTATATAATATATGTGTATGTATGTATATATGTATGTGTATTATACACACCCACACACATATATATGTATATATATTCCTCATACAATCCTGAAAGAATGAGATCAATTAAGGACCTAATCTTATACATGCAAGGGGATGAAAAACCAAAGAACTCATTTTACTTACTTGTTTAGGATATGGAGTTGACCAAAAATTCAGATTAAAACAGCAAGATTTTTCATATTTGCATTCTATTATAGTAACTCAGAAATGTTTTAGTATTGCAATGACAAAAACTTTTACAATTCATCTGCCCTGATTATAGAAATTTGCTATGAAAGGAAAAAGCAGGAGTATGGTTATAACAATATCGAGACTGTCCCTTCAAGAACACAGACTTTCCTGCCATAAGCGTAAGGAGGGAAAAACTCGCCTAGTTCTGTTTGATTTCAGAAGGCTCATTGTTAACAGCCAATCATGCAACAGTTCCATACTATTTATGGAGTATCATAGCCAGGCTCAGAATGAACAAGGTGGAAAAATTTTCTATTTGGAGAAGAGGATCCTACCTTTGCCTATCCAAGGTCATTTCCTCAACTTTTCCAGGCATAAACATCCACCTGTAGCAGTTCACATATTGCATTCTCTTTGGGTCAAGTATGGCATTTGCCTTGTATGGAAGAATACTAGCTTAATGACAATTCAAACAATTATACCTGAAATCGAAACTCAAAAGATTTTTACCTCAAATATCAAAATTTCATTAATCACAGCTTAGGGCTAGCTTATTATTGTTTTTCTAATGCTGTTGCAATATTAGTTAACAATAAGGATATATAGTTTCATATTAGGCCTTATCTGATTTATCCTTTCTAGTGTAAATCCATCCTGGAGCAGAAATCAATTATTTAGAAAATAAGAGTAATCTCATTCTGCCATTTCACATGTGCAGTGAATACATGATAGAAAAACAATGGCTGCTGGAAGCCTCCAAACTAAATAAATATCTGTATTGCCTATTAACCCCCTAAGGCAAAGATAAAATCTTCAGATCTAAGGTTTGTTGACACTAAGTTGGCTCAAAGACTTAACTTTTATACATGCTATTTAATAACCCATTGATTTTCATAAGTGATAGCCAAAGTATCTATCAGATAAAGCTCACTCTTTACTATAAACAAACTTTTAAGACCCTTTACTTTAGCTACAAAAAGCCATAGTTCCTCAGCAAACCATTTCATTTCTTTAGAACTTCACAACATCCTTTTAGCAGCTTCTCTCACAGAGGTTGATATGATCTGCCCAGATAGAAGTCTCTAGAATTTCACAGATCAGGAAAAAAAGTCCAAGGTACTTTCCCCGCTCCAAACAGTAAGTTGCTATGGTTATCTATTTGAAAGCAAAATATACTCAGCCAGATACTTAAGATTTTTAAACACACTGGTCACATTCTTTAACTGCTCAATTCAAACAACATCTAGATTAAAAGAGCAATTAATTTTCTAATGATACAATTATACCACTCTTTGCTTTGCATTTTTCAAATTAACAGCATTTCTTGTATAACCGTTTCACAAAATCCACAATATAAGAAGAACTGGAAGTCTAACAATAACACAAATGACATATTTTTTAAAACACAATGCAAAACTTTTTTGCCACTTAATGTGAATTCAGTGGAATGCGTTTCTGAATCATTTCATATAGAAAATTACCTCATCATTCTATCAGTTTGACATTCTATACTAATCACATTAAAAAACCAGTATAACATAATTACACTAAATAAAAATAATAGCCAACATTTGATAGTACTTATTGTGTGTCAGACACTGTGCTAAACACATTGCAATTGTTACGTCATTTGAACCTTCTAACAATGCTAGGAGATAGGTGCTAGTATTGTCCCATTTTACAGTGAGAAAACTGAGGCAAATAGAAGTGAAGGACTTACTCATTAGTAAGTGTCCTAGACTAGACTTTAACTCAGGTTTACCTTAATGCCAAGTATCAGATGTGTTTTGCATTAAGTTCTGATTATCCTAATAGAAAAACACATCTCACTTTAAATGAGACCACATTATGACTTAGTTGCAGGATAAACTTCAACTAAATCTGATCTGGATTTACAATTACAAATGATAACATTTAAAATCCTAATTTTCCCCAAGGGTTATTAACTGCTAACACCTCAAAATATAGTGGCCACTCTACAATTTGTCTTCATTATAACCGTATTACATACATGCATATATATGTATATATATAATTATAAAATAAAACTGAATTACTTTCAATTAGCTCACTTTCAAAGATTCATGGTGGTAGTCTTATATTCCCACCCTATTTCAGAGCCTGTAATTAGGATTTAAAGATGAGGATGCACTCTTTGATTGGTCTTTTAGGACAGAATTTTAGTATGATACATATGATATATATGCACACATATACATATTTATGTATACATGTATGTATATATGGTATAATTCCATGTCACAAATTTATTTCTATAGTTTCCATTTGATGAGTATTGCAGTTTCATAAAATATTATCTGTCTAAAATTGCTAATAGGCATTTCTCCAAAAATTTTTCTTATCTATCTTTTCTCAAGGAGATAAAAGAAACCTTCTCAAATCCCTTTCCAAAGCTCCAGACTTTTTTACTTTCAAACCCTTCACTCACACTGTCAGTACAAAGGGACTCCACCTTTCTTTAAGGTTTCACCCATTCCTGTCTTATCTCTTCCTGCTTATTAAACTCTTGAGGGTTTAAAAAAATACACACACCCACACCCACACATACACATACACATACACACTCTCTCTCTCTCTCTCTCTCTCTCTCCTATCTTTCAAGAATCAATCAAGGTTAAGTGACTTGACCAGGGTCACATAGCTAGTAAGTGTCTGAGGCTGGATTTGACCTCAGATCCTTTGCACTCCCAGGTCGATAGTCTATCCACTATACCACCTCGCTGCCTTTTGATACCTTATTTTTTTTTTCCTTTCAATAGGCTTTGACTAAATCCCTACAGACTTCAAAACTGCATCTTTCCTGTCACACTCCAATTCGCACTTCACTGTACCCTTGCTGCTTTTCTCGAGTTGATCTCATCTTGTTTCCAATCTGGTTCTAATGGAACAATCCAACGAATCAGTCCTGAACAGATTTTCTTATACAATACCAATAAATGGCTGAACTTTTATTTTTTGAGTTACCTAGTCTATTTCAATTAGGTGACTTTGTCTAAATAATTAAATTCTATTGACTCATTTCAAACTAGCTTCAGTTCTGTTTATTCTCTAGTAGGTGAAATCATCTTCTACTTAAAAATAATAATCTATCAGCCTCCAGGAAGGCGAGAGAGGCCTGGGCCATTTGCTCATATTCTAAATCCTTGCTATAAAATTCCGAAAATCTGCTAGGATGTTTTTAGCAGTTACAAAAATTTCAGACCATAATATGGAAATTTGTAGTATAGATATTACATTTTAGTTACAAATTTAGTCTCTAAAGATTTCTTTTCTTTTCTTATTTGTCTTTATCTCTGCATTCTCCAACCTGGTCAGGTCTGTGAAGGCAGATAAAAAGAAAACCTTGAAGTTTTCCTCTTTATCCCCTATTGAAGTCTAATCAATAGTTCCTATTCAATATTACAGATAACTGAGAGAGTTGTTTTAGGTATGAGACTTTATGAATCTTCCCCACCCTTCCAAGCTCCCTTTCTGTGCTTTCTTACAGCAGTCTTTGTGGGTGACTTGATGTTGCCCCTTAAAGTTCTCCAAGGTGAACAAGACTTGGTTCTTGCTAGAGAAATTCTGAAGTGGAAGACCCCTATCAAAGCCCCCTTTTGTATTTCCCTCACTAACCAAGGGTGATCCTAAGTGAATGAATGTAGAACTAAGGTTAGCTAAATCAGCTAACCAGGAAAGACAAGACCCAAACATCTGATAAAGTGTTCCCTTGCCAGCAGGTCACAACTCTGAATTGGCAGCCCCTGCTGGGAGTCCTCCTAAATGCCATGTTCACCAGGCTATGGGGGCAGCTACCAGTCAGTCACAGACCAGGTATACAGGAGGGTTGAGGAGAAAGACAGGATGAGAAAGGAAAAAAAAAGTAATCTCTACCAGAGGGTCTGACCAATCTAATTTTAATCAAGATTTTTAGCAGCTCCTTATCAAGCCCTTCAGTGAGCAAATCAAGGGGAATACTTGTTTGAGGATTAGGGTATCCTGGATGAATTCTAACCTGATCTGATTTCTTCTCCTGGGCTAAGGCTAACCCCGCCCTTTAAATTTTTTGGAAACCTGGATTTGGAGCCAGGATTGCTTTCAGCATGAACTTGAGAAGACCCTCTGTGTCTGATCTGATCCTATCCTGGCTAGATCCCACTTGTAGTCAGTCCTAAAATCACAGACTAAAACATCCTCTGTGCTCTCAAAGTACCTTTGGGTTTATTCAGCACATCCACTAGGGCAATTCCATTTTTGACACCAGAATTGTTTGCAATAACGAATCCCAAGATATGAAATAGTTTGAAAAGAAACCTGTTGGGTAAGGAGAAAGCCAGAAAGGTGTGAGTCCTCCTTGAAAATAGAATTCCAACAAGAGCTTAATGATATTTGCCTGATTAGCCTCCATTAGGTAGTCTCCAGAAGGGCAGTTTGAGCTGCATTATCAGTAGATATGTCAATCTAATTTAGGGAACCTAAAACACAAGCTCTGGGTTTACCAAAACAAGACCTGAGTAGACCCAAAATCAGAAATGAGTGGAATCTAAATATTTCTTACAACCATTGGCCTTTCCTGAAGTGTCTCTGAAATCAGCTTTTCTTCTACAATAATCTTTGGTTAATTTTCTATCCACATTTCTAGGGCCAAACAATATTAATAATGTATAAATAATAAATATCTTCTCCATATTCCTTACTGATCATGAATATTCTATTCCACTCATATATCATGATTCTGTCAATTCTCAATTATTGGTCATATTTTTTGTTATCACAAATTATGTTGCTATATTTTTGTATATATGGGCATTTCTTACTGTTAATATTGCCTGGGGTTCCTAGTATTACATGGTTTCTTTTGATCTCTACTTTTTCCTTCTGATCCAATTTTTATGGGTGCTTTTATTATGTGACTTCCTGAAATGTGCTGGTCAGGATTTTGGCTTTTTTTTTCCCCTTCAAAGGACTTTTCTGGGAGGCCAATAATTCTTAGATTACTGAGCTCAGGTATATTGCTTCAACTTGTGGAGACTTTGGTGTTCTATTCTGTTTTCTTTCGACTTTATTGTAATATTTATTGTTGGTTCACTATATTTTTAAAAATGTTGTCCTTTCCAACCTCTTTTTTCAGGATATCTACTTTTTAATTTAATTTTCCAGCTTCTAATCAAAACTATCAATTCTTCTGAGTTTTTCTTTGAAAGTTCTGATTTCACATTTATCTCATCTTTCAATTTGTTATTTTTAGGCTTTTCAACTGTTCTTCAGGATCTTGTGAACATTCTATTCTATTTTCTAGGGTTATAGTTATCGCAGAAATATTATTTTTTAGAGAGTTTTTTCCTTAGATTGATTGACCGTAAGTTATTTCATCACATAAGCTATTTTTTTTTTTTTACCATTTTCTTTAATCTCTTGGCTATTTTTTTTCAAGGTAAATGTCCTTATGAGAATTCCTGTCCTTTCCTTTCATTTTGCTGCTGTTCTGTTTTGAAATTTTGGTACATTTCTTGAAGTCTTGAGCTGATGAGGAGGATCAAGGCTTAAATGCAGGCTCTCTCACTCAACTATCTTTCTGGAAGTCTTTTTACCTACCATTTCCTTTTTTTAGCTGCACTTCAGGTGTTTTAGGAGATGATTCATCTTCAAAGAGAACATTCTTTTCTTCCAAGTCTTCCTGAATTGTCATACATAGATGAGTTGAGTGGAGGAAAAAGTTTCTGTAAAGAAATTTCAAGTCTCTATTATTAGTCACTA
This sequence comes from Bettongia penicillata ogilbyi, assembly GCA_023548195.1. Lineage (NCBI taxonomy): Eukaryota > Metazoa > Chordata > Mammalia > Diprotodontia > Potoroidae > Bettongia > Bettongia penicillata. The sequence continues at coordinate 20,316,094 of JAJHZJ010000009.1, read as the reverse complement.
AAAAGATAATGAATAGATAAGTCAATTACAGAGAACTGACACCATCACAAAAGATCTGTGATTTCATTAACATGGACATTCTCCCCAGCAGATTTCATTCTTTCTCCACACCTTAATGGATGGTTTCTAGAGTTGCTGGGATCAAAATAATTCATCACCTTGTAATCAGTCTTCAAGTGGTAGCATGAAATAATTTGGTCTTTTAAAATTTTTGAAAATGTATGATTATAACATTTCATTCCAACCAACTTTTGTTAACCCAAACAATAACAACACATAAAAAAAATGTCTATAAATAAATCGACACAGTTCTAAAATAAGTTTCTTCAGTACAGGTAGACTGTGGTATTAACAGAAACCCCAAGATGGCATTATTGTCTTGTTTTTCTAGATTGTTCGTCAAAAGAAAACAAAAATAAACCTCACTGAAATCCATTTAAGTGAGGGACAGCTTAGAAAGGGTGGCGGATTTTGTCAAATAATAAATACCAGAGCAAAGGGCAGAGTAGGTGGTTACATATGGGGCACAGTTGATGGAGATTACAGAAAAGTTTCTGTTATCTAAAAATATCTCCACCTGTCTCCCTACCCAATACAGTCCCATTTTGTGAATGATGACTTTAGTCTACCAGAGTCCCCATCCCAAAGGCAAACACTTCAAGAAAGAGGTAACATAATAATAGCTGGTTAGCATTTATAATAATACCCACTCTATGCCAAGCACCATGCCAAGTACTTTATAAATATTATCTCATTTCATCCTTACAACAATTCCAGGATGTAGATGATATTAAATGGGAATATAATAAATTTGTAACATGGGTTCATATTTTACAGTTGAGAATACTGAGGCAAACAATGGTCACATGGGTTAAGCCTTATTTGAACTCAGAGCTTTCTGACTCCAGGCTCAGTGCTCTATCTACTGTGCTGTTCACCTGCCTTTGTACCACCTAGTTGTCTAGAACATCTCCTCCCTATAAGAATAGCTGTTATTTCCATACTTTTTTAAAGTATGCAAGCAAGGACTTTACCCTATATTATCTTGTGGGCCGCTCATGGTCACCTTGTAAGGTAGATAGTTCAGGTATTACTACCCTGATTTGGCATATGAGAAAACAGAGAAAAAACCCATGGTCATACAGCTAGTAATTATGAGAGGCAGGATTCAAACCCAGGTCTAACATTTTACCCACAATGCCTTGTTGCCTCCAGAGTTTAACAAAGAACTAGCTGCCTACCAGGGACCAGAAGGAATGGTACACAAGTCAACGAAGCTTTGATCAGAGAATGAGATACAAAGGTAGATGCAGAGTATGGAAACACTTTCAGGAAAAACAGACCAATGAAATGCCACAGCAGAGGACCAGAGTAGCCAGAGTTCTACGTGTGAACACTGGTCATCATGGAGAACAGTGATTAAAAAGGAAGAGCGCCAAAGACTAACTTTCAAGGACTTTATCATGTCTGGTTGTTGTAGTTCCGTCATGTCCAATGTTTCGTGACCATATTTGGAGTTTTCTTGGCAAAGACCCGGCAGTGGTTTACCATTTTCTTCTCCAATTCATTTTATAGATGAGGAAACTGAGGCAAAGTTACAAGACTTGCCTAAGGTCACACCGCTTATAAGTGTCTGGGGCTAGATTTGAACTCAGAAAGATGAGTCTTCCTGACTCTAAGCTTGGGTCGTTGTTGTGTTTGTTTTTTGTTCAAGACCTCAAGATGCCATGACTTGCATTTGACTCTGATTCTAGTGATGGAGGGCTGTGCGTGGTCACCATCCTCACTTTCTTCTCCTGAGTCATCCCAGGCTTTGGAGTCTACCTACCGCACCACCTAGTTCCCTCTTATTTTGCTTAGGGCCAACACTAATAATAGAGGTAGTCTTTGTCATGTAGGAGAGAAAAAAATGAGTACTCTTTGTATACATAGTTTGAAGGAATACAGATACTATGGACTTGGGGAAAGATTTTAGATTTCTCATCCCTCTCCCTTTTTTGTTTTGCTTTGTTTTTAAATTTATAAGTCATAGTGACCCAACCCTAACAATAATATAAGTGAACACTCATAACCTCATTTCCATCAGTATTGCTGGCAAAAAACCCCAACAGATAAATATTTCTCATCATCAAATATGGCCGCTGATATATTTTTGTCCACTGAGTTAATGAGTTGAGGCTAGGTAAGGAAAATCCAGAGATGCTATAAGAGGAAGCTTTTTGGAGAGGCCCCAGATTCCAACCTGGAAATGTCCCAGGTCAGCTGTATCCGATCTCAAGAGAGCCACTCTCTTTAATGTAATAGCAAGTGTTTGAGGAATAAAAAAGGATTAAAATAAATTACAGTAGCAAAATGAGAAAACATTAATGATTCTTCCTCCTGTAGATTCTGGCTAAAGACTGTGCAATGAGTGAGTGGCACATTCACCTTCAAGCTAAATGGTGTCAGATGCTAGAAAGTGGTCTCTCTCTGGAAAAATATACTATAGCTAGAGAAAAGATACTTTAAAGAACTATCATTTCAAACATCAACATAAAGTATTTATCTTCCTTCTTGAAATTACCTTATGGCTCTGTGTTTGTATGTGGAAGTTGTATTGACAAAAACAAGTGATTTCAAACCGTCAGTGAGTTAGTACTTTCTGCTGTTCTGGAGCAATTTCTGTTTCTGATACTACCTGTGTGATCTTGGACAAGTCATTTAACTTCTGTGGACCTCTGTTTCTTCATCTGTTAAACAAAGGTATTGGGCTAGATGGCCTGTGGAGTCCTTTCTAACTCTATGAATGTTGCCAAAATATATGAATGGTTGTCAGGATTCAACAGATTGCTTTCTTCTTCTCCCCCAATTTGGGGTGTAGACAAAGATTATGGTTCTGTAGATCCTTAAGGTGTGTGTGTGTGTGCGTGTATGTATATGTATGTATACACACATATATACATATATAGGTATGTATATGTATGTATCTATAGAGAGACAGAGAGATAGACAAAGACAAAGAGAGAAACAGAGAAAGAGAGACAGAGGGAAACAGAGACACAAAGAGAGAGAGGAAGAGAGAGAGAGAGAGAGAAAATTTATTAAGCGCTTCCTCTGTGCCAAGCCTTGTGTTAAGTGCTAGGGTTAAAATTACAAGCAAATAAGACAGTCTCTGTACTCAAAGTTCTTACATTCTAATGGAGGAAGACTCCGTCTATAAGGCATCTGGAATGAGGGTGGGTATATGGGTATGGCATGGTACTGAGATTGCTGGGAAGTAGTAGTGAGGCCTAGATCTAGACAAGAAGAGGTGAAAGCTCATCTGTTAGAACCCAGGATTCCAGGGGCAAAGTTCAATGTTCTGGTTGGAGGGAGCTAAGGATAACAGCTGAAGAGTGGGCAGGATGATGTAGATATACACATGGCACAAAGGCTTATTCTGGGTGAGATAAGATGAAAGCTCATGTATCAGAACCTGGCTTCCCAAGAGCACTTTTTGTTTGAGTAATTATTTTAATTGGTAATTCCATTGTTATAGAACCTAATACCAGTTAAGGATGATTGGGGAGGAGTGTCTAATAATTGATATCAGAGGCACAGGTCGAGTAGGTGGTCATAAGCAAATAGGTCATCTTTTAGCACATACCTCTCTTGTTTTCCCTTCAAAGTTGGTAAGAGGACTATTTAGCACTGAAGAAGGGAATACTGTACTTGTCTCTTAAAGCCTAATCAAGCTTATTTTTTTGGTTCCTTATCACATTTTATAAGAAAAGTCAATGGCAAACCCAAGATTTTAGTAAAATATTTTTAAAGGTGGAGTTTCTTTTCCTTAGCGTAATTTAGAATCTCTCTGATAAATAAGATATTTTACATATGCCTGCTAGGAATAATTGATAGTTCATGCTTCTGTGTGTTATACTTGTTAAAATATTTGCATTTAAAAGCAAAGTTGGACTTGTAGCTTGGGGCTATATGTATGTCTTTCCTAAGGAAGATAAGACACAAATAGCATTTTGAATTGTAATTGTTTTTAAATTACAAATTTAAAGGCATAGATCTGACTTGGAAACTGCGTCTTTTCCTCTTCCTTCAGGTAAGGGAGTAAACAATGATTGCAGAAATCCAGCATATTGCTTGGAATTTCTTATTTTTAAAAAGATGTCAGTGTTCAGAAAAGACAGTAAGTAAAGCATTGATTCTCAGACTGCTTTGAAAGTCTTGTAATAGCTTGTAGGGGTCCAGGGGTTTAGAACCAGGTTGTTTTTCCCATCTTGCAATGTTTGGAGAACCTTAATTGGCATCCTCCTCTTTCTCCTCCTCTGAACACTTTCTGACTTCTCATTTGTTTCTGCTGGCTTCTCATCCATGCCCCTAAAGAATGATTCCTGTGGAGTTTGTCTCAAAAATATCTCTGACCACTGTTCCCTCCACTTACCTCCAGATGCTTGCTCAGGACTCCAGGTGTTTGCAAAATAGCCTTCTGATGTGGGCTATGACACAGGAGTGAAATGGAGAATAAAGCAATTATCTGGAAATTTAAAAAACAACAACAGTGTGTAAATGTTTAATTTGGATGGCACCAATTACACATAGTCTTCTAAATGAAAAGTTATTCACTTATCCAGATAACTGCCTTGATTCTGCAACCCAGTGTCTGTTTCTTGGTAGTCAGGACCTGATTCCAGAGAATCATAGGGGATACAAATCTATATGAATGACTGTCATTATTTAGAAATCTAAAGACCCCACTTGGTTGATATAGAAAGGTGAACCATGTGCCTTTTAGCTGACACATCTATAAAATGGAGATAAGCATTATAGAACAGTTGGAACATAATTCTTAAAACAATTCAAAATATTCAACTAGATTTATGATTTCTGTAATCCGAAATTCAGAGCACTAAAAAGAGCTCTGAAATTTTGGGGTGATCAGAGAAGGTAAAAGAAACAGCAAACTAGGAATTAGGACACCAGGGATCTGGGCCAGCTCTGCCACTAACTTGCTTTCATACATTCCCCAGATTCAGCCAAACCAGCCTCCTTGTAGCTGCTGGAGGCTGGAGAGGAGACAAACTGAAACGTGAGAAAGCTAGCTGGTGGTCCATGACAATAGTCTAGGCAGAAAGAGATGAAAAACAGGAAAGGGGAGTTGTTCTGAGTTGAGAAGAGGGCATTGATAGGAGAGAAATTATGGAGGTAGAGTCCACAGTGCTTGGCAAATGATTGGACATATGGAATAAGGAAGAGAGTAGATTAAAAATAAATATAGGTTTTGAACCTGGGTGATGGGAAAAATTAAAGAGATGAGGGGACTTAGGAGGAGGAGGTAGAGAAAATGATGTTTTAGTTTTGGACCTGCTGAACTTGAGGACTGTCTTGATAGAAATATTCAGCAGGTACAGTAGTTAGAAATAAGGATCTAGGCTGAGAAAAGATTGGGGGTAAAGATGTACACTGGTAGTTATCTGGAAAGAAGTGATAGCTAAAGCCTTAGTTGTGATGAGAACATCAGTGGAGAGAATATAGAAAGGGAAAAGAGCCTTGGAAGACTCTCTCATAAGGGGATGAGAAATAAGCAAAGAAATCAGAGAAGGAACAGTCAAGAGATGTGGGAGGAGAACCGTAAGACTACATGATGATGGAAGCCAGGTGAAGGGACAATAACCAGAAAGAGGGGACAATCACCAGTGTCAAATGCCACAAGAAGGTCAAGGAGGTCAAAGCTAAAGGGAATGATACTGTCAAAGAAAAGAATGGTATGGTTATTGCTGTTGTTAAGACAGGGGAAATCTGAGTATATTTTGAGACTGAAGGAAGAAGAAGTCAGTAGTGGGAAATGAATATGATTCTGTTATAGTGGCCAGCATGTTAGATTTTCAGTGTATTTATCTGGTACAATATAAGAGAAGGCACTGTCTAGTTTTTATGCTTGCACCCCTAGCACATAGCACAGTGGCTAAGATATAATATATGTTTAATAAATGCTGGCTGAATTGGGTTGAATTAAGTGGAATTGAATTTGTGATGTTGATAATAATTAGAAGAAGAAAAGACTAGAAAAATATTGAAACCTACCTTGCATGTAATAGGTATTTAATAAATGTTAGTTGAATTGAATTGATTAGAAAGTATCTTTAAAATCAGATCTTTATAAGAATCTCTAAAATAACTGGAAGGATGATGACCAAAGGAGTGAAACTGTGTACAATTAAATGAAAAAATTGCTTTTCAGACAATGATGTTTTGAAATAATCTTTGTGAACTAATTATCTTTTCCTATTTGTACTATTTATTACAGGATATTAGGGGCAACTAGGTGGCTTGGTGGATAGAGCACTGAGTCTGGAGCCAGGAAAATCTGAGTTCCAATCTGATCTCAGACATTTACTAGCTATGTGGCCCTGGGCAAGTCAACTTAACTCTGTTTACCTTAGTTCGCTCATCTGTCAAATGAGCTGGAAAAGGAAATGGCAAAACACTCCAGTATCTTTGCCAAGAAAACCCCAAATGGGGTCATGAAGACTCAGACATGACTGAAAAGACCAAATGACAAATTATTATTAAAGAAAACTGGTAAGGAGAGAAGAAAGGAGGAGATGAGTGATGGAGGAAGAAAGGGAAGAATGGAAGGAGGATGGAGGAGGAAAAAAATAAAAGAAAAGGGAAACAGGGAAGGAGGTAATAAAGAAAGGAAGGAGAGGGAAGGGAGAAGGGAGGAAACAAAGGAGAAAGATATTGCAAAAGATAAAATTACGCTTCCTTTACATCTTCTTCCCCATTCTCCATTTGCTTTACTCCTCCACATTTTGAGGAGCAAACGTGTTTCTCCTCTGCATGATTTGTAGGCTGATAGCTGTTGATTTTTCACAAGCAATAGAAATTTCTTTGAAGACTTGGTCAGAGTAGCAGAAACATGATCAATTCTGTTTGCAAAAAGTAAAAAAGAAGAGTGTTCAAGTGCCCATCCATGACTCCTCAACAGTACTGATCAAACTTTCAGAAGCATCACTACAGAAGAAATACTACTCTAGGCTACAGTGAAATCATGCTGGTGGTGCTGCAGGTTTGCCACTAGTCTTAGCCAAAGTTACCTCATTAAGCCCAATCTCCCAAACCATGATCGTTTTCATAGTAAAGTATCTGCCAAAAAATGGAGGGGGGAAGGGGACAAACATATAGCCCAGCAGTATAATCTCTATTAAAGACAAGTCAATAAATTAACAAAATGAGATTATTATTTGACTTTCTGTCAAATAGGTCAACTATGATTCTAAGAAGCAACATGACATAAAGAAAAAAGGGACGCTGTTAATGACAAGAAGTCCTGCTCCTGACACATGCCAGTTGTTTGACCATGGGGAAATCACTTAACCTCTCAATGGCCCAAGCAAGTTGCCAAGATTATGAGACAGGTAAATTTCTAATTTCTATTGATGGAAGTAATGTCCACACCAGGATTACTCAACACACGTGAAAAGACAATTCTCAACCTAAAGAGAAAATGAAACATACTCCATGGTCCCACAGAACCAGAATTACAAATGGTCTTAAGACTGTTTATGCTTCAATGCATAGCAATTGATCAAGAAGACAGGCCACCCTTAAGCTAAGCTTACCAAGTGTGCCAAGTTGGAATTTAGTTGTTACTGCCCTAAAGACAAGGGCTCTCTTTCTTTCTTTTGAGCCTCTGACATTATTTTTCTGAACTTCTCCATCTAAAAAGCAAGTGATGATATACGTAATACCCAAAGTATCGAAGCAGATACCTGGTGCCATAGATCCAGTCCTGGAATCAGGAAGACCAAATATGGTCTCATACCATATTTGTGTGATTTGGGGTAAGTCACTTAACCTCCATTTGTTCAAGTATTCCCATCTATAAAGTGGTGACAATAATAGCACATTCCTCCCAGAGTTGTATTAGCTAATATTATTAGCTATTGCTATTAAGTAACCCTACCAGAATCAGTTTATCTATAGTGTCAAATAGAAGTGATTCATTAGTAGTTGCAAGGAAAAGTCAGGATATGAGAACAGGCATGATTGCCAGTTGGAGAAACGTAAATCTTATTTCCTTCAGAACATAGTCAGGGAAGCCTTCATGCCTCGGGGAAATATAACCCCCTCTTCCAAACAACTGGGAGATTCTGAGAGTTCTAGAAAAACAGATATATAGGCTGCTGCTCAAATGTTAAATAATCCCCCTTTCTGTAAGTATTGGTTTTGGCTGATAAAAGTCATGCATACAGTCATATTTCAGAGAAATTACCATTCCTTAATGAGAACTCTAGGTTGAAGGAAGACATTTCAGTCAAATGATACTGAAATTGATATGATCAAAATGAAATATGTGGCATATTTATCTAATCAGCTAGAGCTACAATCTCTAACCATAGTCATTTACAGCTCAATCAACTCATCCAGTTATTATCAGCTAATGATACAATGAGTGATTACCCCAGAGAGAGTGTAATAAGTGAGTCCATGAAAGTCAGCACTTCCATTAGAAAGTGTGACAGGTAAGACTGAAAATAAGGACCCGGAATAGTTTGTGCCTTGCAGACACAATCTATTTAAAGTGACAAAGTGATGTTTTCGTAACTACGGATGAGACTTTTATTTCTGTGTACCTAATTTCATTGCAGTTTTAAAAAGCCACAGTGGATTGTGCCTTTTCTTTTTAACAGAAAGGGAACATAAAGAAATAAAAGTAGTTAGGACATAGGGACTCATCTTTTGGAACCAGTAAGTTGATGATAATCATTCTAATGAATGAACATGTGCAAGAGGTGGAGGGTGGGGAGTTAGTGAGGAAAATGGCGGATGTTTGCACACTAAACAGTGGGACTCACGACACGGTATCAATATTAATCTATCTCCTGTAAAATCTTAAGACCTTTTCATTTAAAGGATAAAATCCTACATAACAATATAATCTGTGCTTTTCCAAAGTAGCCACAAACCATCTAGTTTCTCTGTAATTACTTCATTTTTTTTACACCTCTAAATGTTACTGACCTAAAAAAAGGATCTGATCAAAGTCTGTGAAAATTCTTACCCCTCCAGCAAGTGTTAAATTGGTTCCACTCTGTGTCCTGTGCTGACAAATCATTATATTCCAGAGTCCTACCATCCATGGGAGTTTCTCAATTAAAGAAAAAAATAACCAAGCACCAGCTATGGTGTTTCAAAGTTTCAAAGTTTCAAATCTGTCTACACTTGACTCGGAGAGGAGAGGAGAGAAGAGGAGAGAAGGAGAGGGGAGGGGAGAGGAGAAGAAGAGAGGGAAGTGGAAAGGGAGAGAAAAAAAGGGAAACAAAGGTGAGGGGAGGAAAGGAAAGGGGAGGAGAAAAAGAATAAGAACTAGACTAGGGAAAGGCTGAATTTGAATTCAAGTCTTCTTGATTCCAGGACCAGCACTCCATCCACTGCATATCAGCAATAATGTTTAAATCACCAATCTGTCTGGATTTGACATGAGGAGAGGAGAGCAGAGTAGGGGGGAGAAGAGCAAAGGGAAAGGGAGGAGAAGAGAGGGAAAGGAAGATGAACAGTAGAGAAGGGAGATCAAGAGAGGAGTGGGAACGACAGGAAAAGAGAGGAAAAACCCAAGTTCTGCAAGGAGTATCTTTTTTGTGCACTACATAAATAAGGTAAGTGTAAGTGCACCTGTATGTTTCAGGTGTCCAAGAAGAGCCAGGCTCCCCAGGACCATGGTATGAGGTCTCTATTTTAAATAGCAGAATGCATTTCCTGATGCTGTACTCACAATGTTGCTTTGCACAGAAGTTTTCCCCCTGATTTTCAAATTGTATAACTTGCCATGGTACCAATCCAGAGTCCTTGCTGAATCAGAGAGATACGAGTCAGTAAGGGGATAGATTCTTCATACTAACTGTACTAGAAATTAATCATAATAGAATGTAAGTTCCTTGAGGGTAGGGAAGATATAGATACACATACGTATATACACACATGTGTACATGTAATATACACGTGTGTGTGTAGATATATATCCCAATACCTAATGCAATGTTTAGAACAAAGCTGGTTAGCTACTTAATAAATGTGTATTGGTTGATAATTCAACTTCTGGAAAAATCCCAGACTATCTACAGAGGGCTACTGCACCATCAACCTGAGGAAATGATGGCAGTGCTTAAATGATGCCAAAACGACGGATAAAGTTGAGAAAATCTTAGGTTGATTGCTAATTGTTGCATGTGCACTTCAACCCAGAGCCGTAAGTAGTAATTATGACACTGCAGACAAATATCACAAAACACATCTGTGAAACAGTAGGGAAATTGTCTTCAAATCAACTTTTAAAGATAAAGTCAGTTGCTGGTCTCCAATCAATAGATATCTTAAACTCAGTATGTGTGAAACAGAACTTAATTATCTTTCCCCTTAAATCCACCCTCCCAACACACACACACACACACACACACACACACACACATACACATACACACTCCTTCCCTGTTACTATATAGGGACAACACCATCCTTTTAGTACCTCAGGCTTACAACCTAGGAGTCATCTTGGATTCCTCACTCTCTCCCCCTGTCCCTATCTAATTTCTTGCCCCAAACTCCCAATGTTACAACATCTCTCCTACTTGCCCCCTTCTCTCCTCTGAAACTGCCACCACTCTGCTTCAGGCCCTCATAACTTCAAGCCTGGAATATGGCATAGCCTGCTTGTGGGTCTGCCTGCCTCAAGTCTCTGCCCACACCAATCCATTGCCACTAAAATGATTTTTCCTAAAGCCCCGATGTGACCATGTCACTGTCTTACTCAATAAGCTCCAGTGGCTCCCTATCACCTTCAGGATCAAATGCAAAATGTCTTATTTGGCATTCGAAGTCTTTCTTGACCTTTCCCTCTCCTTCACCTTTCCAGGCTTCTATTGCTCCTATTCAGTCATGTCTGACTCTTGGGGTTTTCTTGGCAAAGATACTGGGGTGATTGACCATTTACAGACCAGGAACTGAGGCTAAGTGACTTGCCCAGCTAGTAAGTCTCTGGCTGGATTTGAACTCATGAAGATGAGTCTTCCTGATTCTAACCCCAAAGCTCTAGCCACTATATGGGGAGGAGAAAGTGGAGCTGGTGCCCTTGCACAGTGCTCCCTCACTCAAGTCAAAGTCAAGTACAAGTCACATCATCACCTTCATGTCACAGTCCTCTTTGAAAACAAAGGACAAATACAACAATCCACTACACCACCTAGGTGCCCTTCTAGGCTTCTTACACATTATTCTTGGGGGCATAGTCATTGATTCTGGTTGTTCCACAAACAAGATTTCTCAGCTCTGGGCATTCTCTCTGTATGTCTCCCATGCCTAGAACACTCACTCCTCAACAAAATCTACTGGCTTTATTTAAGTCCCAACTAAAATCCCATCTATTTTATGAGGTCTGTCCCAACCCCTCTCAATTCTACTCTTTCCTCTCTCTTGACCTTTTCCTATATATCCTTTATATAGCTTATTTTGTATATATTTGTTTGCATGCTGATCTGCCCCTTCCTAAGGCCCCTCCCCTTCTATTACCTATTAAAATGTTAGCTCCTTGAGAGGAGGGATTATCTGGCATTTCTCTGAGTAGCCCCAACACTTAGTACAGTGCTACGTACGTAGTATGTACTTAATAAATGCTTTTTCAAGGAAAGGAGGGATATAAATTTTTTTATCTCCTCTTTGAAACCAAGTGGTATTCATTTTTAATCAGTTCATATCTCACACACACACACACACACACACACACAAAGTAAGGCCCTTTTTCTTTCCATGGTGGAAAAGTGAGCCCAGAAAGTTCTAAACATAACTCTCAGTTAAAATGATGAACTGCAACCTAACTAAATAAATAACAGACTTTAAAATGTTGGTTGCTCCAATCACCATGGAGACAGAATGAGGGTGATAGGATTAAATAAAATTCATTCATTCAGCAAAAAAATTGTTCTCCAAACCATTTTATCACTACGCACACCATACTCACAAAACACTTTAGACAAACTCTTCACTTTGTCTCGCTGGCATGTGGTAAGAAAAAGGTAAGTAGACATATCCACCAGCTTATTTTATTTTGTAAGGAATATAAAGTATCTCAACAAAGTAGATGATGAATACTTATGGCTCATAGATGGAGACTCTTGAAGAAAGAAGCTGGTGTTTGAACTGTTTCTTGAAAGAAGTCAGGGAGTTCAGAGACTAAGGTGAGGAGAGAGAGCATTTCAGGCATTGGGGGACAGACATGTTTTTAATGAAGTACTTAGGTGGGGAGTAGATAAAGCACTGGGCCTGGAATCAGGAAGACCTGAATTCAAATTTGGCCTCAAATAGTAACTGTGTGACTCTGAGCAACTCACTTAACCACTCTGCCTCAGTTTCCTTAACTGTAAAATAGGTAATAATAGTACCTACTTCTCAAGTTTGTTGAGAAAATCAAATGGATTAATATTTGTAAAATGCTTAGCATAGTACCTGTCCCATAGTGGAAGCTTAATAAATACCTGTTTCTTTCCTTTAGTAATCCTAAGCTGCTTATTGGTATAAAAGGTGATCTTTTCATGCCAACATTCTCTCAGTACTATTATATGACCGCACATCATAGAACACCACAACTTCTGAAGAGTCAGATGATCCAAAGAGTCAGAAGGATGCATAGTGAGTAAAAATAGGCGGTGGCATATTGTCCATAATGACAATGAGAAAAGGACCATAAAAGACATCATGACAATAAGAAAAAAAGGTGATATAGTCACATAATGAAACTGACAGATATAAACTCTGAATGTTGTGTTAATATCCACAAAACAGAGACAGAGGAAGTCTTCTAGTGTACCGGACAATCTTCTGTGGATAACGAGGCAGAGATAGCTTCCATTGTACATCTGTTGTCTTTCCCACTAGAAAATGGGTTCCTTGAGGGTAGGAATTGTTTCATTCTGCCCCTAATGTCTAGTGCAATGCCTGGCATATGGTAGGTGCTTAATAAATGCTTGCTGATTTTGTCATTGATCGATTGGTTGACAGAAGGAGCACCCACACCAATACCAATGAGATGATAGATCTATGGTAGAGTAGTTATGGGGAATCTTAGATTTTCTTGAAGCCATGGGACCCATCTTAGGTACCATCACACAATAAACAAGCATTTATTAAGCACCTGTTACATACAAGGCATGGTACTGATGAGGTGATGGGATCTGGTCCTCTATAAGGAAAAAAGCATGTCTCTGAAAGCAACCCCTGAACTTTCTTTTCCATACTGGCATTTCCCCGGCCCATCCCAGCCTACCTAGAAACTCAATACTTATCTGTCCTTTCACTGTGGCTCTCTAACTCAGCTCAGACCAGATAATTTACCATTCTTTAATCCTATCCAGATCTCTCTGTCTTTTCTTGTATATACAAATCTTATCATTATTAAACTGCAGATTCTTAGAATGTCTCCTACTCCTATTGGCTGTGTGATAGTTCAGATTCACTTAGAATCTAACCTGCTTCTATTGGCATCACAAATAAACTTCACTACTTTGACTGAAAGCAGGCTTGAGTGGTTGAATTCTTTTGAGATAGACTCCCTGTACTCTTGCATTTCGGGGTTCCAAATTACAACAGTGCTAGGTGATAGGTATTAATAAAAGGGCGTTCAAGATTTATTTAGCAACATTAATCATAGTGTTCACCTTGTTACTTTCCTAATCTATGTGCACTAAAACCTAATCAGACCAATACACTGACTGACGATATTCTCTCCTCTGAGATTCAGTGACTACAGTCTTGCTGTTCCGAACCCAAGATGCTCCCTTTCCAGACTCCAGGAATTTTCTCTGGTTGTCTCCTTTGTTTGGAATACTCTTCCTCCCCTAAACCCAAATCGCTCTGGCTCTCATTGATTGGCCAACAATAGGCCCCAGGTCAAGCCCCACTTGGTCATTGTTTGGGCCCTGATTGGCTCGGAGTGAATATAAATAGCAATTGTTTCTCTTTTGACCAGAAACCCTGAGACTTAAGAAAATGATAGAGAAAATATTAACGATACAGACTAAACTTAAGTGTGTGTCATGTCATTTTTTTTTCATTTTTGAGAGTTGGTCATCAAACAGTTACCAGCACACCCCGGCACAATCTGGAAATGGGACAGGGATAAATAGTAAGTTTGTCATATGAGAACTAACCGCGCTAAGTAATAAGAGATTCCACACAAGAAAGTTGGTCAACAGTTGATAAATATTTTTTTCAGGGCACCACATGAAGATCATCTCATTGGGATGGAATGAACATTGATGCTTGACTTGGCATCAGGAAGACTTCAGTTCAAATCCTATCTCTGATATAGGATCTAGTTATATGACCCAAGCTAAGTTATTTAACCTCTTTCAACCTAATTTTCTTCATCTGTAAAATAAGTACATTGAACTCACTCACAAAGGTTTCTTCCAATACTAAATTTATGACACTATGAAAACGTAAATCTTTGAAGTATGTGAAAGAGAATATCCTATATGCTAGGGGACACAAAGCTGCCCTGAGGAATCTTAAAATCAAGTCACCTTCCCCTCAACTTGGTACACACATGTCAGGAGATGCCAAGGGATTTGTCTTCTCTCTCATTCTCCTTTCCACAGGAAAGGCAAAGGGAAACAATAGGAATGTGAAGGTTTAATGGGGTAGGCATGTCAGAGTGAAAGGTCAAAGAAGTTAAAGCAGCTGTGCAGGAGTTCTTCAGAAAAAGAAAGAAGTGAAAAGAAAGAAAAGGGAGGAGGCTCTTTAAAAAGACCATGCCATGGTGGCTTCAGGTAAGCCTTAGATGAACATGGGATTCCAGCAGATGTTTCTATTAAAGAACATCAATGGGGGGCGGAGCCAAGATGGCGGAGTAGAAGGACGCACGTTTACGAGCTCCGAAACCAAAGCCCATGGAATTGGTGTAGAAAGAGTCCCCCATAGATTCTGGGTGAGTGCAAGTTGTGCAGAGGCAGAGTGGAGGAGATTTCCGTCCCAGGGAGCCCTCAAGACCCGTCCGCAGGGTCCGGCGCGCCCCGGAGAGTAAACCCGACCCCCAGCGCTGCCCTGGCCGAGGCCTCAGAGAAGCGGATCGGAGCAGGCTTCAGAGACGGAAGCTGAAGCAACCGGGAAAGTCCCTCCGCCCACAGAAGCAGGTCAGTGAGAGAGGCCGGGCTGAAGGAGAGGGGAAGCAGGGTGTCTGTGACTCGGGCCCCCTCGGGAGGAAGCGGCGGCGGCAGGGACGGGGGCAGGAAGCGGTGGCGGCAGAGGCGTGGGCTGGGGCTGAGGCGGCAGCGGCCCGGGACTCAGGAATCCCCCAGCTGCAGGCGGGATCTTCATTACGGAAGATTCCCGCATAAAACCTGACGGAGCTGAGCCTGGGAAACGGCCCTGCCCCCAGCCCGCTCTGTTGCTGAAGACTTCTGCTCGGGACCCCCAAGGGAGCTGAGATTGGGAGGCGGGCCCCCCACCCCGCCCCCACCCGCTCCATTCTTGAGAGTCTCTGCATAAAGCCCCCCCCCCCCCTCCGAGGGATCAGAGTCTCGGAGACAGCCCTGGCCCCGCCCCAGCACCTGAACTAAAGCTCACTGATTGACAGCCAGCAGGAGGAAAGCCCATTTAAATCTCAGAGGCCAAGCACTAGATCCAGGCGGGGGTGGAAAGGAATCTCAGAAGTCAAGTAACTGGCTGGGAAAATGCCTAGAAAGGGGAAGAAAAATAAGACTTTAGAGAGTTTTTTCCAACAAATGCAAATGATCCCAACCTTCGGATCTGATGGGGAGGACGAGAACGTATTTTTCCCATCAGGGAAAGATGTGGAGGGCGGGGCCTCAGTACCCCAGACACCCCAGGGGGGTGTTGGGTGGGCTCAGGCCTTGGAAGAGCTTAAAAAGGATTTTGAAAAGCAAGTTAGACAGGTGGAGGAAAGACTGGGAAAAGAAATGACAAAGATGCAAGAAGAGTATGAAAAAAAGGTCAATATCTTGGTAAAGGAGACCCAAAAAAATGCTGAGGAAATTAACACCTTGAAAAATAGGCTCACTCAATTGGCAAAAGAGGTTCAAAAAGCCAATGAGGAGAAGAATGCATTCAAAAGCAAAATGAGCCAAATGGAAAAAGAGGCTCAAAAGCTCACTGAATTTAATAGTTCTCTCAAAATTAGAATGGAACAGATGGAGTCTAATGATTTTATGAGAAACCAAGAAATCACCAAACAAAACCAAAAGAACAATAAAATGGAAGAGAATGTGAAATATCTCATGGGAAAAACAACTGACCTGGAAAATAGATCAAGGAGAGACAACTTAAAAATTATGGGACTACCTGAAAGCCATGATCAAAAAAAGAGCCTAGACATCGTCTTGCATGAAATTATCAAGGAAAACTGCCCTGACATTCTAGAACCAGAGGGCAAAATAAGTATTGAAAGAATCCATCGATCACCACCTGAAAGAGATCCAAAAAGAGAAACTCCTAGGAACATTGTGGCCAAATTCCAGAACTCCCAGCTCAAGGAAAAAATCTTGCAAGCAGCCAGAAACAAACAATTCCAGTACTGTGGTAATACAATCAGGATAACCCAAGATCTAGCAGCTTCTACATTAAGGGATCGAAGGGCGTGGAATAGGATATTCCAGAAGGCAAAGGAACTAGGACTCAAACCAAGAATCACCTACCCGGCTAAACTGAGTATAATATTTCAAGGGAAAATATGGTCTTTCAATGAAACAGAGGACTTTCAATCATTCTTGATGAAAAAACCAGAGCTGAAAAGAAAATTTGACTTTCAAACACAAGACTGAGAGGAAGCATGCAAAAGTAAATAGCAAGGAGAAGTATTAAGGGACTTACCAGAAATGAACTGTTTGCATTCATACATGGAAGGACAATATTTCTAACTCTTAAAACTTTTCAGTATCTGGGTGGTTGGTGGGACCACACATACACATGTACACGCATGCACACACATACACACATGCATTCACATGCAGAGACAAAGAGCACAGATTGAACTGAATAGGATGGGACCATACCTTAAAAGGAATTAAGGTAAATGATGAGAGAGAAATGTAGTGAGAGGAAAGAGGGAGAAATGGAAGGGGGTAACTATATGTCATTTAAGAGGCAAGTAGGAGATGTTTTTAATGGAAGGAAAAAGAGGAGAGCTGAAGAAAAAAAAAAACAAAAACAAAAACAAACAAACAAACAAACAAAAGTTTACCCTCATCACATTTGACTAAACGAAGGAGTGAAATGCACACTCATTTTGGTATGAAAACCTATCTTACAGTATAAGAAAGCGGGGGAGAAGGAGATATTGGGGGGGGATGATGGAAGGGAGGGCAAAGGGAGGAGGGAGTAATTGAAAGTCAACACTTGGGGAGGGACAGGATCAAAGAGAAACAATGAGGGGCAGGTGAGGAGGGATGGCAATTCAGTTAGTCTTACACAACACGACTATCAGGAAGGTCATTTGCAAAGCTACACAGATATGGCCTATAATGAATTGCCTGCCGTACCAAAGGGAATGGGTGGGGAGGGAGGGATGGGGAGAATTTGGAACTCAAAGTTTTAGGAACAATTGTTTAGTATTGCTGTTGCAACTAGGAAAGAAGACATACAGTTAATGAGGAATAGAAAGTCATCTGGCCCTACAGGAGAAAAGAGAAGATAGAGACAAGGGAAGGGAGGGATGACAGAAGAGAGGACAGATTGGAGATAGGGAAAATTAGATTGCTTGGGGTATTGGGGTGGGGGGAGGGGAGAAAAAGGGAGAAAATTTGGAACCCAAAAATTTGTGAAAATGAATGTAAAATAAATAAATAAATAAATAAATAAATAAAAAAAAAAAAAAAAAAAAAAAAAAAAAAAAAAAAAAAAATAAAGAACATCAATGACCCTTGGGACCACACCAAAGACACATTTGGTCTAGCACTCTACACTTCTGCCCCCTCTTCTCAAGATACACATGGTGTCTCCTCTTCTCATCTTCCCAATATTATTCATATTAGTTTCTCTTTTCCACCCCTTCAAAAACCCTCCAAATATCATAAACCTGGCTACTAGGATGAGGTGGGTGTACACTGTGGTATCAACATCAATAAGTATTTATTAATCACCTACTATGTGCCAGACACTGGGCTAAGTACTGGCGATGCAAAGAAAGGTAAAAGAAAAGTCCCTGCTCTCTAGGAGCTCATAGCCTAATGGGTGAGATAGCAAAAAAAGCAACTAAGCATGAGCAGGCTACACATAGGATAAATTGGAGATTATAAAAGGAAGATGTTAGCATTAAAGGGGATCAGGAAAGGCATCTTGTAGACTATGGGATTAGCTGTGACTTAAAGGAAGCCAGGGAAGCTAAGTAATGAAGATTAGGAGGGAGAGTTATTCCTTGTTCTTCATTCTTAAAGAGGACCATGACATCAGGGAGGTGATGCCATGACATGCAAAGTGAATTGGATTTAAGTGAGGGAGGGCTGTGAAAAGTCACCAGTTTTTTCCTCCAGAGTCATCTGAGTCCAGTGACCAAATATAGATCAGGATGACGGGAGATGGCCTGGGATACAATGGGAGACCTTGGCCTTTGAGAAGGGGCACCATGTTTCTGATCTTTACTGATGAAAATATGGCCTCTAATCACTAAATAATTCAAGTAATCTATAGTCACACAACTTTATAACTATTATACAAAGTCATAGGATAACCTCACTCACTCCTTTGAAACTTCCAGTTGCACGTCTATTGGACATCTCAAACTGGATCCCCATAGACATATTGAATTCAATATGTCCAAAACTTAATTCATTGTCTCTCCTCAAGTCTCCCAACTTTTCTATTACTGTTGAAGGCACCACCATACTTCCACTAATTCAAGTTCTCAAGCTACGTGTCATCCTTGACCCTTTACTCTCACCCTCCATAGCCAATCTGTTACCAAGTCCTCTTGATTCTACCCTTTCACATCTCTCATGTGGGGTCCCTTTCTCCCGTGACACTGTTACCCTCCTAGTTCAGGCCTTCATCACTGCTGCAATAGTCTGGTTCATCTCTCCGCCTCTAATATCCTCCCATCACAGTCCATCCTTCACTCAGTTGTCAAATTAATCTTCCTAAAATACAGGGCAGACCATGCCATTCTCCCTCCATTCAAATTCCAATGGCTCCATCTTACCTCCAGAGTCCTTTGACGTTCAAAGCCCTTTATAACCTTGTCCCTTCCTATCTTTCCTGTATTATATATTCTTATACTATATTATACTTCTTATATTATATTTTTATTATATATATTATATTATTGTACTCCTCTTTGCCCTGGCCACTGCACTCACCTTCCACTTAGACTAAAAGGACTGAGATTAGATGAAAAGTTATTGTTGAATAATTTCTTTTTGTTCTTGAAATACTTCTTGGAATGAAAAGAAAAACATCACATAGATATAGTGCTTTACATCTCCTCTCATTTGATCCTTCTAGGAAGCCTATAGGTAATACTAATATTTTTATCTCCATTTTACTGATGGAGAAACTGAAACTCATAGAATTGAAATAAAATGCCCATTGTGTTGGAGGCAGGGTATGAACCAGTCTTCCTGCACTAGTCCAGTGTCAGCATGATACTGATGATGTTGTGCTTGGTGGATTCTAGAGTTGGTTCCAGACATGTTACTGCTTCCATAGCTAAGAAAACTCTTTAGTGGTAGAAAAAAGATGTTTTGGGAGCATCTATCACCTCAGCATGGGCTACAGAAAGATCATAACTCCCGAAAGGATTTTTGTGTCCAAATATGGCAGTTCAACTTTGGGTCCTTTTTCTGCCTGTCTGAGAAATCATGCCCCAGCTTGAACTAAATGACTTGGACAGAATCAAAACTACAACAGCTGGAGTTTTCTCACTGTTAAATCCAAACCCTTCTGGAGCATTTCTCATCTAATCCAGAATACAAACTTCATTCTAATTGGGTCACTAGCTGGAACTGAACAGTGTGATCTCTACTGTGAAATGAATATTACTAATGTAAAAAACCCCCAGCATATCAATCTTTTGAAAATTTAGTATCTTAATGTGATCCATGACTTAGTCACCTTTTGTCCTGCTTTCTGTTTGACTATAATTTTATCTATTAATCATGTTAATCCAATAGAATCTGCCTTAATCAAATGTGAGTCAATTACCCAGTTCTTCAAATTATATTTTTTAATGAAAGACATTTTTTAAAATTGAATACCAATTAGAGCCAGGCTAAACTTGTTCAGAAAAGTTTGGGTTGTCACAGAACAGTATGGGCACTTGACTATTATTGTATCCCCAGGCCTTTTCTTCTAAGGGCTTGCTATGTGTCTTTAGACAAATCAATTAACCTCTCTGGGTTTCGGGTTCTTTAACCATAAAATGAGGATAACAACACTTACTAGTTTGGGAAACACTTATGACACTTGGCTATAAAAGGCAAGTAGAAGTGAAAATTAATAAAAAAATGCCCAATGGAAACCCATACTGAATTCTTTTCATACTCTTTGCTTTGGTCACCTTAAAGTATAACGCAATTTCCTGAGTTGAGTTTTCTTACTATCTTATGTATACAGATATACGTGAGGAAGGTCAAGTGAGGTGACCTCCCAAGAAACAAAATGACTAAAGCTGAGTACTAAGAAGAAACACTTATTAGAGTATTTATTTATTTTAGTTTGGGACTTGAGATTTCATTGGTATGAGGAGTTCTCATTTTGGAAACTTTTTTCACTTGTATGGATGAAGTCAAGTCAAATCAAGCTAAGTTATAAAGCTTTTATTAAACACTTACTGTGTGTCAGGCCCTTTGTTAAGTAACCATTAAACAATTTTGAATCTTAGGAGCACTGAAAATGTTCAATGCCTCCTCCATAGTGGAATAATCAGTATGTGCCAGGGTCAAAACTTGAACTAAGGTCTTGATGCTAAAATTCTAGCCCTCTATACTTTTTACCCTGTTGCTTCTCTGACATTTACGTTACCCTTTAAAATTTAAGGTGTTTAAAAATATTAATAACATACTCTGCTTTAGGCACAAGCCTATTAGAAACAATTTTATACAATTGATCATTGATCTAACATCCAAGCATTTCAAGTTTGGAGAAAGAGAGAGCTGTCCACGTTGGCATAGTTCCTTCATATCCATTGATATTCTCTCTTCCCCAAGAAGATTTTAGGTAACATTTCTAGAAATCTTGAACAAGGCAAAGTATGTTAAAATTCAAATTGGGGTTAGCATTTCCAAGCAAATTCAGTTCCTTACTTGATCCCTCCCTTCCGCTATAAACAAAAAGACCTACTCCCTGCAATCAACATCTCAATTTCTTTCCTCAGTGGAGAAGGGTTCTGATAGATCAACAATTCAACAATCTAATCATCTCAGGAGTGGGGAAGGCAATGATTTACACAAGACAAAAGTTTTTCTTTATTCAGAGTTTCCTTAATCCATCACCCCAAGAAAAGCCCTTCTCTTCTATCTGACACATTTTCAAACAGTGAAATATAAAAAAGGAGGATTTTTTAGACCAAAGAAATATTATTTCTTAATATTTTCAATTTTACCGAAAAGGTTTTAAATATGCTTTCACAAAAACAAAGTGCTTTACATAAATAATTTGTAAATTATTTCATTTTGGTTTGACAATTATCTTGTGAGTTAGATACTAAAGCCATTTTCATCTCTATATCATCCCCATTTTACAGATGATGAAACTGAGGCTCAAATGGCCTACATAATCTCAAATTAAGTCAACAAAGATTTATTAAGCACCTGCTATGTGCCAAGCACTGAGCTAAATTCTAGGAGTAAAAAGAAAGACAAGCAATAATCCCTGTTTTCAAGGAGTTTCCAAACTAGTAGGTGAGACTGTGCAAATAAGCTACCTAAAATATAAATTGGAGATAAGTTTAATTGTTTCTGACTCTTTGTAACCCCTTGGACCACAGCACACACTAGGCCCTTCTATTCTCCACTATCTCCAGAAGTCTGTTTTGTCATGTTTGTTTCCATGACACGATCTCTCCAGCTCATTCTCTCCTGTTTCCTTCTCCTTATGCCCTCCATCTTTCCCAACACCAGGATCTTAGAGGTAGGGCATAGGAGAAGAAAAATGGGAAAGGCTTCTTTGAAGAAAGTGGAATTTTAGAATGACCTTGAAGGAAGCCAGAGAAGCCAAGAGATATAGGTGAGGGGGGAAAGAATTCCAGGCAAGGGGGACAGTCAGGGAAAATGTAGTCTGAAGATGGAATGTCTTATATGAGGAGCAGACTTGCCCATGGTGGCACAGATAGGGAAGAATTGTCAGAGGTGAGACTGAATTCAGGTTTCCTAACTTCAAAGGCAGAACTCTTTCCACTATGCTATTTTATCCACCATACCAATAATCCTCCTTAAAGAAGTCAGGGCTACTTGTCACCTCCTTTTCCTCTTTCATTTGGCCCCATGGAAATGGGAAGATCTCTTGAAAGAAGAAAAAAATCTTGTTCTTTGGATGGACAACTGGCTACTATTATGCCACCACTGGGTTCTGAAATATCAATCAGCGGAGAAGAGGGTTGTTTGAACACCATCCCCTATACACACTGCCATTTGGGGAAAGGTTGCAAGTTTTATTTTTTTCCCACATCTAAATATGTGCTTTCCTTCAAGATTCTTCCCCTATTTATGCTGAAATTACCTCTGCCCACTTTGTAGGGCACCAGCTAATCTCTATATTCCACTTGATGGTGGCAAATTGTTCTCCTAATGGTAAGTGATAGCTGCATGGTATGGGAAACTTCCTGCCGGACAACCAGGGCTCTCTGGTCAGTTTCCTGGATCCCGTATTACAGTTACTCCAGGAAACACACACACACACGCACACACACACACACACACACACACAAATACAAATACACTCAACTAATTTGTATTAATTATCATCAAAAAACAGTTTTTCTGGCAGTTAACTTCAGTTCTGTTAATTGGTCTGGCCACCCAGCTGGGTAAACTGAGCCACTGGACTCTTCTACAAATGATATCTTTTTGGCTACTTGGTTTGAATCAGAACCTTCCATTACATGGTGGCTCAGGATTACAAATAGAAGCCCCAACACCTGATTGGGGCTAATTGTTTTTAGAATCTTAATGTCACTCTTCATTGTGTAGGGCTTTCAATTTACTAGATGACTAGAATTCAGATATCTTGAATACCTCTTGCAAGGTAGGGCTAGATTCCCACCCCCACCCTCACCACCCATCTCAATGAGGGGAAGGAGGGAGATTCTGGTCATTTTCTGGCTATAATCAATTCCTATGACCTACATTCAACAGGGAGAATAAAATAATACCCAACAAATATGCTTTTAGAAAACAGCTCTACTCCTTAGCATGTCTCCCTGACTCTCACATCATGCAACTGAAGCCTGTTGTCCTCTCCCTCCTTTGACCTTCCTAGACTTGACCCCTTGGCAACCAGCCCCCTACTACTTAAGTAGATCCCTGGTCCAGGTCCCACATAGCCAGACTTGTCCTATTAATGCCCAAGCCTCTGGGCACAAAGTAGCTCATATTTCCCATTAAACCACTAAACTCTTGGTTATTAAAGGAAGGATGACAGATGTGTTATTCTGTCCTAGTATTTGAAAACTAAGGGGATATTTGAAAATATTAGAGGGGGAAAGAAGAACAAATATTATTCAATAAAATCACAACCAAATCAATCCTATGAGAGATAGCCTCTGGCATTCTTGCTAGTGGTGAATATAAGCTCCTTAGGGTCAGTCGTTTCCTTTTTGGGGAATGGGTATTTATATTTGAAGTATCTGCTACACAGAAGGTACTTAATTAATGATTGTTCCTTTACCTTCCCCTTAATTAATGCTTGTTGAGTTGAGCATGTATTAAGCAACTTTATTTGCCATGAGCCATATGTAGGGACCTCTTTCTCTAATCCTTCCATTCTTTGGCACTTTACCCCATCAGAAAAATTGCAACTTACAGAGTTGCTAAGTATAGAAATGGATATGAGTTAGAAGTTTAAGCACAGCACAGGGGGCAAGTAAAAAAACATACCTCAAGTAAAAATGTGAATCGGGTATGGAACAGGTAGCTGATTCCCACACAGAAAAGAGAAAAGAATCGTAAAATGATTGGAAGAAAACTTAGCAACTTATTATCATCCATAAAAGTTCTTGACATTGTGGCAATACCAATGGAATGGGAGGAAGGGCTGTCCAGGGGGCATCACTCTTGCTATGCCCCAACCCACCTTCCACACGTCTCGCATGGTCCCACCCAGTCCTTATTTCTCTGTTCAGTTTTCTGGATTACACTGGCCTTCATGAATTCCTCCAACCCTTAATATCTGCACAAGAATTTGGGAATTGATTATATCCTATCTCCTCTAACCTTTTATGTGTATACCTCTTGTCTACCTCACTGGTTTGTGTCTCCTACCTTTCTTGTACATCCCATGTGTTCTTGCATGAGGCTAGGTACTGAGGAGGGATTTATTTAGTTAGTGGTAGAACTAACACTAGAACCCAGGATTCCTAACTCTTAGCCAAGCCATGGTAAAGAGGAAAGAACATTGAATCATGCAGTCCAAGGATCTGGGTACAAATACTACCTCTGACCCTTAATACCACCGCTTCTCCCTTGGTCTCAATCTCCTCATCTGTAAAATGGGGAATTGTACTAGATGACCTTTGAGGTCCCTTTCAGCTTTAGATTTATGGTCTTTTCTCTATAATAGTCTGACTTCCCAGCTCCTTCAAGTAGACTGAAAACTCCTCAAGGCTAAGGAATCTTATGACTTCTAGACTGTGACACAGGAATCCTGGGCTTGAGTCCTAACTCTGTGACTTGAACAAATCACTTAATTTTTACAGGCCTCAGTTTCCTCAAATAGAAAAACAAGAAGGTTACACTATGATCTCTAAGGTTCCTTCTATATATAATAGAATAATTGGTATTCAAAAAGGTGTAGTGACTAGACTTCCTTCCGTACTGTTAGGAAAAAAGTTGAGAAAGGCAGTTCCTTTGAAAAAAACAGTCACATCTCATGTAGAGTTAGGCACTCAAGTCAACAAGAGAGACAAAAATACCATATGATTAAAATTACAGTTGGAAATTCCTTAAATAATCCATAAAGTATACTACAGAATCTTAAAACTAGTGGCAGCTGGAAATGGTCTGAGTCTCTTTAAAGTAGGGGTTTTTAATCCAGGGTCTGTGAACTTGTTTTTTAAAAAATATTTTGATAATTGTATTTCTTTTTCTTTTCTTTTATCAACTCTCCTGTCCATCAACAATATCCCCTCTTATTGAGTACATTTTTTAAAAAAATGAAAATAAAAAATGAAGACCTCAGTAAACAAATACAGTCAGGGAAAACAAATTCTCACATTGGCTATGTCTGAAATTGCATATTTCTTTCTGTATTTTAAGTTCATTAGTTTTCTGGCAGAAGTTGAGTGGCATGTTTCATCTTCATTTTTGTGTTTGTCACTGCATTGATCAGAGTTCTAAAGTCTTTCAACATCATTTTTCCCTATAATGTTGGAAATTTCAATTAATTGGTTTCCATTCTAATTCTATGTATTTTACTTTATACTTTCAAAAACATGATTTTGAGGAACCTGTAGACTGCCAAAGGGGTCCATGACACAAAAAAGGTCAGGATCCCCAGAAGACAGTCTGTAAAGAGAGCAGATAGCTCAGAAATGACAGCTAGAGAAACAACTGAATGCTTTATTTTCCTTCCCTTATCTTCCCTCTCTCCTCCTTTCTCTTACTTCCTTTCTTCCCTTTTTCCCTCCTCCCTACCCCTCCTTTCTTCCCCTCCCTCTCTCCCCTTCCCTTTTTCTCTCCCTTCCTGTAAATCTCTTTTTCCCCCTCTTCCTATATATTTTCTTTTTCCCTCCCATGGTCCCCCTTTCTCCCTTCTTCTCCCTCCTTATAGCTCCCTTCCCCTTCCTTCTCTCTCCCCCTTCCTCCTTTCCTTCTCTTCCCTTCCCTTCCTCCCTCCCTCCCTCTCTCCCTCTTGCTCCATCCCTTTCTGTGTCTCTCTGTTTGTCTCTGTCTCTGTCTCCCATCCTATCCCTTCCACCTTCTCAAATTATGTAGTCCCTTCATCCCCACATTCTGTCAGTACACTGTGAACCATTAAGCAAAACTTTACTTTCAGTGCACTTAGTAAAAAGTAGCTTTTATAATGCACTTTAAGGCTCACAAAGCACTTTACAAATATCTCCTTTTACCTTCGCCACAACCCTAGGAAGTAGGTGCTATCCTTATTTTACAAATGAACAAACTAGTCAGACAGAGGTAAAATGACTTGCTCAGGGTCACACAATGTCTGAGGCCAGATTTGAATTCAAGTCTTCCTGTCTTCAGTAACAGCACCACCTACTGTGACACCTAGCTTTGTCAAGAATATCCCAGTGATGGGTGGAGCCAAAATGGCAGAGTAGAAGCAGAGAGATTGCTAGTGCTCTCTCCGCAAACCCAGCCAAATACCTGTGAAAAATGACTCTAAACAAATTCTGGAACTGCAGAACCCACAGAATGACTGAGTGAAGCAAATCTTCAGCCTAAAACAGCCTAGAAGGTTTATGGGAAGTGTCTATTGTGCCAATCTGGGGGCAGAGCATATCCCAGCATGGGTTGCACCAGCACAGACGGGACCTGAGCAGGTCTCAGGGAGACTCAATCTCTGTTGGCTTCCAGACTTCACAACCCCAAAACACCAAGGAGAAATTGGAAGCTCAGTGGAAAAAACCTGTCTGACCTGTGTGAGAGAGTAGAGTGGTCCAGCCCAGGGCAGCAGAGGGGTGGAGGAGCCCATGGAAGCCACTGTTTCTGGAGCTCTATGCCCACAGATTGTGAGGGAATTGAGCAGCTGACAGTACACCTCTTCACCTCCACTAGAAGCAGAGAAGTACCTTGACAAAGAGCTCAAAAGCCAAGTAAATGGCAGGAAAAATGAACAAAAACTAGAAAAAGAATCAGACTACAAAATCTTACTTTAGTGACAAGGAAGAACAAAATATGCAAACAGAAGAAGACAACAAAATCATAGCTTCTACATCCAAAGCTCCAAGAAAATATGAATTGATCTCAGGCCATGGAAGAGCTCAAAAAGGATTTTGAAAATCAAGTAAGAGAAGTAGAGGAAAAATTGGGAAGAGAAATGAGAGTGATACAAGAAAATCATGCAAAATAAGTCAGTTGCTTACTAAAGGGGACCCAAAATATGCTGAAGAAAATAACACCCTAAAAATAGACTAATCCAAATGGCAAGAGAGATCCAAGAAGCCAATGAGTCCTGAAAATTTAACTTAAAAACAACTCTGCCTTAAAAAACAGAGTTGACCAGATGGAAAAGGATGTCCAAAAGCTCACTGAAGAAAATAATTCCTTAAAGATTAGAATGAAGCAGAAGGAAGCTAATGACTTTATGAAAAATCAAGAAATTACAGAATAAAACCAAAGGAATGAAAAAACAGCAGATGATGTGAATTATCTCACTAGAAAAACAACTGACCTGGAAAATAGATCCAGGAGAGACAATTTAAAAATTATCGAACTATCTGAAAACCATGATCAAAAAAAGAGCCTAGACATCATATTTCAAAAAATTATCAAGGAAAACTGCTTTGACATTCTAGAACCAGAGGGTAAAATAGGTATTGAAAGAAAACAATCTCCTCCTGAAAGAGATCCCAAAAGGAAAACTCCTAGGAATATTGTAGCCAAATTCCAAAGCTCCCAGGTCAAGGAGAAAATATTGCAAGCAGCCAGAAAGAAACAATTCAACTATTGTGGAAACACAATCAGGATAACACAAGATCTTGGAGGTCAAAGGAGCTTGGATTAAAACCAAAACTCACCTACCCAGCAAAACTGAGCATAATACTTCGGGGGAAAAATGGTCATTCAATGAAATAGAGAACTTTCAACAATTTTTGTTGAAAAGACCAGAGCTGAATGGAAAATTTGACTTTCACACATAAGAATCAAGAGAAATATGAAAAGGTAAACAAGAAAGAGGACTTACTAAAGTTGAACTGTTTACATTTCTACATGGAAAGATATTTGTAATTCTTGAGACTTTTCTTAGTATTAGGGTAGATGAAGGGATTTCATACATATAGAGAGAGGACACAGGGTAAGTTTAATATGAAGGAATGATATCTAAAATAATAAAATTAAGGGGTGAGAAAGGAATATGTTGGGAGGAGAAAGGGTGAAATAGAATGGAGTAAATTATCTGTCACATTAAAAAGGCAAGAATAAGTTTTTTCAATGAAGGGGAAGAGGAGGGAAGTGAGAGGAAAAGAGTGAACCTTACTCTCATCAGACTTGGCTTAAGGAGGGAATAACATGCACACTCAATTTGGTATGAAAATCCATCTTACACTACAGAAAAGTAGGAGGGAAGGGGATGAGGGGGTGGGGGAATGATAGAAGGGAGGGCAAATGGAAGGAGGGGGTAATTAGAAGTAAATACTTTTGAAGAGGGACAGGGTCAAAAGAGGGAATAGAATAAATGGGGGACAGGATAGGATAGAGGGAAATATAGTTAGTCTTTCGCATCATGACTGATATGGAAGTGTTTTGCATGACTACACATGTATACTCTACATTGCTTGCTATATTGCCTGCCTTCTCAGTGAGGGATAGGAAGGGAGGGAGGAAGGAAGAGATGCTGGAACTCAAAGTTTTAAAAATAAATAATAAAATTTGGTTTTACATGCAACTGGGAAATAGGACATACAGGCAACGGGATATAGAAATCTATCTTGCCCCACAAGAAAATAGAGAGGAAGGGGATGAGAGAAGGGAGGGGTGTGATAGAAAGTAGGGCAGATTTGGTCAAAGGGTAATTGGAAAGCACCATCTCTTGGGGTGGGTGGAGGGTAGAAATGGGGAGAAAATTTGGAGCTCAAAATCTTGTGGATGTGAATGTTAAAAACTAAAAAGAAGTTAATTTAAAAAAAAAAAAGAATATCCCAACTATTTCTTGCCAAGAGCAGGCCCATGTATATTCAATTCATTGTTTTAGAATTCTGTTATTAATAACTTTTTTAACCAAAATTTCTCCCCACATCCTTCCCTTGCCTTCTCCCAGAGTCATCCATATAACAAATAATATTTTTAAAGGAAAAAAGGGATGAAATTAGCAAAACTGCTCAAGAGAATGAAAAACCTGACAATATGTGTAATGTACATGCTTGTAGCCCTCCCACCCCTACAGAGGAGTGAGTCTTTTTACATCTTTTCTTTAGAGCCACTTGTTCTTTGTAATTTTACAAAATTCCC
This sequence comes from Bettongia penicillata ogilbyi, assembly GCA_023548195.1. Lineage (NCBI taxonomy): Eukaryota > Metazoa > Chordata > Mammalia > Diprotodontia > Potoroidae > Bettongia > Bettongia penicillata. Next base: position 20,286,776 of record JAJHZJ010000009.1, on the reverse strand, counting down.
TTTGCATTGTGTTTTGTTTTTTTTTCTATCTACACGTCGTCACCATGTTTATTGTTTTCTTGGCTCCGCTTACTTCACTTTGTCAGATCTTTTAAAGCTTTCCATGCTTCTCTGTATTCATTAGATTCATCATTCATTATATATTCATTACATTCAGGACCACAATTTCACTAGCTAGTCTCCAATTGAAGGACATCTATTTTGTTTCTATTTCAAGTATTTCCAGTTAATGCTTGAAACTATTACTTAAAAATAACTTTAAATAACTTCATTCAGAAGTGAACTTTTTTCAAAAGTAATGAATTTACCCACAAATTCCAATCAACCTATTCACAAGTATTTATAAGTGCCTACTGTGTGCTAGGCATTGGTTATCGGTATACAAGGACAAAAATCAAACAGTGCCTATCCTCAAGGAGCTTATATTTTGTTTTGTTTTTTGGGGGGAGAAGATTCCATTTATATATCCTGGCTACTACTGATATTGCATATGTTTGAAAGGTTTCTTCATTAAACTTGTGATTTTAACAGTATTTTATGCTGGATAATTCTTTACTACATTCTGGGAAACAGGAATGCTAACAACATGAGTCACTAATATGCTATATAGATTGATATTGTTGTGTTCGTCCTTGTTTGTGGAAGAAGACCACGCCATTGGAGAAATAATGACATGACTTGCACTTGACTTTGTTTTGAGTGATGGAGGGCTGTGCAGGTCACCAGCCTCACTTCTCCTCCAAAGCTATCTGAATCAGTGACTAGATATTCATATTCTGTAATATTAAAAGAATATTCATTGCTTAAAGAAAATAAAAGATGATTCTGATTATAGGCATGAGTTCTGTTGGAGCTGTCTAAGACTTGGTGTGGTTCCAAGGGGAGGCAGGCCCTTTTGTTCTCCTGAAAAACTCTTCAGTTGTAGTTCAAGGGTAAAAGTCCCTTTCTAATATTTCTGGTTGGTGCCCAAATTTTGAAAAGTCCTTAGTTTGTGATTTTAAAAGTAAATAATTTTGCATTTGGAAATACTATTGGTCACTTTGGGGAAGAAGATATGCAATCCTTCATTTCAGGCCAAATTCATTATTTAAAGGGAACTCATTTTATTTGAATTGTTTGTGTCAACACCTCATTACCTACCTATCTTTTTAATTATCATAATGACAGTTTAATTATTGGCAATTAAAATAGTTGATATTCTTTTATGTTTTAACACAAAAGTGTTACTGTGGATTAGTTCACATTAAATGCTGAATATCCATCAGTTTTCATTTCCTGATAATAATTCCTATATTTATGAAACTTAAATATTAAGTAACAGAGAAAGCTATTTGGGGTCTTTTGAGGGAAATTATTGCTGGCACCTGGTAGCTCTGTTAACTTGGTATCCTGACAGATGACAGATAACGTAATAAACAATCTATTTACTAACTCCTAACAGCTAAATAATGTCCATATTCTTCACCATAACCAAATTGCCAATACAATATTGACAAAATGTCACCAGGTTGGATTAACTTAATGTCAACATTTTTCTTTCTGCAGCATCCACTACTGGGTCTTAGAAAAAGGCTTCCTCATTACTTTGATTAATGTTAACTAAAATTGCTATCCAGTTAACTCTTTTGTATGTTGTTATATGATTAGACCTGGTAGTCTTGACACCACCATGACAATTTTCCCTTAAAGGAGGCTGTAGTTTAAAGAATCTATGCATGGAAGCAATTGTTATAAGATCAGGCCTAATCATTACAGTTTACTCTTAATGGAAGCTATAAGCTTATAGAATATACTCACAGAAAAATACTGACAGTAACATTTTTGAAGGTTGGCCCAACAATGTCTACCACCAACTTGTTTTCCTCCCTGATATGCAACCCCCCAAAATAATGCTTTCTTTACCACCAGGTTGTTTTTTTCCCCTGATAACAAATCCCCACAAGAATATTTTTCCCTGTCCCCTTGATATACAATTCAGCCAGTTCTACGAAGGCCATCCAAAATCACTTTCAGAAGAGCACTTTAGAGCACACCATTCCCTTCAGCAGGAACATACCTCCCTGCTGAAGCACCCCCTTTCTGCTGAATGGGCCCCCATTTCTGTGCTCTTCAGCATAGTGCTGCCCTTACATGAATTAATACTCTATGTCAGTGTGCATGCCTGAGTTTTATGTCTGGCCCCACTTTGCTTTCCCCTTCCCCCTTTCCCCATTACTTGCAATAAAGCTTTCCATTGAACTGAGTCCTATTAGTTTACATGTTATTCTCAGCACCCACACTCATTACAAGCTTGCTTCCCCTGACATCTCTTGTTGGCCAATGGGCCTTTCATTAGACATAAACTGAGTACCCAGATAAGGATTTAACCTATTGAAAGCTACACATAGACCAGGGGAGTATGACACCATGAATCATGTTGTAGAAAACAAGGGTCAATAGGGAAAGCCTAGATACTCCTAGGAGGGACTTCCTTACGCCAGAAGACTGTCTCAAAACATATGTACTTATTTTCATGTTTATTTCACTGGCAAGGAATAGATAGATAGAATTTACTAGTTAAGGAAAGTCACAAATAGAGAATTTCCTTCCTTTTCATATCTATAGCACATAGTAGGTAAACAAAAGACTGATTTGCTAGTTGACAAGCCAACAGCTCTTTGACAAGTCACAGAAAGGTTGTATCACATAACAGGAAACCTCACTCCAATATTCAATACACTTACGACCTCATTGATATATGTATTTCATTATCCCAGGTAGGCTGCAACCTAATCATTCCTGCCATTTAGTATGATACTCATGTATGTCCTCCCACAGGCGTTCTGCTCAACATGGCAGGTAGTTTTCCTCAACTTCTCTTACCTTTGGATGGAGAACTGTCCATTGGGTGTCACACTCGCTATATGACCACTAAGATAAAGTTTGTCTCTCCCCTCTACTCTCCATCTATCCAAAATTCAGCTATTGCATAGGACTTTGGATCTTACTGCCTATTTGAACACTTCTAGCATAGCACTGACCTCTTTCCTTCCTGATCTGCTAGGACTCTTACTGTCTATACCAGGGTTGGGGAATCTAGAGCTTTGAGGCTATAGGTGGCCCTCTAGGTCCTCAAGTGTGGCCTCTTGATTGAATCCAACTTCCTTTGTTCTATGAAGTTTAGATTCAGTCAAAGGGCTGCACTTGAGGACCTAGAGGACCACCTGTAGCCTCAAGTCCACAGCATTCATATCTCTAGACTCTATACCATCTATTTTGTATCTTCTGATTATTCATACCATTCTAATATTTTAGGCGAACTAGCACCATGCTAGACACTATATAGATGATCAATAACTACTAAGTTCATTTGAATAAAAAACCTCTTTCCTTTGTAGTTTAGCTTATGCTCATGTTTAGTCTGTGTTTTGTACAGTACAGAGAAAAATAAGAGTGTGTTATTTCCATGAATTATAAAGTCATTAGAAGCCCAACTTTTAAAATATTCTTAATACTTAAGCACTTCTAATTCAGCCTCCAGTGTCGGCTCCTTGAAGTCATATGTCTGCTTGCAAATGATGATACAGAGAGAAAATAATCAGTAAGAATGACATGCTCTTTGAAGCATTATGGAGTAATCACAGACTGAGAAAGCCCAATTGTTTTCTCTCCTCACCGGTGATTAAGATTAATCTGTGTTTTCATATCAAAAAGCAATTTGGTAGCCAGGACAGGATTCTGGATCAGCATCAAAACAGATTTGTACCGAAAATATAAAGCTCATCAATGTATATAATTAAATGGCAAAATATTCCTCAGGGTTAACTGTCAATTGTATTAACTAAGCAATACACTTACGTTTTAATTAGTTACCTTAGTGTGAGTTGAGTTAGGTATAGAAAGCAATAGAGTTATGACATATCAGAAGTACCTTATTGCTGAAACTTTTAGTTCTTTTAAAATCTAAAATTCTTTAAATTGTTTTAGACTATTTCTCAGTGATTTTTTTTTTTTTGCTCTTTTTTGGTGGGGGGTGCAGCAGATAGGTGGCGCAATAGATAGAGTGCAGGGTCTGGAGTCAGGAAGATGTCTTCCTACGTTCATATCTGGCCTCAGACACTTACTAGCTATGTGACCCTGGAAAAGTCATTTAACTGTATTTTGCCTCAAATTTCCTTATCTGTAAAAAGAGCTGGAGAGGGAAATGGCAAACCACTCCAGTATCTTGGTCAAGAAAACCCCAAATAGATTCTCTAAGAGTCAGATTTTATTGAACAACAACTAGTATTTTTAAGCTGTCAGTATTTCCCAAACCTAACACAGTGCCTGGAACCTAAGTTCTTAATAAATGCATATGAACTGATTGATTTCAGCAGTGGTTTTTTACTTAATCACACAGTGAAATGTGAACACCATCTCTTGACTAAGTTTGCTAATAGACCATTTGTCCATTCTGTAAGCAGATTTGGAGGTTTTGCTTAGTGCAATATAGATTGTCAGTATTGTCTTTAACGTCTTTATAGGATTATAGAATTTTGAGCCAGAATCTTGGTACCATCTTATCCAATCCCTACATTTTACAGAATAGAAAAATGAGGCCTAGAAAAGAGAAATCACTTAGCTGAGATCTCAAAGCCAAGCTGGGATTCAAACCTTAAACTTCTGAGCCCAAATCCTTCCTTCTGTTATCCCATGCTACCTCAGTATGAAACATCTTTTGAATAATTAATTAGTCAGTCCACAAGCATGTATTAAGAATTCACCATTTGCAAGGCACTGGGCTAAGCACTAGGAATATAAAAATAAACAGAGTCTTGCCCTCAAGGAGCATACCTTCTAATAGAGGAAGACAACATATAAAAGGGAGCTGAAGGGGTGGAATATGAAGGTGGCCAGCAGACACAAAGACTTCTCTTTCCAATGTCATGTTGGCAATAGACCAACTTGAGCATGTGACAGCTCAATATGCACCTGAATTCTTTGGCTAGCACCTTTGGTGCTCTCCTCACCCACCAAATAGATAGTTGTGATATTGAAGAGATAATTCTTATTAAGTTAAAGTATAACAGGGAAGCTTCTGTTGTTGTCCAGTTGTTTCAGTGGTGTCTAACTTTTCATGACCCCATTTGGGGTTTTCTTGGCAAAGATCCTAGAGTGGTCTGCTGTTTTCTTCTCTAGCTCTAAGCTAAGGCAAACCTTAGCTTCACAGTAATCTAAATCTTAATGTTTCCTTTTCCAAAATCTGGAACTGTATGCTATTTTATCTGATAAGGATTATCGCAACAAGTCAAAACCAAAAAATATTTTTCAAATTGTGTCTGCGTTGCCCCTGTGAGAAGCTGTTCAGCAATTTTTCACTTAGAAAATAGTCAGGTAAGTGCTACCCCTTAACAGTGAATTGTTGATGGGTTCACGTTGGTCCAAATATGAAGATAAACCAAATACTCATTTTTTAGTCTAGCTATTTTAATAATAAATAATAACAATGAATATTTATGTAGTGCTCACTTTGTGCCAGGCACGGTGCTTAAGCACTTTTACAAATAATATTTTATTTGATCCTTACAACAACCCTGGAAGGTTGGTGGTATTATTGCCCCCATTTTATAGATGCGGAAAATAAGGCAAACAGAGGTTCCATGATTTGCCCAGGCCGAATCTGAACATACATCTTCCTGTCTCTAGCTCTCAGAGCTCTATCCACTGTGCCACTTGGCTGCCCCACAACATAGAAGATTTAGTCATTGATTCCCTATCAAATATGATTTGACTTAATGCCTAACTCTTCATCTAAACATCTCCAATTAAATTATCAGTCTTTGTAATTCATCTGTGATCTCATCCATAGGTGCTTGGATTGGATGGGACAGTTATGATGGACCATGGAGAGAAGGTGGAGAGACTTTGTTCTTTGGTTGGGGACAGAACAAAAATATTTAAGAGTGAATTCAAACTTAAGATAAGTATGGAGGTAATAAGAAAGTACTTCACCTCCTTTGATGAATTAAAGTCATCAGGCACAGGTACCTCACAACACAGTGTATGAAGGAACTCCAGATGAGATTCTTGAGTTGTCAATTTTCTTTGAAAAGCCATAGAGAATAAGAGATGCTACAGGACTGGAGGGGAGCAAATGTGGGGGCTGATTTCTTTTTTGGGGGGGTTGTTGTCATTCTTTTTATTTTGAGGGTTTTGTGAGGCAATTGGGGTTAAGTGACTACACAGCTATTAAGTGTAGTCTGTCTGAAGTCACATTTGAACTCAGGTCCTCCTGACTCCAGGGCCTCTACTATATCCACTGTACCACCTTGTTGCCCTGTTGCCATAATTTTTTTTAAAAATAGGGGAATTGGAATACAATTCCCCACAAAATTCTAGAACATAGCTCTAAAAGGATGGTTAGGGAATATCTAAAAAATATTACAAAGAAATTACATGGCCTTATCAAGAACTGATCTTGTTGGACCTAAGCTCATTTTCTTTTCTAAAAGGGTTACTGGCATTAAAGGGCTAAATTTTTAGAGTTAGGAAACAGGTTAGGATTATTAAAATTCCTGTCTACTTTCCTAGATTCAGTCTCTTATGTTTACTGTTCAATTCTGGATCAAGCTCACAGTACATCTGCAGTGCCTGTCCAAAATGTCCTCATCAACTAACTTATTCATCTCCTCATCCAACTGTACAGCATAGTCTAAACCAGTGGTTCTCTAAGTGTTGCTTACAGATCCCTGGAGGTACCCAAGACCCTTTTGAAGAGGTCCAGGAGGTGAGAACTATTTTCATAATAATATTTTCATAACTATTTTCATAGTAATACTAATACTCTTTGTCTACAAAATATACTTTCATTTTTCAATCTGTGTGAGGCTGGATAGTTTTTTCAAATATTTCAACTGAAACAGCAGTTGCAACAGATTGAATACACAAATAAATATGCTATCTTCATCTGAGTCATATATTAAAGAAATTTACAAAAATATATAAAATAATGCCACTATTCTCACTAAATTTTCTTTGTTGTTGGTAAAATTATTTCATAAAAATTACATGAAATATTATTGGTTTATTATTGTTTTTTAAATGAATAAATATTTCTAAAATATCTATTTCAATTTATAATAAACATTGATAGGTATAGTTCACATTAAAAAAAGCTCTTTGGGATCCTTAATTTTTAAGCCTGTAAAGGGATCCTAAGACCATAAAGTTTGAAAGCTGGACAATAGGCATTTTTCATCTTTTGGCTTTTCCTGTGTGCAGAGGCATTCTAATACCTGTTGAGAGGGAGAAACGCTTACCTTGGGAGATCTTGGCATGCCATTGACCAAGTATTCACTCTCAATGCTGATATTCTAAGGCATCCCTTTTAAAAAACGGAGCATCGGTCCCTAGACTGTCTTGTCCTACAATGGAATCAAAGCTCTAAAGACAGTTTGTGCCAACTCAGTTATGATATTCTCAGAGAGGAGATGGCCCACTTTCAAGAGAGTATGGCCCAAGCCCCAGGGTATGGCTGATGTCCTCTGATTTTTGGAGAAAGACAGGTATGACAGTGGGGAAGTGGACCCAATGAAAGAAACATGCCCTAGTAGAGGGATACTGGGAGTGGCAGCCAGGGTCTGGGCGAAAGAACTGGGTCAAGTGAATTGCATAACCCAGCGGTATTGGGCCAGAAGACTGCTGTACTTTCCCTAGGTATCAGTGCCCTGGGTAAAGCCTTGACCACTGTGATCTAGTCACATAAATTGTCAGGCTAGTCATGAGTCTCACAAAAGGGGTGCCATAGTATTCTGCTAGTCTATAAAGAATACATAACCCTGCTGTGTTTATTGTTTGTCGATTATAAAAAGGCATTTAACTCACCTGAGCAAATTACAACCTCAAAGGCTTACCTCTAAAAAAAAAAGATGTCTCCTGTGCATGTGTTAAAATCCTGAAAGATTCCTTAATAGAGTCAATTTTCAGAAATTTTTAAAAATGATCCTCTGATTATCAGTACCCAGCAAGGCACAAAACAGGAAGAAGTACGCTCATTAAAGGTGTGTAGGCCATTGTTATGATGGATTTCCTGTGAAAAATTCAAAAGTTCCTACAGATGTTCCTATTTGAAGGTAAAATTTTGATTGCCACAAGTCATCAGATGAATCTGAACAGTGTGAAACAGTAGGGAAGATCTGATAACTTTTCAGTTAAATTAAATTCTGCATACAATCAAAATATAAAATCAAGACCAAAAAATTCCTTTGGGGGCGTGAATTATCCGTTGTTGGTGCTTTTAAGAAAAGCACCTATAATACCGTCATAATTTGCATAAGAAACCAATATCGACTTTACTTTGTGTTTGTCAATACCCTGAGATAACTTAAATTGTTTGTTCGCTGTTCTTTTTACATCATTACGTTTTCCACTGGGATTGTCCTTCCACCCCATTTCACAGAGCCATCCCTTATAATAACGTATGAAGTAAGGAAGAAAAGGGGAAAAAGTCATGCACAACTGATATTATGTGCAGAACATAAACATTATAGTCCTCTTTTTCTAAATGGTGTGTGTGTGTGTGTGTGTGTGCATGCATGCGTAAAGTGTCTTCCTATATAATAGAAGACTTTTTTTTTGTCTTTCTCATTTATCCTCAAAGTTTAAAAAACTTTATCCATCCCAAAATGAGGTCACATAGAACTGAGTAGTTTTAGAATATGCACGGCATGTGGCCCATTTCTACATGCAACTTTGTAGCTTGCCTCTGCTACTTCTTATATGTAGAACCCTGAGCAAAATATTCAGCTTCCCTTCACCTCCATCTTCTCATGTGTAAAATGGGTGGGTAGGAGTCAATGACTTCTGGGGCCCCTTAGAGTTCTAAATCTCTAACTCTGTGATCCTTTGGATTCTCACAGTCCCTTTATAAGTCACTTTGCATTTGTCAGCATCTCACCTGGATGAAGTGGTGCTATTTTCAGTCACGTACGTTGCTATCAGGTCAAGTTCTCCAAACCATTTCTCTTATAATGCATGCAGTTAGAAACTACAAATATCGTTCTGGCTTTAGGAGAAGGTAATTCTGAATAGCTATACAGTACTGCTTCTCCCCATATGGTTTACAAGTTAAGATATCCCTTAAGCTAATACTTCAGAGCAGTGGGCAGCTAGGTGGTGCAGTGGATAGACCATTGGTATAGGAGTCAGGAGGACCTGAGTTCAAATCTCACCTCAGACACTTGACACTCACTGGCTGTGTGACCTTAGGCAAGTCACCTAACCCCAATTGTCTCATCCTGGGTCATCTCCAGTCATCCTGATGAATATCTGGTCACTGGATTCAGATGGCTCTGGAGGAGAAGTGAGACTGGTGAGCTGCACAGTCCTCTCTCACTCAAAGTCAAGTGCAAGTCACATCATCATTTCTCTGATGGCATGGTCTTCTTCGGCAGTGAAGAACAAACACACACATGCTTTCGAGCAATAACAGAAAGAGAAAAATGTATGCATGGTGGCTGTGGGGTGGACCAGATTCGTTTGAAAAGTTCATTCTTTATCTTAGCATTCCACAATTCACAACAGTTATCAGCTTGGTTTTTTTTTTAAGCAAATTAGGATGAACACTATGCTTTCTGTAACCACAATAATTCTGAAGTACTTTATAAAGTTTAAAGTGTTAAGAAATGTTAGTCTCTATCACTATTATTATTTCAAAACCTGGTTATTGGCGTTTTTTTCTTAGCAACTAGTTCCTAATATGACTATTCCTAAACAAACATTTAATTACAATCAAATAAGGTCCTGGTTGAGAAATGTCTAGCTAACATTGAGTAGCATTTTATAAAGAACTCTCATTTATATGCAATTTGGAACAGTTACATAGAATACAATGTCCATGCTATGAGGCCAGAGCTACTAGTTATAAAGTGACTAAGGTAGTATGATTTGACGAAATCTAGATCCACTTCTATTAAGGTATAATCATATTTAATTATAGTCCAATGAAATATTTACCAGCTCTGACTTGATAAGGCCAAGCACAGGGCTTGAATTAATTCTACTTAGTATTCATTAAAGTTATCTCTTGGCCCTCCCTCCCTTCCTTCCTCCTCCCCCTATTGGATGCAACATTTTTATGTACTTGCTGACCTTTGGAAACCATAGTATAGGAGAATATGCAGCCACCTATAGCTGGATGCTCTTTAAAAAGTTACATTTCATTACACTTAGAGAGGTAGTTACAGTTATGGCAGGAAGAACCCGGAATTTGGAGTCAGAAGACCTGGATTTGAATTCTAGTTTTGCAATTTTTTAAATATTAATTTTATTTATTTTTAGTGTTGTATAATCACTACCATATAACTTAGATTTTTTTTTCCCCTACCTACCCCACACCTCCCCCTCCCTTCCCAAGATGGCATATAATTCTATATAGGATCTACACATACATTCCTATTAAATATATTTTCACTATAGTCATGTTGTGTAGAAGAATTAAAATGAATAGTAGAAATCATATAACAAACCAAAACATAATACACACACATACACACACACACACACACACAAATGATCTGCTACATTCTGCAATTGAATTCCATAGCTCTTTCTCTGGATGTGGAAGGCATTTTGCCTTAGAAGATCATTGGGAATTTTTTTTAAGTCCTTGCATTGCTATGAAGATACAAGTCTACCAGAAAAAACTCTCGCACACTGTGGTCGTTGCTGGGCACAAAGTTCTCCTGGTTCTGCTCCTTTTGCTCAGCATCAGATCATATAAGTCTCTCCAGGCTTCTCTGAAGTCATCTTGTTCATCATTCTTTATAGTGCAATAGTATTCCAAAACATTCATATACCATAATTTATTCAGCTATTCCCCAATTGATGGGCATCCCCTTTCCAGTTTTTGGCCACTATAGAGAGTACTGCTATAAATACTTTTGTACATGTGGCACCTTTTCTCATTTTTATGACCTCTTTGGGATACAGTCCCAGAAGGGATATTGCTGGGTCAAAGGGTATGTGCATTTTTGTAGCCCTTTGGGCATAGTTCCAAACTGCTCTCCAGAATGTAGTTTTGCAATTTTTTGTGTGACTGAGCAAGTCATTTTCTCTCCTTTAGCCTCAATTTCCTAATCTGTAAAATGAGATCATTGGGCTAATTGATCTCAAATGTCCCTTTTAGCATTAAATCTTATGATTCTATGACTTGGATTTGAATCCTACTTTCAACATTCACTCCCTGTGTCACCCTGGGCAAGTCACATAACCTCTATGAGTTCCATCTTTAAAATTCTAGGAGTGTACAAAATGGTCTCCGAGGTCCTTTCTGGGTCTAGATCTAGGATCCTCTCAGATTTGGGTCCCTTCTCTAAACAAAGAAATAATTATATCATCACTCCCTCCTGTATAGCATTATTTGTTATTGTCCCATCATTTCAGTCCAACTTACATTTGGGGTTTTCTTGGTAATTGGAGGGGTTTGCCATTTCCTTCTTCAGTTCATTCTACAGAAGAGGAAACTGAAGTAAGCAGGGTGAAGTGACTTGCCTAGGGTCATTTGGCTTACTTGCTAGTAAGTGTCTGAAGTCAAATTTGAGCTCAGTAAGGTTAAGTCTTCCTGACTCCAGGCCTGGCACTCTATCCACTATGCCATAAACCTACCTCCTATACCTTCTATGCTCATGCATAGACTTATTGTGAGGCTCAATTAAAATAATTCATTTTGAGTCCTCATTGTATAAGTGGCTAATCTTGTGATTGTGTTATTTAACATTTTGGGGTCTCAGTTTCTTAATATGTGAAATGAAGATAGGATGGACTAGATCCCTTCCTACTTTTACAAAATAGCAGCTATTGACATTAGTTTGAAATAAACAAACTTTCATAGTACTTCCATTTGTATTATTGTGTTTCAGTTTTAGTTGCTGCATTTTAGAAATGACATTGATAATCTTGAAATCACCAGATGCCTTAGATCATGCCATATCAGGATCAGTGCAAAGAATTTTGGATATTTAGCCTGGAGAAGAAAGGGCTTAGGGAGAACATGGTAGCAGTCTTCTAATATTTGAAGTATGGTCATAAGGAAAGACAATCAGACCTCTCTTCTACTTGACTCCAAGGGGCAAAATTAAGAACAATGGGTGGAAATTTTAGAGGAAGGAGGCAGGTTTAGGTTCAGTTAAAAATACGTTTTCTTAACATGTAGAACTATCCAAGAGTATCTCAAGTCTCCTTGAGAGATAAGTCTCTCTTCTCCCTGCCCCCCAATCCCCTCCTCCACTTCTTTAAGTCAGAGGCTGGATTTCCCCTTGCTGGATATGCTGTAGAGAGGGTTCTTTCTCAGGCATATGTTGGACCAGACAGCATCTGAGGGGGCTATTCCAACTCAGCGATATTGTGACTATTTTGTTCTTTAGGAGAAAAGCTATGTCAGCAATAACCATTTTTCAAGTGTGTTGTTATAAAGCTAATATTTATATTTTTCATCATGACACTAAATTAACAAGTAGAGACAATATAGTGTACAAATCTCTATCAACCTCCTCCTGACAAAAAATCCTCTTTTAACAGGAACAAGAGTATATTTTGACAAGTTTGAGTCTCTTCCTGAGAGCTAAAATGAATGATTTTCCAGTACTTTATTAAAAACTAAGGAATAAACAAATTCCTATTGATAGCTGGTTGGAGTTGAGAAGGCGATATGGGTAAATCATCAATACCGAGTGAAACCTAGATTATTACCTAAGGTTTTTTGTATTTTTCATTGATAGCGATTAGTTCATATAATCATAGATTTAGAGCCAGAAAGGGTCTTCCAGAATTAGATCATCTAATCCAGGAGTGGGGAAGCTGACCTCCAGGCCACGTGGTTTTCTAGGTCCTCAAATGCCACCCTTTGACTCAATCCAAACTTCATAGAACAAATCCGCTTAATAAAAAGATTTGTTCTGTAAAACTTGGACCCAGTCAAAAGGCCACACCCAAGGACCTAGGAGGCCACATGTGGACTCAAGGTCATGGGTTCCCCATCCTGATCCAAAATGTTCATTTTACAGGTGAGAAAAACTAAGGCCCAATGAGTAACTTACCCAAGGTCCTGTAGACGGCAAATGGCAAAGCTGGGATCATAGATTTACAGCTAAAAAAGACGCTGGCCATCAGTTAGTCCAAGCCCCTCATTTTATACATAGTCCAAAGAGGTTAGCAACTTGGTTAATGTCACACAGTAATGCGTCAAAACACTGTCACAGTGACAGAAGAGACTTAAATAAAAAGTCAATGCCTTATAACTGAAGTAAAGCACATAAGACCTATTAAAAAGGATGAAGAAAGGTTTGTTAATCAAACCAAATTGCTCATAAGTGAAAATCTTTATTTAAAAAAAAAATCCAACAACATCAAAGGTACAAGAGAACTCAGAGGCAATGTAGACAAATCTCCCAATACCACAAATTAGGAAGCTAAAGTTCAAAAATCAAATAGTAAGTACTGTATTTGTTAAATAACTACTATGCTCCAGGCACTGTGCTAAGTGAGGAAGGAAGGAAGGAAGGAAGGAAGGAAGGAAGGAAGGAAGGAAGGAAGGAAGGAAGGAAGGAAGGAAGGAAGGAAGGAAGAAGGAAGGAAGGAAGGAAGGAAGGAAGGAAGGAAGGAAGAAAAAAGGATGGAAAGAGAAAGAAACAGAAAGAAGGAAAGAAAAAGGGAACAGAAAAGAGGAAGAAAGGAAAGGAGGAAGGGAGGGAAGAAGAGAAAGAAGGAAGAAATGAAACAGAAGGGATAAAGGAGGAAAAAAAGGAATAAAACAGAGGGAAAGGAGGGAAGGGAGGGAGAGGGAGGAAGAGAAAGAAAGAAGAAACAAGGAAAGAAGAAAGGAAGGAAAAAGAAGGAAGGGAGGAAAAGAAGGAAAGAAACAGAAAGGAAGGAAAGAAAAGAGCCAGAATGAAGGAAAAAAGAGAAGAGGGAGGAAGAGAAAGGAGAAACAGAAACAGAAAGAAAGAAGGAAGGAAAGAGATAGAAAAAAGGAAGGAAAGAAAAAGGAACAGAAAGAAGAAAGGAAGGAAAGGAAGGAGGGAGAGAAAGAAGGAAGGAAAGAAACAGAAGAAAACAAGAAAAGAAAGAGGGCTGGAAAGAGAGAGGGAAGGAAAATGAAAGGAGAGAGAGAGAGAGAGAGAGAGAGAGAGAGAGAGAGAGAGAGAGAGAGAGAGAGAGAGAGAGAGAGAGAGAGAGAGAATCCTTACTGTTTAGGACTTCACTAATTTAATCCACCAGTGACTTTCTGGACAGATGTCTCATATCCAAATTAGCTCTAGTGCCATTTGCTCCCCCCCCCCCCCCCCGCCCTTTTATACCAATGCCAGATTAGCCATTTATGATTTGTAAAATAAAATAAAATAAAATTGTTGGGGCAAAATAAATAATTATAAATGCCAGCGACGTTCTCCTGTTTTCCTTTTGATCTGTAGGTTACCAGTGGATGAGATAATCTTTTATTTATATTGCATGTGGTAAAATTTTGAAATGGGATTTTTGCGTGCACCACACTCGTCTTTCCATAATTAAGCCTGTAGGGCTGGCTGGTTTATTTTTTAATGCAGTGCTTGTCAATTTCTGTTAACACTAATTTAGAGTTCATAGCTCCATATATCATGGAAATGCGAGGGCAAAACAATTTATATAAAAAATATTTTGAGTGCAGTTGAACAAATTGAAGATCATTTCTGCACTGACTATTGAGCATTTCAGTTCCAGTTATGCCGCCGATTTATACGGCTGTGTGGGGAGCTAACCTTTTTCTGCTACACATTCGATTTTCTCAGGTTCGCTGCCTTGCATTCACTCACTCCATTTTCCTTCAGACACTCCGGCTCTCTCCGTCTCTCTTTAAACAGTTTTTGTTTTTTCTTTTTGCCTTTGTGCCATGGGTTGTCATTTTAATTGTGCCCCAAACTCCAGTCCTGTCAGTCCTGCCAAGATCTCGCTGCCATTAGGAGAGGAGGAGAAGCAGGCGCCCGTGCTCCCCCCCAAACCTTACAAGGGCAGATCGGGGGCTTTCATTCTCCCACCTTCAGCCGCCAGAACAATAGACAGCAATGATCTCGTGACACCCACAACTAATTTATCCAAGCAGCAGACAGGTAGCACTCTGAACCGCGGCTCCTGCCTTGAATAGGTGCAGTAAATAAGCAGCTTAATCGTGGCCTTTCAGGCAGGAGGGCAACATATCACAGCGTGGCATTTTTATAATCTTCCTGGCATGCCTACAGCCAGGAGCGCTGAGCTGAGCGTATGTTCCCTCTTCTGTCGGGCTTAGGATGCATGTAATTGTTAGACGGTGACACATTGTGCCTTTGAGCAAGTTTAACTGTTTTCTATCTCCTCTGATCTGCAGCTTTGTACATCTGTTAAGCCGCCTCTTAAACTTCAGTCAGCACATCTGGGGAGCTGCTGCTTCCCAAGCCCCAGCTAGGGGCTGGGCTGGGCGCTTGGCAGTTTCTTTGTGATGGATTCCTGTTTATTCGTGAGGAGTCCTAGGCTGCAACAATTGCCGGGATGCGTTTCCAAGCCGCAGTGAAATACACGTTTTCAATTACCTCCCCTCTCTCCTTCAACCCCCAAACATGGGATGAGATGGAATAGGATGGGATGGGATGGGATGGGATGGGAAGGGATGGGATGGGATGGGATGGGATGGGATGGGAAGGGATGGCGCTTACTTTGCAAAGTTGATTTAATGACTTGTTTTAGAAGGAGAATCAGTTGAAAAAAATAAAAATAAAAGCCCCACTCCCCTATAAATAGATCCCATCTATTACAACGGATTTCAAAAGAAAATTCTAGTTGAATGAGTAATATCATTGACCTGGAGACCATTGAGAGCGACCCCTGTTGTTTTACAGGTGAGGAAACAGACCCAGAAAGCTGAAGGGACTGGCGATTCTCCTGAGCCTCCCCAGGTGATGTTAGTCAAAGGGCCTGGACTCAGGAAGACTCAAGCTCAGATCTGGCCCCAGACACTTACTAGCTGTGTGATCCCGGACCAGTGGCTTAACCTCCCTCCCTTTCAGTTTCTTCAGTTGTAAAATATAAATCATAAAAACACCTGCCTCCCTGGGCTTTTGTGAGTTGCAAAGCATTTAGCTCAGGACCTGGCACATGGTAGGCTCTTAATAAACTATTATTTCTTTTCCTTCTGAGATAAAATATTCTTTGACTTAAAAGTTTTATTCTGGTCAGGAAATTAGACCCTTAGGGCATCACAATTCTGGAAGGTTCCACAGGGATAGAAAGGGATGCAGTGAAATGGAATTCTTTGCTTAGAACATGCCAAAGATAAGAAATGTTTGTCTTCTCAACAGCAATTTCTATGTCTAAATTGTTAGGGAGAACAAATGTACAATTGTGTACAATCTCTTACTTGATTATTCTTTATTAAGAGCTAAATATTACAGCTGTCTATTCTGTTCAGAGCATTATAAAGGGTATTATAGATTAAAAAGATATTCCTAAGCTCTATCTTCAGAGGATTCATGTACTAATAAGAAAAAAAACCACATATAGCATGGTTTATTTTTGGCTTTGTTTTGGGGTCTTTTCCTCTCTCATTAAACACTGGAATGCTTATGGGGGATTTAAAAAATTCCTAAAAGTAGTAAAGAAAGCTTTAATATGGACAGAATCACACCAAATAATCCTCTGCACCAAAGAGCTTCGGAAAACCAGTTGGAAACAAGTTTGTACTCACAGTACAGAAGCAAACCTCTACTTACCCCAGGCATTGAGCATAGCAGGATGGTCACAACTTCTTTTTACCTCTTTGGTAAATATTTCTCAAGGAACAAATGACCTTGGATTAATCAATTCTTTGGACTAGAGTGATCTGACAAGTTCTCCTAAACAACCTGAATAGAGCTTTGCATACTGAATAGGATTTGGACAGGCAAAGAGATATACATCCACAGAAGGGCACGATGTTGATAAGTAGAGGCATCAGAAGCATAGAGTGGTGCCTATGTTCCACCAGAATTTCAGTCCAGAAGATGAATATTTAATATTTTTAATATTAAATTAAATTAAACCTTAAAGGCAACAATCATCCTTCAACAATCATCCCACTTCTCTATTTTGCACAACTGAGGCACAGAGCTGGCCCAAGGCACTTACCTAGTATTACACAATTGGTAATGCTGAAGCAGTATTTGAACCTAAGTTCTCCTGACTCCAAGTCCAGTGTTCTACCCATTAAGCCACACTGCCTCTCATAATCCACCTGAAAGAGTTTGCCAACTTTGGGAAAGTTAATATTAGTTGTGACTCAGTATTGGAATTATAGATGTATACTATGAAATTAAGTTTCCTATTTCTGATCAACTAACAAAGATTTACTGGGTATTTACTATACTAATAATACTAGGTATTTATATAGTTATTTTATATAACGTCATCCTGAGGAGAGATGGGTGGCAACATGTGGAAGGCAGGTCAAATCACCACCATTTTCCTTTAGATTACAATAATCTAGGATCCTGAGTCCTGGGAATGTCAGTACCAGCCCCCCTACAACTGGCTTGTTTCTTTTCTGACCCACACCATCATCATCAAAGGGGGAGAGATTCTTGTGGAGAAGGACCCTGCTGTCCCCATCACCACCAACAACCACCTTTAGTCAGTTGTCATCAATGGGTAAGCAAGTCCAATAGCCCAAAAAATGGCAGTGTCCTCAAGACCACAGCTAACGTTTCCATCCCAATGCCAAATGCCATCATTCAGAAGAGAAACCCTAATGGCTATCCAACTTTGCAACTATTTCCATAGGTACTATATTTCCTTCTTCTTCAGAAGTCAAAGGACTGAAGACTTGAAAAAGAAAGTTCTCTCCATCAAAATTCTTCATACTGTCAAATGATTCAATATAGATTAAGTGTCTATGAGGTACTTGTTTCATTCATTCATTCCTATCATTTTAAAGTTTACGTGTTCATTATTTCATTTGATTCTCACAACACCGTAGGTATGGCAAGTATTATTAGACCCCTTTTACAAATGAAAGAACAGAGTACAGAGAGGTTAATTGCTTTTCCTGTTGTTACACTGTGTCTGAGGCAAGATTTGATGCCAGGTCTCTTTCAATATCAGATTCAGTGTTTTTCCACCATATTACTAGATAAGGTGAAGAAGATAAAGAATGAATTTTGCCTTCAAGGAGCTTATAATGAAGATGGGGAGAAAAGAGATGCACATGACAAGTGTTAGATTATAGTATAAGAGAACAAAGAGAGTATCATCCTGGTACAGTAATCATAGCTCACATTTGTATGGCACTTCCAAGTTAACAAAGTGCTTTTTTAAACAACCTTTGAAGTAACTAGGGCAAGTGTTTTTATTCTTATTTTACATATAAGGAAATTGAGACTCTGATAGGTAAAGGAATTTGCCTGGGCTACTACAATTAACACTTCTCTCAGATGAGATTTAAACCCAAGTCTTCTGGCTCCAAGTCAAGCACTCTTTTCTCTCTACTGCATTGCCTCTGAGATCAAAAACTCAAAACAGATAAGTCTTTGTGGAGGATGTGGGACTTGATCTAGATCTTGAAGGATCTGAATGGATGGGTATCTCAATTAATCAATCAATGAACTAAGTGCCTACTTTGTTCCTGGCACTGTGCTAAGTACTGGGGATACAAAAAGGCAAAAGATAGTCCCTGCCCCCAGGGAGCCTAAAATCTAATAAAAAGCATACAATCTAATTTCAGAAAGCAAATATCAATGGGGACTTTATAAAATTTCTATAGAGAAGAAAACAACATATTATTTTCATAAGCAAGGTTACTTAGAGACCCTGTTGGTTGGAGACTCCCTGAAAGTGGAGTCCAGTATTATGCCCCGCCCCAGGCTTCCTCTTTAAATGGTGCTGAGATGATTAACAACAGCAAAGGTGGGGAGCCTGCATTCTCAAAGTCATATGTGGACCTCGAATTTGTTCTGTGAAGTTTGGACTCAGTCAAAAGGCTGCCCTTGAGGACCTAGAGGTCACATGTGGCCTTGAGGATGCAGGTTCCCCACCCTTGGACTAGAGCAAGGTGCTTTACTCCTTTGGCAGTCCCAGGAAGTCTAAAACCACGGTTTATCGTCTACATTCACAACTGAAGAACAGCTAAGCTTCAGTTACAGATTAGTGAACAATATGTTATTTTCCTCCCATTTATCCATGAACTCTAGGATGAGAACCCTTGAGCTAGAGGCTGCATCCTCTCTGAGAGTTTGTCTCAGAAGCTCCCAGAAAACTGCTAATTTTATCTGTGGCACCAAGGCATCTGCAGTCAAGCCAACGATCCTCTGCTCGACCTGGGCAATAAACAAGCAGAGCTCTAGAACAGAACAGGAGATATGGTATACATTAGGCAGGAACTGATAGTAGCAAACCTTGAGGTCGGAGATGGCCAAAGAGTGGCACCTCCATCAAGCTATATTTAGCATTTTAATCAGTTATCAAAACTTAAACTACACTAAGACATTGGAGACTCTCTCACACACATATGCAAATACACACACAATATACATATGTGTATAAGTATATATGTATGCACATATACATATATATACATAAGATATATACATACATGTTCTTCAGTCTTGCTCTATTTAACTACCTTGCTGGAGAAACCCTGGAAAAGATAGATAATAAAATAGAGTACCTTCTTTGAATGTTTTGTTTACAATTAGATTACTGTAAATAACATTGGTAACATTGGAAACATTGCCAGTTGAAATTAGTCTGCTCTGTAGAGCTATGCTGACCAAGCACTCTAGCTTCTAATAACACAACTGTTAATGACTCTAGACAACGTGGCCATTCTATAATACTACCCAAATATCCCATAGTAACATCACCACTGTGTCCCCTGCTGGAAAGTACAGGAAGGCATTAACATAATCCCATCATTCAATTGTCTTCTTGCTTGCAGGACCAGACACTCTGAAAATGCTGAATACTCAATTTCTAGCCTGTTAAAATAGGGTTACCCATTTCTGGAAGAAAAAAAAAAGTCCTGCTTCAGGACAAAGCCCTTACTTCTCTCCAGTAGATCCTAGGGAAAACTAGCTTGGATAGCCAGCTCATAGGATGGCCGTCAGCACAGCCTTAGGAAATATGAATATGAACTTGATCCTGCATAAGCCCAGAGAGCAGAAAGGACAATGAGGCGATGCACTTCTGTGTTTCACTACCTTTACCCAGTTAAGGCCCTTCTCTCTGCCTTCCCTGGCCTTCAAATCCCTCCAAGAGGACTGTGGGATCAGATCTATACATTTAAATGGCTTCCAAAGGCATCAGTCAATTTCAACTTCAATAATGACAGCAAAAGCCTAAAGGGGCAATCAAGTGTGAGAGAAAAAGAAAACTGGCTTCTCTCCCCTTTCCAACTTTAAGCCTAAGATAACTGATTATGTATTTAAGCTTTAGAACCTTGTAAATCTTTGTTAGGCCAATCAGTGCCCAAACCATCTTCCCTATCCCCAAAGCCTACACCCTCTATTTGTACATGATGAATTTTCCAGGACAGTAAGAACAGACTTTTTACTGTTGGCATCATTACTCCTTTGCTTAGCAGCAAGGAAGTCAGGAGCTTGGTGGAGCTGACAGCAGTCTTTACAGTTCAACAAGTCCCACGGCTGTAATGAAAATCCAAAGACCTGGAAACAATGTACATAGCTTCCCTGACTAATTTTATTATGCAGACACACTTAATAGCTCCTGTTACAATCACATTCAAAGCAGAGAAACAGAATCGGGTTGTGACGGTCCCACTAAATCGACAAGGATTATCAGTCATTAAAAAGGAACCAAATTAGCATCAAGCTGTAATATTTTATACTTATCAAATATTCCGCTGGTCAAGGTCCATTACTGTACGACGCCATAAAGTCAGGAAGCATCAGCTCATTCTCCAGAACATTTAAATCTCTATTGTATTTGTGTAGGATATCATTTCTGGGAGCAATAAAGCCTAATAAAAGTTACACCCCGATGAATAAAGTGTTAATAAATTGACCCACGACATTTAGATGGCTAATTATATTTGAGATAAAGTAAGAAACGTTCTTTTGGGTGAAGAGTTTCAAGTTGTATCCTACCCAACTAACCAACCCTCTACAGAATGGCTTTGCATTGCTATATTGTTGTATAAAATATTCATAATGCTGGTGATTCTTTCACTGGATTAATTATTCATTGGAGTTTCTTAACAATTGCTGCCCATCCAAAACATCAGCTCTATTTTTAAAAGAGTTCCATAAATTATACAACTTGAGTAGTGCCCAGATTTCTTTTCATTTTTCTTCCATATGCTATGACACTCTATTTCCCCAACAAAGTTGTGAGTCGGAAGTTTATGAACTGTATGAAGGAAATGTAAGCAAATGTGTTGTATTGGATTTGCTCAGAAAAATTCAAAGAATGCCACATGTAAATATGTCTCTTTCACCAATACATTACAGACTGAGTGAATTATTTTAATGTCATTGTTTCAATGAGTTTGTGATTTCATCATTTTGGTTATTATCTCCATTGTGGCAAAAACAACCCATCCATACCTTCTTGTCCTTTGCAATTTCTGTCTACTACAGATACTCCAATGAGGCTATACCCATTGCATTGGGAACTTCTTCTAGTTCATGAAAAGTCCCACCTAGGTGTAAAAGGGGCCCCTTCAACTTGGTGACTTTCTGAAGACCATGAGTCTTCCTGCCCTACTAATCAGACATGCTTCTATGTGGAGACCAGAGAGGCCATGCCCATTAAGTGCCACCATAGCCTTGTTGTATGTTCTTACTGTTATGGAAAAGTAAGACTCCTTTTATTAACTATTCAACGACTTGCAAGTGCCTCATTTTGTCTAACATTGAATCCGAACTAAGAGGGTGCTGGGTTAGGCCCACCCCTAAAAGGAAGTTTTCCATTAATCCTAGCAGTTTCTTGACTTGTCCTTCCTAATCTGTTTTGACTAGTCATAGCCAGGCCAGATAATACATATCACACAGATGTATATGTGTATATATATTTATATGTGTATATGCTCTCATCACATAACAGATCCACTAACCTTTTTTTTTTAAATTACAGCTAGATTCTGATTAGTATGAATAATGAATCCTAGGAAGTAGTAGCACTAGTCGAATTTGCACTGTATATTTCCACTGGGCTGGAACCAATAACTATATTTTAGATAATTATAACTTTAAATAGTGTAGATTCACATACATGATCACTTCACAGGATTCATTATTTGCATTAATTGGAATCTAGCTTATCCTAAGTTATCCCTTACGTATCCTGGTGGTTAAGAGTGTGATGCCCCTGCAATTTGGAAAATCCACATAAAATTTTTGGCCCATCCTTCTCTACCAGAGAAGAAGTCTGAAATTTTTCTTTTTCTTTTATGGAGAGTTTATAATATTAAAAGATAAAATATGTTAACATTATATGATACTATACATATGTTTTATGCATTTCTGAGTGTCTAAACTTTTTCTGTGTCATCTGCTGGCCTTTGTGTGTCATCTGTGGCTTCCATAAAACTCCTCCCCCCATAATTTCCATTTAATTTCTTATGCCGATCCATAGAATATCAAAACATTGATGAGGAAAGTTGCTATGTGGAAGGGATAACTCATTTTTTTTTTCAAAATAAAGATCTGATTTCTTTCCCTCTTGCCTCTCCCAACCCCAATTGAGAAAGCAAAAAACAAAACAAAACACCAAAACTAAAAAACCACCAACACAAACAAACAAAAGCTTTAGTTACTACATGTTACCTCCTCCATTAGAATGCAAGTTCCTTGAGGACAGGGACTGTTTTTACTTTCTTTTTTTAATACCCTTAGCACCTAGTATAGTGCTATAGGTACATAATAAATATGAAAATTTTGTTTTTTCATTGATGATTGGACCTGACTTTATCCTTCAATAAACCAGGTTATTCTTGCTTATTCAACTGTTTTAACAAGATTTTACTGTTCCTGACACAAGCAGATGGGTATAATGGCAAGTGTATGGGAATGTAAATTAGGAGGTCTAAGATCAAGTTCTACCATTTGGCTAACTACGTGACTCTAATATAGGTAATTTAATATCTTTGAACCTCAGTTTCCTCATCTGTAAAATTAGGGATTTGGACTAGATGACCACAAGTTGACCTCTAAGTTCCCTTCCAAATCTGACACTCTATGACTCTGTTTTCTAGAATGCAAAGAAATCCTCCAGGGGAGAATTACACAGAAAGAGGAAACACTTTTTTTCCTCAAAATCTAGCTGGGGCAAGGGGACAGATATGAAAAGCTGCATATGTGTCAGGGTTGTCTGAATAGGGTGATGTCCAATATAGGAATGAAAACAGTGGAGGACCATGACAAATATGTGTGTAGAAATTAGTATTATAGAGTCCCTGGTAATTTTTTAGAAGACTAGACAGCTTTTAGGAGAAAGCTATCCTTTGAGATGAAGGTCATATGTCAATTAAGACTGACTGTGTATAGGCTGATTTCTGATCAATGGACTGGCCTTGGTCATTTTTCTTGTGGTTGCCTACTAGGCCAACATGGGAGTTCCCCGAATATTGCTACAGATGGTTCTTACTCTGCATAGTTCTGAAGGAAGTTCAGAGACATGTGGGGCAGACACAGGGGGGCCAAACACAGACCACAGAAAGGAGAGGACTGGCGACATGTGGGGACAGGGACAGACATGGTACCAAAGACAGACACATGGGGGCTGAACAATAGGTGGGTAGGCTGAGGGGCAAAGAGAGGTCTCAAACCAAGCCCAGAGGCAGGGTGATGGTCTCTCCTAATTTTGCTTTCATTAGTTTGTTTTTTGTTTTGGTGAGGCTTCAGACCACTAAGCCAAGGGACAGGAGTAGAAAGAGAGGGCAGTATGTACAGTAAAGTTAACAGATGTTTTTGTTAAATGTGGATTGTTTTCAGAATTCTTTAAGTAAAGTTTAATTTGCATGATGTGAATTTACATGAGAACTATCTGTATTAGAGAATGTTAGACATTTATGGAAAATACATGAACTCCATGCTTTGAGACAGTTATTACGTGATAAAATAGCATCTCTGTAATTAGAGTAGTTTACTACAACACCCAACTCTTTTCAGGTGAAAATATGCCTCAATGTACTCTTTTTCCACAATGTATGTAGGTGCATTTATATTCACATGCATACATATACACATATGTGCTTATATGTGTGTGGCATATGCGAACACAAGTATGTATGCATACATGTATGTGAAGTTCTTTCTTTATCTAACCTGAACTCCCTTGTATTTTCTCTTCTTTTGCCAAACCCAAAAGATGATTTCTCTGCTTCTATTTCTCATCTCTCCAAAGTCCCCCAAAATAGAAACATATTGCTGTAAAACATTCAGTACTCAAACCAATAGGAATGGTTAAGGCTTCTCTTTTCTTCTTCCTTCTCTCTTTCCCCACCTCCTTTCATCCTTTTTTCTTTCCTTCCTTTCTCACTCCCCCTTAGGTCTCCCTTCTCCTTCTTTCCCTTCTCCTTTCCTCCTTCTATCTCCCTTTTACCCTCCCTCCCTCCATCTTCTCCTTCCATTCTCTTCCCTTTGTCCCTCCCTCTCTCTATCCCTTCATTCCTCAACTTTAAAGCATTAACTTAGAAAAATATGCCTGAGCAGTGGAATCAAAAGGCAAATTAGACATCATTCCTATTTCAGGAATTTTACATGGCTTTTACCTGTGACAGTTGGGCTTTACCTGCTTCCTATGGCTAGAGAGAGACCCGGAAACCTAAGTACCTTTGGTGCACTGTGCAGTCAAGCAAATGGCAGAAGTCTGTGTGTGTGTGTGCCCATCATAAAAAGTGGCACGAGATGCCTTTATCATCTCCCCAAAAGAATAATAGGCAGGAGACCCGAGCAAAAGAATCCACAGGTTCAGAAATGGAAAATAAGAAAAGTAGTATGGTGCCTCCACATCTGTAAAATGGGAATGATAGTATTGGCACTAGCACAGGGTTCTTTTGAGAATTAAAGAAGTTAATGTATGTGAAGTGTTTTATAAGCTATGAAGTATTATATTTGTGATCTGTCATTATTTCTGCATCTCTCTGTTTTCCAGTCACTGCTCTGACAGTTCTCACTGCATAAGCATTAGATAGCATTAGCATTGCTGTTGCTGCTGCAGCTAGAACCTAATGGAATGAAAGCTTCTCAATAACAGGTGCCATTTTCTCTGTTTCTGTTGTAGCTTCCATAAAAACTCACGAGGCTGGCATAGAAGAGTTGCTATGCAAAAATATTTTGAGTTTATTAAATAAAAAATACTTATCCTCATTGAAGAATATGCTTTAATATCATATTGAGGTTATAAAATAAGAGTTACTGGGAATAATGGTTTTTTTCCCCTGTTTTTGCATCTATAATACAGTTTTCATGCTTTTGTATGTAGGTAATCAAATTTTCCTACCTGGCTGATTTTGGTGATTTATGTGTTTACCTTTTGAAAGTATGCAGAGAATTTTGTTATGGTAAATATCACCAGGATTTTTCATCTTGAAAACTAATAAGAGATTTATGCACTGATTCACAGAATATGACAAGCTTAATAATTTAGGCCTGCTGACAGCTCTTTGATGAAGAAAATATTTTTCTCCAGTTTAGATGATAATTTTACTTAGTGTCACATTTTTAATAGGTTAATACTTTTCAAGAATGCACATATACATAAAGCCTAAATTAGAGAAAGTAAAAAAAATACTTCCTTAATTTAATATGATGTAAATTCTGCAAGTGACTCACAGATTGGCATTTAATGTAATATATAATATGATACAATATAACATTGGATAATTATACATTCCTCATGTATTCATATATCTATATATAGAAACATATGACATACATATATAGAAGTATATATATATAATATACACATATGCATACACACATATACATGCATATACTCTACATGTACACCAAGGAGAGACACCCTGTTTCCCCACCCCCAAAGACTCTCCTTACTTTTAGACTTTGTCATGAATGAAGGTGGCCAATAGAGTTCAAGACAGCAGGTTCTATCTATCTGGAAAAGCTTCTACTGTGATCCTTGTAAGAGATGGTCTCTAATGTTTGAAGATGAACCAAGCTTAATATGGAGAGGCTCCTCACCAGTGGGTTGATTATTGCAAATTGACAGTTATAAATTCTTTGATCATGGCAACCCATGAAACAAAGGAAAAATTGTAAATTACCTTTAGTTCAATGTAGATCTCTTCTGCTTCCCTAATAGTAGGTACTGAACTTATCCACAGCATTCAAAACTTCTCCATTTGTTTTAATTGATGGTTCCACATATGGATGGTGTGGTGGGGGCTGATGGAGCACCTGTTTTTTTTGGTGTTAATTATTAGGCCAAAATTAGCACAGGCAGCTGAAAATTGATCTATACTTTATTGCATCTCAGCTTCAGAGGCAAACAGAAAATCATGCACCAACACTCCCTCCACTTTGGTCTTGGCTTGTAGCCTTTTCAAATTGCAGAACTTACCATCAGTGTGGTAGCTGACCTTGATGTCGTGTTCATCCTCATTGAAAGCATTTGTCAGCATGGCTGAAAACATCACGCTAAAAAGCATGGGAGCAAGAAAATAGCCCTGTTTCACTCCATTGGTGACTGGGAAGGCATGAGAGTTTTGTCCATTATCCAGAACCTGGGCAAACATACCATCACGAAATTGATGTACAATATTGATGAACTTCTCCAGGCAACCAAATTTTGACATAATTTTCCATAAGTCCTCATGACTAACAGTATCAAAGGCCTTGGTCAGATCTATAAACGTTGTATACAGACCTCTGTTCTGCTCCTGGCATTTCTCCTGGAGTTGTCTGACAGCAAACACTATATCGACGGTTCCTCAACCCTTTCTGAAGCCATACTAGCTCCAGGTGAAGGATCAGCCTATTAAGGAGGACTCTAGCAAGAATTTTGCCAGCAATAACTATGAGAGATCCCCTGTGATTGTCACAGGACAACCCATTCCCTTTTCCCTTATAGAGATGGACAATGGAGTCATACTTGAGCTCTTAGGGTATAACCTCCTCTTGCCATATAACCTGGAAAAATTCAGTCAGTTTTTGTATGAGTACTAGTCCCCCTACCTTGTAAATCTCAGCTGGAAAAGAATCAGCCCCAGGTGTTTTGCCACATGCAAGGAGCCTAATGGCCCTCAAAACCTCTTTTTCAGTTGGAAGTTCAGCTAAGGAGGGATTGACTTCAACCTGAGGTAAAGCGTCAATGGCCTCAGCATTGATTGATGATGGTCCGTTGAGAACACTATGGAAGTGTTCAGCCCATCTCTCTAGGATCATGTCCTTATCACTGTGAATCAATGTGGCTTCATCAGCACTGAGTAGTTGTGATGCACCAGGTTTTTGGTCCATAAATAGCTTTCAGGGAATCATAAAAGCACTTTGGATTGTTACTATCAGCATAAAACTGAATTTCATCTGCCTTCTTACTGAGCCATGAATCCTGCATCTCTCTGAGCTTTGCTTGTACCTTTGCTTTGGATGGAATTAAATGCTGCCTTCTTGGAGGTGGATGAATTATCCTGCTGGTAAATCCTGCAGAGTTCTCGTTTGTCATTTAACAGCTTCTGAATTTCCCCATCATTTTCATCAAACCACTCTTGATGTTTGCAAGTGTTCTGACCCAGATGAGCAAATGCAGTGCTGTACACCAAATCTCTGAACACTGCCCACTCCTTTTCTGCTCCACTGTTGCCAACTGTGTGTTTCCCTCCAAATCAGCAGCAAACTGTTCAATGCTCAGAGAAGAGCTCTAATTTGTTCACATTAATTCTAATGACATTAATTCTAATTCTAATAAGTTCACTTCCCTTGGTAGTGTACTTGGTTGCGTACTTTCCAGGGATATATACATTGACAATGAGGTGGATGCATGTATTGCCAGAGGTAGTCCAGTGTTTGGGAGTCTTCGAAGAAAAGTTTGAGAGGGAAAAGGTATTAGACTGACTACCAAATTGAAGGTCTACAGTGTTGTTGTGCTGACCTCATTGTTGTATGCCTGTGAAACATGGGCAGTCTATGAACGCCATGCCAGGAAACTGAATCGTTTCCATTTGAACTGTCTTAGGAAGATTCTGAGGATCACCTGACAGGATAAGGTACCAGACACTGAAGTCCTTGCTCAAGCTGAACTGCCAAGTATTCAAACTATGCTTCAGAGAGCACAATTCTGATGGGCTGGCCACATTGTTCAAATGCCAAATGTACTCTTGATCATATGGAGGCCAGAAGAAGAGATACGAGAACACTCTCAAGGTCTCTCTCAAGAACTTTGGATTTGGTATGCAACATGGGGGACACTGGCACAGGACTACTCAGCATGGTGTGCCCACATAAGAAAAGGTGCTGTGCTCTATGAGCAAAGCAGAACTGAGACAGCACAAAGTAAATGCAGGATGCACAAACTGGGGATATTTACCCCAAACATTCACACAGACTACCTGTGCCCAACCTGTGGTTGAGCATTCCACACTCATATTGGTCTCAGACACACTGAAATTTCATTTTACAATGGTGATGTTATTTTGACCCTCTTCGAAGATGAAAGACAGCAGGTACTGAGAATCACAAAGCTTTCTTTACAGGATTAATTTAATTGTTGACCTTCTAAATGCAAAATACCTTTCCTCAATGCCAAACAAGTTGAGATAATAGTGGAGGAACTAAATAACATTACTATCAATACTCACTGTTAATGGCAGCAGAAGACATCTTGCAGTAAATGGAAATGAAAGACATTTGCAGCTAAATGGAAGTATCAGACACTTGCAGTAAAATGGAAGTATAGCTCATAGGTTTTCTTTGGAGAAGTTAAAATCAAAAGGATTGATGGGGTTACTCACACAAAAGCACCCAAAAGCATCATATTACAGGAGACTTGCGGTCATCTGCCTTGGCAGGTTCGTAATGAATATAAACAAAGGAACATCAGAGAGAAAATCACAACTTATGTTCTGACATCATTGCAGAGAAGATCCTCCAAACCAAGTCAACAATTCCCTTGATATTTGGGAATGAAATATGCACTGTGCTAAGTGCTTTATGAAAGCTGAAGGGTTCTTAAATGGATATTTTGAATACCAATTAGCCTCAAAAGATCAAAATTGTGGCTCACCCAAATGGCAACAGAGAGTTGTGTTTTGGTCAATGGATTTTCAAGCAAGAAATAGCAAAAAAAAGTATCTTCAAAGAAATGTCTTATGAGAAAAGGAAGTAGATCATTGATTCAAAGAATGACAGATGGATAGCTAATGGATAGCATGACATCAATCTTTGAGTAGAAGACAGTTTCAAGGAAAGATCTTACTTTCCTATTCTTAAGATCATTAGAGAAATTTATCCTGTTTATGATGACCAGATTAATAGCGGGTATCTCTTTGTTTGATCTACTAAAGAGAATTATCTCTTTGTTCATTTTTGACCATATTGAAAGATTACTCAGCCTGAATGGTAAAAGAGGATAAGGTTGGTTTCTGGTTAACGATACCTATCATTAACATTACTATTATTCCATTTAAATTAAAAACAACAGCAACATAGGAAAAAACCACACTTCAAACTATGTAGCTTTGTTTTACTTTGCTGTGGAATTTCATCTTTTGTTCCATGATTACTATAAAATGTAAACTGAAAATTGTTTGAGGAAGAAAAGGAATTCTGGTTAGCAGAAAGAACTGTCAGCCTGAACCTCTTTTCCAGAAGATATGCTTTTGTATTAATAAACCAACTTTCGAAAGATTTTTTGCTAAAACAGAGGGAGGGAAGGACATAGTAAAAAAGGAAGAGAGGGAGAGAGAGAGTAAATAAAGTAAATATATATGTGTACACATACACATACATATGTACATCAACTCAAATTTTAGAGCTTAATATATCTAGAAAGTATTTTCCTCTGTCTGTCATAAGGAAATCCTAGTCATCTTTTCAAGTCAATCTCAAATGCCATCTCCACCAGGAAGGCTTCTCTTATTCTCTTTAGTATTCTGCTTTTGTTTCTCATGCACTAATCACAAATTACCATTATCTGTGCACATGTCACGTCCTTCTACTAGATAATAAGTTCCATAATGACAGCGTCTGTGGTTTGGCTAAATTTTGTATCTTACACATCAGAACCTAGCATCATATTCTGAATGCAGTGTGATTTCATGTTGAGTTGACTTAAAATCAACATGAACTTACTGTGCTGTAAGAAATGATAGCTATGGTGAATACCAAGAAGCATGGAAAGACCTATATGAACTGATACAGAGTGAAGCAAGCAGGATCAAGAAAACAACATACATAATGACTACAACAATGTAAATTGAAAGAACAACCATACACACAAATTAAAAGTAAATGTAGAAAAATTATTTTAAAATGTATAAAAATTATAATTATAAAAAATTATAAAATTTCAAGCTGAACTTGAAGGAAGAGATATGAGAGGATACCCCCAACTCATCCCTTCATGGAGGGATGTATTATACATTGAACATCTTTTTCAATGTATTGATTGGTTGTACTTATTTTTCCTCTTTCTTTTCTTTTTTGTCTTTGTTATATGGGATGGCTCTCTAGAAATAGATGGGGAATACTGGGAAAAACTATGATTATGTAAAAAATAAAACATTAACAAAATTTATTTTAAAACAAAGAAAAAGAAATAAAAGTACTATAAAAGTCAGTATGAATCCATTTAATTCATTAATTTAACAAATATTTGTCAAGCAGAACTTGAGTACCTGGGGCACAAATATAGGATACTCAATAGACTGAAATAATCTCTCAAATCTTCAGGAACTTGACAACTTGAGAAAAAACTTTGATAAAGCTATTTTCAAGATTAAAAAAAAAACATTTTTCTGCTTGATTATAAATTCCTTGAGAACATAGACCACATTGTATTCATTTTTATATTCCTTTCATTGTCTGCACAGCGTCTTGCAACTGGCTAGGCTCAATGACTGGTGGTTAAAGCAATGAGTCATGAATAAACTTGAGTTTTTGTCAAGCTGGATTTTACTTTGTATGAATTGTGATTTTAGAACAGAAATGAGCTAGATGCCAACTGAGTGGAATCTTTCAAGCAAGCGATTTTTTTTCTAACACCAGCCAGAGAAAGAAGTTGATAATAAATAGCAAGCAAGCTTACATTAGGGATTTAATCAAGAAACTGAATTATAGCATATACCCTAAGGGCTTTGCAATCCAGTCCAATCTCCTATATCTTCAGTCCTGTCCAGTGATGACTGATGTTCATGAATTAGCCCTGAGACTCTGCAAGATCTTTAGTCTTCAGAGGTTCGTGCACAATCATTATACTTACTAAGTTAGAAAAGTTCAAGTACATTTTATAAAGATTTAAACAACAAGGCCTGAAAAGTAGGCACTTAATAAATGTTTATTGATGGATTAAATAAAATTTAATCACAATTGAATTTAAGAGCATTTTATGAAATCTGTTGTACTTTAGAGGTTTATCCATCTAGATCTCAGGAAAATTAAAATTCGTTTGCAACTGACTCTTTACAATATGGATTTAGTTATATTGAGAATCAAATCTTCCTTTATAAACATAAGCTACTCATTATATTTTTTCTCAACAGGACATGATAGCATAAGTATTATTGTCTTCCATGACTTTGACATTATATTGCATTTTCTTTATAATCTGAAGTGTTACTAGTAAGATAGAAGTTCTCTAACAAGGGCCATTTAATATGAAAAGACTAAGAGTGTCAGTATTTATATACTGCAAAGAGGAAACAAGATTATTATTGTCCTTTAGAAGGCCTTAATCTTAGAGTAATTGAGAAAACAAAGAATAGTGGAGGGGCATTCCCTTTGATGGGGATCAGAAAGGAGTAAAACACTGGGAAGAAAGCAAAAGTTGGAGTGAGGAGGGAATAAATTAGTACTTCTTAGAATGAGATACCATAGTTATGGCCATTAAAACAAAGGTGGGACTGGGGAGAAAGGAGAGACTTCTAAAATATATTCTCATCTAGCCTAGAAGAAAGAAATGTAAAAAAGATGGGAACAGTTAAAGTAGAATCCAGGTAAATGGCTCAAAGCTTTGAAGGGGAAGAGGAATTACATAATGGATGTAAGGGTAAAGACTGAAATTGAATTGTTTCAAGCAAAAAAAAAATATAATAACCTAGGGATAATAAAAATGGTCATAATACAAGTCTTATTTGACTACAACTACAAATAATTTTCACAGACATAACATCAGAGCTTAGACAAGGGCAAGAAGTACAAGCTCATCTCGTTAGAAACCACATTTTCCAAAAGGCTGTAAGAATGGCTAGGTTTCAAATTCTTATGAGCTACTGTGGCAGGGATACAAAGATGTCATTTTGGTGATAACAGCACCTGTGACAATGGCTGGCACATAGTAGATGTTCAATAAATGCTTACGAAATTGAACAAATGGTGAGGAAGGACGAGGGGGAAAAGGAATTAGAACTCAAGCTATACGATGATGATAATGGTTTAACATTAGCGAGGAGCTGAGCCCAAATGAGTTGGAAGATGGCACATTCCTGGCCAAACTAAAAGGAAGATATGAGATGATGGAACTGCAGTAACTTTCAGGATCTACCTATGCTCTGTAAAGGTCTCAGAGCAGGGCATTGGAAATATTGACAAGCAGAAACTGTGAAGATTAAGTATCAGAGAACAACTGGGAGATGATCACCATTGCCAAGTTCTGTGAGAGAGCTGCCCAGAGGGAAGAAAAATGTCCCTGTTTTTTTCAGGTTGAAGGAAGAAGAAACCAACTGTCAGTGGATAGGAAATGTCCTTCTGGGGTTTTGATGAGAAAAGAGATATAGGAATTTACTCACGTAATAAATGGATACTATGTTATTATGGTTTTAAGCATTCTACTTGCACGCCGACCAGTGATCAGGCTGAATTGCTAAAAACAAACAAATAAAAAAACAGGCATGATGATGTACATGTGTAGCTTCCCATCGATGCCTCTGTGGCTATGGAAAGCATCAGCCTGTGAAAAACTCTGGACTCTCCCATCACCAACATTTCTCAGTAAATGTTTCATTGACTTTCAAAAGGAACAGCCTGGATTTTTACCTCACAGTATTTAACTTGTATATAACTTGTTTGTACATAGTTATTTGCATATTCTCTCTCCCATTAGATTGTGAACTCCTTGAAGGGAAGAACTGAATTTTTGGCCAGCAGCATGGTACTTTGAAAAGAGCACTGAATTAGGAGTCAAGACAGAAAAATGAACTTTTGATGGCAAGAGCTTTTCCTGGTCTGGACCTAGAGTTAGGAATATCTGAGTTCAAATCTAGCCTGAGACACTTACTAGCTGTGTGACTGGAAAACTCACCCTCGGTCTGCCTCAGTTTCCTTCTCTGTAAAACAGGAATAATAAGAGCACCTGCTTCCCAAGGTTGTTGTGAGGATAAAATAAGATAATATTGGTAAAGGCTTTGGCAAACCTTAAAGTACTATGTAAATGCTAGCCATTACTATGAGCCCTCTCCTAGCCATTTTGAGTGGGAAATGCTGTTTTGTCTCTCCACTTTCTCTCTTCTCCCTGAGGATTGGTAATCTCTGTCTGCTCAACATTTTCTCTCTCATCCATCCTAGATGTCTCGGAGCTACCTACCTCTCTCTGCTCTCTCTTTTCTGCTCCTTGTAGCAAACAGTGGCCTCAGTGGCTATGTGTTCTCTGTCTCTGTCTCTCTCTCTCTCTCTCTCTCTTCTCTCTCTTGCTCTCACTCTCATTCTCACTCTCTCTTGATGACAGATGAGAGAGCAGCCGTATGCTCAGGGCCCTCTGGCCTGATCTCTCTTGTGCCAAGGGTCTCCTCTCCCCTTCTCAGGTAGCAGACTGGGTTTGCACGCATGTGTTCTGCCTCTCACTCTCTGTAACGCTTGTGGTACTCAGCTGCTATGTCTGGTATCCAGTTTGGGGAGTCTGTTGAAGTTTAACACAATTTTTTCTCTCTTGTACATGTATATGAACAGCTTTCATGTTTTGTTTTGAAAAACACAGTCAAATCCTGAAATAAATTAAAGTCATGAATTGAAGAATAAAATGTCTTTAATTGAAATAACAGGGTAGCAGCCTGCCACCATGGGAGATGTCCAGTGGATTTCTCAGCTCCAAGACTCATGCAAAAGCTTCTTATACTTTTAGAAGGTGAGGGGGAGGAGGTAGCAAGACCTGGTCATGAGACCCCAGTGGCCCTTGGCAATTTGACAAAGAAAGTCACTTCATTCTGGCTGTTTTGCCCTACATGTTGTGAATTCCAATGGAAGGGGGCAAGGACACTAGAAGCTGGGATCCAGCTTGATCTGGGTTCCCCACAAGGCAAAATACCTGGGTGCGGGGGTACGTAGGACAAGATTCGACTCAACCTAATCAAGAGCAAATATCTTAAGAGTAGGAATGTAAGGACATTACTGAAATTCTGACATTACAATGATCATTTAAGGGAGTGGCAGTTCATATTACATTTGGTAGTAACAATTTCTGTCATTATATTAACAACTTTCTGTCAGCAGATTCCTCATTTTTTGAAGCTATTTTGATAGAGCTACCTTTTTATGGTAAAGGGAAATTTTACCCAAATTGTCAACCTGTGCATCAGCCAGGTTTGTTAAATACATTTCCTCGTCTTTGAAAGTGGTCTGAATATTTGTGAGATTTGGGAGTATTTGTGAGAAGGGTGGAAGGAGCACAGCTGTGGAGAAAATATCTATTTGAGACATTATTTTTATCCAAAGACAAACAAAATTATATGAGATTTACAAGACTGATCCCAAAGAAGAACAGCCTAGTTTAGAAAGTGTGGTATGCTTCCCAAAGACAAACAAAATTATATAAGATTTACAAGACTGATCCCAAAGAAGAACAGCCTAGTTTAGAAAGTGTGGTATGCTTCCCAACTAAGCAATACTGATAATAGCCAGGAGTCTAGAGTAGATTCTCGGGTTCTAGTCCTTGTGCTGACACCAACTGGCTGTATGCCTTTGCATAAGTTATTTAATGATACCCAGTCTTAGTTTCCTCCTCAGTAAGATGAGCATCTTACATTAAATGATTGGTCAGGTTTCATCTAACTCTAAAATTCTGCAGTTGAAGATATCAACAGATAAGGCTCACCAGCCTGAGAATCCAGAAAGAGAAGATCAAATCCCAGCTCTTTCATGAACTGATTTGAATAAATCATTTCATAACTATTCTCAGTTATAAATAAATGGCTATTTAAGGGATATATCAATTTCTTGCTATATATGGGAAAGATATTTTTAAATGAATAGAAAAAACACTCCTAGTGCCCATTATTTAAAGTACCTGTAATATTTAATAATGAAAATATTATGGTGGCTAAAAGATATCCAACCATGTCCAAATTGGAAGTGGATGCTCCCAGTTGAACCTCCAGGAGAATGTTTGAAAGCAGGAACTAATGTATTTTTCTTTTAAGTCTCATTTAAGTCTTGCCTCTGACATGTATTGAATGTGTGACCATGGGTAAGTCACTTAGCTCTGAGTGTCATAAGCAACAAAGACAGTATTTATGTAACAGCTGGCAGCCTGCATCAGTAACAGAGGCCCCTGATTTCAATAAAATTATAGTTCTGGACCACAAAAAATAATCCCCAGCTCTACAATGCCTTGGAAATAGTCAATGCTAAATAGTAAATGGTAAATACTAAATGATGGCTGTAGTTAATGGAATTGAAAATTTCATATAAATTGTGTAGAATTTTATAACTGATACAAAAGAGAGTGAGTAAACTAAGTAGAAAAGAGAGATCCAATTAAATTGATAATAAACCATTATCTACAACCATAACTAATCACCAGTTTCTATTGAATTTTTTAATGTCATTTTGCTATTATTAATTACTATAATTATTATATAAAATAATATGTTATTATTATATAATATAATCATTATATATACTAATTTAATTATTTATTATGTTATTTTGATATTATTCATTATTAATAATATAATTATTATATAATAATATGTTATTGATAATATAATTACATATAATATGATATATATGTATATATAATATAATTATTGTATATAATAATATGATTATTATTTATTAATGCTATTTTGCTGTTACATGGCAATATATATATAAAATGAAAGGCTAGTCAATAAGTCATGTTCATATAGATCTTTAAAAGTGATGAAGTACCATACCCATAGCATTTCATTTGATCCTTTACAAGAACCCTGTGAGGTGGGCACTATGGAGTGTTATCCTCATTTTACAGATGGAGAAACTGAAATTCAGAGAGGCTAGTAGGTGTCAGAGGAGGCTTTGAGATCAGTTCTCTGCATGTAGCATTCTATCCACTTGACCGTTTTGCCTCTCATAGACTTGCATAGCCTTTAAATCCAATTCTCCAGGCCACAACTTTGTTTGTGATTAGTCGGAACTTAGCCAATACTCAGGAGAGTCTCTAAATTACTTTATTTCCTATGTCTATATTTATACCCTAATGATAGGACATTAAGATGCAAATTAAATAGAAATTAGGAAGCAATTCATGCCATCATCTAATGGGCACATCAGGAAAGTCTGCTAGCAAAAGCCCAGGGAAGGTTTCAAGGCTCACCTGCAAGCCCGCAGGGTAGAATACACTTGAAATACTATCCACATCAAAATATTTACGGTCATAGTTCTTTTTCAGATGTCTGGACCCTGGGTGGTGTTTCCCCAGCCTTCCCACCTCTGACAATGCTCCTGTTTCTTCAAAAGTAAAAAGTCAGGTTCCTTGTTGGTTTTTTCCTGTGGGATTAAAAAAGCACCAATCATTGTAAGTCCTGCTTTGGGGAAAAGATTTCACCTACAAACCAGTTCTGGAATTTCTTTTGGATATATATTTCTAAAAATCTTATTTTTATTGACACGAACTATTTTGATGTTGACCTCATTTTAGAACTTATTCCTCCCTTTATTTCCCTCCCCTACCCAAAGTCCAAGCCCTTATAAGGAAGATTTTTTATAAAGAGGTGGGGGGAAAGATCAGTAAAACCAACACAGACAACAAACGTGTGAAGTTACATCTGCTGC
This sequence comes from Bettongia penicillata ogilbyi, assembly GCA_023548195.1. NCBI lineage: Eukaryota > Metazoa > Chordata > Mammalia > Diprotodontia > Potoroidae > Bettongia > Bettongia penicillata. The sequence goes on along the minus strand of JAJHZJ010000009.1, from coordinate 20,249,628 downwards.
ATATTTTGATTTTATCCTCCTGAAGAATGTTGCACTTGCCCTCTGTTCTTCCTTAAATCCGGTCTGTGATCCCCACGGGATAGCTCACGGGTCTTGTGGGCCATGCTTACATACATATGTAAATCTGCCTTGTCAATAGTATCAGCTTTGAATAAAATCATAATTTTTGCCTATCACATCATACATAGCCTGCCATCATTGTATCACTGTCAGCAAATTCTCGCTAAAGCAATTACAGTAGCTAATTAATGTATTGAATCTATGATGTCAATTCAAATCACAATCAACTCAATCCCCAAACTTTCCTATTTCTTTTATTTACTGTCCCATTTATGTTCCAATCCTGACCCTCACTCAGTACCACCTATCTTGCTATGCTTAAAGTGTTTCTAGATCACTCCTGGGTGCCTCAGGATTGCTTTTACCAACTTGCCTCCCTACTCACTACCAGGCAAACTCCATTCCACGCAGTTTTCTTTCCTTTTACTGACCCTGGCTTCCTGGTGTGTTTCTTACTAACAAACAGGTGTCTGGATTTTACAGGGCCGCAAAGACATGTTGCCCATAGGAGGAATTCAATTGAGTGCAAGAAGAATTTATTGTGCCCCTATTGTGAGGCAAAGCTTAACAACTGTTCAAGGAGGAGGCAGGTGTGGAGAAAGCAATTTCCACGGGTCTTTGATAGAAACTATCCTTATTGACAAATTCAGACTTGGGGACCAAGGAAGACACATCTGGAGTTGCACCTGGATCAAATTTCTGAAGATATCCTCAATGATCTCTCCTGACCGAATTCTTTTAGCACTTGGCTATATACCACCTTCTATTTTACTCCACTTGTTTCAGTCAACAAGTGACTACTATATGTCAGACCCTGTGCTAATGGCTACATGTATGGCTTTGGGTCTTAACTCCTTGGACCAGATGGCTTAAAGCTTCTTTTGTATCTTCCACAGAGCTGGAAGATATACACATGACAGCTGCTCATTGTATACTAAAAGAATTGGCTCCCTGTAGACTGTTGGAAACATGAGCAATGGCTGCTTCATTTCAAAACTATCTATCCTGGTTAAGACAATTCATTTCAGATGCAACCTCCTAAGGGTAGCCCTCCTGCTTCCCCTTTGTTAGGGCTTACAATCTCCTCAAATCTTCTCAGATTTACTTCTCTTTGTAAATGTTCTGTCTCCAAGCCATGCCTTCATTCCTCTCCAGGCTGCACTCAATACCTTCTCTCCCTCCTCCTGATCCCTTTCAATTTCCTTTTATATGCTGTTTGCCCTCATTAGAGTATAAACTCCTTGAAGGCAGGGATTATCTTTAATTTTGCTTGGATTTGTATTCCCAGTACTTAGCACAGTTGTCTGGCATATAGTAAGTAGTAAATAATAAATGCTTGTTTTCTTAGAATGTAAGTTCCTAGAAGCAGGAACTTTTTTGTTTTATCCTTGTATAACACCCTAGAACCTTGCCTAGTACCTTGGTTTTTTGTTTTGCTTTTGGTCTGAAATGTTATTGTCTACATATGAAGTTGGAAATTGAAGCAGGTAATCTACTGATACAGGTGGGCAACTCATCTGTAACTTGTAGTCTTCAAAAGTTGCCTTGGACACTGATAGGCTAAATAATTTAGCCAGCCATTATGTGTCAGAGGTAGGATGTGAACCAAGGTCTTCTTGACTCCAAGGTAATTCCACCCTTAGAAGTGAATTGAACTGAACTGAACTGAATTAAATTGTAATGAATGAGAGAGAGGATGTTAGATGACTTCTGTCAATTCTCCCAATCTAAAGACCTCTATTGGCTCCTTCCATTTTCTCAGATAAGTGGAATTAAATGTTAGGGTGCCATGACTCATTGTGTAGGATACGTTTTCAAACAAAACAATCATTCCATATTTCGTCCCAGATAGGGGTGGAAAGAGATAGTTTTTACCCTGATAATGATTAAAGAGAGCTAGGAGGTGGAGGGAAGTAAATGAGAAGATGGACTGTGATGGTTGTGTGGGGAGAGCTAAGCTCTGTTTAGGTTTGTATTGCATACTCTAGGGACTTGTATGAACATGAAAGACTTGAGGATTGTACCCATAATCTCTTGCTTTGCTGTTCTATCGGTTACCTGAGTAAACAGTAATATATAAGTAGTGATATACTCTAGTTTTCTTTATTGTATATCAATTAAGCATTAGAAGAAGAACTTCAAGGTCTCTTCTGGAGAAAAAACTGGCTATAGTAACACCCAGCACAGATGGCATTCTGGTCCTATTGTGGGGCAGAAGGGGAGAGCCCTTTATATTGGGGAGAATTAGAGAGAAGAGAGGAGCAATAGAGTACAGAATGACTGTCACTGTCTTAGTGCTTTCTACCTACTTTTTGAAGACACATGTAAGACTTGCTGGCAGTTTTCTAAATGCCTGTAAGCACCTATGAATTTCTTTTTCTGAGGAAAGTAACTAAAGTAAACTTTGCCAGGTTACCAACAATTCCAAGATTGAAATGGTTTCCTTGGCTGAAAGCTGACAATGATTGGAGCCAACTATAAGAAGTGTGTGTACACTGAAGCAACATAGAATAAGAGCAGGAACCCTAACTGGTTCATATTTGGGAAACTGTGGAGTGTCCCAATGAATGCTGGCAATTATGCTCTGTGACTATACATCATGAAAAACCATCAGTTCAGTAGAATTCAGAATTAAAACTGAAAGTAACCCAGATGGTAGTAGTAAGGCACATGGTAGGCATAGATGGCGCTGCAGCATGCTCCCAATCATAACCTCTTTAGGCAACTAAGTGGAACACTGGGTTAGAGTACTGTATTCAGAGTGAGTTCAAATTCGGTCTCGGATACTGTGACTTCAGATGTATGACCCTGAGTGACTCACTTAATATCTCACAGTCTCATTTTTCTCAGCGCTAAAATGAGGGAGCTGGATACAAACGCCTTCCAGCATCCTTTCCAAATCTAAGTCCACAAGCCTAAGTCACAGAAATGGTGGAAGCTCATATGTGACCAAAGAAGGTGACACAACATATGGATAAATTCTAAGTCAAGTCAAGAAGCATTTCTTAAGTACTTACTTTGTGCCAAACACTGTGCTGAATGCTGGGAATATACAAACATAAGTAGAAAGAAATAGAAATAGAAGTAAAAGATACAAGTAAAAGTAGAAAAAAGTCCTTACCCTCAAGGAGCTTACATTAATGGGACAAGATAGCACATGAAAGGCAGCTGAAAAGTCCAAGGGAGATGAAGGTACCTTAGGAAAGCGGGTATGATAGATAAAATCCAGAGAGTCAGGAGTGCAACCTAAAGAGATATGAAAGTATGGCTGGCCTAGGCGTCTTCCTTAATAAAAACATTCTGTGAGAAATTAGTCAATCATAGAGAGAGACTACAGGGGCAGAGAAGGTATCCAGGGGTAGAGTTTCCACTTCTAGGGTTTTGGCAGAGAAAGTTCAGAGAGTCAGGAGTACAGCCTGGAGAAGAATGAAGATGTTGCTGGCCTGAGCATCATTCTTAAAAAGGTTTTGGGAGGAACCGTCCAGCCATTAGGGAGAGACTGTAGGACAGGAGGGCTGGGAAAGGACCTCACAAGTAATGTAGTCCAATCCCCTCATTTTAAAGTTATCTATATATCTACATATAGATATTTAAAGATCACAGACCCTTGGTTAAGAATCTTGATTTAGAAAGACTAGACTTAGAAAATATGTAATTAAGATCAGATTTACACACTCTCCTCAATCTTTCAGCAATTGATTAAAAATCTACTGGCATTTAACACTACTAACAACATCAGACTGATTTGAATAACGTCAACAGGCAGTTATATCCAGAAGGGAACAGAGATAATCAAACAATGTAACTCTAGGTCTCACTAAAGCTGAAAGTATAAAGGGATGGCAATGGCAGAAGAGTAGCTTGCAAAGGGAAGGCATGTCATTTCTATACTAATCACATCATGTATAAAAAGTCCAAAACACAAGATACTTTTCTACATTGACTAAGTTGTTGTGTTCGTCCTTCATTTTTGAAGAAGACCATGACATCAGAGAAATGATGACATGACTTGCACTGGACTTTGTTTTGAGTGAGGGAGGGCTGTGCAGGTCACCAGCCTCACTATCTCCTCCTGAGTCATGTGGGTCTAGTGACCAGATATTCATCAGAATGACTGGAGGTGGTCCATTGACTTGGTATGTTAGGAACTTGCCTGTGTAGTCATAATGTTGTAGACATGACAGTGGCTATCATTCACCCTCTAGTAGGGAGCATTGTTACAAGGCTGCCTGCTCAGCTAACAATGGTAAGCACAGTTAATGACTGAGATCAAGTTACCTTTCAGTTTTTTTGACTTGGGGACAGGAGGCATAAAATAACCTTTCCTCTGGTTTGGCTAATAGAATATGGAAAAATGGACAAGACAACTTTCCTTATGAATCTGACAGGCTCCCTTGATTTATATCTGTGGGTCCCAATATGTCGTATGGACTGGTCCAAGGAGGTAGCTTTCTGTTTTTTTATAGGTCACAGTCCCTTTTACTCAAAACTGAATTCTTCTAGGTGTATCCGTGGTGATTTTCTCAATTCCCACTTGTGTATGGGAGTATAGAACACACAGAGGGCAGCTTACTATTGCTTCCTTCTTGGTTCTAGAGGTAATCCTTAGGGTTGCTGAGCTTTTTATTATTTCCATTATCAGCCCCCACCACTGTACTCCCCATTTCAATCTTCCAGTAGAAGTCAATTAATTTTTTAGCAAGAGGTATTTACTCAGGTGCTATAGTAAGAATATATGGTACAAAATATTCCATTCCTACCTTCACCCAAATCTGGGGCATACTCTTCCACAAGTACATACAGGTGTATGAGAGAGTTCTAGCTATAGGACTCCAATTATAGAGAAACTATATGGCCAAAGGTTAAACACAAAACTATAGGTTACTTCAAGTCCTTTTAAAGTTCATAGCCAGCATTCTTCTGTGGTACAAGGAATTATACTGCCTGAAGTTATTTAGTATTTTCAGGTCAGTATTTTTCTGTATCCGCATATTTCCCTGTTTGTCCTTGATGTATTCTTCTTGGCTTTTTATTGGATATTTTGTCTTCTATGGATCCAGTCTCACTGATGACATGGGCAGTGGATTGGAGACAGCAACACTCTGACTCATTGCCTATTGCTCTATGGTACAAGTTTAAAGGCCCTCCTCCTCAAAGAACTCCTGAGTCACTCCTTGACTATTTCATTCCTTGAACACTTGCACGTGCAGACTGGCTTGCTATTCTACCCAAAATAGCCTCAAGGGGAATGACTGATCCTCTTCAACCAATTATGAGATATTTCTTATGGGACATCACTTGCTTTTACCCCATGACTCAAAGCCCCTACAATTCTTTCGAATCAATTAAGGGCTAATTCATGTTTAATTTTGATTAAAGATTGATCTAATCAAGATGCTAAGCCTACACAATTAATTGATATGGGTTCCCACCCTCATACCTGGAAAAGAAACCACCCTCTCTGTTGACTTTCAGTGCTAGCAAAGCACAGAATATAGATTAGACATTGCTTTCTCTGTCTCAGAGCTGGAAAACGACGACCAGTCTTGAAGTGAACATGATCAGGAGCGTGTGATCTAACTTGATTAGCAGTAGTCGTTATGGCTTCATAACCCTAGTCTTCCAGGGTGTTCTTGACCTTACTACCCTTACCCTTGGGTTGAGTAAGAAGGTTTGACTCTGCTCCAGTCTAATTTCCTTCTGTCTTTTTTCCTGTAGGTTGGAAAGAGAAGCAGAACTTTCTCCTTGTTCTTTCTACTCTTGTGGTGGATGGAACAGAGGAGTGGATCCATAATTTCTCTCGGGGTGGAGGTGGATTGAAAACTTTGCTTGTGATCAGAGAAATAACCCATTTTTTCCTTTTTTTCCCCAGGAATAATTATGATTATTGTTAAGAATTCTACTTTGAATATTCAGAAGTGATTTTAATAGATTTTTATGTTTAGATAGAACCAGGAATTTCCCCTGGCTGTACACTTGCTTGATAGGTCTCAATGTATATTGGATTCATATGTTCATTATTAAGCTAAGTCCTTCCTTCCATTCTGTTGTAGGAGTTTCCTAGCCTGGGTTCCTTGAGAGGTCAGGGAGAATCTTAGCCATCACCAGGTCCACAAGAGTATAGGTCAAATAGCATGAGTAGCCAAACTAAAAGGAAAAGAAATTTTTTTTTTTTATTATGTACTAAGGAAGACTGGGCTGGTAGCAGTTTTACCTTCTCAGGATATGGCTTGGGTTTTTATGGTCCCATTTTAAGCTTACTTACAGTACCCAATCAATCAGTGGAATTCTGTGACAAAAGGAAATGAGGGAAAGTGTAAAAGCCTGAGAGTCAAGGAAATTGATAAGGATCAGGTTTGTTCCTGGGGGAAATCCTGAGTCTCTATTAACACAATCTCATAGCGCAGTTTCTTTAGCATCCTAGGTTTCTTTATCTGAGGAGATGATTCCTTAAAACTCACAGTACTTATCCATTCTCTCTCTCGCTCTCTCTCTCTCTCTCTCTCTCTCTCTCTCTCTCTCTCTGTCTCCCTCTGTCTCTGTCTCTCTCTGTCTGTCTCCCTCTGTCTCTGTCTCTCTCTCTGTGTGTGTGTCTCTCACCATCTCTCTCTCTGTCTCTTTCGTTTCTATTTTGTAGGGTCACTTTACAGTCACACTATTGACCAATAGTAAGAGTCCAAGCCTATTGTCCCCTAGTCCTCTACCCTCTAATCAAGGAGGATCAAACTTCCATTTCTTACTGCACATGGAAATTATGAGACTTGAGAATGTATAATTATAGTAGACGGTGAAACATCTTCATGACAGACAGATATACTACTTAGTATTGCTCCAAACCAGTACACCTATCTCAGGTTTATTTCCTGGCCAAACAAAAATAATTTACTCCAAGAAGAATTCTTGGGAAAATCTCTTTATTCCCCAACTATCATTGCCAACACCCCCCATCCCACCCCCCCCAGTCCTGCACTGGAGCAAAGGGCTCTACAGAATAATACAGCAGTGGGAAACGCTTTCAGTTTCAAAATGAGGTAGTTGGTAAACATTATTTGTTCATTTCATGGAATACAAAACAAAACTAGACTCTGTCCCTTGTAACTTACCCTGGACTATTTTTCATAACTGAATTTGCTCCCTAACTTGACTTACCTAAGTAGTTAAAAGACATTTAGATGACGTTTTTTTAAATAATAATTTATTGACAGGTTAAATCTTTTATATTCATTTTAAACTTAAATACAAAAAGAGGGGAAAAAGAATATTCCCATGTATACAACAGAATGTAAAAAGAAGATTCAATAGAAAACCATGGATTTGCATTTCAGATAGTTTACTTTTTTTTGGAAAAATTATGTAATAAATACTACAAATTGTTTTCAAAGCTACTCAAATTCTCTGTGCTTCTAACTTTTTTTGTTCTCCGCTGTTGGCTCTCTTTACTTTTTTTTTCTCCCTTCCTTCTCACACTGCTCTAGAGAAGGCTACAATAAAACCTGACCATATATGTATACATATATATATATAATATATATACATACATATGTACACACAAATAGGTAAAACAATACTATAAATACCTCTGTTTATCAGTTCTTTCTCTGGAGGTGGCTAGCATCTTCCTTCATAGGTCCTTAGTAGTTGATTTGAGTGTTTATGATACTCAGAATTAATTAGTCATTCAAAGTTGTTCTTATGACAATACCTCCATTATTATGTACATTGTTTTCTTGGTAGTGACCATTTCCCTTTTCCTTTTTTCATGCAAGTCTTTCCATGTTTTCCTAAACTCAACCAGCTCATCATTTCTCTTAGCCCAGTAGTATTCTGTCACAATCATATACTACAACTTATTTAATCATTCCCTAATCGAAGGATATCTATCATTTTAGCCAATCTGATAGGTATAAAATGATATCTCAAAGTTGTTTTAATTTACATTTCTTTAATCAATGATGATTTAGTACATTTTTTCATATAACTATATGTAATTTTGATTTCTCCATCCAAAACCTTCCTGTTCATCTCCTTTGACCATTTATTAGTTGGGGAGTGACTTGTATTCTTATAAATCTGACATCTTTATATATTTCAGAAATGAAATCTTTATCTGAGAGATTATGCAATTTTTTCTTTCACCTTTCTGCTTTCGTTCTAATCTTGGCTACATTAGTTTAACTTGAACAAAAACTTCCGAAATTTAATATAATTAAAATTATTTTATATGTCACACTGCTCTCTCTTTTTTATTCATAAATTGTTCTCCTATCCATGAATCTGACAAGTAATATGCTCCATATTATTCTAATTTTCTTATATCTCCATTTATAACTAGGTCATGTATTCATTTTGACCTCATCTTGATACATGGTTTAAAGTATTAGTCTACGCCCAATTTCTGCCAAACTACTTTCCAGCTTTCCCAACAATTTTTATCAAATAATAAAATTCTTATTCCCCAAACATAAATATTTACATTTGTCAAGCACAAGGTTACTATAAACCTTTAGAACTGGGTATTGTATATCTATTCAATTCCACTAATCTATCTTTCTATGTTGTAGAAGATATCAGATAGTTTTGATATTTAGTGTCTTTTAATATAGTTTGAGATCTGGTTTGAGAGCTGCTCTCAACATTTTTTTCATTAGTTTCTTTTAAAAAATTCTTGACCTTTTGTTCGTTGAATTTTCTTATTTTTTTCTAACTCAGCAAAATAACTTTTTAGCAACTTAATTGGGATGGCATTGAATAAATAGATTAGTTAAGTAAAATTGTCATTTTTATAATATTGGCTTTGACAACCCATGAACAATTAATATTTCTCCAATTATTTAAATCTGACTATTTGTATAAAGAGCGTTTCATAATTATAATCATATAGTTCCTGGGTCTTTTTTGACAGGTAATGCTCTTTGGTATTTTATACTGTTTACAATCATTTTAGATGGTGTGTCTCTTGTTATCTCTTATTGAAGGATTTCAAGCAAAATGCTAATGTTTGTGTGGGTTTATTTTACATCTTACTGCTTTGCTAAAATAAATTTTTTCAATAAATTTTTAGTTGAATCTTTTGGATTTTCCAAATATATTACTATATTATCTGCAAAAAGAGATAGTTTATTATTTTATTTCCCATTCTAATTCCTTCAATTTCTTTTTGTTCTATTAGTGCTATTGCTAGCATTTTAAAAACAATATTGAAAAATATTGGTGAAACAGCATAGTTTCTCTGTTAATCTCTTTTAATTAAATCTATTTTACCTTTAACTTTGTCTGAGATCATGATTACTACCCATGTTCTTTCTACATTAGCTGAACATAAAAAATCTACTCCAGTCTTTTATTTTAACTCTGTGTATCTCTCATTTTTAATTGTGTTTTTTTGCAAACAACATATTGTCAGATTCTGATTTATAAGCCATTCTACTGTCCATTTTATAGGTAAATTCATCCCATTCACATTTAAAGTTGCAATTACTAGTTGTATATTTCCCTCTAGCCTATTTTTCCTCACTATTTATCTTTCTCATCCTGTTTATCCTATCACTCCTCATGGGTTTAATTTTCCTTTAATCACTATCTTGCCCTCCTATTTACCACCCCTCTAGGAATCTCTCCTTTATCCTCTCCTCCCACCCTCCTAATTCTTAATCTACATACCTTTTAAAAGGCCTTCTCTTATCCTATTCCCTCTCTCTCATTTCTATAAATTTAGAAGACTTTTATACCCACCTAGATTTATATTTTGCTCCCTCTTTAACCCAGTTCCCATGAAAGCAAGGTACCAGTTTCCCACCCCCACTTGCTTCTTCTACATCAGCTCTTCCTTTCATGCAGGAGAAGTGAGGCTGGTGACCTCACAGCCCTCTGTCACTCAAAGCAGTCAAATGCAAGTCAGCTCATCATTTCTCTGATGTCATCATCCTCTTCGAAAAGGAAGGATGAACACAACCTGTGAGTAGAACCAGCTGCCTAGATGGGGACCCAGCTAACTGGGTAACTCAGCTCATCCTCTCTCTCAGCCTAGTCCTCTCCTTTTCCTTCTCCTCTCCAAAAGAAGGTAAATTTTGATGGTCAGAAGCTGCCCGGTTGACTTGGGGTACATGGACTAGATCCCTTCCTTTCTCTTCTTTCTTTCTTGTCTCCCCTAAAATCTTAGACCCCATGTACTCTGAAGCCTATGGGTTGAACAGCAATGGGTTCCTGCACAACCTCCATTCAATAGCTGTTTTTGAACCCTCTTGCCTTACATTGAATGTCAATAGTAAATTTCTCTTGGAAACAACAACCCTAAGGCTCAAGCCCCTCCAAGTGTGATTTATCTATTTATATTTTTTCCTTTTTATTAAAGGAGCCATCCCCTTGACTACTTTTTAAAGAGGTCTATTCACTGAATGGGCATTACCTCACTTTAAGTGAGTACCTGAAAAGGCCTTAGCCTAAAAGCTCAAGGTCTCCCATTGCATCCTACGCTATCTCCAGTCATCCTGATGAATGTCTGGCCACTGAATCCAGATGGCTCAGGAGGAGAAAGTGAGGCTGATGACCTTGCACAGCCCTCCCTTACTCAAAACAAAGTCAAGTGCATGTCATGTGATCTTTTCTCTGATGTCATGGTCCTCATCGAAAACCAAGGACAAACACAATCCTTTCATGCCTCATTTGTATGAAATAATTGCTCCTTTTTACCTCTCCTACCCAGTTTTATTTTTTTAGAATCAACCCATCATACTCAGCTCAGCTCAAACCTTTCTTTCAAATTACCCAAATAGTGATGATAAGAGTACTGATAATATTTTCACATATAAAAAGTAAACAGTTTGACCTTACTGAGTCCCTTATAATTGGTCTTTAAGATTTGCCTTGTGATTTTCCTGAATCTTGTATGTTGAAATTTCCACTGAATTCTCATCTATTTGTCACAAATACCTGAAAGTCTTTCAGTTCGCTGAATATGCATTTTGGGGGGATTTTTTCCCCATTCAGGATTATACTCAATTTTGCTGGGTAAGTTATTTTTGATTGTAACTCCAGTTCTTTTGCTCTTTGAAATATTATGTTTCAATACCTTCAGTCTTTTAATGTAGAAGTTGCTAGATCTGGTGTGATCCTGATTGTGGCTCCGCAACATTTAAGTTGCTCTTTTCTTGATGCTTATAATGTTTTCTCCTTAACCCAGGAGCTTTGAAATTTGATTATGATATTCCTGTAAGTTTTCTTCCTGGGATCTTTTTTTAGGTGGTGATTGGTGGATTTTTTTCTATTTCTCCTTTACCCTCTTCTAAAATTTCAGGACAATTTTCTTTAATAATTTCTTGTAATATTATCTCAAAACTCTTTTTGATTGCAACTTTCAGGTAGTCTAACAATTCTTATCATCTCTCCTCATTCTGTTCTCCAAATGAGTTGTTTTACACATTCTCTCCTATTTTTTTATTCTTTTGATTTTTTCAAATTATATTTTGGTGTCTTACAATGTCATTAGCTTTGGTGTCTTACAATGTCATTAGCTTCTCCTTGCCAAATTCTAGTTTTCAAGGAGTTATTTTCTTCCTTAAGTTTTTGGATCTCAATTGAAAGTCAATTGGATGGCTTTCTTTTCATAATTTTCTTGATTGTCTTGTATTGCTCTTATTTTTTCCTAATTTTTTTCTCAGTCTCTCTTATTTGATTTTGGAAGTCCTTTTTAAGTTCTTCCAAGAACTCTTTTTGGGCCTGTGACCATCTGACATTTTTCTTTGAATTAGGAATGTTTTTTTTTAACTTCACTCTCTTCTTCTGAATATGAACCCAGATCTTCTCTATCCCTATAAAAACTGTCTACAGTTCTTTCTCCTTTTCTTACTCATATTTATTTTTTATTTTATTTTATTGTTTAGCTGCTCATTATTGAATTGACTCTAATCCTGAGGTTTTAGTGAATGGTGCCCCAGGCCTCAATTCCTTCTTACTGTCATTTCCTTTTTTTTTAAAAAAAAAATTACTTACTTTTAGTTTTCAACATTCATTTCCACAAGATTTTGAGTCCTAAATTTTCTTCCCATCTCTCCCTCCATAGCCACCCTGAGATGGCATATATTCTGATTACCCCTTCCCCCAGTCTGCCCCTCCTTTTATCATCTCCTCTTTTTGTCCCCTTCCCCTTTCGTTTCTTGAAGGGAAAGAGAGATTTCTATAACTTGTTGTCTGTGTATCTTATTTCCCAGTTACATATAAAACAAATTTTTAGCATTTGTTTTTAAAACTTTGAATTCCAAATTCTCTCCCTTCTTCCCTCCCCATCCACCCTCATTAAGAAGGCAAGCAATTCAATATAGGTTATACATGTGTAGTTAGGCAAAACACTTTCATAATAGACATGTTGTATGAAAGACTGGATTTCCCTCCATTCTATCCTGCCCACCCATTATTCTATTTTCTCCTTTGACCTTATCCTTTTTCAAGTGTTTGCTTCTGACTACCCCCTCCCCCAATCTGTCCTACCTTCTATCATCCCCCCTTATCCCTTTCTCCCCTACTTTCCTATTAGATAAGATACCCAACTGAGTGTGTATGTTATTACTTCCTTAAGCCAAATCCAATGAGACTGTTATTTTCTTAGCTCTGTCAGGTGTGTGTGAGTGTCTGTGTGTGTGTGTGTGTGTGTGTGTGTGTGTGTGTGCACATGTGCAACTTCAGGCATTCCTTTCTACCTCTGAGCCATGGCTAGGGCCCCCAGCCAGCTGTCTGCCAAACACTCTTGTCCTTTGCAGTTCCTACAGCAGCTGCAAACTTCAGTTTTCTCCTCTGCCTTGCAGTGGAAACCAGCTACTCTGCTCTTCTGCAAGTGTTCACAAACATCAGTGTTTCCATTCTTCCCCCCATGCCACCCCCACACTCACCCAGCATGTGCTAGCTCCTTCTCACCCACAGCCACAGCCTGGTAATAAGTCTGATCAACACAGCAGGGACTGGTGTCCTGCAACATCAAAGGATCTTTCAGTCTTTCCCTGCTCAGCTGTCTGACCCCCATATTGTTAGTGAGGTAAAAGTTTCTGGTGCCCAGCTTCTCCCAGAGCTTGTTGTTTCAGTAGAGTCTGCCTTGCACTTCACTGGGCAGAACCTCCACCTCTAGAAGTAGGCTCTTTATTGAGGTTCTTTCAAGTTGTCTTAGGAATACTTTACCCCGACTTTTATTAAGTTCCGCTGCTTCATGTTCACTTTGAGGTGATCTTCTGTATTTTTTTTGTGTGTGGAAACTAGAGAGTTTGGAACTTTCTGATCTACTCCGCCATCTTCCAGAATCTTTACTGATCCATTTTTGAACATTGCTGTCACTTGCCAATGACTTTGTCCCATATTATAGAACTCTCTTGTAACAATGAAACAAACAATAAAAGTAATTGCATTTATATAGTTTTAAGGTTTACAAAGCACCCTATATGTTGTCTCATCTAACCCTTACAACAACCCACTGAGCTATTACTATTCCCCATTTTATAAATAAGGCTTAGAAAGATTAAGTGACTTGTGCAGGATGATATAGACAGTAAGTATTGGAGGCAGGATTCGAACTCAGGTTTCCTTGACTCCAAATCCAGCCCTTTTAGTCCCTGTACAGCCTGGCTGCCTTTCTTTGTATCCGTAGTACTTAGTATAGTCTTTGGTACATAGCTGGCATTTAATAAATGCTAGTTCACCTGACTTGAAAAAGTCATTAAACAAAACATACCAAAATACTGGCCATGCCTGAAAATATGCTGTATGTTTCATTCTGTACCTATTTGTTGTCTACTACTTATCTGCTGAGGAGAACAGAGTGCACTGACAGTCCTCTTGCTTCAAGATCGGTTGCCAGATTGGTGAGTTTTCATGTCTTTCAGTCTTGTTTCACTTTCCATTTGGGGGCATATGGGATGTTCAGAGAAGACTAGTGCCTCTGGTGTGAGGCTAGCAGAGCCCTTGTAATGGATGCTCCTCCATTTTTGGGGTCTACCTTCACTCAGTTCTCACCTGTGCCTCCAAGAAGCTATAGCATGCATAGCAGACACCCTGGTAAACCATCTGGGCCGGGTAACCAATGGCTGTAAACTCATAGGTGAATTAGGAAGATCTCTGCCCCAAGCATGTGGATGAGGTGTTCCTGATGGAATAGGAAGATGAGAACAACATGTTCTAATGACCATGAAGATAGCTGAAGCAGGCTTTGTAGAGTGCTTAGAGCTTGGTCAAACATCGGAGTAGCCAAGGTCACCCACTGCATCCCACGCCACCACCAGTCATACTGACTTGTGTCTTGCCACCGGACTTTGATGACTCTGGAAGAGAGAGTGAGGCTGACAACTTTGTGCAATTCTGCCTTACTTGCATCCAATTCATGTGCAAGTCAAGATACACCCCATGATGTAAGTGAGCCTATTGGAAAATGGCAGACAAATAACTTTCCATTCTGTAATCAGTGTCGTTTTTTTTTTTATTCTGGAGAATTTCCTTTGCTTCAGTCACTATAATTCTTCCCAATTTTCTCTGAAATTACATTAATATACCATTCTTCAGACATGTCTGACTTTTCATGTCCCCATTTGGGGTTTTCTTGGCAAAGATACTGAAGTGTTTGCCATTTCCTTCTCCAGCTGATTTTATAGACAAGGTAACCAAAGCAAAAAGGCTTGTGACTTGCCCAGGGTCACACAGCTAGTGACTGAGACCAGATCTTCTTGACTCCAAGCCAAGTGTTCTATCCCTTGTACCACTGAGCTGCCCTAGATATTTAGTTATCTATTTATCTATCTAACATACTTAGTTCATATATTTCCTTACTGGTGGACCCTTTCTCTTTCTTCTCAAGGGAGACTTTGATTCCTGACTTAAGGGGAATGACCAGAGATATCTATTCAGGCTGTTTCCAAGTGGACACATACATATGGGAGTCCATCATCCATAAGAATATGAGAATAGTGCTGGTGGCTTGTTTTGCAAGAAATTGCTTCTGATTAAAAAAAAAACCTTGGAATTTTCTTTTTGGCCCTGGTTCTGAGGTTCTGTGTTATTTTGTTTCAAGGGTGGCCCATTTTGTGTTCTGAGTGGTGATATCAAGTAACTTCAACCTGAATAGCCCTGGGTAAAGCAGGCAATCAGTCCTGAGAGCCCTCAAAGCCATAGGTTTCAATTCTAAGAGCCCTATTTCTTGAGGTTTGTTTATGTTTTTCTGGCCTTGAGTGACTTTAAATTGGAACAGGTTTTTTGTTTTGTTTTGTTTTTAAACTGCTGGGTTCAGTTTAAATTAATATGCTTTCTGGTTTTCTAAGAGTGGTTCAGAAGGCAGGATTTTTCTTAGTCTGGTTTTTTCCCCCTGACTGTGAAACCTCCTACTGTTTCTACTGCTCCTATCTGTTTACTTACTTAGTCTTTTGCAATTGAATAGGTGTTGTCATAGGTTAGCAATGTGAGCGGCATTGCTGAATTTATTAAAAATCTGAATGTTATTATATTCATAATTAATTGTTACATGTTGTTCTCCAGGCTGTCATCCTAGAAGTTACCCTAGATTCTTTTGATATCTGTCACCCCTGTATCCAATTTGTTGCCAAGGCTCGCCAATTTCACCTTTGCAATGTTTCTTGAAAATGTTCCCTTCTCTCCTCTGGTACTGCTCTACATACTCTAGTATGGGCCCTCATCACTCAGACCTGGACTACCGTAAGAGGTGTTGCTGGGTCTGCCTGTCTAAAGTCTCTCCCCATTCCAATCCACTTACCAATCAGCCACCAAAGTAATTTTCCTGAAGTGCATGCTCAATCATGTTACCCCCTACTCCCCACTCAATAACTCGTGGCTCCCTATGGCCTCCAGGAGCAAATATAAAATGCTCTGTTGGATGCTCAAAGTCCACCATAACCTAGCCCCTTTCCAATCTTCTTATACGCTATTCCTTAACACATACTCTGTTCCAGTGACATTGGTTTCCGTGATGTTCCACAACCAAGAAACTCCAGCTCTGGGTTCCTTGCTGACCCTCATGTCTGGAATGCTCTCCCTTCTCAGCTCTGACTATTGTTAAGAACTGTTAAGGGGTCCTCGGAACTTGTCTTTTTGAATTGCCATATTTTCTAGAAACACTGGACCTAGAGCTTGCAGGATGCCCCGAATGTGTCAAGGATGAACCTTCCCACCCTCAGCTGACATAATTTATTATTTGCGCCCCAAGTTGGATTTCCTATTCATCCATGCAAGGCAGGACAGGCATCAGCCAATCTGTCTTTGCAGCTAAGCAGACCTTCCTATCTTCATAGTCTAGCAGTTCCCAAGGGTTAAGAATGAAATTTTTGCCATTGTCTTGCTCCTCTCCTTCAGGAGGGGTTACTACACCTTACCCCTCCCATGCCATAACATACCCCTTCCTGCTTTCTCCTCCTCCTTTTGTTGTACTGTCATAAATATGCAAACTTCTACAAGAACTCTTTGAGTTTCACATGCATGTTCATTTCTCTTGCAATAAACTTGGTCTCATAAGTCTCATGACCTTGTGAGTGCCTGTTGATACTAATGACCTCCCTGGTTTTCTTTAAGTACCAACTGAAATCCCACCTTCTATAAGAAGCCTTTCCCAACCCCTCTTAATACCAGTACCTTCCCTCTATTATTTCCTATTTATCCTGTATATAAATTGATTTGTATATATTAATTTCATGCAGTCTCCTCTGTTAGGTTGTTAGCTCCTTGAGGCCAGGGGCTGTATTTTACCTCTTTTTGTATCCCCATTGCTTAGCACAGTACCTGGCACAAAGCAGGTGAATACCAAGTGTTTATTGATTGATTTTTTGATACATGAAAAAAGTCATGGATGCTGTTTTTATGATTTGAATTCGTGTGTTATCATGTGCTACTGCATTATATCAGGACATTAAAGCATTGAGGCTACAATATAAAATAATACCGCACATTGATTTTTTTGCTTTAATATTTGTATAAGTGGCATTGTGGATAGAGTGCTGGGTCTGGCTGTTTGACCCTGGTCAAGTCACTTAACCTCTGTCTGCCTCAGTTTATTGTCCGCCTAGTAAAATGAAGATAATAATGGTACCTAATCCCGGGTTGTTGTGAAAATAAAAGGAGAGAGTATTTGTAAAGCACTTCCAAAACCTTAAAGCACTGTATAAATGATGACCATTATTATGAACACTGGCACGTATGGATCAATCTCTAAGAAAGATGAGAACTGAGACAAGTGAGTGGTACTGTTTTACATCTGCCATTGAAAAGTGTAGAGGTCTTCTATTATTAGGAATAGACCCAGACCTTAAGAGGACATTTTAAGGATATCAGGCAGAACAGTGAGTGCTTGAAATTAGAATCAAGGCACCTAATGTTAAGGCAGGTGAGACAATGCAAGTTTTTCTAGTCATGTTTGATATTTCTGACCATATATCTCCATGATCCAAATTCTCAGGTATGATGAAACCTCAAGTAATAATGCCTGAGGAATTGACAGTAAGGAATTATGCCTAGGAATTTCATATTAGTCTATCCACTGAGGAAGAATTTCTTAATGAGATATAAGCTCTTCTATAATCAAAGAAGGCATTTATCTGCAGTGCCACTTTATTTCTGAGTAAAGCTGAGGTCATACCCCTTGCTATGGACAGATACCTCAGGCCACAAATTGTCATTTTCTTTGGACATGAACCAGGTCCCCCAGGAAAACAACACTGGGAGGCATGGGTTGGACAGGCAATGATAGGACTGAGACCCTGGAAGACAGGGATGAGCTAGAAGCGAGTCTGCAATTGTGTACACCCTCTCTTAAAGGAAGAAGGAATGTTTTTCTTCTCCAAACCTCTCCTGTCCACTCTGCTGGCAAGCATACATCATGCTCTCCACCAATGAGGCCAGTCTTATGCAAATGATTTAACTTGAAACCTAGGATATTTATTTGTTCATTCATTCATTTATATACCTTTGGAAGGAAGTCTTTGACTTTCTTAGTGTGTGTACTGAGTAGTGGTATCCTGGGTCAAAGGGTATGAAGAGTTTAGTGATTCAGAATATAGTCTCTGGCACATAGTAGGCACTTAATAAATGTTTGCTGATGAATTGAGTGAACAGTTGTACCAGTTCACCACTCCACCAACAATGCTTTTGCTTTCCTGCCTTCTCACAGACCCTCCAAAGGTGGCCCTTTTCACTGTGATGAAAATGGAAAATTGTCATTTCCTCATTCTTACATACATGTAATTTTTATTCCAAATGAGTAGCATCTTTAAATAATTTATTTCTTAGAGGTAATAGCAAAGAGGGCTGTGAAGTTCAGGAAGACAGATATGGTAGAATATCCCTTAGACTGTGAGAAGCTTTGAATAAGCCACCCTGTATGTCCTAGCCCGGGGGTGGGAATGGGGCCTCAAGGTTACATGTGGCTTCCTAGGTCCTCAGGTGCAGCCTTCTGACCGAGTCTAAGTTTTACAGAACAAATCCTTTTATTAAGGGGAACTGTTCTGTGAAGTTTGGATTCAGTCAAAGAGTTACACTTGAGGACCTAGAGAGTCACATGTAGCCTCAAGATCCCATCCCTATCCCAGCCCCTCATTGCTGGTATCATTGGAAAGGAAAAGATGGAAAGAAGACATCACAGACAAAAAGGCAACAATGGATCTCCAGGGATGGGGATAAGAAAGGGGAGAAGATATTGTTGCTAGGCACCTAACTTAGTTTCCTCGTCTTCTACATACTGACCCGGTGGGTGAGGGCATGGATTTTTATTTTTAAGCCACACTAGGGGGCTCAACTCCCTTCTCCCTTTCTAGATGCCTCTCAATCTACCTGGCCCTACATAACAGTGGGGGGGAGGGGAAGGCCTAGACTCCTTCCCAGTTAGCGATATCCTATGAATGGTTGTGCTCAAATCGCTGGATTTCTTGAAAAGTGTCTGCTCTGCAAAAAAGGCCTGTAGAATGTAATTAATGACATGAGGGAAAATTATTATTAATTGTCTGCCTTTTCGATATGAAAAATATATGAAAATATGTATTTTTGCTTAGGCACATACCATCCTACTTTTAATACTAAAAAATACCTCAGAAGCCATATAATCAATGGTCCTCATTTTGCAAATGAGAAAACTGAGGCAGAAGAAAGTCAAGTGACTAGCCCAAGGTCACACAGGGAGAGTCAGAGATGGGATCTGAAACAAGATCTGCCTCCAGGAGCAAATACAAAATGCTTTGTTTAGCATTCAAAGCCCTTCAACTAGTCCCCTCCTACCTTTCCAGCCTTCTTACACTTTTCTCCTTATCATACCCTGTTCTGGTGACACTGACCAACTGGCTGGCTGTTCCCCATACAAGAAACTCCAACTCTAGCCTCCAGGCATTCTGCCAGCCCCCCAACCCAGAAACACTCTCCCCCTCTTTGACTACTGACATCTCTGGTTTCCTTTAATTCCCAATTAAAATCCCACTTTCTACAGGAAGCTTTGCCCAAACCCTTTTAATTTAATTTAATTTCAGTACTTTTTCTCTTTATTTCTTATTTACACTGTTTGTAGCTTGTTTTGTTTACATTTGTTTGCTTGTTGTCTCTCCTATTAAACTGTAAGATCCCTGAGGGCAGAAACTTTCTCCTCTTTTCGTATTAACACAGTTCCTTGTACACGCTAGGTTCTTAAGAAATGTTTATTGAATGAATGAATTACAAGAGAGTCTGTGGGTTTTTCCTGGTACCACACTCCCACCATGTTGGTATAGTACAGAAATTAATGGGCACAATTTATACTCCATGAGTCTGGTGGGATTCTGGGTGTCTCAGAAGGAGCAGGAAAAAGAAAAAAGAAGTCTGGATATATGCTGAAGGGGGCCCATAGCAAGTGAGGTTCTCCCTTTAGAATTCTTTTATTTCATCCCAAATATTGGAACAATGCCTGCAAAACTGCTCCATATTCCATCAGCAGTTCAGGAACTAGAGTCCCTGTTCAAATACCTTCCTCCTAATTAATCTCAACTGCAGTAAAAAGGAAGACTTATGGCTGGCTTCTGCTGGGGCTGCTGATGTCTCTGGGAGCATCCCCAAATGTACGGGGGGGAGATGGGTAAGGAAACTTCACTAGGCTATGAAGAAAGGAGGTTTCTGGAATTCTCAAGGACACGGATGTTTCCCCAGATTAAACAAAATACATTTCTGATCCAAAGCTCAGCTACAAAACTGCCAAGTAGGAGGAAAACTAGCCCTGGCGACGGCTTTTCTGTGCATGACTGAATGAAGCTCAAGGTTTGGCTTCCTCAAGGGGTCATCTTTAATCTTTGTCCCTCCCAGGCACTTTCAACACCTGTTATCCTGATAGCATCCCAGGCAAACCAGTGGGTGAATTCATCTTAGGGCTGGTAATTATTCCAGCTAATTATTCATTTGGCTGCTCCTTCAGGTAGATCACTGGCCCCTTTCATTCTAGCTGATGCTACAAAAACAAAGGCAAGAGGCTACCATTTCCCATCTCTCCATAGGCCCCTTCTGCTGCCTGCAGCCTTTTCCGTAGGGCAAAAAATTTGAAAGCAAAATCAGAGCCTAGCACTTAAGCTAATTAAGAAAGCACCTGGCTCCACAAGCTGCAGAGGAGAGTTATTAGCTAGTCTTCAAAGCTTCCCTTACAGACCAATGAGGTGTCATTTCGAGTAGGATAAGAACTGAACCTGCAATTTTATTATTAGAGGAGACTCCAGAATGGAGAAATTCCCTCTGTCAGTACTGATTAGCACCTTCTCTGAAACATACGGCCTTAGAGTACTGAGAAATAAAGCAGTTCTCCTCGGGTCACCTAAACAGTGTAAGTCAAATAGTATAAAATTGTCCAAATAGTTTAAGTCAGAAACTGGATTTGAAACCTCTCAACTGTCAAGCTGGGACTGTTATCTAGTACACTAAACAGGCTAAAAGCAGGTGCAAAACTCCCAAGAGCTAGAACCAGACTGAAGTGTAACTGAGAAATGTTTAACAAAATAAATGAAAATAAAATGCAACCTAGATAATGTTAATTTGTGGTTTTCTAAGTCAATATATGGTCAGTAGGAATTCCTTTCTATTTGAGTTTAATAGCATTACATTATACTGAGTCACATGCTTCTCAAGATGTCATTTACTAATAGTTATTATCAATTATTAATTAGTTCAGTTAGTTACTCATAGAGTACATGAGATGACCTGCAGGAATGAATCATAGGTAAACATTCTGGGATAGCAGGACTGAAAGGGACTTTAAAGATAATATGACCTAATTCTTTTATTTTATAGGCAATAAAACTAGCCCAGAGAGTCATCTACTCTAAAAAATCCATTTTACAGATGTAGTAACTGAAGGCTAAGAGGAATTAGATGATTTACCTAAAGTCACATGGGCAAGTAACTAGTTGTAAGTAACTAGTTATACAGTTTCATAAATTAAGTTCTGGAAGTCACTTTATAGATCATCTAGTCCAAACTCCTCATTTTTATTTTAATTTCAATCCCATTTAAAGTTAGTGTCTTCCATTTAAGATTATCACCAATATTATACATGTATATATGCATATATATAATCTCCAATATTATATATAATAACACAATAAATTACTATATTTGTATGTATATGTGTATATCTATATACATTTTCTATACAAGATATATATATATCAACTTGTACTACGTATAAATGTACATAGTATGTTGTGCTACGTACAAATGAAATATAGACACATGTATATATATATGTGCAGTGGACATGTGTATATGCACCATATATATATATATATATTCACACACATATCCATCTTTTTATATGCATGTTATGGGTAGTTAGGTGGTGTAGTATATAGAGTACCAGGTCTAGAGTCAGGAAGACTCATCTTCCTGAGTTCAAATTTGATCTCAGACACTTACTAGCTATGTGATCCTGAGCAAGTCATTTAACCCTGTTTCCCTCAGTTTCCTCATCTGTAAAATGAGCTGGAAGAAGAAAATGGAAAACCATTTCTGTATATTGCCAAGAAAACCCCAAATGGGATCATGAAGAGTCAGACACAGCTGAAAATGACTGAATGACAAAAAATACATATGCCTATATATTATTTATCTTATTTGTACATAGTACAAAATATTATTTTATTTGTGGGGCAGCTAGGTGGTGCAGTGGATAGAGCACCAGTGCAGGAGTCAGGAGGACCTGAGTTCAAAGCTCACCTCAGACACTTGACACTCACTAGCTGTGTGACCTTGGGCAAGTCACTTAACTCCAATTTGCTCATCCTGGGTCATCTCCAGTCATCCTGATGAATATCTGGTCCCTGGATTCAGATGGCTCTGGAGGAGAAGTGAGACTGGTGACCTGCGCAGCCCTCCCTCACTCAAAACAAAGGAAAATGCAAGTCATGTTGTCATTTCTCTGACAGCATGGTCTTCTTCAGCAATGAAGGATAAACACACACACATCATATTTGTACATAACACATATATATCTTGTATATAAAGATGTATATACATAAATATATGTATAGTTTTCACATAGTTGTTTGCATGTTGTCTCCGCTATTAGACTCTGAGCTCTTGTATAAGCAGGGACTGTACTGTGTTGTTTTTTTCTTTTTTTTGCATCCTCAGTATGTGGCACATAAAAGGTGATTAATACGTTATCAGTGATTTGACTTAACTTGCCAGAAGGTGGACTCACAGAATTTGGGAGTTAGAAAGGACCTCAGAGTCCATCTGTTCCAACTCCTCCCAATAGTATACCAATAAGTGGTCATCTAAGCCTCTGCTTGAAGACCTCCAAGAAATGTGAACCCTGCCCTATCCCCTATCTGTTGAGATGGCCCATCCCACTTTCTGACAGTACAAATTTTTAGGAATATTTTCCTAAGGATAAGCCTAAATTTGCCACTTTCGTTTGCTCCTGGTTATGCCCTCTGGAGCCAAATAAAACAAGTCTAATCCCATGACAGCTTTTCAAATACTTGAAACAGAGTTATGTCTTCCAATTTCAAAGCTAGGTCTCTTTAACCACACAATGCTTCCACTGACTTGACCCTATCTAATTTCTCCTGGCCACATACCTAGGAAGTAGGTCAGAACTTAGCATCACCATCTTCATTTCACTTACAGAGAAAATGAGGTACAGAGAGTTTGGACCATCTTGGTTAAGCCATTTTAAATCAGTGAATGGAGGTTTCTTGGCTTCTAACTCACTGTTCTTTCCCTGAGTCTCTTTCATGATCAGAAAGCCTTGGAACTAAGTAGAAAACTATGGATACCAGGGTTAAGGGTGGAGACGAGGAGCACACCACATTCATACCAATCCGGCAGCTGCCATAGAAATCTGGAGGGATTTCTTCTTGCTGTGCCCAAAGAGCCTAGGGTTTATGGTACTCTCTCAAAGAGCCTTTTCAAAGAGTTCTATCTGCTTGGAAACTGTTTGCCTGGCTACTGAAGAATAAGAATTAAAGAAACATAAACATGTGGGCCACCCCTGAGTCCAGTTAAACCAAGAGAATTAGGTTAGATTTATCCTTCCCATATGAACCCTGATGCAGGTCAGAGAAGGGCCACCTTTGGTTTGGAAAGTCAAGCAGTAAAATGTTAAGTAACCTAGTGTGCTAACATTTGCAAAACACTTTTCTCACAATAAACCCATCAGATACATAGTACAAGTATTATTCTTTTTTTTCAAATGTGGAAACTGAAGTACAGAGGTTAAACACCTTGTCCAGTGTTAATAGAGATAGTAACTGTTAGAACCAGGAAGCAAACCTAGTTTTTCTTACTGTCCATTCTTCTCTTTACTATATCATGCTGTCTCATTATAGAAGGCCATGCTATGTGTGTGTGTGTATGTGTGTGTGCGTATGTGTGTGCGTGTGCATGTGTATGTGTATATATACATATGTGTATGTATGTGTATGTATGTATATATACATACACACATACATATATATTTTCCAATATACTTTGGAAGTATATTCTCTGCCCAATTCAAACTGTAAAACTTCACACAGAGCAATTTTCATTTGGCAAAAATTGATTGGGAGTCAAGGAATCAAAGAACTATAGGACCTATGGTTCCCTGAAAGTATAAGATAACAGTAACATCAACAGCGATATGCTCAGGATAAGCAAGTAAAAACATACAATAATATTTTGAGGACATTCAGGCATCACTTCAATGAGTACTAATAAAGGCTGATAACAAGTTCACACCACTGGTTTTGAATGTAACTGAAAAAGAAAGGCTTACCTTCAGATCAAGCCTACAAAATAATGATGGTACAGGAGTAGAATTGAAAAGATCTCCATGGGCAACATCCAAATGAACCCAGACAACCATAGGTTGATGGAAAAGCATCCAAAAGGTGGATCATATAGATTTCTCTGTGGAAATGAAGTGTTTATGATGGCAACCCAACACCAGGCCATTGCCTGGTTATTGAGGGGTTATTTTCATGGATCTCAGATTTAATGATGACTGTGGCTCATGCAAAAAAAAATGGTGGACTATGCAACCAATCATTGAGGCTACACAGATGTAACATCTACTGACTATCTAGTAAAATATGACTTGGTAACTAGAATCACATATCAGAAGTTCACCATTTTGTATGGGCAGGCAGATGGCAGATCTTCATACTGAAAAACTGTGGTTCAGTCATTTCAGTCTGACTCTTCATGACCCCATTTGGGGTTTTCTTGGCAGGATACTGGAATGACTTGTCATTTCTTTCTCCAGTTCATTTTATAGATGAGGAAACTGAGGCAAAGAGGGTTAAGTGACTTGCCCAGGGTCACATAGCTAGTAAGTGTCTGAGGCCAGATTTGAACTCAGGAAGATACTAAAAATACATATTTCAAATATCCTGGGGAACTCAACCACTAAAATGTGCAGGAACTAGACTATTATCATTAGCTTTGCTATTCTTGCCTCCTCAGTACCCTCAGTTGCCTCTGCCCCTTTGGAAGGCTGGAGGACAGAGCATGAACTGGTTGACAAAGGCTAGTCACTTGGTTACCACTGTGTTTGTATCAAAGAGAGCCAGCGCACCTCTCCTTTCAAATGGTTTGAGACATCTTGGCTGGTAAAGGCTGTTGGGGGCTAAGTGGCTAAGAGTTCTGATCTATATTCTCTTGACTTTTCCCCTTTTATGCCCTCCCCAATCTCTAAGACGTTAGAGGATTCTGGAATGCTAAGGCTCATCGTGTTCTTGACTGATAGGATAGGCTGGTCAGTTTTCAGATGTACTCTGTTTAGTCTTTGGACAAAAAAAAAATGAAGTCTTACTCCAGTGAGGTCAGGCTTATAAAAGCAGGGTTAGTCCATAGAGATATGGAGTTGTAGGACTAGGAAAAGAACTAGGCAATAAAGTGTTACCTTGCCTAGACCTATTCACATTTGAAAAGAAACCCAACAGAAGAATTCAATGAAGTTTTAATGGTAACAAAATTCAAGCTCCAAGCCCACTTATGTGAGACTTTTTCTTGATTGGTGGAAATCAATATCTCAAGTCTCAGAGAAGAAACGAATTGGAGAGAAAAGAGATCTGGTTTCTTCTCTCTCTATGGGCTCGGTTTCTGTTGCTGTTGGCCATCCTTTGTTATCAAAGAGGGCCACTGACATCCCAAGGGTAATGTCTGGATCTGAATGTGATTTGGATTTAAGTGAGTCAGAACTGAATTAAGTCATCAGCCTTACTCTCTCCTCCAGTCATCAAAGTCCAGAGGCAAGACTTTAGAAAGAAGATAGGAGATGCCAATTTCTGTTCAGGTTGGATCTAAAATGAAGGGATCTAAAACTCTGGAGAAAAGCCAGTATGTAGGCTTTCAGTCATGTCTTTATTCTCAGCTTGCTAGACTAGAGATTTCAAGGAATTTTCCCCTTGAGTGAGATCTGGCACTCTCTCTTGGTTGAGTTATATTACCTTGCTCCTTATGGAATTCCTCCAGTCTACACTGTCTAACATATATCCTCATATATACATACACGCATATCAATACTTTCTTTGATTTCTATTTTGCTACTGACTTGGATAAATGTTTCTTTGACATTTGCAATGTGTATTCAGTATGGAATTGGTATTTAGTGAGAAGGTAGTCAAGCCTTGGATATAAAGATTGGGATCTCCTTTTCCCCCTTAAAGAAAGGAATTTAGCTTGTACCTAAAAATTCCATCTCTTAGATAGATATATTTTTAGTTTGGTACCCTCTCTCTCTGAGGAGAGAAGAGTGGCAGCCAGTCTCTGGCCCTCAATCTCCTGCTTCCTCTCCTGAAAGGAATTAGAGTCTCCCTTCAAGAAAGGTTGGGGCAGAAGACTCTACTGATGTTATGTATTCCTGCTTTGAGCCACACATGACATCAGAGGGAAAGGAAAGAGAATAAGCATTTCTAGAGTATCAACTGTACCCTGGTACTAGGTGGTAGGCATTGTGCTAAACCCTTTACAAATACTGTCTCATTTACTCCTCACAACAAGCCGGGGTGGTAGGTGCTATTATCATACCCACTGGAAATGGCATATTGGGGAATAAATACCTTCCTGGAGCCCTTCAAATTATACCACGTAAACAATTGCCTCGTCTTGCTGGCTTTACAGGGAGTGAAAGGAGGTAAAGAGCACAGAAGGTTGTTTCAGCTCTCTCTCTCCCTTTTATTCATATAGAAGCTATCCCTAAGGAGCCACCATAGGATCAAGAAGCAGTATATTACCATGTAAAATAATCCAGTTGAATCTGAATTTATAAGAGCCGAGGAAGAGCTAAGTAACTCAATAAAACGAGTCAAGGAGAATTAGTCAAAGGAAGGTTTTTGGAGTAAGTAGGCTTTTGGTTGAGTCTTGAAGGAGCATAAGATGGGACTTCATGGTATGGAGGGCATTTCTGGCATAGAGAATGGTGACAGGAAAAGCCAAGAAGATGGAAACTAGCAAGTCAGATATTTATCCCATCTTCTCATAATAAGTAAGATCCTGTATCATATATTTCAGGCACCTTGTTGTTATGTTCATCCTTTGTTTTCAAAGAAGACCCAGGACATCACAGAAATGATGAGGGAGGGCTGGGCAAGGTCACTGGCCTCACTTTCTCCTCCTGAGCGAGGCATGGTGGATAGGGGGAGGAGTGTCAGTGGAATTGAATTTACCATTTTCATTTATGAACCTCTTTTCTGCTCCCAAATCAGTGCATTATTACATGTCGATTTTGATCTGCTGACTGTATCCTTATTACATCAGTAATGAACAGACATGCTCTCAATGAATCACATAAAAAGTTGTCAAATGAAGTACCAACAGCTGGTTGTGCAGATGTCAGCAACAGCTGCATTTTGTCATCTTGAGCTGAGTACCAGTTAATCTCTCTATCTTCCTTTCTCTCAAAACTTTGACATTTATGCTTGAAATTATTCTTTCGTCCTAGATAAGCAAATTCTGAAATTGCACCCAAATGTACCTAGTCCCTTTTACAAAATTGAATTGTTTGGGGTTTCTCTTTGCTCAGAAATTTGACATTAAAGAAAGAAAGTAATAATCTGCCTGCAGATTATTAGCAGGAGAAATCTCAGCTAAAGGGAAGATCTAATCTGTCAATAATGCAACAACAAAAGATCTAAGTGGTATGACAACCTTTCACATTTTTGATCACCTACAAAAATATTTCATCAGGATATCTGGAAATAAAGTTAGTAATTCACCTGGCCTTTTCTTGTAATTGATTTCTATGGGCTAATCACCTTTTACTAGGTATAAAAGGCCAACTCCACCGAATATGAGCCCCAAATTGGGATTTTGGTTTGCCAATCAGTTGCCTCAAAAACAATATCACTGTTCATATCCGGCCAATTAATACAATTAGTGCTTTGAATGTTTCTTACATTCATCCTAGTAGACTTGACTTCACAACAACCACCAGGTACTATTCGAAATGAAATCAGAAACATCAAATTGAAAAGCAGTTGTTGCATTCAGACTAATGTGTCTCCAGAGACAGTCTTCAACTAAGTCATCGTAAGGAAGAATCCTGACTGCCTGTCCTATAACCTTCAACTGGATGTGTTCTGGCCTCTTGGTGGTGACTGTGATGGGAGCAGATATACGAGGTAGGAAGTCAAAGCAGAGTCCTGCAATACGAAGCAACAAAAAGTGGGACCTGCCTGGGCTGGGTGTTATAAGGATACTTGAAAAGTCACAGCATTTTCTCCAAACTTCAGCTCCCTAGGCAGTCCAAATGTGATTTAATGAGGAAAGGAATACCTGTGGAAAGCATCCCTAAATAATCTTCAAATTAGAGTTCCTAATTGGAGAAACATTTTGCATTTTACTTGATTTACAGAGAAGTTATTACCTAATCAGTTTTAAGATGGATATACTTACATATAATAAAAGGCAGTATATGGCCTGTGGATAGAGAACCAGCCTTGGAATCAGGGAGAGTTGGGCAAGTCCTGTTTCTCATATACAAGGCTTAGTACAGTTTTAAGCTATTAAAGCTTACTAAAGTTATTAAAGCTCACAACTGCTCTAAGCCCTTTGGGATACCCTGTACATTGGCTATGAGCCATGGCCAAGTCATTTCAGCTCAATGCTCCCAGGCAGCTCTCTAAGACTAAATTACAGCTGGTCTGCTCATCTGAATTGGTAGAAGATTCTCACTCCTATGATCACATATCTCGACTATTTTTTTAAACCTATATGTAAAGTTGATTATTCATAGTGAATCTTGCTTTCAATTTCTTGTAGATATTAATCCCTGCCCTGATTAATTAAATAGCTTATCATCACCTCTGCTCTTAATGCTAAATAGGGCTGGAAGAAAAACCCCTTTAAACTTATTTCCTGCTGAAAGAAAGTGAATTTTTCAAAAGAAGGCAACCTTGACTAGGTTAATGTTTTGCATTATATATGCAATAGTCTAGGAAGTGTTGCTGTCTATCCCCAGGATGAAGTAGAAAACAAGGATAAATTGAACTCAGGGAAGAGGACCTAGGATGTTTACCTCCGTCTTTAACATGGGGCTCCATCATTTTAAGTGCTGTGATCTCTCAGTACCAAGGGCACCCCCATATTCAAAGACAAAAGTTAAACAAACATGATTTTTGGATCACTTGTGCCATGCACTAAGTGATATCACAGCAGTTAAGACAAAGGAAAAAGAGGAATCAAGATGAAGCGCAGGTTTTAGAGAAGTCTAATACACTTCGCACATGAACTTGAAATGAGATATAGCAGAAAGAAAAGACATGTAGTGACCCATTATTAATATTGACAGGTAGCTGTCTACTGTCTCTCATTTATATTGTATGATGAGCACTTACTCAACCAAATCATCACTTTTCACTAATTACACTCACACTGACCTCCTGTCCATTGACTTCTCCCACTTCCAATTTAACTTCTCTGTGCCTCAGTTCCCTCATCTGTAAAAAAAACGTTGGACTGGGTATCTTCTGAGATCCCTCTCAGCTCTAGATCTATGAACTCTCTGTATACTCTCTTTTCCTTTGTAGAGACTCCTGAAGGTACAGAACTTTGTCATTTAGGGATATAGCATCTATAAGGGTTCTCATATCAGCTTCCAAAATACTGGAACCACTCTATGGAGACTGCCTCTGAGACTTAAAGCTACATAAACTCTCCATCCAATTTGTGAGGGCAAGGGATTCTTGTCTCTGTCAGGCTTTAAAATCCATTATCCCCATACATCCATAGTGCAAGACCTTTTCACTCATAAATGGACAGGCAGACAAAGAGACAAACAGAAACCACCTCTTCCAGTCAATGGGAAGAGGAAGAGGGTGAATAAATTGAGGCTTGACTTAGGAAGAATACTGAGAGAGGAAGAGGATGTCTTCTGGCCAGAAGACAAAAGACCTAAGAGGGAGGGAAAGAGCTATATCTAAGCCACCATTTTGCCCAGTAGAAAAAGAAATAGAAGTTCTATGTGCATCTTCTCTGTACCCATTCCACTACTTCTAGTCTGGCCAGAGCACATGGAGGAGTCACAAATAACCCATTCATTACCTTTCTTCTCTCTAAAGTCTTCAAATCTTTATAGATTATTCCTGAGATCCTGAAGGGTGGAGACAAAAGTGTTCCTTCTTTCTAAGCTCTTTGCCCAATCTGAGGGTCATTGGTTGTGTCTTTCATTTTTAAAAGAATTTATTATTTTAGGAATTTTTAAAGGAATACTTTGGAATCCTAAAGATCTTGCCCTGTTAGCAACAGAAAGGCATCTCCTTTATTGTTGCATGACTCATTGCTGTGCCCTTTACTGTAAATTCAGGCTGATTGAGGGGAAGGAGGATTACTATTCTTTCCTTTATACAGGTACTCAAAATAACCACAAAGGAATGTAATGAGATGGTATCAGTTGATAAGTCTAGCTCCATAACCTTGGACAAGTTAAACTGGGGGTCTCAGTTTCCTTACCTGTAAGGTGAGAGGATCGGACTAGATGGGAAGGTACCATATTACAGTAGAAAAAATTTTTATTTATTTCTATAAATAGAAAGAAAAGCATTTGATGTCAGAGGAACCAGTTCAAAAGCCTAGTTCTAATACCACCTATATGACAAGTCATTTAACCTCTCGACCTCAGTTTCCTTATCTAGAAAATGGGGTTGATAATCACAGCACCCACCTCCCAGGTTTGTTGAGAAGATCCAATGAGACAGTATTTGTACTGTCTTTACAACCTTGTAGCACAATATAAATGCCAGCTATTATTATTTTAATAGTAAATAGGGACTCTAATTTAGAAGGTAAAAAAGAACTCTATTTCTTCATTCATCAGGAAGCCCAGTATATAGGTGAAACATACTGTTTAAAACAAAACAAAACTTCTCTCCTAAGAATGAACTTATTTTGATGCACAATGTTGCTAATAACTTTTTCCTCATCTTTGATCTCACTCACCCTCCTGCCTTTTCTCAGCCAGAATATGAATAAAATATTGGGCTGCTGATTAACGATCCTATGTACATACACCACTTTGAGATGTCTGAAAGAATTATCCGAAGCCTCAGACAGCTCTATAATGTCACATTTAAATTAGTGGCAGCATTTTAAAAATGTGTTCTCTGTTATATAGGCCATGTTATAAGGATGAAAACTAGACTTAATTTCCATTGAAAAAGAAGAATAAAACATTTGCCCTGGGTTCTAATAAGATGAAAAAATATCGGGTTACTTAGCATCACCTCACATGGACCATGACATTAACGTATATATTAAACTTTTGAATTCAGCTGCATTCACACCTCTCCTACTTCTATTGTCTAGATCAATAGTAAATATTCCAGGCAAGTATTGTCTCTTAGAAATGGGATCTTTGTACTTTTGTGTGTGTGTGTGTGTGTGTGTGTGTGTGTGCATATATGTACGTGTGTTTTAGGATCTGAAACGCCAAAGAAATGTGTACTATAGCGCTTCTCCCCAAGTGTCTCTATCAGGCTTCTGCCCACAGAATATTGATCACTAACATCTATCTCTTTTTACAGAAATTTTCAGTGATTGTCCAGTTGTTTTAGGTATGTCCAACTCTGCCACCCAATTTGGGCTTTCCTGGCAAAGATTCTGAAGTACTTTGCCATTTTCTTTTGCAGCTCATTTTACAGATAAGGAAACTAAGGAAAACAAAGTTAAGTGACTTGCCCAGGATTGCACAGCTAGTAAGTATCAGAAGTTAAATTTTAACTCAGGTCTTCGTGACTACAGGCCTGGTGCTCTCTATTCATATGCCACCTATCTGTCTGTTAACAGGAATACCTGTGGTCTATCAAGGTCACAAAGTCATCTAACAGGCTTCCTGGATCAGATGTGGCTACATCAACACTTGCTCATAAGGTCACAGAGCTAGAAGGGACCTTAGAGGCCATCTAGTTCAATCCCTTCATTCTAAAGAGAAGGAAACCAAGGCCAAAGAGTTTAAGTGACACACAGATGGTATCAGAGGTAGGATATGAATTCGGAATCTCTGGCTCCAAGGGCTCTTTCCATAGTCTCCTAACAACTTTCCACCAAATGACATACTACCTATTTGTTCCCAGTCATCATAATGACTACATTAGATCTACAGGAGGGCTGAGTACATTAACTGTATGGAAATTAAATTGGCAGGAGAAACAATAACAAAAACTTCATTAAAAAAAGTTGAAATCAATTCTAAAGGCTTCCTCTAGGATAAAATACAAAATCCTCAGTCTAGCATTTAAAGTCCTCCACAATCTGTCACCCACTTCCCATTCCAGTTTTATTACCCATTATGTCTCTTTATGGATTAGAAGATTTAAATATGCTTTCAGTACCCCCATCTCTGCTTCAGTCTAACTGGACTGCCAGCTATTTCCAAAGAGGACTTTCCATCTCCCACTTGTGTGCCTTTGAGAAGGGAAGCAGTGCCCCAATTTGGAATGTGTTTCCCCTTTACTTCTGCATTGTAGAATCCCTACATAAGCTGAGTCCCAAAGCCCATTCCTCATAGGTGGAGATCAATCCCCTGCACCTGCCTGGGGGAGGGAGAGCAGGAGAGAGGAGACTTTGGCTCTCTTTGAACTCGAGAGTCTCTGAAGAGGTTTCTTCCAGCTCTTCTTCTGGTTCACAGCTTTGCGAGAGAAGATGAAAGATGCCAACCCCACTTTATATTGCTGAAGGAAAAGAATCTAGGAAGAAGCTGACATGAAAGGAGCTGGCAGTCTTCATAAGGTCCCTATCACCAGCTTACTACACTAGAAACTTCAGAGATTTTCCCCTTGATTGGGATCTGGGACTCTCTCAGTTGAGTTCAGTTGTTATGCAGGTCATGTCTTACTCTTTATGAAACATTTGGGGCTTTCTTGGCAATGACACTGGAGTGGTTTGCCATTTCCTTCTTCAGCTCATTTTACAGATGAGGAAATTGAGGCAAACAGGGTTAAATGATTTGTCCAGGGTCACACAGCAAGGAAGTGTCTGAGACTGGATTTGAACTCACAAGCATGAATCTTCCTGATTCCATGTCCAGTGCTTTATCTACCGTACCATCTAGCTGACACAGAGATGACTTACCTCCCTCCCAATGGGAGAACTCCTTCAATATGTATTGTCTGACAAATATTCTCTCATACATATATATATATATATATGGGTGTCTGTGTATGTATATGTGTATGTATATATGTGCATATGTATATGTATATATGTGCATATGTATATGTATGACATGACAGGACTTGCCTTTGACTTTGTTTTGAGTGAGGGAGAGTTGTGAAAGGTCATCAGCCTCCTCTGGAGTCATCTGAATTCAGTGACATATATATGTATATATATATGTATATATACACACATATATGTATGTATATACACACAATATACTATATGTACACATATATTATATATACATGTATGTATGCATATATATGTGTATATATGTATATATAGAGAAAGAGAGTTTCTGTAATTTCTACTTAGTTTTGGAATTAAATAAATGGGTTTCTTTTCTATTTGCCATATCGTTCATTGTGGAACTGATATTAAATGGGAAAGGGTCAAGCCTTGGATACTGAGCTTGGATTTTGCTTCCCCCAACCAATGCAACAGTAATCAGAAATTAGCTTGAACCTGAAAACTGCATCCTCTAGATTAGTTAATATTTAAAGGAAGAGATAGATATAATTCTAGCCCAGAATACTTCTCTTTCTGAGGAGATAGGGTGGCAGCCTCTGACCTCAACTTCCTGCTTCTCTTCCTGGCAGAAAATGGAGTCTCCCTTAAGAGAAGGGTGGGGACAGAAGAGGCCACACAGTCACACCCCCATGCTATATGTAGGGTACAGCTCTAACCACACTTAGTTTCCCTTAAATCATAGTTCAGTTGTAGACTCCTCCTCAATGCCTTTTCTGATCCCTCCCACCCCAGTTCCTTCAATTCTCTTGAAAGAGTTGTGTATATAACTTGGTAGATAAATTACATTTATTTGCTTGCATACATAGTCTATTGCTTCAGTAGATCATAAACTCCTTGAGGGCAAGATTGCTTTACTGTTTTTGTCTTTCTTATACCCAGTATCCAGTAGAGATCCTTGCCCTGAGTACAGTTAAGCCTTCCACATTGTAGGAGATGGGATGTTAGGGGGCAGCTCCCCCACAATCTAGAAAATCCATGTAAAATTTTTTGGTTCTCCTTCATACCAGAAGAATCTGAATTATTATAGTATCAAAAGATAAAATAGGTTGATATTATGCAATACTACACATATATTTTATGCATTTCTAATTTTCTAAACTCCTTCTGTCATCTGTAGTTTCTGCAAAACTCCCCCCAAATCCACATTTAAATTCTTATGCTGATCCAGGATATATCAAACCCACGATGGGGAAAGTCAGGATGTGAAAGGGATAACTGTAGTTGCCTAGGAAGTTTTAGTAGGTAGGCGCAATAAGTGTTTGTTAAACTGAATTGAATCCATTGATTTACTGGCCTGAGGTGGTATGGAATATCATTCATTTAGTTCTCACAGACAATCTGGGCAGGATAAGGAACTCAGACAAGGAGTATCTCACTTCCTTTGTTAGAGTGTGTTTTACTTGGTTTGTCTCCAGTTTCCTCTGATGTAGCGTCAAGCTATACAGAATACCAAAGTCTGACTTCAACGCCCAGCTTCACTTTTGGTAATGGTCTCCTTAGACAGATGCCTCATTGTAAAGCAAAGGGATACTTAACTTCTTGAAACTGATAGGAAATCTTGTAGCATCATGGAGATATAACACCTAGGGGCAGGGATGTGTTTGTGTAATAAGGGAGTAGCTCCTGTCAGCTAGGAGTTTGACACTGCATTGTAAAAAAGCACAATGATCCTTTTCATTTGGGGGATAAGATAGTACATTTTTTCCAAAATTCTCTAAAATATGCATCCTACTCCACCCAAACTGTCATTATTTATTAGTAAGTCTCCTATAAAGTGAAAGATTTATAAGGAGACAGTGTCCTCATTCTCTCTCTCCCTCCACCTCTCTCTCTCTCTCTCTCTCTCTCTCTCTCTCTCTCTCTCTCTCTCTCTCTTCCTATATATACACATAATACATGTATATAAACACAAATATATATGTGTATATATACATACATTTGTCTTTGATCTAGCTATCATATGTAATATACATGTGTGCGTATATATACATATATACATATATATATACATATACATACATACATACATATATATAGTAAAAGCAAATCAGGGTCAAGTCTTCCAGTGCATTTCCTGTGCAGGTATTAGATGTGAAAAATGCTCTCTGGCAATCTTAATGTCTCTTTCTTCCTTCATAATGACTCGATGCATAAAAATGAGTATTTTTTCCTCCACCTTGATCCCTGAGCTCCTCAGTGAAGATTTCATCTTGCTCTACAACACATGATGAAACATTTTCCCCATTATAATGCGACAATGGCACTACTGAGCACAACAATTTGAGCCGGAATGTACGGCAGCCAAAGAGGAAATCTTAAGAGGCAATTCCACCTAGAACTATTTGGCAAAATGCATATATAAAAAAAAGACTCAGAGGTATGATTAAAGAAGACACATTAACACTGTCTGAAAACAGTGCCCTTAACAAAAGAACGCTGAAGGCATTTGGATGAAGTGGAGAAAATGGGGCAAAAAAGATTAACAAAATGATAGGTGGGTGGAGGATTAAAGCTATTTTATCAAAATTATTATTCAATACTTGAAATGTAGATTAATGTAAGCAAAAAAAGGAAAACTTTCGATATGAGATAGAAAATGTTTGGCAAAGCTAAAAAAAGACTATGTAATTAGTTTACTCAAGTATTAAATCTGACATCTAGAATCTCAATATTAACAAAAATGTGATAATTATAGCTAGAAGGTTTTTTTTATTGAATGTAAATTAATGTGCAACACATTAAGCATCTTTCGTCAGCTATTGTTTTCTCCCATACAGTGTTCACACTTCCAGGAAGCCTTTGGGCTCAACTCTGAGATCTCTCTTCAAATTTCCAGTCTCCTACTTTCTCCATTTCCAATCAAACGTGAAGCAGATCAACAGTGAGCTGGGGGCATGGACAAATCAAACCAGTCCTGAGGCCATTTCTAAAGAATTGTATTACCTTGTGCTAGGAATACCTCATATCTCTGAGAGCTCAGATCTCTAGGAAAATCTAGGCTGCTCTTCCTCTAGAGAAGCATATTAAATAAAAGGAGGTCCACATACCACTGTTTGTATTCACATGGATCTGCCAGACAGACTGTGTTGATTGAACTAAGCAGGTGACTCAGTTAAACAGCCAGTCAATTAAATCTAGTTTCCAATTTTAGTTGAATTTGCTTCATTAGATTAGCTAACCAATATGGTCAGTTAATGTTTAACTTAGGGATATAGTTATGGATCTAATCACATGATATATCCATGATCAACTGGACCCATGAATGCATTGACCATACATGGGGGCAACTTCTCCATCCTATACCCCACACAGTTCCCAAGCTCTCTCTCCCTGCATCATTACTTAGGAAAGTAGAATGGCAGTGTTCCATCACAGAACCCTGCCCTATTTGAAGAACCTATTTATAGCATTCTCTCCTAGTCTTTTATTGCTATGTTATTCTGACCTTCAGGCCATGCTCCTGTTCTTCTCAATGACTCTAAACTATACTTTCTCACTATACTATACTCCCCTCAATGACTCTAGTACTATACCTTTTTTTTGAACTGATCCCTATCATTCTAGTTTACTTCTAGTTTGCATTTACATAGTTTACGTTCTAGTTTATTTATATGCGTGTTGATAATGCTTCTTAACAATACAACAGCATGGTTCCTCAACCCCAGCTTCAATGACCCCTTTCTCTGCCCTACTTTAGTCATACCCTGACATCAACTTCACTGTCTTTTTAAATTGTGCCACATCACAGATTGAGTACTCTGAGTTTCTATTTTTTTAATTGCCCAACCATTTACTCTACCATGTTTGTCATTCACAATAGACCTTATGGTGACCTTCACTCCCTTGGTCTATTCCTATTTTCTCAGTCTTACTTCCTTACTCTGGCTCCATTTGCTTCCATATTCAGCACTGATCTCAATGTTTAACACTTTAATACTTTACCCTTTCCTTACACCATTGTCCGGCTTACCATCCTTCATCCCCAAGTAGCCCCAATACTTGATTTTAAAAGTCTTCCTCTTAACAATCACTAGAAAAAGTGATTAAATTGAATTTAATTTGTCTACTAACTTTATGGTGCGCAACTTAAGCCTGGGTTCTTCCTGCTGCTCAACCATCTTTCCCTACCTTCACTGACTCCCAAGATCATTGACTGCACTGACCCTCATTGATGCCCTAGATTTAGATTGCTTGTCATAGCTATCATTCTACACATCTTCCTCTCACCTTGTCTTCTTTTACCTCTACAATTACATCATTGAGAAGATTAAGGTTGGGGGGCAGAGCCAAGATGGCAGAGTAGAAGGATGGATCTGTAGAAGTTCTCCCCGCATAGCCATAAAATAGCTGTAAAAAGTGACTCTAAACAAAGTCTAGAGCAGCAGAAGCCACAAAATGACAGAGTGAAAGAGATTTCCAGTCCAAGACAGCCTCAAAGGCCAACAAAAAGGGATTATCTCCCTGGGATCAGAGAGGAGCAGAGCCTACCCTGGGCCATGCAACATGGTATGCATAGGACTAGAGCAGGCTTCAGGGAGTGGAATCACAGGTAGCAGTTGCAGTTCCCAGATTTCTCAACCCACAAATGCCAAAGACATCTTCAAAGGTCAGTAAGAAAGCTCTTTCACCTGGGTGAGCCCCAGCCTCAGCCCCTACCTCAGGGCAGAAGCATCCACTTTTGGAGCCCTCAGCCTAAAGACCCTGAGAGAATCAAGCAGCTGATTTGGGTCTCAGCCCTGAGTGGCAGTCCTGGAGTGAGAAAGAGCACTGGCTGTGGAGCTGGTGGAGGCTCTGGAGAGGGAATCCTACTCGCAGATCCTGGGCAGATAAGAATGCTTGTGTTTGTTCACAGACCAGAGCACAGACCAGGAGAGAAGTAAATTCCTCTGCCTTGATTGTACCACCTTGGAGGAACTGAGAACTTACAGGTCCCTAAAGTATACCCTCCACTTGACAAAGGACTCAAAATTCAAGTCACTGGCTGGGAAAATGCCCCAAAAAGGGGGAAAAAAATAAGACTATAGAAGGTTACTTTCTTGATGAACAGGTATTTTCCTTTTGGATGAGAAAGAATTGTGCATACCATCAGAAGAAGACATAAAAGTCAAGGCTCCTACATCCAAAACCTCCAAAAAATATGCAATGGTCTCAGGCTATGGAAGAGCTCAAAAAGGATTTTGACAATCAAGTAAGAGAGGTGGAGGAAAAATTGGAGAAGAAAAATGAGAACAATGTAAGAAAATCATGAAAAGTGAGTCAACAGCTGGCTAAAGATCTCACAAAAATGCTGAAGAAAATTACACCTTTAAAAACAGAGAAGATTAAAGTCATGTGATGTGAATTCCCTCAGCCCCATTTCTCTAAATTTCTCAGAATAATCACCCAGTCTCTTCCTTCCATCTATACACAGAAGAAGAGGTATCCCTACTCATCATTAAAGATAATTCTTCCCCCGGGGCCCACCTGATTTTATTCCCTTCCAACTTCTTCAGGACATTGCTTCAGCTGTCACTTCCTTCTGACTCTGCCCTCTCATTACACTTTTGCATTAGTTCTTACCCATTTACCTACAAACTATTTGCAGTTCTTGCTAATCCTAAAGGAATAAATCTTTTACTCTTCTACTCTATCCTTCCAGTCACCATCCCATCTCTTCTATAATCACTGATAAACTTGTTAAAAAAGTGGTCTATACCTAACATCTCTATCTACCCATTATCCATTCTCTCTCAGTTCCTTATAACCAAGTTTCTGACCCACTGCTCTACTTGGTCTCTCTCAAGTCATTAGTGACCATCAGATTACCAAATCTAGGAACATGTTTCCAGTCTACATCCTTTCTTACTTCTTCAAAGCTTGGAATTAACTATTCCCTCACACTGGATATCTGTTCCTCTCTTGACTACAGAGGTATTATATTCTTCTGGTTTTCCATTTATTCTTTTATCTACTTCACCTCTGACTCCCTGACTCCTCATTCCTTTTCTTTTTTGTGATTCTTTAATGTTGGTGTTGCTTAACACAAGCTCCTTAAAGGCAGAGAGACAGCAGTCTCTTAGCACTTACATCATTTAGCAAATGCTGTTTGGCTGTTTTTCAACCATGTCTGACTCTTCATGATCCCATTTGGGATTTTCTTGGCAAAGATAGTGGTTTGCCATTTTTTTCTCCAGCTCATATTACAAATAAGGAAACTGAGGCAACCAAGGTTAAGTGACTCACCCAGGGTCACACAGCTACTAAGTTTTTGAGGCTGGATTTGAACTCAGGAAAATGAGTCTTCCTGATTCTAAGCTCAGCCCTCTATCCACTGTGCCACCTAGTTGCCCTTATTTAGCAAAAAGTAGGTGTTAAATAAATGTTTATTGATTAATTTGATCAATTGCCTAGGAGAAAGAAAGAAATCAGATGAAATTTTCATCCTAGCCTGTCAGGATCCTTTTTAGAACTGAACTGCCCTTCAGAATGTTCTTATCCCTTCATTGTTATGTCATCTACAAAAAATTGATACACATTATATCCCAATTTTCATCCAACTTACTGATTAAGATAAAAGTTGAATAGCCCAGAGCAAGATTTGACAGCAATTTGGGGCCCTCCCTCAAGCATCATAGACACATACAATCTTCCTCTCCTAAAACAGGAAAGAACAAACATGTAAACTTTGTCTTGCTCACTTCCATTATTTATGTGTCCATATGGATTGTCTAAACCTGGCTTTCAGTGACTTATGGCTAGAGATCTCTGAAACACTCCCCACCCCAACTTTAACTACTCCCTAGAAGTGTGTGAGAAGCAATCACGAGCTCATCTGTACTCCTCTGAGAAGGAGCATGGGGCTAGAATTATATATTTCTACCTCCCCTCCCCCCCAAAATTGCTGAACTTGAAGGATAATTTAGAGGTCCAAAAGCAACAAAGCCACTATCTCCCCTAAGAAGGGGAAGAATACTCTAAGTATGGACATAAGTTTGACCCTTTCCCATCAAATGCTAGTTACACAAAAGACCGTTACAAACAGTGAATAGTGAGTAAGCCCATTATCAAGCAGGTTTAGAGAAGTCCTATAGATGAGAATATACCAGAAAATACACAAAATGAATGAGTTCTCCCACTGTGAGGGAGATATCTCAGCTCAACAAAGAAGAAGAAGGCCCTTATCTTATCCAAGGGGAAATTCCTTAAAATCTCTAGAGAAGCAAGCTGGAAATCAGGGACATGTTGAGGCACTGGCTCAGCCACATGTCTACAAGAAAGGCTTTGACTTTCTCTTCCCTAGAGTCAATCACCAAGAAATTCTGGAAATGCATGTGTCTTTCTTGAGGCAGAAATGAAGATTGTCTCTTCTCTTAAAAGCTTTTCCATCAACCCCACTCCTCATGTAGCCACTCAACATAATCATTTTTTAATCAATCTGACATCATGGCAGAACAGCAACAAAGAAATAGACAAAACCCAGATTTGAAACTCAGGTTATATATGCAAAGAGACAAAGAACAAAGATTTGTATTCTTGAAAAACAGCAGCCTCAGATGGGAAAACTCTGAGACTTTCCTCCTTTAAGTCATTGTCTCTCACCTGAATAATTGCTGAGCAGGAAAGAGCCAAATCAGGAGTCCCTGCCCATCATTTCAAAGCCAGCACAGCTGCTACCTTCCCCAGGAATCCTTCCCTGATCTTACCCCTAAATAAATGCTAGGTAGAAACTTCATTAAGCGTGAGGCCATTTTCCCTAGGGATGGAAGTGGTATAGGTCAGAGAATGCTCTTAGGTGATCACGGGGAAGGGGTGGGGAAATGTTTATAACTTTTTCTCTTGCTATGTCTTGAAACTTACTTTTTTGACTTCACTTGGTATTTGGTTTTGAGACTCTGTGAAGCCTTAGGAAAATATTAATAATCTCTAACCTACTTATAGTTTGAAAATGTAAGTGTTTTATACATATTACTACATGTGAACCTTACAGTAAACCAGTGAAGTGAGTATTAAAAGAGTCATTATCAGATAAGGACATGGAGGCCAAGAGAGTTTAAGTATCCATGAGTTAAAATCCACAACCTCAAAACTATCCCTTGTCAGAGGCAGGATTATAATTCAGATCTTTCTGGCTCCAAGTCTTATATGATGATGCCTCAGTATTATATCTATTTTGCAATACTAGGCACCAGATTTATCTCTATCTTATCCCTCTACAAACTCTTCCATCTTTGCAGGAACCATGTTGCATATAAATTTTATCTCTCTTGAACATCTAGAGTTGTACTCTTGTGGCTTGCTTTTCGTTCTCAAAGAGGATCATGACATCAGGGAGGTGATGCCATGACATGTAACTGAATTGGATTTAAGTGAGGTAGGGCTACACAGAGTCACCAGCTTCACTTTCTCTTCTGGAGCCCTCTGGGTCCAGTGGCAAGATATAGATCAAGATACCTGGAGATGGCCCAGCAGTACTCTATAGTGAGAAGAATATGTAAATGAATCAATGAATGAATGAGGATTGAGAAAGAGCTGTCCATCTTTTTGCAAGTAGGTAGGATGAAGTTTACTGTTATGTCAAATTAAGCTATAAGCTCCACTCTTCAAGGAATAAGGTTCAATTTACAAATTGTGACAATGTTTATATTTTTAAAGGTATTCAAATATCTAAAGACAAAGGCTACACTGCCCCTCCCATTTTAGGGGAAGTTCTTGACTTAAAATAAGTCCTATTCAAGCTACCTATAAGTAAGGACAAGTCATCAGATTTCTTGACTGAATTATGATTTTTTTCTTTTCCACAGGAGGGCATTCCACCTCATTTCCACCTTGTTTCTCCTACTACCAATTTAATTCTAGGCCATTTTCAGCCGCCTTTTATTACTTAAATCCTCCCATTGCAAATGAAAAAATCTGAAGTAAAACATTATTTCTAGCTTCCTGCCACGATGACCCAGCTGCAGCAGAGTAC
This sequence comes from Bettongia penicillata ogilbyi, assembly GCA_023548195.1. Lineage (NCBI taxonomy): Eukaryota > Metazoa > Chordata > Mammalia > Diprotodontia > Potoroidae > Bettongia > Bettongia penicillata. The sequence goes on along the minus strand of JAJHZJ010000009.1, from coordinate 20,207,483 downwards.
TCTTTAAAGAGCCTTCACATTTAGTAAGATAAAGGATCTCAAATTCTTAAAACAATGTCCCCAAAGTAATTGGAATACCTTAGGTGAAAGCACTTCAGACATATTTTTGCCTTAGTAAAAGTCCATTTACAATGAAATCTCTAGAAGTCCTGAGGACGAGGGGTGGGTGGATAGAATGGAATTTAGAAGTGAGATTAGAGTTGTGGGAATGTTCTAAAAAGTTAAAAGACTTGTATAAATGTAGGGTATTTTTTTGTTATTATTTTTCAAAATTACACTTCCATTTGAATGCTAGATTACAGAAAATTAATTCATTAAAATAAGAAAGAAATAGAAAAAAGACATTCCTTGAAGAATAAAATGGAATTAAAAATTTGGTAACATCCTGTTGTTCAGTTATAGAGTTATAACTAGGAGTTCTGGTTTGTGGAGGAAATTCAGTTGTGGGCATGGGTAGGATGTAGGAAGAGGGGAGGAGAGAGACAGTCTATCCCAGTCAGGTACAGGTGTATCAAGCACGGGAGGAGGCTGATGGGTTAGAAAGTAGGAATTACGGAGAGGAGACAGAAAGGGGAAGACCATAGGAGAAGGTAGGCACCAGGATGCCAGGATTTTGGGGGGCAGTCTAGGGCTAGGCAAGGGAGTCGAGGTGGCCAAGCATGTGATACAAAACCAATGAAGGGCCCTAAGATATTGAAGCAGCAGATGGTCTACTCCTTCAGGAAAGGAGGGAGTGTGCCTCTTTCAGAGAAAGACTATCCTGAGGAACCGGGCAGCTAGATAGTGCAGTGGATAAAGCACCAGCGCAAGAGTCAGGAGAACCTCAGTTCAAATCTCACCTCAGACACTTGACACTCACTAACTGTGTGACCTTAAGTGACAAAGCACTTAACCCTAATGGCCTCATCCTGGGTCATCTCCAGTCATCCTGATGAATAGATGGTTCTGGAGGAAAAGTGAGGCTGGTGACCTGCACAGCCCTCCCTCACTCAAAACAAAGTCAAGTGCAAGTCATGTCATCATTTTTCTGATGGCATGGTCTTCTTTGGCAACCAAGGATGAACACACACCCTGAGTAACCTGGGTACAGTACACCTCTGGTTCTGTTTATTATGACTGTTGAACTATATTATGTTTTCCAGAATAAATGAATCTATTCTTTTTTTGGAAGCAATTGGAGTTGTGACTTGCCCAGGGTCATACAGATAGTAAATGTCTGAGGTTAAATTTGAACTCAGGTCCTCCTGACTCCTGCACTGGTGCTCTATCCACTGCACCACCTAGCTGCCTACAGGAGACCAGATAGGGATTTTGGAAATGACTATTTGGCAGCCATTCAAAGGAAAGATTGTCCAACAGAAAGATCAGAAGTTGGGAGTCCAATTCAGAGGCTATTGTCTAAGTGAAAGGTAAAGTCCAATGTAGAGGTTGTGTGAATGAAGAGGGTGGATGTGAAATATAATTTAGGGGAAGAATATATAAAACCTGGTGACTGATTAGATATGAGAGTTGAGGGAGAGCTAAAATTCAAGGATAATTTCAAGGTCATAAATCTGGGTAACTAGCAGGATGTGGTGCTATTAAAAGAAATTGGAATGGTTAGGGGAGGGATGAGTTTAGGGGAAAACACAATGAGTTCTATTTTGGACGTGCGGAGTTGGAGATGCCAATGGGACCTCCAGGCAGAAGTGTTCAGTAGGCAATGGCATGACTGGACTTTGCTACTAATGTCACAATGATAGAAAAGTTGAACCACTTGAGAGGCACTAGCTTTAAGGAAAGAGATAAAAGATAGGGGGATGGAAGGAGGCAAGAAGGGAGCGTTAGGGAGGAAGGAAGCTTTCATCTAGCACTCTGCTAAAACTGGGGATACAAGAGAAAAGCAAGACGACCCCTGACCTCAAGGAGCTGACATTCTATTTGGAGAGAAAATAGAATATTGGATACTCACCCACGTAAAACACTTTTTAACTTAAGGTTTTCTGAAATTGCTTTTAAAAGAAGAGTAGCCTTTTATTCCACCATTAAACATAAGAATTGAAAACAGGAGACGTTCAGCAGCGATGCCAATATGTCACCTTAGGGAGCATCTCCCTCTCTAGAGGGTAGCTTTGCAAGGGGGGAGAGGAGCAGAGAGCAGAAGGCCACTGAGGCCTGGACAGGTAAGTAGATAGAGAAGGAGGGGAAAGTATACAGAAAGAAGATCTGGGTACTGAAGATAAACTGTCACCTTCACAATTTTGCTGTCAGTGCACTCTGTTTTGTTATAATAGAGAATGAAAAAGCTATCCTTTTTCATTTTTTAATTTATTCATTGGCTTGTACCTCTAGAGATTGCCTTTGAATTCAACAATTCAATTCAACATTTATTCAATAGACTTCACTCTCTCGGTTGATCTCTTGGCCATGCCTACACACACACACACACACCAGTAATCACTATCATATGACCATCTTCAAACACAAAGAGAACAGAAAATATCTAAGACAGGAAGGCCTCATTAGTTGGGGCTCTAAAATTTTGGAATCTGCCATCATCGGCACAGGGAACAAGCTACAATTTCCCTTTCCTTAGCAAAACTGTCTCTATTAGATAGTGCATGTTGACCTAGTTGTTCAGAATCATGAACTATTAGAGGTGAAAGAGACCTCAGAAATCATCTAATTCAATCTCTCCATTTCACAAATGAGGAGACTGAGGCCCAGAGAAATGATGTGATTCATTCAAGGTTATATAGTTAAGCTCTCACTTAAGAAATCTCCTGTTATCTATAATTGTTATGCAAAATACAAATCTTTCTTATCAGTTCATGAATGAATCAATAAGTATTTTATAAGCAATTTTACAAAGAAAGGTTAAAAAAAAGCTCACAGCCCAACAAAGGAGACGATATGCAAACAAGATGCAAACCAAGGCAAAGGCAAGATCCATACAGGATAAACTGGAGATACTCTGGAAAAAGGAGATCAGGAAAGCAAGGGATTTTGGCTAAGACTGGAAGCCAGGAGGCGGAGCTGAGGAGAGCGAGAATTCCAAGTCTAGGGGACATCCAGTAAAAGTGCCCAGAGTAGCAGCCAAGGAATGTTATATTTGAGGAACAGCCAGGAGGTTGAAGTCACTGGACCATCGAGTACATGGGAGTAAGTAAGGTACAGGAAGACTGGAATGGTATTTCTAAAACCCTTTGAAAGGTTTCAAAAGCTAAACAGTGGATTTTACATTTGATCCTGGTTGTAACAGGGAACCCCTGGAGTTTACTGAATGGTGGTTAGGTTGGGGGGAGGGATGACAGGGTCAAAACTGTGCTTAAGGAGTATCAATTTTATAGCCAAGATGGACTATGGCAACAGACTAAGCAGCGGGACCAGCGAGTAGATAGCCCCATTACTGAGGATCACTACTTCCACTATTTGGAAATTTGCTTCCTATGTAATAAAATGATATATTTTTAAAGTCCTAATTCAGACTCTGCAGTCATTTAGATAGGCTTCTCTAGTTCAAATTGATTATGTGATGATGCGTGTCTAGGTACAGAGAAGAAAGGAAACCTTTCTATAGCCCTTTGAGATCTAATCTTCCAAACCCCGTGTGGCAGTTACTACTTCCTCAGTTAGAATCTAAGTAGCCAGAAGACCTGGCTTTTCTTGCACAGTTCTGGTATCTGCTGTGCTTACCACTACCTCTCCAAGGACCTATGTTCTCACATAAGGTCTTTTCTCCTTTTGTTCTGAATCCATTTTTCTTGTTCTGAATTTATTTTGGCTGAGTGTCCTTCACTTGGCTGAAACCCTGCTAGAAATAATCAAGTAAATAAATTCATTCTAGGGTAGTAATGATTAAGGGTAGCTTAATAAACTACTCCTTCTAGGAGTGTCTGTCCTTGGACAGATTCTCCAAAACAGAATTGCAGGCCAGCTGAGGAGGTTGCTGCTTCCCCTGGATTCAATTTAATAAACATTTATAAAGTGCCTGCTATGCACGGATACAGTACTAAGTGCTGGCGATAAGAAAAAGAAAAAGCCCCTGCCCTCAAGGAATTTACAGTTGAATGGGGAAGACAATGCACAAAAGAAAGCTGGAAAGGGAGTGGGGAGCACCAAGGGATGTCCAGTGTAGGGTCATCTTGTTCAGATGAAAAGTGGAGACCTCCCTGCTTCTCTTGGTAAGCAGGTCTTTCTAGCACTCCTCCCTTCCAAGTGCTCTGCTTAGGTGGCTGCCCACTCTGTTCCTATATAAGGCTAAGCATGCTCAGAATGGCCTTCAATGGAACCTGGAGCTAAGCCACTCGTTAGATTTCTCAGTCAAGGTGACATGAATCTTTCCCATGGGGGAAGAAACATTAGTAGTGACTCCATCAGATTTGCCATTCCTCCACTACTGTTTCTTCTCTGACACTCAAGACGATTGACCTGGTCTATCCATTTACTGGATGAATGAATGAAGGGAAGGATGACAGAAACCAGAAAGAGGAATGGAAAAGAGTGCCAGGGGATTTGTCCTGTCTGAAAAGACTCAGTGGGAAGGGCTGACCATCCGAAGCGTCATACTTTCTGAGACCAGGAAGAGATGAATGACATGTAGTTATCCTAATGGAACCAGGAGTGAGAATCGGGGACCTCTCCACAAAAGAAACAAAAGTTGTAAGATCTTGATCACTGCTTAGGTGATCCTTTTGTGTGCCCATCAATCAACCAATCAATAAGTGTTTTTATATATATATGTGTGTGTGTGTGTATACATACATACATATATATATATATATATATATATATATATATCTCATAAAGCTCATAAATACAAACATTTACAAAGCCATTTATATTCAAAGTCGTTCAGGAGGAAGAAGTCCACAGACCTGGAAATGTGCTGAATTGCTCTGAGGCCCATTAGCCAAGATAGTGGCCCTTTCATGAGGATGCGGCTGCAGTAAGAAGGAGACAGCACAGACAGACGGACTACAGTGACAACAGAATTTCAAAATCTTGACAAGAGGAGATAGATACCTGGAAAAGTAACAAGAGTCCCTGTATTATCAGGCAACACAGCTGAGGAGCAGTAAGGTCCAGTGCTAGGATGAATAAAAGAGACTTGGGCCCTCACTGGTCCCACAGCACCAATCACGTGACCTGGGTGGGGCCCAAAGGAGGGTGAAGCCAACCAGGAGGGAGGGATGCTGGACTCCCTGGAAACCCAAATTTCTTCCCCATCTGGGATGGGGAAACTCAACCCAAGAGTGGTACTACAACTCCAGGGTGAGGAGATAAGCCCTTGAGAAGCTAGCCTTTGTCAGAAGGGAAAATTTACTTGACTGTCTGTAGGATTGAGTCCTTTCTGTATTCTTTGTTATGCATAGTCAACTTATTTTGTGTTCCGTACTTGGTTAGTTTGGTGTTGGTAAATGAACTGAGGAGACTTAGGTAAGAGCTAGAAATGAGAGAAAATCAGACATTGCCATGGGAAATTTGAATGGGGGCACAAGCCAGGGCACGATGTCGTTATAGATTTGTACCATTCCTTCTGTCTTCTATCGACATCCGAGCAATACATTAAATATTTTACATCCTATTGTTTTCCCCAGCTTCTACCAGAGGCCAATATTGTCACATATTACCTTTCCTTGAGACAAACATCCGCATATTGTGATAATCTTGAACTTAACTGAACAAATTTGGAAGTAGAATGCAAGTGGTCTCCTAAATACAGACTTCACTAATATCCATGGTTTCATCTTGCAAGATATTGATTTAAAATGGGTAAAAAGGAAGACTTTATAAAGAAATGAGAAAAGAGGGAAAATATTTTTTTTTTAAAGGCGGCCATTGTCTGATTCAGGGTAACAGATGTGAAGTCCACCACTGAGAAACAGCACAAAGCCACAATAATGCAGAAAAATGAAAATTTCAGGCCTGATTCATTAGTAAGTTCTGCATCATTTACTTGGGTTTTCTGCAGAATTAGCTTGCAAAAAAAGTGTATAAAGCATCCAAAATGATTAACTGCTACAGTCTTCTGAATCCCTGATGTGTTATCTGAATGATTCCTACCCCACAGAATCTTGAAGGGGGCCTAGCCAAGCAGGGGCTACAGGACTGAATCCATGCAGGTCTAAGCTTTCGCAGTGTTAGCTTTCATGAAATTATAGCTCTGTATGTGTGTTTGGCTGGAATGATGCCCCCTGAGAATGAGCTCCCATAGTCTTCATTCAGTGAAAGTCAGTGAACACAGTGAGAATCCCTTTATTATAACAAGAATCAAAAGGTTTGGAACCGAAATATCCCTATTCTAAAGGTTGTGAACCTTCTCTAAAAATTTGCAATGCTTAATAGTGTTGAGGGAATTGACTCGATTGCTCTGTGTTTTCTGACTCAACCAAGGCAATTTTATTACTTGCGACCATAAGGGAACAATTAGAGTATGGAGGAACAAGCAGGTCCAAGCTATGTCCTTCAGCCACGTTCTCCAGCCAAGAGGAAGATAACTCACCAACTTATCATCTTACAACTGGATTCAAGGTGGTAAAGAGTTGAAAGACAAATAGGAGCTACTATAATGCTGGAAGGGAGAGCCACAACTCAGGAGACTGATAAAGGTATAGTTAAGGGGATACCGGGATCAAGTTGTGATTGGAACATTTTAGGGAAAAGTACAGCAAGTTGAGGAGGTGTGGTCCATTGTTCCGCCTCAAGATAGCATACTTTCCCATAGGAACACATTTTTCTAGCTTCTTCAGGTTAGTCTGCCCATAGGCCTTTTCAGGAATGTCAAGGTCTCTAGAAACAAAATAAGACAAATGTGGACCCTTATTCCACTGCTCCTCCTATGTCTCCTTTTGCCTTCTCAAAGGATGATGTATATTTTCCTCACCACCTAAGTCACTCTTTTGTAGTAAGCTAGGTGTTTTAGGAAGTGATCAATTAACTCTTTGGTGATGAATGAAATGGTAACCTAGTGTCCTGGGGGGATAAAAATTAATATATCTTCCTAAGTACCTGGCTCAATCTTATGGACCCATTTAACTACCAGGAAGTATAAAGCATAAATATGTGTTTTTAACATGCAAGTTTTCTGAATCCATATGAAAAAGCAACTTCTGTTAGAGGAAAAATAACCAGACTCTATAATAGTACAAGGTAGAGCCAAATGAATGCGTGTCATCAGAATTGGTGGCTTATTCTTAACTCTCCTCCCCAGTCCCAGCCACATGCTGCCTCCATTTCGCAGGGGCCATTCATTCTTTCTCTAAGGTATTTATGGCTCCTCCTAGGGCAGCTAGGTGGCACAGCGGATAGAGCACCAGTGCAGGAATCAGGAGGACCTGAGATCAAATCTCACCTCAGACACTTGACACTCACTAGCTGTGTGACCTTGGGCAAGTCACTTAACCCCAATTGCCTCATCCTGGATCATCTCCAGTCATCCTGATAAATATCTGGTCACTGGATTCAGATGGCTCTGGAGAAGAAGTGAGGCTGGTGAGCTGCACAGCCCTCCCTCACTCAAAACAAAGTCAAATGCAAGTCATGTCATTATTTCTCTGATGGCATGGTCTTCTTTGGCAACAAAGGACAAACCATACACATATGGCTCCTCCTACCGACCCAACTGTGGCCCAGTCTTACCAGGCCCAGGCATGTAGTTAAGCTAGTTAATATCAGTTCTTTGCCCTGAATTGTCTGGCTTGTATATGGATTCTGCTTTACCATACACATAATTAACTGAGCCAGCATAATCATCCTGTATTCCTCATTTTCTGATTCATGTCTTCTAATTCTTTCAGTGTCAACATGCGTTTGCTAAATGCCTAGTGTATTCAATTCCATTCAACCCAATGAGCATTTGAGTGCTTCGTATGTGTGCTGGATATCGGTGCCTCAAGGAGCTTACTTTCTACTGAGGGGATATAATATATACATAAGTAAATAATAACAAGTGCATAAAAAGTGATTTCAAGGAGAAAGTCCTAATAAAGAAGATGGGTGGGGTGGGGGAAAGGCAGAGGTACAGGAGCAGTAAATTCCTAGTGTAGATGTTAGTTGCACTTTGCTTTGTGTGAGATAGAGATTCTTCAAAGAAAAGATGAAGAAATGACATTCATTTCAATTTTGTAAAGATATAGAAGTGGCATGTTGAATGCCATGCCTTAGGAGAAGCTAGAAGGCCATGGAGAGTACATGCCAGAGAGTAATATAAGACTACAAAGGCAAGGAAGAGACAAGCAGTGGAGAGCCTGCTCTAGGCATAAATCAATTTGGCAGCTTTATGGCAAAAGAATTGATGAGGAGGGAAGCTGGAAGGAGAGAAACCAACTAGAAAGTTATTGTAATACTCCAGATAAGATATAATGAAGACCTGAAGTGGGGGAGAGCCTATAAGAATATGGAAGAGGGAATAAGATATTCTGGTAGCAAGATCAACATGAATTGGCAACTTATAAGATAAGGGGACTGAAAGAGAGAGAAGAGCCAAAGGATGATGGTGCCATTTATTTGGAGCCAGGATGGGTTTGGGAGAAACAGGAAGAATTCTATTAGAAAAAAGCTGAGTTTGATATGTTTACCAAACATTTAGATGGATGTGTCCAATGGTGAATTCATTTTGCAGGGATGGAAGACAAGAGAGAGATTAGGGATGGATATATAATTCTGGGAGTCATCTATATAGAGATGAAAATGGAGCTCATGGAAATTTAAGATATGGAAAGGGAAAAAGAAAAGAGGGAGAAGGAGAGGAGTATCATAAAAAACTAAGAAAGAAAAAAATGTCTTGAAAGATGTGGTAGAGAGCTTCAAAAAATGTAAAGTAACAGATTTAGAGGATGACAGGATCAAGTGAAGATTTCTGAGAATGGCAGAGATCTAAGCAAGTTTATAGACATGCTTGATTTGATAGAAAAAGAAGATTTTCACTTTCATGACATTAGAATATTGTCAGTCAGCCAATAGCATTTCTTAGGAGTCCAAAGTTGGTTAACTGGGTGATATGGTACTCAAGATACAGAGTATACATAGCCCCTGACGATATTCTATAGAAAAAAAGACAGGATATGGGAATTAGGAGACAGTTTAGGGCCAGAAAGTAGGGAAATCATTGAAACTGGGGAAGAATTTCAGGATGAGGTAGGAGTTGAGGCATGAGTACCGAAAACTGGGAAGTTATAATTTGGCACCCAGGTACGTTTTTATTTTAAAGTCAGACACAAAGCAAAGACTAAGGGCAGAGGGTATTGAGAAGGAAATGTTAAAAAAAAAATGAATAAATCTGTCCATGACAGAAGTTCACAGTTTCTTATAAAATATTCTTTCTTGTTCTCTCAATAATGTTGGAGAAGTTTTGTGGGTTTTTGGTGATTGTTAGGATCATAGTAAAACAAACAAAAAAAAAGAAAAAATAGTGAGGGCTGTGTTTTGGAAGATGAAACGCCACATGGGTACTAATTTGGTTTGAACATTTTATCATTTTATTCAGTTCCCTCAAAAAGCTCATTAAAAGTGGCTTTGTCTCTTTTAGACCAATATTTTAATGAATATCAATGAAAAGGATTTAAATAAAATATTAGCAAAGAGACTACAGCAACATATCAAGAATATTATACACTTCAATCAGATAGGATTTATATGATGAGTAGAAAATGGTTCAATATTAGGAAAACTATGGACAGCTTATATTAACAACAAAAATAATATCACATCATCATGTCAATAGATCTAGAAAAAGCTTTTGATGAAATGTACTACCCATTTCTTTTAAAAACACTAAAATACATTAGAAAAAAATTGAACTTTCATTAATATAGTAAATCTCTCAAACTAATGATGGTGATGATGGCCAGCATTTACATACAACCTTAAGGTAAACAAAGATTTGCAAGTTTCATCTCCTTTTATCCTCACACCAACCCTGAAAAGCAGATGCTATTAATGCTCCCATTTTACAGAGGAGGAGACAGAGACACTGAGAGGTTGACTTGCCTAGAGTCACACAGCTAGTAAGTGTCTGAGATCAAATTTGATTCAACTCAGGTTTTACTGCCTCCATGTCGAGAGCTCTGTCTACTGTGCCACCTAGCTGGCAAGAACAAGCATTATATATAATGGAGATACACTAAAGGCTCTTCTAATAAAATCAGAGATAAAGCAAGGATGTCCGACCGGTATCACTACTATTATCTGACGTAGTGCTAAGATGGTAAATATATCAATAAAACAAGAAAAAGAAACTGAAAGAATAATCATAGGCAAATTACAGATTTCATAGCCTACTTTATATAGATTTCACAGCCCCTAAAGAATCAACTGAAATCTCTGAGTCTGAAACAGATTACTCTAGGAGAATATGTTATCTCCTTTCCTATAGCTAGCTAGCTAAATCCCTTTTGCATGCTTTGAGGGCTCTATGGGCTCACTGATGTGGGTACTTTTTTTTAAATAAGATCCATGACTGCCAATGCTGTATGCAACCATCCTTCTTGTCCTCATTCTCTCATAAATCCCCCATAGAGGGTACAGCCAACATGATGAGGGACTCATATAGATGTCTAGATATTCCCTGAGCACTAGTAGAGCATGTGGACTGCCCATCAGTTATCCCTTGCTCACACTATGTGACAGGCTCATTTTTCCCAGTCATAAATTTCTCTGATGATATCCTTTACACAACTTTTATGGCATAATTTTTAATTTATAGTGTGTTGCAGCTTGCTCTTACCCACTACGTGTTTATAGCAGCTTGGCTTTTGCCTATCAAATTCAGTTCTTCAGAGATTCATGTTCCAGATTTGGAATCCCTCCTTAGACATTTACCAGCCATGTGACCCTGACCAAGTCACTTAACCCTATTTCCCTTAGTTTCTTCATCTGTAAAATGAACTGGAGAAGGAAATGGCAAACCACTGTAATATCTTTGCCAGAAGAACCTTAATGGGATCACAAAGAGTCATACATGACTGAAAATGACTGAGTAACATCAAAATAGCTAACTGGAATTACCAGAAAATTATTGGTGCTAAAAATATAGGTATTTTTGTCAGCATAGTGGGTTCTTTTAATAAAGTTTTTCTGTAGAATTGAATGGAATAGACAACATCTTTGTGGGTAAGCAAAATGTAGACATACCTGTATCCAAAATTCTATGGAAGCCCCTTCTTGTACTGTAATATTATAAATCTTTACCTTTGAAACATCTTTGTCTTTTTATCTTAAATCCCAACTTTTAATTCTTCCTTTTATCTTTTTTGTCCATGAATTTTTCCTGTCATTATTCACTCCACAAACACTTTCTTTACTCTCCTATCACCAGTACCACCCCCTACAGTTGAGTAGTAAGGCAATCCCAAGAAAGACTTTAAGCTTTTTAATTATTGCCCCCATGGTTGCCCAAGACCTCTTTAGTGCTAGACATTAAGAAGATATGACATATCTTTTATTTGTGTTTCAGAATCAACAAGGAAGCAGAAATTAACTACTGAACCCGAATGATCCAGAAGACACTATTGTTTATGGTACCATTAAAATATCCCAATCTTCATAGCTAAAAATCAATTAACATAATAGGATTTTTACTATACAAGTCAATGAAGTATATGAACATGGGTAAATAAGCCCATTTATAAACTTTTCATGTGAAGAACAAGGCACCAGAGCTAATAACCTTTTCTTTAGCAAATAAATACACAAAAATAGTTGACAAACAACATCTATCTGGCTACCGTTGAGTTCTAATGGACTCCCTTCTGTTCTTGGGGCCCACAAAGAAGTAAATGCTTCTTCTGATTACAATGGAATCTAGTTGGGTAGCTCCAGATGGTTTGGGTAAAGGCAATGAATTGAAATACTGTTTGACCTGAAGCTGAGGGGTAAATGCCAAGCAATATTTTAGCATGTACATATTGACATATTTCCATATGAATAAAGTACATTAACGATCATATTTAATAATACATACATTTATGCATAAATATGTATCTAGACTTGTGCAAATAATGAATTCACAGTGTATAATGCATAGCAATAAATATGCATAAAGAGGATGTATAGAAGGCCTTATCTGGTACAGACTGAGCTAGATGATTGAATACATTCACAGTTCAGATACCCATTTATTATGTGATCACTGACAAAACCACTTAAGGTTTCTGTGCCTCAGTTTACTCTTCAGTACTAAGGGGGTGTGAGATCAGGGAGAAACTGTGTTTCTGACCATTACAACTCTAGGAACAAATTCTTGCGGTCTATTCCCAAATTCTTATTGTAATCCAGCTCAGCTCTACATTTTCCTTGTCTTCTTCCCATCTTACTGGGTATCTACCAGGTATCCCTTGGAAATCCTGCTTTCCTCTGCTGCTCCTTCTACCTAAAACTGACCTCTCTAAGCCTCAGTTTCTTCTTATGTAGAATGGTAATAATAAACAGTACCTACCTCACAGGGTTGTGGCTCAAATGAGATAATATATGCAGCTCCAATGCACTATATTAATTAATAGCTATCAATATTATTCCCTGGCCTCTGCTCTGCACTTAGATATTTTAAAACTTCCATTCTGGTTATTTGGGCATATCTCATTGCCTCTAGCAGATATAAATTCCTTGAGGGTAGGGAGTATAATTTTTCATTTTCATATTCCTGGTGTCTTGCATAGTCTAGCACAGTAGATATTTAATAAGTGTTTGTGGTTGTTCTTAAACACGGCCCAAATATAAATATAAATATTAAATATATATATAAAATATATAAATAAATATAAATAAAATATATAAAAATATACAATATATATAAAAATATATAAAATATATATATATATAATGCTGTTCTAGGGAAACTAAGGAGTATAGATTTACAAGTGTCTCATTTCTTGAAGGTAAACAGAAGTTTTAAATTAGGCAGAATCTTTTCTTTAACTTTTGGTGGACTTTCAAAACCCAGTCTTTTAGGAGGAGGGAGGGCAACCTGGAAAAAATGTACCCTTGGAAATATATTCTTGACTGATTTAAAGGAGAAAAGGATCAGGTCCTACTTACTCATTTCTCACCTTTACATACTGCGGGATTCATTATAAGCATAAATTATTGCATATGCACTACTGTGTATCCTTAAAAAAGATGCCCATAGCTAGCAATTTTTGCCCCTAGTGTGAGTGACGTAAAATGTGTTTTCAGTCCTGTTCCGTGGCCGGGGCAGAGAACAGCTGGAACCAGACCAAACAAGAGCTCATTTAGGGTACTGTAACAGGGAATTGGAAGGAGCATTTCTTCTGCTGGCTTCTTATTTCAATTAATTATTCATGCTAACTAGATGCTAAGTTCAATTTCGATGCTGCTGTATAAGTGTGATCAGCCGCCCTTAAATTTCAACATCCTGAGGCAAACCCCATTCACTTTGCCCTAGTTACGGCTCTTTCAGCACAGCTGCATTCCTAAGGTAATGCTGTAGATAATTCCTATTCTTACCTAAACTTTCCCTAAATTAGTTTTTCTGATAAGGAAGTCTTTACTCTTGAGCAATAAGAATTCTTTTTCATTTCAGCAATTTTTTGATGGAAAATTTCTATGTAGAAATTTTAGATGCTTTCCTTTCTTCTTAAATAGGATACTTAACATTTTTCCATTTTGAGGGGCGACTCAGAATCTCCCGTGGAAGTACTCATTGCTAGATCAGCCTAGAAGGTCTTTCTGCCTTTTCGTTTTTTCTGCCTTTCCCCCTCACGATCAGGCTGTTAGCTGTCACTTCTGCTGTCATCCTGCCTACCTTTAACAGGCTGTCTCAAACCCCCTTCGAATTTGTTGCTTCTAATATTCTGGGATCTGGGAAACCAAGCTTATTAAGGATCGTATGTTAAACAGGAGTCAACGAGGCCGTGAGTGAGAGCCAAAAGAGGAAAGCTCTCATCTAGGAGATTTGTGACCCCCATTTCTTAGGGTCCCTCTGAGACATTTTGCAATAGTTTGGGGCAAGTTTCCAGAGGATTTAAGGTCCCTCTAATCTCTGGATAAATGATGTATTATTGTATTACAGAACAGTTAGGTGGTACGGTTAGAGCGGGGCTTGGAGGCAGGAAGGCTCATCTTCCTGAGTTCAAATCTGGCCTCTAGCTGTGTGACCCTGAGAAAGTTACTTAACCTTGTCTGCCTCAGTTTCCTCATCAGTAAAATGAGCTGCAAAAGGAAATGGCAAATCTTCGTAATATCTTTGTCAAGAAAACTCCAACTGAGGTCACAAAGTTATCAGACATGACCGCGGCTTGAACAGTACAGTGTGTCACACATGTATACACAGTACATATAAACACACACTTAAATTCACTCATACATGAGTGAATTGGGAAGCATGTTACCTATTCAGGATGGCTCATAGAAAATAATTCCTATTAAACTCCTATTGCCTTAAACGAGTTTTGTTTTTAATGAAGCTACCTTGAGTGCTAACCTGCCCAACTACGGACACTAAATTGGTTAAAGATCTTGAGTTAAGTCAAATCCTTATTTAAATTTCGAGTCTAATAGCCCGAGTCACTATCATGGAATTGTTTGGGGTTAGCATTTATAGGAGAAAAATGCCATCTTTTTTTTTTTCTCCACCCCATCCAAAGGCTGCTGCCTGAAGGAACAAATACTAAAACTTGAACGGCCTCTCAAGATTCTTTCCACCCCCTTCGCTTCTCACCAACTACTGACAATCAGTGTAAAAGTAATCCTAGTTTTTATTTGAAGCTGTCTTGGCTTTAAAAGAACCTTCCAAAAAATGATTGATGCGATGAATTAAACCCATAGGTAACCCCTGAAATCTGCTTTGAATAGCAACAGATTCCTAACAATATCTTGAATGCTGGCAGCGACGAAATCTAATCTCTGAACTCCTAAAGGTCAAGATTTACTGTCTGGTAACATGGCTCAAGTGTAAATGCTCAGTAATGCTGCACTAGGTGATTGCCTTGCTCTCTAGACAATGTCAATTTTGTCCAAGTAGCTGCAGATGTGTCTAGCATTAAGTCAGAATGGTGTCAAGGGCCCTTCTTGAACACTGGCGCCTTCTCAGGGAAACTGGTCCTAAAGCCCTAGTCTATTACAGTCCATGCCCCAAAGACAGACATTTAAGGCTTAAAGGAGGTTGGAGAATAAAGCTGCATTAGATTTTTAATGTTTCTGAGGCAGGAGACCCAAGAGAAGAAATTCTCTGATGATCCAAATGTCCTTCCTCCTCCCCCACCCTCCCTCTCCTACCCCCTTGATTTTTCTGATTAAGGTGCTGCCACATCATCTATGAAATTCTACCCTAGAGCTACTATCTTGATAAACCATTCATCAGCGCTCTGACCCATTCAAGCTATGGAAAAGCTATAATAGACTAATGAACTCATTAAATTAAGAAGTGTATATGTTACAGGAAGTAATGTGCCCAGGGAGAATAAGGGGGGTGGGCTGCTGGTGAGGGTCAGGCTGAGACAGAAACCAAGCCAAACCTCTGAGTCTCAGGCATAAAGAAATGTGCATATCAATCAGCACCTATTCTCCCTTCTTTGCAAGGAAACCCCACTTTTAGGTGAATCTTTTTCTTACATCAGGGAACAATGAAAGTTGACTTGAAAAATACAGAAATTAGAAGACCAACAAAGTATCCTAACAAACAGATAGGTCATTTGATCATAGATTCTGAATTGGAAGAGCCCATAGAGATCATCTAATTCCACTCCCTCTGTTCTCTACAGATGAAGAAACTGAGGCACAGAGAAGTTCAAGACTCGACTAAGTTAATACAGGTATAGAAAATGTACAAATAGGATTGGAACTCACTACTTCTGACTTTAAATCCAGCCCTCTTTCTACCGTGCCACAAAACCTTAAAACTGAGAGAGTTGACTTTAGAAGAAAACTTTACAGTAGCATTTGGAACAAACTCAAACACCATCCCTCTCCACTCTATCCCTCTCGGTTCTGCTCCAGACTCCAGAAATCTACTCTTCATTCCTTTTACTTTCTCTGTATGAACCCACTACCTTGTAACAAACTTATAATTTGGGGTGATTGCTGTCATTTCATAATTCTTCTGTCCCTCTTGGGTCTGGTTCTCAAATAATTCAGTAGCGAAAATCAAATGAGGTTTTCTCTTTTCAATGGAAGGGTCCTAATGGCTCTACTATACAACAAAATAGAAGATGAAAATCTCCAAAATCAGAGGAAATCTGGGGATTGGGAGTGAGGGGGTGGAGGTGTTAGCTTAAAGACAATCAGCTCCTTCTATTACATTTCATTATCAAGAATGAGACCCAGAGACCTTGAATTGCCCAAGTTATCTCTTAACATTTCCTGGTTTTCTGATAAACAACAAAGGAAACTGGAAACACTGATCTATGTTTTCTACAACAGTGGGCAACATCAGAAACTTAATGATGTGAAATAAAGGGAAACTCTTATTTTTTCCCCCTTATTTGGAAAAGCTGTATTAATTAGAAACAAGTTACTATGGTTTTGGCTTTCACTTCTTACCTTATTGTCTGGTTTTTTTTTTTTAATGACAGAAATGTGCTACAACATCAAATATAAGCTTTGTATTGTGGTTTTCTGCACCAAATGCAAATTTTGGGGTGGGAGAAGTAATACTTTAATAATTACTACTACCCATTAACACCTTAACTCAGTTTATCAGATTATTCAGTTCTTTTAGCAAGGGTCTCAGGGATGAGGAAACACAATAGGAAAATTTCGAAAGAGGAAAAGGACCAGAGAATCTCTGTCAATATCAGTCAATCAAATAAGCGTTTATTTAGCATGCAATATCTGCTGGGCATTATGCAAAGTTCTGGAAATACACAGAATAGGTGAAAAAATTCCCCGTCTTTCAGGAGTTAAATAGGAAGCAAATATTTTTAAGTATGTACAAGATTCATAAGGTGCAGATACAAGGAAACATCATAGGCTAAAACATTATTAGCAACTGGAAAGGCTTGCTGTAGGAGGCAGCATTTGAGTTGAGTCTTGAAGGAAGTCAGGGATTCCAGTAAGTTGCCCTACACAGTCATGCAGCAGCAATGAGATTACTATAATTAGGGTTGGAGTAATGGTGGAATGGATCGCATCAGAGAAAACTAAGGCGAGGCATCAAAGTCTACTGCATGGACAAGTGACAAGATTCTCAACGTGGGAGCCTAATTAGGAGT